>JAOXJM010000012.1:62600565-62630449 GCA_026413425.1 Tringa solitaria | reverse complement strand
CCAAGTGGGGGGGGTTTTTTTTTTTTTTTTTTTTTTTTTTTGGCAATGAGAGAGGCTGTTGCTTTTACTTGTGGCCGTGGCAATCAGGGTCAGCTGGCTGGGCTGTTTACCCCATGGATGGGTTGCACCTGTGGGGAGGAGAGGACCGGTGACCCAAACTGACCAATAGGGTGTCCCATCCCATCTGCCATGCTCAGTATAAAAGCGTGAGGGAGCAAAGGGCTTGGGTTGGCTCTTCTTCAATGGGGAGGACCCTGTGAGTTTGTCTACCTTTGATGCCCATCAGAATGTTCCAGAATTCATTTTCCTGAGACCAGTCTGGAACTTTGCTTGTGCTTGCCAGTGACATCTCCCTGTGAGCTTGATATGGTTTTGTATATATATTTATATATAATTCTATGTATTTCATTATTTCCTTTTTATTTTATTATTAATCTTTTTTTAAAGTAGTTTAGATTTTTTTTCTAAACTCATAAATCATTTTATCTCTCTTCTTCCTCTCCTTGGAGCAAGAGGTAGGGGAAATGATCTGTCAGCTTGTTATTGGCCAACCTGGCCCAAATGATGACACCATGTTATGAAATATACTGCATTGTGGTATATTGTAAATGTTCCAGTATCAATTTTTGTGTCAGTTTTCTGTGTGAGGTTATTATTTATTTTTCTTTAACTCTTCCTAAAAGCATTTTGTACATGAAATGAGTTGCCTTAAGTCCTGCACGGTGAGGTGAGCGTGGTGTTGGTCTGGATGTTGGAGTTACTTCTCCTTCAGAAGATAACAGAAAGCAGCAAAGTAGAACCACAAGTATTTACCTTGGATTTCTCACAGGCATGAGAGGTGGGTGAATGTGGAGGGGGAAGGCACGTACATGGTTGTCATAAAACTTAGTAAGTGGGCACTGGGAGTTGGTATCCCATGCCAATAAGGGTAGAGTCTGACTTAGTTGTGAGCCAGGGATGAGCGGTGAGGCATCTTGAAAAGGAGGGCTAGTCACTAGTGATTAATGTGATGGAGAAAAGAGAGTTGGATTTTGTGGGAAAGGATGCGAAGCTGTTTGTCATAATTTATGTGCCTGGAGACCTGTGCCGTTAGAGCATTTCTAATGGGAAATTGTAGTGAAATCTTTAACTGGCTGTAGTGTAGGGTATAAATATTTCAGGGATCAGTAGTATTGGCTTCTTTGTGGTGTATAATGAAATTGGTTGTGTTTAATGCTGTACAAGGAAACAAATTTAACTTCAGTGTTGCATGTTTCGAATTAAACTTGCTCCCAAAATAACTGCATTCTTCAGTTGAGGATACAAGTTAGCTGCTTCTGCTTGGCTTTGCAACACTGTGCAAGGCAAAGATTCATTTAGGTAAGCGGTTCAGGAATTGCATGGGTTGTTTTGAGATTATCTCAGAGGTGGGACTTTGTGTGGCTGCTCATTTAGTTATCTTTCAGAATTTGCAAATGGATTTTTTGGTTGGTATCAGTGTTGTTCTGTGCATATGCTCTGAAAATAATAAAAGTTGTGACAGCTCCAGAATACCTAAGAAGGTATCTGAGATTATGCAGTAAACACTGAGGTGTATCTAAGCAGCTCGCTGCTTTTGTGCAGGCTGGTGTAGTGCCACGCAGGGCATTAATTTAGTCCTGTTAGCTACTTTAACTGTATAAAGGCACTATGGGGCTTGATCTGTCATTTATTGTCTCTCAGCTGAGCTTGTATGTGATGTGGCTTCAGCTCTGCTGGTGCTGGACCTGAGCTGGTAGCTCAGGGGGCTCTTCCCTGGGCTCCCTTGTAGGGTGTGAAGGTGAACTCAGCCATGCTTTGTAGAGAGGCTGCTGTTTAAAGGCTTTGGGCTTCAAGTGTTGGAAACTGCAAAGGTGTTGGAAGAGACACTCTTCACCTTAGAGAAGATGAGTAGCCTTATTGGTGGAGAAACAAAAGATATGATAGATGATGAAAGGTGTGCTAACTCTGGGGCTTAATTTTGCCATATTCAAAGTTTTATGGTGCAATGTAGGCAGTAGCTTTGTTCATTTGAGCTCCTGGACTGGACCTGTGAAGTGTGTTTAGGCATGGGTCCTTACTGAAGAACAGACATTGAAAGGAAGAGTGGTTCTAGTTCACAATTTCATGTTTTCAGTGCTTTTTTTTTTTTTCTTTTTTAAATTGAAATTCATTACACTCACAAAAGAAGGAATGAAAAAATATAATTCTAAACCCAAAAGCTTGTTCTTCATCATGTAGATACCTTTCAGCTTCAGGATTTGTACACGTGACTCTTGTAGTCTTAAGTCTATGCATTATATGGCTCTATAAGTTCAAAGCTTTCTTTTTGCATATGGTTAAAATCTGTGTCCTAGATCATTACTTGGTTTATCAGATTTGGATTAATTGCCATTTCTTCTTTTCAAATAGCTGCTTTTCCGTGGTGTCAACACCTGATATTTGAATGTTATCATCCACCTTCAGGAGACTCTGGTGTATGAGCATTTCTAGCCTAACTTAGTTGATGATTTGAATGCATTGTCAAAAACCTTTTAAATGGAGAGAGAAGTTGAATGGTTATCACTTTTAAAGCGTAAATGGGAGCACAGCTAGCAAAACCAAATTAGCTGTCCCTGTAAAAATTTATATTGTCAACTTCGTTACTGTCTATACATCAGCTATGGGAGTTAGAGAGAATTTGATGTATATCTCCCACAAGAATTCCAGCACTTGGGCAGTGGAGAAAGGGGCTTTAACACGGTGTATGTTGATGAGAGCAGTTCACTTAGTAATAGGAAGCTTTAAAGGCAACAATAAGAGAAAGTTGCTCCCTCTCCCCAAATGAATGAACGGCCGGTTTGCTTAATGTCCATTGAGATTCATTTTTGGACCACACAATGCATTAAGATGCAAGATTAATTAGGTGCTAGTTTCTTTTAAATGTATTATTTAAACTCATACTTAACACCTTCCTTGCATGCATTTTAGTGTATAGTAACTTGAAACTAATACCTGAAGTGTTTTCATCAGCCAATTTGCGTTACCCGCTGCGGTTTTTTTCCTGTTTAGCCACCAGCGTTTGAGCTGATGTGTCTCAATCCAGTCATCGAGGTCAATTTTCAGCAGAGCCAAGCAATAGTTGCTATTGACTTCAGTGGTGCTATGGACCACTGGGGTTTTTTGGAAAAGCAAGTCAGACACCAGAACATGTGTGTATACACATGCATTACATACTTTAGATATAAATATATATATACAAATGTATTCATGCACACCATATAGAACAAACCAAAGGTTTGGTGCCTGAGGTGGCTTCATGAAGGAGACAGGTGATTTTTATTTATTTTTTTTCCCCCTCCATTTGAAGCAGTGTCTAGTGCATTCCCAAACCTTGCTTCTGTTGTCTTGTGTCAGTGGTCTTCTATGTTGTGTTCCATTTTTGTTTTGGTTTTTAGCTACTTAAAATGAAATATGTGCCCTGTTCCAATTTAGCAGTTTGTTTCCTAAAATACATCATGCATGTAAATTATGATCAGTCAAAAAGCATAATGGAAAAATGTCTATTAAATTAGTAGTGATCAGGTGTATCCTGAAAGAATTCACTGTAATTAAAACACTTTATCTCAACTTCAGGCACACTGACCTTCTCCCTCCTCCCTCCCACAACACCCCCCCCCAGGATATCACTGAAAAGCAACAAGACATATCTGAAGTGGAGCTATGACAAGCACTAAAAAAATTAGTTTTTTCAACTGGTAATCAATCTGGCTTAACTTTTCTATGTGCGTATGCATAATGTATATATGTATGTACGCATCTATATATGTAGGTTTGATGGAATTCATTGCTTTCAATTATGCACAGTGTAATACTTGAAGTGGCTAGAGGAGATTACTTTTTTTTATATATATATCTTGTTTTAACATCTTCAGTAAGAATTGTGGTGAATGCCACCAAAACTATGTGTAGGATGTCACTTGCTGTGGACTTCACACAGGGTAGATGTATTAGTGGCTCTCTGAGTCAAGTGAAAGGATGTTTTTGTAAAGCAAGACCAGAAACATTCCCAGATTGGTTTCTTTGCATTTACAAATGCAAAGAAACCAATCTACTGCTTTTGAGCTTGGATTGTGTGTTGCTGTTGAAATAGTTTTTTGCCCTGAACGGTGTTGCAAAAGGCAGTAAGTCAAGATATGATGGGTCAGAGCGACAGTAGGACAGAAAAGAGGCAGTGCAAGAATTCTTTTGCAAACTTGTGTGTTTGAGGTTGTTGCCTGGGGTTATGCATCTCGAGCCTTTTCTTAGTTTTAATACAGTCCTGTGAAGCATAGTTGAACTGTCTGATAACTGTGTAGGAAAGCATATTCTAGACATTCAAAAATGTCTATAGCATTATTAAAAATTAGGACTTGCAGTCACGCTGTAGTCTGATAGGTAGTTTCTGAACATGAAGGGAAGAGGAGCTCTCTGGTTTTTTGCTCTACTGTATCAGAAATTGTGCATTGGAGTGATGGTTGATGAATTAAAGCAGTGTATATTCTAGGCTGCTGGTGTTTAGTGTGAGTAGCGCTGTGCAAACAGCTCAGGAATTGCCATGAGCCATTTTTGTATATAACATGTTCCCTTGTTGTTTTCTACTATGGGCAGTGGTTTATGGACACAGTTTGTGTAAGAGGAGTAGGGTGTCTTCATTCTTACTTTTTATTCTGAATGCTTCCAGGCTGAAGAGAGCTATAAAGTAGACTCTGTTATTTCAGGTCAGTGCCTGGATTAACTTCTTGGCAAAATACTTGTTATGGATCATATACTGCCATCGCTGTGAAACTAAGTGAAATAGGGTATCTCTCATTCTGCTTAGGTGTGATCAATTTCTCCTACGAAAAACCAAAAAAAGAACCTCTGTGGAGAGGCAGGGGTTGAATTGTAGTGTAATAACTGCTTGCCAGACAGACGCTTGACGGTAGTTAACTTTTGAGGGAGATGCATCCACTTAGTGTATCTCCCTAAAGAAAACAAGGGTGCGCTCATTGGAAGATGATTGGTGTATCTGTTGGACAACAAATGTTGTCATATGTATTTTTAGTGAATTTTGATTTAATCTGCCCCTTGTCTCAGCATTCAAAGATGAGAAATATAGACCCTGAGGAATATTGCTGTGAACAGTTGATGCCTGCATTTGGGTGTAGGGTCGTACTTGCTGTATTGCAGAGCTGGCAAAATCTGTAGGTATTACAGACTGTCTTATTTTTGTTTTCCCAAGTGGGAAGGGGAACAAAAAATTAATTAAAAATAACAGAATATTCAATTTCTCTTATAATTTTTGTATAGTTCTTGTCCTGTCCTGGTTCTCCAATTCTTGGATTTAGAATTGCTATACTAGCTGCACATCACATGCCTTATTATTTTGTGGCTAAATTGAAATAAGTACAAATTGTATTTGGAAAAAAAAAACAAGCATAAGAATTCTGAATTGGTTATTATTAATTTTAAAATGAAATCTCATGCTTCAAGGGTCAAAGTCTTTTGTTTGGGGAAAATTATCAGTATAGAAGCTCTCTGTATCTTTAACTGAAATGGTCTCTAATTTATGCTTGATACTTCTGCTGAGTTAATGTTAATTAGTTTAACATATCACTCATAAAAGATGTCATAGTTGACTCATTGTGTAGATAACAAATCTTGCACTGGCTAGCAATAAAGAAATATTACCTCTATTAAAACCCACACTTAAACCGTGGAGTCAGTAAGGACTCATGGCATTTTGCAGTCATCCAGCTTAATGTATTTTAATGCCTTCAGTGGTGTGAGGTTTTTTTTCTTTGGGGGGGTGTGTGGGGGATAAGCAAGTAAAGCAGAGCTTTCAGATTATGCAGTACAGTATAAAGTGTAGCCTGTGCCAAGTCAGAAACCTGGTAGAAGTGTTGGCTCAGGCTGGAGTTAGGGCTGGATACTATAACACTGATTTAGCCTTAAAAAATAAAATAATTTGTCTAGTGTTGGGTTACTCAAAGAAAGCATACATAAAGAGTGGTAAAAAAGCTTAAATCTGCTTATATTCAGAACCCAAGTAATTTGATATTAACAACACAGCTAAACGTTTACAAGTAAGCAGGCTTGTAATTAGCTAAGTAGCTTCGTCCATCTCTGCCCTGAGAGAAGCATTAGAACTGGGCCTAGAGTGGAAGGCAAGTTTCAGTTGTAATTGTAGAGTGCGTAGTGTGACTCCATAATCTTTTTTTATTTTGATTTGAAATTATGTCCTGGCCTCTCAGAAGAAGTTATGGTGTGCTGCTGCCAACACCCATGTGAGCCTGCACCAAGCCCTGGCGTCCTGCTCGGCTGTTATGGATATTCCAGGGTAGAGGATGGGCAAGGTAAATCAGTCTGATCAGACCTCTAACCAAATAAATAAGTAAATGCGGGCAGCATCTTTTATTTAAACCGTCAGCATCTGAATGGCAATAAGCAATTGAATAAGCGTTTTAGAGTGCTGTTGCTCTCTCTGCCTGAGAAAGCCTGGGGGGGAGTAGAAGGTCCCAGGTCTCAAGGGCTGGTGGAATTGAACTTGAACATCTCAGGCAGAGGCGTGGTCAAGAAACAAGGACTTTGTATAAGAAATGGTATTGTGAAAATGTTTAAACTTCCTCTGTTGCTAAAGATGATAAGCACTCACATAGCACAGGAGCAAGGCAGTCCTGCCGGTATGTGGCACAGAATGTCTGAAACTTCAGAAAGCATCTCCCAGTGCATCTCAACTAACCAGAGATGTGTTCGCTTGCAAATTGTGTGTTTGTTTCCCTGTGAAGCAGATTACTGTAGTTCTGTGGCCAGGTAAACATGATGAGGTTGATTTGAGAAAAGAAGGGTTACCACCTTGTAACAAAGGGCAAGTAAACAGCCAACGTGTTCTATCATCTCACGGTCTGAACATCGGAAGGAACTGGGTTACCTCTTTAATCTTCTTAAGTTATCCTGCTAAACTCAGTCAGTGTTTCAGATCTGAGAAACGACAGCCTTGCAGCAGGTGGAGCTGGCAGAAGAACAGGAGTATTCTTCTGCCTCCTTTCAAAATGTGTGAAGATTTAAGCTCCTCTGGACTATTTGTACTTCCCTACCCCAGCAGAAAGCAGAGCTGGTGACTGTTTTAGTGTGAAGATCCAATGAAGTTTAGTTCATAAATATATACTATTCTTTGACATCCTGCTTTACTGCTCATAGCACTGGTGTATCTGTGGAGTGTCTCGGCACGCTTAGGTGTGACACAGGACAGCTATCACTTTGTGTCTCAGCATAGGCAAGTGAAGACATAAGACAACTATCGCTTAGAAGTGACTACAATCTTCAATGTGACACACTGACCTTTTAAAGAGATACTCGTTATTGTGTATGTAACTCTGGACATTAGGTTTACCTTTAACTGAAGGAGACCTCTTTCTATGAACAGTTTGCTCTTAAGGTGCTGTTTTCCTGAGATGGTTTTACTTTTAATTCCTTAGCCGTTTGCTCATTCATTCATTTGCAATTATAAATTCTGGTTACCACAAGAGTTGAAAAATTGTAGCAAATGAGCGCCTTCTTTCTGAATTTGCTTCTCACCTTGGATTTGCATTAAGCTTTCCGACTTCCTTTAATTTTAAGCATGAAAACTGAATATATTACAGTAATTTTATTAACATCAAAAGGCTTCAAATTGTTCACGTGTAGCTCTTAAAATTTATAAAGCAGCAGTTTAAGACTTTGAAATTCTTAACAGATGCTCAGCTATGTTCTCGGTATTTGAGCTTAAAGCAGAAAGAATTTAACTCAATTATAATAATGTAAACCTTTCCCCTTTACTTTGCATAATTAAATATTTTCATTTACATAGCAGAGAAGTTTAACATTCCAAACAGGGTAGATAAGCAGAAGAAAAAGACAGACGGAGATGCATCTTTGATGCATGCAGAGTAGTAATGCACTTGCTGGTAATCTTACTGTGTTTATTATTAATAACTTTAGCCAGAAATCTGCACACAAATTCCTGTGAATATGGATTGTATTTAATGCATGATTAGTTTTTTATTTTATTTTTTTTTTAATTGGGCACATCTGAAAATACTTAGTAAAATACTCTAAAACTGAGGCAGGAATACAGTAGCCTTGCTATCTTCTTTTAGTTCTTGTTTTAATATATTAATTAGTGGAATAGGTCTGGGGAAAATTAGGGTTTCCCTTTGTTTGGCCAACTCATGTGGATGCAGGAGATGGCTTGAGTATGCCTGTGTGGATGTTTGTGATCCTCTATGTCTCTGATTTACAACTGGTACAGGAAAAACTGTGCTAGAGGTGGTTATTACCATCACCTTGAGTAATGCTGTGTTTCAGATTCACCAGCCCGCTGTCAGGGTAGGACCTCTGTGGCATAATGTGGAGCGTTAGGTGTTTTGAGGACTACAGGATAGAACAGAGATCTCCAAATAAACAGCTGCGCTTCTTTAAGCGACTGCTGTTTGTCGTGTCCCCAGACCAGCAAAATGTATCAGACTGAAAATGAGTCTTTGTAACGTTTCTGGAGAAAGTTTGTGCTAATTTTGTTGGCTAGTTTAATGTCACACTTGAATCTTCTTGGAAGTGGGAGGATCAGTGATGCTACCCTATTAAATTATATAATATATTACAGATTATGTCAATGTGATTAAATACAAATGTGTAAAATAAGAGAAAAATGTGTAGGTTTTTTTTTTTTGGTGGTTTTTTTTTTGCTTACCTGGTAAAGTTTGAGGTTATGTGACTTGGCTTGGTTGAATGCCATACATCAAAGCAGTTTGGAGGTTTTTTTTTAAAAAAACATTTATTATATGTTTCAAATCTCAAATTTGAAGTGCCAATACAGAAGATACATACATACAAAATTTCTATACATTAGAATTAAGAGAGGATGGACTTTTAGACAAAAGCTAGTGTTCAAGGGCAGACTGGATGGGGCTTTGAGCAACCTGGTCTAGTGGGAGGTGTCCCTGCCCATGGCAGGGGGATTGGAACTTGGTGATCTTTAAGGTCCCTTCCAACTCTAACCATTCTATGGTTCTATGCTTACATTAAACACTATTTTCATCATATGTTTCCTGCAGGGATCCTTCATTGATGAGCTTTGGGAAATTGCTTCGGTGGTACTTATCTTTCTGGGTTTCTTCCATTTGTAAATAGATTTTTCTAGTGCACTATAGAAACCTTTTTGCTTTGTTTGATGGGGGTGAAGATAAGAAAGCAGGATGTACATGGAAAAAGATTGAGAACTTAAATTCTAATGTAGAAAAATTTCATGTCCTAAAACTGCTTCTGGTAGCCATCCTTTCAATATAATAAGAGTGGCTGTTTGCTAAATACAAAGCCAAGAGTGTAGGTTACTTGCTTAATGAGATCCTTATAACTTCGCTTTTTCTTTAATTTTGATTTTTTTTTCATATAATTCCAAAAGTTTGTAACTGTGTGTACTCTTGTTTTCTTTTCTCTTGCCTCTAACATTGACCTTTGAGGAGCGCTTACATGTTCTCTAAAAGTCTTTGGGACCTCTGAACACCTTAAAGATAACTTTATTGGTAGAAATGCAACTGGAGACTGACAGTGGCTTTGTCTTAATTGTCATTGTTGCTTTTTGCTTTAACTCTTAGGTATTTTGCCAGTTCTCTGTCCCATTCTTTCTTCATTAGACTTGTACTATATCTCTGAAGGGTCATGAGAAGTTTGCGTTATGAAGTAGCTGCTTAGCTTAGGAAATTGTAGTAATATCTAGATTTTGATACTTTGGAGAAAAATGGGTTTGTGTTTTGGTTTATATTGAGTTAAGCATAGTGAATGTATTGGAGAAGTGTCAGTAGTGTAGTCAGATAATTTGGTTTTGTATATGAGTAAACATGGTTCTCTGTTTTTGGTTTCTTAAATGGTTGTCTTGGGTGTGTTGCCCTCCAGCTGGTTTTCTGTGTTGCCATATTCTCTCTTGCTCTGTTTCTATTAATTTACAGCCAGATTTTACTACACTGAGACCTCTGTTTGAGGTGAGAGAGGGAACTGGTGCAGTATATGAAGTCAGGCATTAGTATGTAACTGCACATGTGTAGGAGGTAGGATTTTGTTTCCCTTGGTAGTATGAATCCAGTGCAGACAGCTGTATGTAGAAGCTGGGGAAATACTTATCTTGCTTACTGTATTTTGTTCACAATTAGCTTATGTTATGTGGCTAAATTTATTACAAAAGTACATGCTGCTGCTTTACTAAATTTTTTCTCTCTCCACTTTCCTATTCTTGACCTTGTCAAGAACTCTAAAAGTAGTGTGCCCGTTTCTTATTTTGAAAACTAAACAAACACCACCATATCTGACATTCAGAAAATAATATTGGAATACTAGGCCTGGGAGCCCCTGGAGTACAACCATTTATTTGTTTGGTGAGTATACTTTTTCTCAGGTTTGTTTTTGTCCAAAGGTTTAGGGAGTGTCTACGCACTTTCCACTTGCCGAGTCATTAACGATTCGTGGATGATTTGGTCCAAGTTTAACTATTTGCCTGTAACCTCTGGGGATTAGAATTTCTAGATGTTTTAATACCAGGGACTGCCATTAGAAACTGCAGTGAATAAGCAAGTCCTGATTTATGTGCATTTAATTAATCCTAACGCCTGGGGCTTGTTCCAGTAAATTCACACATCTGGACGAGTGCCCAAGGTTTTCAATGAGTTCTTATAATTTGGGTATTGACCTTTGAGGGTTGGACACTAAAAGCAGGGTACCAGCCACATAAAATGGAGTTCTTCTGTGGGACAAATTTTAGTATTTGTTAGTGTGTCTCAGACCATGGCTCTGATTCTGTTGAAGAGGGGCACGGAGAGCAGATATTCTTGCTCTGTTCTTGGTTGTGAGAAGTAATTTTTATTTTTTTTTTTGGAATGCAGTTTGAAAAACAGACCCTTTCACAGCAGCTTAATCCAATTGAGAGACGGTCAGTGTATCTCATTTTCCTAAGGACTCTGATAGGATAATCCCAGGTAACCCCATCGTAAGCTCTTTTCAGCATCTGGTAATACCACTGATGAGTGCTGTGATACTGCAGGTGACTTGATTAGTTGCTTGAAGTTGCCTGGTCCAGGCCTCAATGCAATAAGTCTAGCCAGATGTATTTTAATAATTTTGAGTGCAAACTTATTCAGGTTAAAAAAGGGACAGTAAAGGGGGAAGCTTTGGCATGGAATCTCTCTGTGGTGGCATTTTGGCTGCTCGCTGGAGGAGTCAAGTATTACTGCCGTAGAGGAAGACCATGTTAAGAAATAGTTAAACGGGACACACCAGTCCATGAGACTGTGGTCCTTGCGATAACTAAAGTTGCAATTTATTTGAAATGTGCTCAACAGATGGCACCTATCCTTGGCTCATTCCTCTGACAGTCAGATAGCAAGTACAGGAATCAGTAGAGTAGGGGTAGTCTGTCTTCATTGTAGGTTAAAAATACAGAAACTGTTTTTATTTTTATATCTATTATGACTAAATAAAAAGGACTATTGTTTGCTACATACTAAGAGCTATTGGTGGAATAAAGGATTTTAAGCAAGTCTTCTGATTATTATATCATTAGTGTTTTGACAAGTATTTGTAGCAGAAATTTAGTGGGTGCTTTTTTGCATGTTTGCTGCTAAATTTCTTTTTTGAAAGTTATTTTTCTGGCAATCGTAGATTAATTTTTGTCTCCTGATAGTTTCACATAAAAAATGTAAAGTATCTCTCATCATATGATCAACCTAAATCTTTCATATAGATTATATATCCTGAGGATGATGAAAAAAGAAAGCAACCAAATGTTTCAAATGCATTTGGAAAGAGCTAGTGATGCTGTCCTAGAACTGTGCCAAAGACAATGAAAATCCCTTATTTCTTCTCCATTAGCTGAGCAAGATGTATAGGTACAGCACAGTAAGATGGAGGCTGCTGTCACCATGCCTGGATGCAGATTCAACAGACAAGGAAGGGCTCGGGGATTAACGTGACCTGTGATGTAGTGTCTGAGAGGAGAGGCATTCGGAACAGGGAGCATCCCCTTGTGTGTTACAGAAATTGGAAATATTTTTATTGTCAGCTTTCAGTGTATGACTATGCAAATTGCATACAGACCCAGGTACTATCTGGTAGTTGCAGGTGTATTTTCTATGATTCATGACCAAACAAAAGAAAAAAAAAATCAGTCAAGTTGTACGTTCTACTCTGTTGAAAAGAAAAACTAAAAATTGCACCACTGCTTTGGTTAAGTGTGGGCTTCAATCACTAGAGCTACTTCAGAGAGTAATACAGAGGCCAGCTAGTATATTCCTGTCATGTATTACCAATTTAACTATCTCTGTTTGAGGCAGGATTTTTATTAAAGGCATTTACATTGTGATTCTTAAGATGTTAAACTTTTTGAAGAAGGGATATGGCAGTCACTTAGGATCAAAAAGGTAAGAGGAAGATCAGAGCTTTTCAAAGTGATCCCAGAGGAATGGGGTGGCTGAAGAAGCTATTAATTCTTCTTGCGTATCCCAGAACTAAAACACAAATCATGCCAAAGAGCCTGTCTTGGTTGTACGGGGAAAAACTGAGCCCTTTAAGCAAAGTGGGCATCAATTAGTTAAATTGGTGGTATTAAAAATGTTTTTCCCCTGTGGAGAAGATTTAGCTGATGATAATGTATAAAAATGAACTTATAAATTCAGTGAATTTGAGTTTTGGGCACTGTGGATTTAAATATGCAATGGCTAGCCTTCAGTAGCCACATCTAATGGGTTGGTGCATCTGTGTCAAAATTAGAAAGTACCTATTAAAAAGGATGTGGAATCAGACTGATCTGTATTAGCTGTGTTAAACTATTGAACAACATCAACAGTGCATGCGTCGTCACCTGCTGACACTCTCTTCGAGAAGAAGTGGCAGAAGAAAGTATGTCTGCAGTGGTAGAAACTGTTGTTGGTCACCAGGGGCTTGTAGATGTGTAAAGAGAAAAGTAAGGCAAAACAAAAATTTAGTTTTAAGTGTTTCCACTGCAAAAATGATACTACTTTGGTGCTTTGGTGTCCAAATGCAACATAGGGGTCTTTTAAGATTATTTTCTTAGACGTGTGTATCAATTTAGGAAAATAAGCATCACCTCTCCAAATCCTAAAACAGCAGGAGAGAAAGAGCACTTGCTTGATTCAGCTATTTTGCCCAAGAAGGCCTTGGAGAATAACTGTAACAAACTGGGAAGGGAAAAAGAGCAAACTAGTGGACTTCTTTTGTGTAATACCAGTGACGCTGATCTCCTCAAGGAGATGCTGGGTTCTGTTTATTGCACAGAGCACCTCGAACATAAACATTGTTTATCTATTCAGAAGTACTGGAAGCTGTCTGTCAGTGATGATAGTTGAGTATTTGTGTTTGGCTTGAGAAGACTGACGTGAGGAACTATATTGACTTTGGCATAAAATTCTCAGTTATGTTTTGCAGTGCTATTAGAGTACCGTGCCTGGTGTTTCTTTACTGTCAAGCAGGTTCTTGAATGGCAAGCCCTTTGTCCTCTGTAAGACAACTTTAGTTTGGGTGAATGAGGTTGCAGTGCCCCCACAGGCATCATCTGCTGGCACCCGCTTTCCAAATTTATTTGGTGTGAGCTGCAAAACTGGGCTTATTTGTAGAGAAATGTGTTGAGTATCAGGAATCATTCACACAGGAGTTTAGTTTATATATATATTTTTTTTTTATCCACTGTTCTGTAGGCAGTAGCCTCAAATAAAAAGGGGCAGAACTCAGCAAGGGGAGCAAAATCTTTCTGGCTCATGTTACACTGAAGTTTGGGTTACTAGAAAAATGCCTTTTTTTTTTTTTTTTAAACTGGTGGATTTTGGAAGAACAGCTGCTTGTGCTGGTTTTTATTTTTATTTTTTCTCCCCCCTCCCCACGATGTGAAGATGGAAGAGCAAGTCACATACATGTGGCCCTTTTGCCATAGCGCTTGGCTCGGTGTGTAAATGGTGTACTCCAGGCTGTCTGGGTTGGGGGTCTGCCTGGGAGAAGCGGCTGCATTTGAAATTCTCATTAGGGAAAGTGATGGATGGCTTTGCTGCAAGCTGGCCTTTCCCCATTCAGAGCGAGCCTGGGAAGGAGAGGGCTTCTGAGAAGTTGTCAGTGCTTGATAGCTGTACAGAAACCTCTGTGCGGTGGATCACTGGAGCAGTGCTGGAAAGAGAAAATGAGAATCATCTAGAGCCCTGCCTGTTCACACAGTGCCTGCTAAACTTGCTGAAATGCAGGTAGTACCAAACGTGTCTGATGAATGGGCTCTTGTCCGCGGTATCAGATGGGAGTTGAATATTGTATAAATATCAGATTTATGAAGAGCTCTTTTCTTGTTCAGTGAATATTAAAGAATGATTCCTCTTGTGTTGAGTAAAGGATAATCTATTGATAACAGTCTTTGAATCCAAAGATATCAGGACTGCATTTTGAAAGGTGGTGTCTCCTAAGAAACAGATCAGTTGGGAGAATAGTATTTTTTTTCTAATCTCTCTTCAGTGAGGAAATGCAGAGATACTAGTTGAGCATTTTTTTAAAAAGATGTTTCTTGAGAGAGTCATGGTTCATTTCTCTATCACGTTAAAAGTAACTAGTGGAGATTTATGTAGGTCTTAAACAAAACAAACAAACAAAAAATGTACTTTTAAAGAAGTCCAAATCGTAAGTTTATTTTTTGATAGTCATGACATACCGGTTGGCTGGTGTGTTCTGGTCCAGTGCTTTAACACATACCATCACTGTGCTATCCCAGTAAGTGATCATACTTTCATCACCAGCTCTTGACTTTTTGTATTCATCCAATGCTTTATTTCTCAACTTAGCAGTTAATGCTTAAATAGTGCTTATTTCTACTTGTCATTCCTCTCTGTTGTCTGAGAAGAACAATATATTTTGCAAGCAAGCCTATTTAAATTGAAATGAAGCCTGCCCTCTCTTTCCAGCAGTAGTCTGTATCTAGGTGGAGCTTTTACATATTGACATGTGTCTGAGATAACAAATGATGACATGGTGTTATTAAGTTTACATCTCTACAGCTAGATCTGGCACTCAAAGCAGAGGTCTTTCTTCTTTGCTATGTATGAAGAATAAAATGGATCCTTTAGTATATAATAACTTGGGAAAAAATGTATTTCTGGAGAATTTAGAATTTTATTAATTTACTTTAGCTATAAAAATGTAATTGTAGACGGGGATCTTTTAAGCTCTTCAGAACATGAGTTGGATTTCTGGTTCCAAGTGTTGTCTAACAAAATTACCTAGTTCAAACTGAGAAACTTCTTCTAAATTTAGCACTCTTTATTGTGTGTTCTTCTTGCATGATAGGAAAAATCCCTCAGTAGGTGACAAAAATGTTTTAGCTCAGTTTGCAGGTGGAGTTAGTTCTTTTCTTAAAAATAACTGTCCGTTCACGTGGTTTCCACATGCCACAGCAATCCTGTTGCCACCTACTGCTGTGCCATAAAAGGAGGAGGATTATCTTTTTTTTTTTTTTTTTTTAAATCACGGTGTGACGATTTCAGTCTTGGTACAACTGGAAGATCTCCTAACTGCTTTTTAACCAGATGAGGTGTTTAAATCTGCACTGAAGGAGGAGAGGAGGTGCTGGGCTGCAGCAGGCAGTGTGGTGCAAATGGGGTTTGTCCTCCTGAGGATGACGGGAGCCTTTAGAGCTGCCGCTGCCCCTGAGGTTGGCTGTGCCAGGCTCTACTTCTCCGCTCCTTGGTGAGAGTGGGGCTAGGATGAGTTGTCAGCATTTTGTATGTTATCTCACCTGTCCCAAAAGCTTTAGTGCTCCTCTGCTCGCGCGTTGAGCCCCGTTGCTGTGCTCTGTTGCGAGGGGCGTTACAAGGTTAGTGAGGGCTGCTCTGGGGGAGACGAAAGACGGGCAACTGCCTGAGCCTGTGCTGGCTGGAGAAGAACAGACCCTAGTTCCTCATCATCCGTTTCCTCACTGAACCATGAGCTGTAGGACCTAGAAAACAAATGCACTGCTCATTCTTTTGATTTTTTTTTTTTTTTGGTGGTGTGGTTTTTTTTTTTTTAATTATTATTTGTGCAAACCTTGACATGAAAGTCTTGCGGAGCAGCATGTGAAGCCTTCCCTTGTTCCCTTCCAGGCTGTTGTCCATTTCCAGGCTATAGTCCACAGGCCTTTGGGATTTTTTTAATTATTTTTTTTTCCTGATGGAGTAACTGAAAGCCTGGTTTTATTTGCCTACAGACAAATAAGGATACATATGCTATATACAATGTCTGGAGTGGAAACAATCCCTATGGAGGATTTTGGTGTTTGCTGAAGGCCAAATATTAAATGTGTTTGTGCTGTCATGAAGATATGGGTGGGATGTTATTAATTATTCTAGGTTTGCCTTCTGTAGTATATAAATGCAGTTACTCTGCTTTCTCCTTACCTCCATTAGGTTTGTGTTTGGCTAGTCTTTATTTACCTGTATAAACCCAGTGAAATGACAACTTTGTTTCAATTGCTGTCACTTTAGGAAAATACTTCTGCATTTAAAAACAGAAAAAAAAAAGGCTAAATTGGCATAGGAGTAGGAAAAGATGTTAAGTAGAGAAACAGGATGAGGAGTTGTTGGTAATTCGGTTCCAAGGTTTGAGTGGTTTTTGTACAAAACGGTTGAATAGGCCTCACTTCTTCCTGTTTCTTTTCAATATCCAAATGTAGTAATAAAATCACAACAGTTGATTGTATGAACAGGGAGATAAAAGTAAAAAATACATTTACGCTTTAATTTAGAGATAAAAATGAAACCCATTATTTACAAAGACCCCTTTCTGAAAGACCAAGTTGATGAAAATATTTTTATTTTGAAAAAAACATGTAATAGTTCAATATTTTCTTGAAATAACATTCAGTTTAAAACTGACTGGAGAGTGAGGCATGAGCTTATTTAGGCTTGAGGAAATTACAGTAAGTGGGAAAAAATAAGTCATACATTTACTGTTGAACTTATAGAGAAAAATAAATTCAGTCTGTTCATACAGAGGGAATATTTTCTTCCCATCTATTTCAGTATAGTAGCTATTCCATTCAAAATTAAGAGTGAATTGGAAGACAAGACAGGAGAGCTTGTTTTTCGTCTTCTGGCATAGGACAGCAGTGGGTGTAGTAGGTAAAGATCTACTAATTCTAAACACTGCAGGGCATGGTAACCCACAGTCAATCACATTCACTAAATATAAATCGAATTTCTGGCAAAGTGCTAAAGTTATTGTGAGGATAATAATTAATTTCAAATGCAAATGTCTTGAAGGTCACTGATATGAGAGTGTTTTTTTTTCTTTAAGCAGAAATATGAAGCAAGCTTGAATTATTATTTTTTATTGGTGCAAATGGTGACTAAAACTTTTTAAGTCCCTTGAATGAAATAATCTTAATGTGATCAAGTTAAGAGTCATTGAAGGGCATTTCCTTTTTATTTATTTTTACAAGTATTGGGGGGAAATGGCATAAGGCTATAGATAAACACTTTCTTTCTTTGCCTTTAGCTGCCTTTTATCTTCTCCCCCTTAAAGTTAGATATTTGTTTCAATAGATCCATAGATGAACTAAATGCGTATCATAAAGTCTGTATTTTGTAATTGTTTGTGGAAGCTTGTGAACTTAGTGGCACTAATAATAGGGTAAGAGTTAAGGATCTGTACAAATATTTGAGAAGTATGAACATAATTTATTTCTCTTTGCCTAGGAAGAATTTTTTCTGTTGGGCAACACAACAATGAAGCTGGTGTCCAGGTTTTCATCTGAGGAATAAACACTTTGTGGGTTTTTTCCTTCACTTGTCAATAAAGAAATTTCTTTTTTTTAGCAGCATTTTATCTATGATTTTCAATTAATGGGGTGTTTTCTTTTGAATGGGTGTTTTGATTTTTCTCTAGTTCAAGAACAGATACAGTAAATAGAAGGTGACAGTTTTCGAGAGAACCTTTCTTCAAACACAGAGGATTAAAAATTGGATTCTTTCAACAAACCCCCCAGATGGTCTCTTTTTTCTGTCTTCTACTTTGCTCTCTTGTCCTTCCTTTCACAACCCAAAATGTCAAACAAAACCAACTCACCCCACCCCTCCAAATGAGAAGAGATGCTTTGATTTCTGAATCCATTGCCTTGCTGCATGCTGATAGACCTGTGGATGTAGCCGGGATAAGTATGAAGTATAAAGACCCTAATTTTAGCAAAGTACTTAAATGTGTGGTTACATTCATTCCTATGAAGGTCAATACTGAGGTCTAGATTTTGTTCTGAATAAAAAGGACTTTCCAGGATTGGAGTATGAGATGCAAAGTGTCTGGCTTTAGTCATAGCTGGTAGATGAATGTGTACTCTGTCCAGAGATTATATTTCTGATACTCTGTTGATTGTGACTGTGATTCTGACAGTTTGGTGTGTATTTAGGTATTCTGCCCACTCCAAAGAAGGGAATAAGGTAGTAATTAAAAAAAAAAAAGTACTGAAAATAATTTTGTTTTGGATAGAGACAGAAGAAGGTTTGAAGGCTGGTAAACCCAATGTTGTTAGAAATTAGGCATATTCTTATGTGCGAATCTAAATGCTGTTAAAATACTTCAGTGCTGTTGAAATGATAAAAATATTTGTTGCTGGCAAGTTAGACTGAAAACACCAGGTAGCTTTTCAGGTGTCAGATTGTTCCTCGGAAGATTTTTCTTTACCACAAAGAAAAAGTGAGAACCAGAGTAGGTTTAATGAAGCACGTGACAATCTACCAAGCAATCCTGCTTCTTGTGTGTCTACTACACAGGAATGGCCCGTGACAAATATAGATTGAAAATGCGGTGCAGTGTCATACCCAGGGCCTGTGCTTTCTGGCTGGAAGGGTTTCCCCTCTGTATTAGCAAGGGAGATGACTATATTTCATAGTTACTAGTTGTTGCTTTGGGCTCTTGGCAAAGTGTTGGGGTAGCTTGTGATCAGGTGATGCTTGGATGTGTCTGTTTTGCAAGAAAATATTTTGGCACTGTGTCATGTGTGGTTTGGTCCGGCGGAAGAGCGTGTGGGAAGTGTAGTCTTCAAATGGAAATGCAGTAGGAGTATTTATTTTAATCAATTTTTAAACATCATGGCACAGCTAAAAATACCTGCCTACTTCAGTAGAGTGAAGAAAAGCTCTGTAAATATAGAAGTAGGTGGTGTGAATGGCTGAGAACTGGGTAACATTTGCTGTAGGCTTCTAGGGACTGTTTTTTGAAAAAGAATGAGTGTCTCATGCGAACAACATAGAAATTTTTTTTTGTTATTGATATGTTTATAAACAGATGGATTTGGAATGCAAAAAGATAATGAACCAACAGTGTGTTTTATTCATTATCTTGGGTAAGGTCAGGAGCACTAACTGCACTGTTCAGATCTGACTCGCTCTGTTTGGCTGCGCTGAGTGTGATGAAAGTACAAAGGCAGTGTAAAACACGTGGCTACAAATAACTTGTCAGTGTTGGGTGATGCAGAGTCCACATAAATCTCTACATCTGGAATGTGTGAACCCACGAGTATCTCCTGTTAATTATGCTGTTTGACATTTCCAATGCTAAATAAGAATGATGGTTAGTTATGAATCATATCTTTCCATGCTAAAATGCCAGGCTTCCTTTTATTGCAATAGAGATTAAGGCCAGCAGAGTAGTTATTCTCAGCATCAGAATTTTTGCTGCTGTCAAACTGCTGATGCAGCATTTGCTTAATATAAATGAACCTTTGCACCTTTATAAAGTGCTTTAAATCTAGAAAAATTTATGCCTTATCAAAAGGTTAATCCTGACAAATTATTGTAAATTACCTCCTGTCTGTGCAGTGCAGGTGCAGTGAAACTAGTTCTCTGCTGTAGAGTCCTGTGCCTATTTCAGAAGGTTGGAGAGCATCGTTATGGTGCTAGAAGCAGCTGGGGGCTGATCTGGTAACACTCTTGCTGGGTCAAGCCTTTGAGTACCAGTTATGAATGGGGTAACAAGCCTCGTTTCTGTTGTTCAGCATTTTGGATGGACTGCCTACTAGCCTCGTTCAGGTGAAGTATGGAAAATAAATGCTTAAATAGCGTCAAACTTCAGTGGTGTGGAAATCCCTCAATGAATCAGGGCCTCAGGTTGAGTGTGTTTGTGTGCGTTGGTTTTTTTTGTTTGTTGGTTTTGGCTTTTTTTTTTTTTTATTTTTGTTAGGATAGCATCTACTTTCTGTCTGGCTGCTGCATTCTTAGTCCCTCTGTTAATGCAGTGTGGGGGTGTGTGTGGAAAAAATACCCTTTCAGAAGTGATGAGTGTTGGATAACCTTCCACCACCACACCACTGTGTGCTTAACTAAATTCATAACCCAGATTTAAGGAAGTTCATAAGCTCCAATACCCGTCACTTCCTTTTACTTGTATTTTGACTGAGAAATATGAAGAAGTCTAACTGAAAAACTGTGCTTTTAGTCACAACGTAAAGTTATGCAAAGTTGCAGGCTTATACCTGTATTAACTACTGCATCTGCACTAACATTTTGTAATTTCTATTGCAACATCTATAATAAAGTATTGCATAAGTACATGATGGGCTACATCACACTGAGGTAAGCTTCTGAGAAATCGTTGTTTTTATGGTAGCTCCCGTGATGCTATAGGGACACACAAGCCGCCTGTGCAGGATGCTGCGCTTCCTCCCTGTCATGTACGTGGTTGCCGTGCTCCTGGGCTGTGAAATGGGTTAACAAGTGAAGTACCTTCCACCTGAGTGCTGTCCTGCATTTTCTGTTGATAAGCATTAAATAACCCTTAAACAAGGATACCCCCTCAAGAGCACTGCAACACAGGCTTTTATTTATTTTTTTTTTTCCAAGCGTGGGACCTGCTTGTTGTATAGCTCAGAAAAGCAGGTATTCACTGTCTGGGAACTACTTTTCCCTTTTTCTTTCTCTTTTTGAGGTGAGAAAAATGAATGGAAGGGGCCAGTGTGATATGTTTTGACAAAAACTTTGTTTCAGCATCTTGCGACTGATAGAATTCATGGCGTCTCCAGCACAGGTCTGCGATACTGGACCCTATAAACTGAGCAGCGGCCTCCATTTTCCTCTGAAACAGGCCCTTTCGAAGTGAGCGCTGGGTTCGCCGCTCTGTTTCACTAAAGAAACACTCAAGCCCCCATTTTCCACCTTCCCGGAGCGTGCCTTACCCACCCACTGGGTTTATTTTTGGGGGGAGTGCCGCTGTGCCGAGGCGGTGTCAGCCTGCGGAAAGGAGAGCTGCCAGGGCGCAGGTCTGCACGCGGGGTGCTCACAGGGCCAAGGCTATCCTGAATTCCTCCTCTCCGTAGTCCACCAACTGTTTAAATATTTTTATCCAACAACCGTTTCAGCTTTTTACTTCCTACAGGTCGGTCTGGTTATGTCTCCCTTCTCTTTTGCAGTACTTTTTTTTTTTTCCCCCTCTCTTTTTTTTCTTCCTTCCTCCTGATTGAAGTCCTCTCTCTCTTTAAGGTCCTATTGTATCCTATCCAATTCCATAAATTCTTCTTCTGAATTCCTATTCCTTCTCCACAAAAAGCCCCTTATTCTCAGAGGGGAGTGAGTTTTTGCTCGGCCTCTGGACAGCTGTTCTATTCAACCCCTCTCCCCCAGAGTAGGAGGCATCATTCAGTCCCACAATTCAGTGCTTTTTTTTTCTTTGCCATGGTAAAAGCTGAAAGAATGTTTAACAAAGACCTACAATTTGGGGGGGGGAGGGGGGAGAATGTGAGTCTAACTTAAGTTTCAGAAAACTGCTGAATAATATAACCTCTTAAAGAACCTTTTTGAAAGCTTTATCCCTGCCCATAACTAACTGATAAAGCTATAAACTTGCAGAATTTGATGCAAACACCTTTGTACCTCAGTGGTGAGTCTTCTATTTTAATTATTTAATATTTCAAACAATCAAAAATTTTTTTTTTGGTGAATACAACGTGGCATGAAATTAAAGCGCATATTACGTGTTGAGGGTTGATCCTGGGTAGGTGATTAATGGATTGTGTTATGCAAATTTTGAGGGCAATAAATTTGTAAAAAGGGTTTGGCTTTTTTTTTCCCCCCAGTTGTATTTATCCCTTAAAGCCATTACTTTTCTTGTAGAGATTTGTACATGTTTGATAAACACCATTTTGATCATGGGAAGAATTTGTGGTATGGATTTAGATCATAATCTCAACAAGTTTGTTACAGAAGGGTGTACCGAAATTGGTGTTTTAAAGGAATGCAATCAAGTTAAAATTACAGTTTTGCCTCTGTTTACATAACAAAACGTTTTCGCTTCCTCTCATTTGCAGTGTAGCTGTTATCCCAAAGCAAGATGAGGAATAAAATACCTTCTTTAAATTTTTGGTGAGTTTAATGGGTGCCTTAGACAGCCTTTCCCGCACGTTGGGTCCTGCTGTGTTCTCACAGTGGTCACTTGCTTTGTTTTTTGTCTGAAAGGCCTTTTTTGTAGTGGCTGGGAGCCCAGTGAAAAATGCTCCTGGGTTTGAATGTATTTAATTTCAAGTGCAAACTTGCTTCATTGTGGCTTTCTGGGTCAAATCATATGGGAGATGAGACTGCCATTTTAAAACGTTAGTGTTTCTCAGCTCACGGTGGCCGTATTTCCATCCCTGTGTCGTGGCACATGTACGTACATTTTAGTTGATGTGAAGATCCTGGAGACTTGCAGTCCCTTGCTTCCTGCCTTAACGCAGCTGCGGAGCCTGCTCCTTGTTTTACAAGATCTCCCTTACCCTCGCATCACGTACCCCTCATATTTTGGTTTTGTATGAGATGTCTGGCCTGAACCCTACCGATGTGCTTTAGTAGGATAGATCCCATCTCTGAAGAAGCCGTTGCGCTGCGTGGCTTCAACCGCTTTGGATGGCGGAGCCCATGGACAAAGGATCCCCCCAAAGGGTCCCCCCAGCCTGGGAGTGGGCTGGCCACAGCGGCCCCATTGTGAGGAGGGTCATATGCATATGAAAGGGACTTTAAAATATGCATTTGAACGAAGGGTTACTCTATTGTCACTGATTCATGTAATGAAGAGTCCCTAGGTATTCATTAACGTGCGATGTTTCATAAACATTTCTTGTGCAGAATTCTTAGCTGGGGCTATTTCCGTGGAATAAATGATATACCAAGAATCGTCCTCTCTTTTTTATTATTTTTAAATTATTATTATTTTTTGAAACCAAGCAGTTAATGTATATGAAAACCTTAATTCAGAGTGGACAGAATCATGCGAAACATTCATTGCCCAGTAGCGCATACTTAAAACTGTCCTCTGGTGTCGTGGCAGCGATTATTTTTCCACTGATGCTGAAGCCAGCATTCCAGTGAAAGCCAGACTGTTCTGGTCACGAGTCCTATTTGTTTTGCTGATCTCTGGAGTATTTGCAGGTACATGGCTCGCATCACATAATTTCTTTGAGTGAGCTTGTTCAGCAATTTTGCAGATCCAGTCCAAGGTATCTTGTTTTCTTCTTGCAAGATGGTATGAGAAACCGTGTTTTAACTGCTGCTAAGGTTTTGAATGTGTTAGAGCTGCGTTCTGCGATAGTTCCGTGGAGGCTTGCGTTGTGTCAGTTGTAGCTTGAGGAGCCACACCAGCAGCCGCTCTCTAGAGGCTGAGAAGGAGCTTTGTGAAAGATGACATTTGACTACCAGACGCATTCAAAACCAGGGCTGCCGAGCATTACCCCATCTGCTTTGAGTAAAGCAGCGGGGGGTTTTAATGCCTTACGTATTCATTATATAGAGGGAGTGGCTACGTGTTTAATACAGCTCCTCATTAATTTTGTGTAGTCCACCAGAGTTCTCTAGCGTAAGTATGAAGAAATAAAACTCATAATGATTTCTCCTGTTCCCCTAGCTTGCATCTGTTCCACAGGATCCTCACCAGGGTTTTCTGTCGCCATTTTTTTCTTTTAGGCTGTAACAGAAGGCCTTCAGGAATCACATGAATGTTACTGTACCTGTGCAACAAGGGCCTGGATGTCAGGCAGGGGACTGGAGGCAGCAAGCAACTTGGTGAAATTATATTTTTGCTGTGCTCCTTGAGGGAGCATTGCCAGCTGGTGACAGGTGGGCTGCTGCTGGAGTAGCAGGGGATGTGAAAAATAAGACATGGCTGCTTTCTGTGGCAAATATCTGTCCTCCTGGGCTAACAGCCTCTGCAAGGCAGCTGTCTCCTCTCCAGTGAGTGCCAGATTTCTGTGATTTGAAGGAGCGGCCAGTAATAAGTTCCCAGTGCTCTTACAAGTCTTTGGAAAAGTGTGTGAACAGCCCCCAAAGACTCGATAGCATCTTCTGACATGCAAATGCAATTCTCACCACCTCATTTTCCGATGGGTGCCAAAGTCTTTCAGGTCCCAGCATGTAGGCACTGGTCACCCTGTGCTATCCTGCGGCATTCGCATGCTTACGGTGTTAGTCACTTCCAGAGTCAGTGGAATGAAAGAAACAGCTGCAGAGCCTGATGCAAGAAGAGATGTGCTGGTGAATTTTCTAACACATTACAAATGGTAGTGAGTGAGTTTGAAAAAGATACTTTTCCATCTTTCCCTATCTTTAAAATTTGCCTTTTTCCTTTTGATTCAGAACTCCAGGATGTGTGTCTCAAATATTGATTTAAAGTCCTAAATAATTTGTGTGGTAGGTGAAGATCTTGTAGCCATTTATCACAGACTTTTTTTTTTTTTCATTCCTTGGTGTTCAGTGCCTGTGGAGACTGCTGTCACTGAGGCAGCAAAATTATTTCTGCTGTGAAAGAGCTGGAGTTTGAAGCCTTTGGGAAGGACATTAGAGTCAGGTTGTGAATTCTTACTTAATCTTCATTCCTGAACTCTAATAGCACCCGAGGAGGAGGAGGGGTGTGCTGGCTCCTAGAGCTCACTGGACTAAGACTCATTCAGTGCTTTCCCATAAGGTACCGACCTGTTCTCATTTTGTGCATCTCCTGGCTTGGATGTATGATGGTACCAATGTTGCAAAACCCACGTGTTGGAAAATTCTTGATGACTTCTCATCTCCTACTTTGAGTAGTACCTGCAGAGAAAAGACTGTTTTTCAGTAGCATGCCTACTGGCATGTGCTTGTGTATGAGTGGAGATTGGCAGGGTAAAACCTGTAGATAGCCAGCTTTTAAAGTGAAGTGTAAAAAAAATAATAATAATTTGTTTTTATGTGCTGTTACATTAAAAATGCCACTAATAGTCATTATTTCCTGTTAGGTGAATCAATATAAAATCCAGGGAATTATTATCCATCCTAGGACTTAGTGTTATGGTGCCCTCGTTGATGGTTTAAACTGATATACTGAGTGTGAAGGCTGAGAAGGACACACGTTCTCTTCTGCTGGCTCAGCTACACAGATGGTGGTCCTTGGGCAGGAGGGGGCTGTGGGTGGGAGAGGACGGTGTCCTACCCCCTGGCAAAAAACTGCTGCGGCTTCCTTGTCAAAGTCCTCATTTACTGCTATAAACCTCCTCTTCTCTTCTCGTTTATAGGGAGCGACAAGCTTTCAGGCTTTGTCTGCTGAAAGATCCAACTGATTTTTTTAGTAAGACAACTTATGTGAGTAGTGGTGCTTGTCTGCAGATGTCACAAAATATACGATGAAAGTAAGAGAGGGAAAAATCCCAGCAAAGTAGCATGAGTTGATGTCTATTTACACATAAGCAGTGTGCAAAGGTACTAATGAAAATTGCACCAAAGCAACTTTAAAGTGATAGGAAGGCTGTGATCTTTACCAGCCTTTTCAGAGGTTAACTTAAAAATTAGGCATGTATAAGCTTACCCTAAGGTAAGCCTCTTGATTTCTGTGCGTAGTGTGGAATAAGTATTTACATTTCATCATTCCCTTGCTATTCCTTTGTTTACATTCCCTTGTTTTTTTTGTGAATATAGGTCACAACCATAGACTATTTTGCACTGCTTTTAATCATGAAAAATTCATGATGAACCTTGAGAAAAATATCTCCCTGTGTAGCGAGGTGCTAATTGTATTAAGCAAAAAAGATACTTTAATGCTTTTTTCAGGGGGAAGAAATTATCATTCTATATTGGGAGGAAAATAGAGAATTAAGTGAATTTTATAATATCTTTATCATGTCTGACGTCTTCAGATCTATGATGCTGGTTGGCTGGGGTGCAAGTCAGTCCATTAAAGAAATGTCAAGTGTAATTTTGGAAGAGGTATGTTTTAAAACAATACATGCATAAAAAATAGCATAAGGAATTTGCCTCTGGGCTGCTGTGAGGGTGACACATTAATTGTCACAGATGAAGAGGTAGACCCCCTTCGGAGCTCAGGATTTCACTGTTCATGATTTATTAATCTTGCCACTCATTAGAGGGGGACACGTATGCTATTCTCATAGCATTTAAAAGATCATCCATTTTATCTAAATATTTTACCAACAAACTTGTGACTTTGTAAGATCTAGCAGCACCTTTGTATTACTTCTCCCAAGATATACTTTCATTTGGTTTTTAATTGAGCAGCAAGTACAGCTTGGGTCTTGGTTCTTTTTTTTAATATATTTTTTTTTATGAAAAACCGTTGCTCTATGATAAAAACTTTTTTCTTTATCAGGATGTGCTGAAATGCAGACAGTTAAACTGGTGGTTCTTGTATAGTACATAATAAATCATATCTTGTCTATTTTTTCCTATATACTTCCTGTTCAGTTTATTCAATTCAGCTCTGTAGGGAGATCAGCTAGATGCTGCTGTTGTAACAGAAGCAAGACGGTGATGCTGTGGCAAGTACTCCCCCTTCCCCCCCAACTGTTTATCACAGCTCAGTTGGTTTCTCTGCCAGCATTCATCTTGGTCTGCACACTATTTTATTTTTTTGCTTTCTTTCTCCATGCAAGTATTCTTTGCTTTTTAACTAAGAAATTCCTGTCCCATCCTGATGGTGAGGATGACCCTAACCTGTGAGTTTAACTGCAAGAAGAACAAGTAACGTGGTACAAGGAACAGAAATTAAGGCTTTTAACATGGCCCTTCTCTCCAAGTCTTGAAAATGACTGCCTGGAGATATTTCCCTGCCTCTTGCAGGCATTTCTGTCCAAATTCTACTACTGTAGCAGAATGCGTTGAATTTTTGATGTATAGGGCACTAAGAAGATACAGCAGAAGAATGTAAGCATAAGAATGTGTTACCCGGGTATGGCTTTGGTCATTGTGCTGCCTCTGAAACAAAACTTCCTGAGCTTTTCTTGTTGCAATAAGAGGTTCTTGTTTGGTAACGTGCTGAATAGGGTTGTCACATGACTTTTTTGCTCATAAGACCAGCTGTGATCGAAATGCTTTTATTAACTCTTTATGTGAATTCTTTTCCTGACATTGTCAGACTTCAAGTTTATCAAGATTGTGATGGTTTTTCAGAAATTACTGATCTCTGAAAGACATATCACACTAACTTTGCTCCTTCTGAAGGTGATGAATTACATCTGAAATATCCTTTTATATCATATATTGATTTTGATATATATTGAATGACAATGCAATTCATCAGCTTCAGAAGCAGAGCATAAGTTGTAAGACTTTTATTAAAAACTAAATAAAGAAATCACGCCACAGGTTCTAAATACCATCACCTATTTTATCTGGTGCTCTTGTGCCACAACAAAAGCACGAGCATCTCTGGGCTTGTATGGTTGCGCATGTATGTGTTGGAAATACCTCATGAACGTGTTGCCCCGTTGAATTGTGAACAGTAGTGCAGAAGATGAGGTTGAGGACTCTGCTCACACCACTGTTCCTCTATCCTGGGCCTGGGAGCATCTGCAGAGGAGGTGGAAGCCCTGACTGGGGGATGCGCCAGAGTCAAAGTGAAGAGGGTTGAGATGAGATGATCTTTTGCTGTTGGGATGAATGAAGAATGGGGGAGGACATAGGGGAGTGGTGTGTCTTTCAGACCTGTGGTTGCTGGTCTTTGGGAAAGACGTTCCCAGAGACCACTTCCTGGAAGCCGCTATCTTGTTATAAGCTTGAAGGTATTTCATAGAATCATTCAGGTTGGAAAAGACCCTTGTGCATGTTTTCAGGAAAGTTCTTCTTGCCTTTAAAGAGTACTCAGTCCGTAGTGTGGCCTCAACAGGTGGAAGAACAAGTCTGTGCCAGAAGAAACTTGCCCACTCCTGTCCCCCTGACAAGAGAGAAGGGAAGACACTACAGGCTGAATGTTCATCCTGGGGCTGGAGCTTGCCCCAGGAAACTCTGCCTTTTGTCCCTTTTGTTAGTGATTTATTCCTTCTCTTCAGTAGCCTAAATGCTGTGTGGGTGCTTGTAGGAGATGTGTGTGTATGTTTATTTAATTTCTTGTCTGTGTAGAGTTCTCATGGCTTTGACAGGAACAAGAAGGAATCTGAAATGGAACGGTGCAACTTTTAATCAGTAGTGCTTTCAAATAGTCCATATGAAACCGACCAAGGTTAAATTTAGAATATTTCATGTTTTTGAGATAGCACCTGGAGATTCAAACTTGCCTTGTCTAGAAATTGCCTGCAAAACTGCATTGTCTGTGTGTTATTTCTAGGAGATACTTATTTTAATTTTACACGTTAGTCTTCTGAAACAGGAAGCTCATAACAATGGTTTCTGTGCTGGGACGTGTGGAGAGCAGCAAGCGATGTGATCGTGTGTTTTCCTGATGGTGCAGCTTCCTGAAAATGTGCTGAGTCTGACATGGGCATATTGCTTGTGACTGGCTGATCAGTGATCAATTTTAGACCCTTCATTAATTTTCAAGGTTTTTTTTAAGCCTGAGTTTGTGGTTTTGTCCTTCCGGTTTTTGTGGTTTTTGTTTGTTGGTGGAGTTTTTTTTGTCTAGTGATTGTGGTAATTTGTATCACGTTATTTCAGCCACTCCTATCCTATTATTTTAGTGTAGTGTATTTCTAGAAATTCTGACATGCTTCTGTTCTTTCAGATACATAAACCTAGCTTTATTTACCCCAAATCTGTAATGTGGTTCCACTTTATTTCTGCTTTTGTATGACTCTCATATGTTTTGTCTAACATTTATGGTTTATCTGACTTAAGAAGAGTTTGGTTTATAAATTCGGAAGTCTGGTACGTTTCAGGAGCCTTCAAAAGATACTGTAAAGCAATACTGCCATTCTCCATTTCTACATCTGAAACTTTGTCCTTTTCGCAGTCAGTAGAGTGAGTGGATGATGGACTTGGTGGTTTATGTCTTTTGCTATTTGAAGTTAAGTTTCCTTTCTTCCGTTTTCCAAGGATGTATATATTTTTTTTTTGGCAGGCTGCTTTGAACATGATTACTGTATTTCTTTCTGTAAATGAATCGGAAATGATTCAGTATCACAAACACTGTCATAGCATAAGAATAGAAAAATAACTCCAGAAAACACCGAAAACCACTTTAAACACATTAATGTAACCTATTAACGTTCACTTAATGGATGTAAGAGAACTTGTGCTCTCTAAAGCTGCTTTAAAACCCACACTATTAATCTGTTAAACCAGGCTGGATCATATTGACAGCTTAGGATTTTTTTCATTGACACTGTCAGAGAAAGCAGAAGTATTTTGAAGATTTATGAAGAAGGTACCTCCAGCATACAGAAAATTGAGATGTGCTTGTAAAATAGCTTAAAAATGTGAAACTGAATAAAAACATGAAATCTAGGCAATTACAGAAAAGATTTAATGGCCAGAAGAGCAACGTTATCTTCATAAGTGTATGAATTACATTAGGCAACTAACTCTGCCTCTAGCTAATGCTCTTACCACAGTTGTGTATCAGGATGATACTAACCACTGCACCTTGAATTCTAAGACATCATCACAAAATACAGCACTTCGTGACATGT
>JAOXJM010000012.1:62569827-62598547 GCA_026413425.1 Tringa solitaria | reverse complement strand
CAAGGTAAAGTAGGCTGTTTTATCCCAAGAATCAGTATTTGTTTTAAAGCACTTGCTGTTACCCCTTGTGTATCCCAGTTATGTGTTGAGAAAGGCCTGCAGATTGAGGAGCCACATAATGGAAATGTTTTAAGCCTTGGCTGTTTGTTCAACTGAAATTTGTCTTTTACAAAGATAGAGAATGTACTTATTTTCACTAAGCACAAGTACATCTTTAAATTGATCAACAACCTTAGCGGGTACATAAAGTCATGTATGAATGTAGCACATAAAGAAGGACAGATAGCACACAGAGTAAGATTACTTTGATTATGCTGTTACTTTTCTTGCTGCTATCTAGCTTACTTGTGATCCATTTTTAAAGGCTCAGATGGTGGAACAGTTATTACCAAAATGAGAGCTTTACTTATTTTCGTCTAGAAGTTTGATAACAATACTTTCATGTGGCATAAAACACCTGTTACCTTCTGCATGTTTTTGAGAGACCGTGCTCTAAAATGTCAGGGTAATGGGGAAAGAGGAGAGGGTGTAAGAGAAATGAGGAGGCAAGATGAGGCGTGAAGTTAAGGTGATAAGTTTCTGAACTAAGAAACCCTTCAGTCTGATGTGAAGGTGTGGAGGGTCAATATTTTTGTCTAATGTGGGCGATAAGTGGGGGCTAAGCCTTCAGTTTTATTTCACCTCTCTTTCTCTGAAGATGAGCTCACTGAGACTCATATAAAAACTATTTTAAAACTTTTTTCATTTTGAATCATAGATATTTTATGTACATTAGGTGTGTTTGGAAAGGGCTGTCCTGCAGATGCGGAGCTGAGAGGTGAAGAACGAGTAGAGCTGAGCCTGCCCGAGTACTCTGCAGGCTTGGATCCGAACCTTTTTACCTGGAGAGCAGGAATTACATGGGTGGCGTTTGGTTTTGCTGTGAGACTTGGCTGCACTTTATTCAGCTTGTTTCCTACCTCTGCTCCTGATTTCTGGACTGAGCATAGCACCAGTGTTACCCAGCCTGAATTCTTACATATTCTGTTCCCCATTACAACTTCTGCCTTTCAAAACCCTTTTCTTCCATTGCAAAGCCAATCAACGCAAACATATTTTGATTGAAAAATAATAACGATGCTTGACAGATAACATGGTCTTACACTCCTGTCGTAGGCTGGGCAAAGCCTGTGGTGCAAAGGCCTTCACAGAGGTCAAATACTATTTTTTTATTATTTTTTTTTTGGCCAAATGTGCTTTTGTTTTCCTATTCCAGTTTGCCAAACAGTTGGCACTCTAGTTTCAATGTAGTGTAAGATACATCTTTAACTTCTAAATATTTAACGGTGTTTCTGTGTTTTAACTGTGGTGTACTGCAGTCTTTCATATTGACAGCTCACTGTTTTGTATAAATTAACAGGGGAGACCTACGTACTTTGGCAACTTGGAAAAAGGTAAATTGTGTTTTGACAGTTGTAGAGACTTTGAAAGATACTTTGGAGTGTGGTGAATTTTAATGACCGAGATGTCTAAGGCTGCTCGTACCTCCGCTGATTGCTTCAGATGCCGTACCTGCAGCCCGAGGAATACAACTTTATTGGTTTGCAGTTATCTGTTATTTTAAAGTTGTCTCTGAAACTCTGAGAGCAACGTACAAACTGAGTTTTCTGCCTGGGGAGGTAGAACTTGGGGATGTCGAAGTTGCTGGTATCACCCTAAAGTTAAATGAAAAACTTTAGCTTCTTGTATGATTTTGTGGTCTTTCGTGATTATGTGTGTGTATTGTGTGTGTGTAATTGGAAACATCAAAGTTGAGATCTTGTTTCTCTTCAGATACGCTAGTCCTGAGGCGGTTTTTAAATTACTGATTTTAAAATTGGTATCTTGAGGTTTTTGTTGTAATCAAGGAAAGGTTGTTGATGGCACATTTAGTGAGAAGCTAGTGCATAGCCATCCTGCTGTTAATATAGTCTGCTATTTTTAGATTTTCCATATCTTATTGCTTGAAAAGGACACTAATTTATTAATTTTTTTTCTCCATACCTTAAAGGAGCATTCCCATCTTTTTATGGTCTAGTTAATGAGGAAAACACATTATTTTCTACTAACATAATTTCTAAATATCTCTAGTGTCCTAATATCAAGTCAGGATACTTAGTTGACTAAGCGAGCAGGGGGAAACTTGTCACTCCTTTTTGAAAACTTGAGTTTGAGCATCAGCAATCATGTCTGGAGGTCCTGAAAGAAAATGCTTTACTGAGGACTTGCTAAACTGTTTTGCAGCTGTATTGCATAGTGAAACTATTCTGCAGCTGTATTGCACAGTGAGACGTAGTTATGATTTTTTAAAAATTATTTTCTGAGCCCATAATATATGAGTTAAAAAGAAAAAAAATCATATATATTCTTCTAGGCCCCAAAGCAAAAAGCACTGCGTAGGCTGATGCTCCTAAATGTGGAACATGAAGGCAGAGTGAAAATTAGACCAGCTCCCAATAGTTTGCTCATGCTTTTGCCAACCCTTTTTTTTTTTTTAAACATCTTTAAATTCAAAGTGTGAATGAATTTTATTTAACATTGTGTGACAGAAGGCACAGGCTTTTCTTTCCATTTTCTAGCAACCCACGCTTTTCATATGCTAGTGGATATTAGTACGAAATGTGGTTTCCCCCGTAGGAGAATAATTGCCAGCAGTGTTTGAGGGGAGGAGGGAAGAATGATATATACATATATATCTCTCATATATATAATGATCCACACTGGATGCAATGCTTTGCAAAGTTACAAGGTACAGTCATTCATTGGCACGTTAATGTTTTAGTTTGGCTCAGGAGCTCACTTTTGGAGTGCAGTCAGGGCACTAGGAGTTGGGGCTGATCATGACCACACTGGTCTGCGTTGTGGGGCAATCCTGGGAGCACGGTTTGGATTCCTTTCAGACAACACCAAGCAGGAAGACTTACACCTAGACTGTAATTACAGAACTTCACCTCCCAATCCCTCTCCCTCATTGGGGACATATAGGAGCTGATCTGAAATAAAACTCCTGAAATGTACAGATGTTGTCCTTGGTGCCAACTGTGATGCTCCGCTCTTCTGCTTCTAGTAGGCTTCGTGACATGATAATGTAGGTGTAGCCAGGAGGCCTTCTGAGTGGCCTAGAAATAAAGAGAAGAGGTATAGATTGGGATTTCTCCTCTAGCTTGGAGGAACTCTCTGGAAAAGTCTTTTGTTTCTAGCCTGTATGGAGACTTCTGTCAAGTCGTATCAATGCCCAATTTGGAATACTCCTTTGGTTTTAAGTAACAATATTTAAATTAAACAACACTTTTGTTTTATTTGAAATCACTAGAATGTGAAGTTTCTGGAGATCCTCTCAGTGAATTTTCGCACTTGCCAGCTCGTTTCTCTTCTGTGATGGTGGATATAAAGTGTTTTACTTCTGATTTTTTTTTTAAGTTACGTTACTAAATTGAGTAGTTCAACACCAGAGCTGCTACAGTAATGCAAATAAAGCACCAAATAGTCATGTAGAATGACCACTTAAGCATAGTTAGCATTTCTCTTGCTTCGGTATCAGGTAAGACCGTCTTGCAAAGCCTACCTTGAATACTTCCTTATATTGGCTGTTTCAAAACCTTCCGATTATGAGCTTTGCTTTCTGTTGGTCTTGTGACTCCAGATACCATTATAAACAAGTGTACTTCTGTTGGACTCGTGACCCCAGGCATACCTGCTGTGACCCTACGTGGGAGTCATGACCCCTCGTTTGGGACTTGCTGCATTAGAACAATATGAAAGAGTTGCCTTATGTTAATGCATTAGGAGGCAAATAGAAATAACTGTCAAGAAAGCAGTGAAACAGATTAATCATGAAGAGGGCTGTTGTCTTCCACAGTAAAACTGAAAGAAAAATAGAAGGCAGCTTCTAAATGTTCAGTGTCTGAGGAATAACTTCTGTTCCACTCCTCATTTGATTATGTACCTCTCATTTAAAAACAAAATACCAGGAACCCACACGTCTTAAACATACTTATGAAAATACATAAAAATCAAACAGTGTTAATTTCATACAAATGCTGCTATTTTCTTTGGAAAATAAAATAAAGGCTTCAAAGTGAATGTCATATGACATTCCCCCTCATTCTTACCCAACCCCACTAGCCTTTCAAAGACAGAGATGCTACCTCACATTGAGATCTTGAGTCAAACTTCAGCCTGGAAGGACTTGTTTATAGTCCTTAGCTTTGACCAGTGGTTTGTAATGAAGATAGTGATGACATTGCCTTTTTTTTAAATGCGATTCTTCTGTGTTTTTGAAGCAGGAAACTGATATTGTTCTAACGTCTAATTTCTTTCCTCATTTGCATACCACAGTAGGCATTCCATAAATCCAGCTCTTTTGGTCTGTGGGTGTAGTTTAGCCCTGTTCTGGATTACTTTATGCCATATGTGCTCATTTTTTGTTGGTGGTTTTTTTTTTTTTTTACTTATTGAAGCTTTGTTACTTGAGAATAGTGACTGTAACATTGTCTAGAGAAAAACTTTTTCTGAAACAGAAGCACAAATTCTGACTAAGGTTGGTGATGTTGTGTTGTTTCGTCTCTCCAGTCTTAAAAGTGGTTTGAGACTTCTAACTAGTAAAGTTAACCTAGAAGTTAAGGATCACAGACAGTAATACTGAAAATATAAAGGGCCTTTTTAGCTTTTCATAGCTTGAAATGCCTTGTTGTGATGGCAGTGCTTTTAAGGAGGCAAAGAACCTGTATCTAACTCATGCCTGACCTTATAATATTTGTAAGCAGCCTAGGATAGTGTTCTGTCTTTACTAATAGGCGTTCTTATGACCTGTGAACCAACCAGGCACCATTCAGACAGGATTTGGTTCATAGGAAAGCTAGCTGAATCCCAGTCAACAGGAGTATCTCCTCCACAGGGACAGGTTCCCAGCCCTCTGGATGGCAAAATGCAGGGAGGAGGTCTGCAGTTCTGCGAGCGTGTCTCAGACTCCTAGTCTACATGCCTGTCTCTCTCTGTTAGTGACACATCTGGGCAGGCATTGCTTTAGCTCTTACAGATGTGGATGAAGGTCCATGCTTCCTTTTGCAGGGGTTCAGACAACTCTGGTCACCTTGCTCCCCACTGTTTCCTTGGACTGACAAAGTATCTTAGAGCTAAGGGCAAGGAGCGGTCATTACACTTGATAGCTTGGGTGCAGGTTGGTTGACTGCCATCAACAGCAGCTCAACACTTTTGAGCAAAGCAGCGTAACCCATGAATTCCATAAAAGTGGAAGAAGCAGTTCAGGACAGTGCTGAGAGACTCTGGTTCCAAAGGTCTTTCTCTATTGCATGGGTGTAGGGCTAGTATCTTTAACTTTCTTGAGGATTGCCCTTGCCAGTAACATGTGTTGCACTGCCATTGCTCCTGTTCCATCTCTCATCATATTCAGTGACACCTGCTTTCATTAAGGGTCTCCTTTGTACTTGTTACTCTGCTAAAGAACTGATTTTTACATGAGACCTCTTCTTAGTCCTTATATAACTTGGAAGTCTTCTTTAAGACAACTGGCTTAGTGCATGGGCTCTTCTGTGGCTGTGGTCTCACCGCAGAGATCCATTGAGTGCCAGGCCCACTGGCTGGTGCTGGTTTGCTTTATACCTTTTCTCCAAGGACAGGATCAGGCTGAAAGTGTATCTTAAACTCCTTCTTGGGGTGACCTTGGGACTCACTCTGCTACACCCAACTGGAAGGCCATCTTACTTTCCCAAAAGTAAATTCAGTTTTTCAAGTTTTTTCCTGTTGTGCATGGATTCCTGATCTGCTCTTTGGTCTTGTTCTCAAACTTCTTAACAACTAAGGTGTGAATTGCAAGAGGGAAGGACCTGTGCTTTATTGCCGTGTGAAGCAACGTGAAGGTCAGTGGTCAGGCACACCAAAACCAGGTCGAAAGCATGTGCTGCTCAGGAGCTGTGTATACTGCGTGGTTAGGTGACTGGCATTTGAGTTCAGAATTGAAAAATTTCCTTTTAACTGCTCCAAATACATCAGGTTTATAGGACTCTGTAGTAGTTAAAATGTCTTCAAGGAAAAATGTTAGCACTTTAGGTCTTGTAGTCTTGAGCACTACTAAGTAGTGTCTGTGGTGCAGTGCATGAGGTGTAGGGTGCTATTTACTCAATGTCTTCATGGTTATTGAACACTTTATCTTGCTCCTTGCTTGTTCTGTCACTGTCTGATTTTTAGCGTGTTCTAATTAAATTTAAACTTGTTTGTTAGACTGCCTTTGCAAACCTCTAAACATTTTCAGTTTTACTTGTTAAAATCAGAGGACAATTACAGCTGTGGGGAAAAAAAAAACCACTTATGATGACTGCTGATCTCATGATGTAGTCCTGCTAATATATTACCTTTAGGGAAACTAAAGTACTTTAGCTGTTGTATGCAGCTAACTGCTGTTAGAAGAGAGGGAACAAGCATGCTGAGATACAGCATTGGCCTTACTGGTTTTGCCCTGGCTTTATGAGGAAACGTTACCCTCAAAAGCATAATTCCTATTTTTCTTCTTTCATGAAGCAGAAAACAATTAGTCAAATATTTTCCGTCTTTTTTGTCATGGACTCGGATTTCTGTGCTCGGATGTAAATTGATTCTTGTGTCCAAAACCTGCATTTTGAGATAAACCTGCTAAAGAGGTAAAAAGCTTCCTTATGGGAGTCTCACCAGTACTTTGATACATAACTGCGCTTCCTTACAGCAGGAGGTCTTTGGTAAAAGCTAAACAGAAATTGTAGTAAATCAATACGTTGCACTAATAAGAAATTAATGACATTAGTTTCTTCCACATCTGGAAGACCGCAAACATTGCATCTTTGACACAGTGAAATACAGTGCCAATGTGTTGAAAGGGAACAATGTAATTAGCATTTTCAATAGCTAATGAATGAACACTTGAATAGTTTTTTTTTTTACTGGTTGTGGATAAGTTGACTGAATATATCTGTTTTCTAACTTATTTTCCATGCGCTCTCTAAAACTGTAAAGAATAATAGTATATTTTTCAATTTAATTATATATCAGTTGAAAGTCTTGGTATTCTGAACTGAGAAGAAACCACATTTTTTTATACTACCTACGCACTTGGTAAGCTGTCGTTTTTGTTGCATGCTAAGCTTCTGAGTAGACTTTTGGGGATTTAAAGATTGCAACATTCTGTGAAGATATTTAAGAAACACTTTGCTTAGTCCAAGCTAGTTTGATCTCCCAATAGATATTCATGGCTGTTAGGTCTACAAAGCAATTTAAACAGGTAGCCCTCCTCTTAAATTTTAAGACCTCTAAGGGTTCTTTGGCATTCATGTAGGTCTTCTGGAAGGGAAAAATATACAATTTAATGGCTTTGTAGTTTCTGGCAAATGATCTGTGCAGGCAGTTATCAAAAAAGGTGTTGCTAATAGCCTAATGAAATACTGGGTAACATTTACTTTCATTCACAAGGAAGATTAGAGTGTCTATCAAAATGAATTTTATCTGAGACAACCTAGACAATTTCAGTTATGGATCAAGATGATAGTGTACGTTGCTTTCACAGTCTGCATGCAAGCAGGGGATTGGTTTGGTTTGTTTCTGTTGCTGCTTCTTAATAATGGTATGTGTGGTGTTTATAAATATGTCAGTTAACAGATTCTACAGGCAATTTTACATTTAATATTTCCTCTGTTGGCTTCTAAATCTTTCCTGGCAGAGTATTAAGAGGATAATATGAACTTTAAACTCATAAAGCATCTTCTGAGAGCAATTAATTTCTTAATAGTGAGAAATGAAGCATATGTCATTTAATTTTGATAAAGGCATGTTCTTGTTTTAAGTGATTTTATCGGTAGTTACTTAAAGTAGAGACCTGATATAACTTGAGATCGAGATAGGCAGAAAACCTCCTCCTTTCTGCCACCAGTTGTCTTGACAAAATAAAATCCACTAGAGATGCTAAAATAATTAAAAATGGGGTAAACGTTTTTGCATGTATTTCCAGAAAACCTAGAAATGCAAGTGATAAATGCCTGTGAGCACTTTTCCCCTTCACTTTTGGAACCTCTTATATTTAAATTGTAAGACTAGTCTATGGTCAGTCGAGGCAATTGCATTTGTGTGTCGTTATGCAAAAAGTAATGTCTTCCCATAATTTGAAAATTAAATACAATAAATAGGAGCTGAGGACAGTCCATTTTAAAGTTTGCATTTTCCAGCTAGTTTTATTTCTCTCTTTCAATGTTGCTGTGGTGAGCATGAAGTATTTGTTTGTTAGCTATCATAACCTTCAGTAGTAAGACTTGCATTTTCCCAGGAGTACCTGTGTGGCCCATGAGTGGAGGGAGATTTGGATGTATTTAGAGCTAAACCTCTGGAAATCTCTGAAGACTAAGACTGGATTCTTGAGCTAGTCTGGGAGCCAGTGGAGCATATGCTGCACCTACTGACATCTCTTTTTTTGTGGGGCTTCCTACTTGGTGAGTACTCGCACATAAGCTGGAGCTTCTCCTGCTTTCACTGTGTCCAACACAATAGCAACCCCAGTGGCACCTCATTTCCTGGCAAGCTGGAGACAGGAGAAACTTACTGTTGTTGCCAGGACATCGTTAGCGTTGCCAGGAACACTAATCAAATAAGGTTCAAGGTTTCATACTGATGCGATCAATGCAGTATGTGTGGCTTGGACTGAGGGGGAAGGTTGATTTTTGGGCTTGGTTCTCCAAATGTTTCCTCTGTTCTTATCAGTGTGACTTCTCTTGTGCCAGTTTCTTTCCACATGGACACAGATCTCTTGCTGTTCTGTTGACGTTTTCATGATGGGTTGGGTGTGCTCGTTAACAAGGGGAGATAAAGCTGGGTGGTGTATATTAGTATATTGCTACCAGATGTGACATTCAGTGACTGCACAATAGCATCCAGAAATCCGAGGGTGGAGTAGAGTATCATCAACTTGTCATTCCCTCTGCCCTTCCTCTGCAAAGCAGCAGCTGGTGGTGTTTTGTGGGTTGTGTGTGTGTGGTGGGTTTCATGTTTTGTCCCCCGTCCCTCCCTTCCATTCTGGGATGCTGAATCTCTGGAAACACCTTCTCTTGCTTTCCTGGTCAGCAACTAGCTAGTACGTGTTAATTTGACCCCTCAACTTCAGCTTGCCTTGATTTCCATCCCCTAGCCCCTTACCCCAATTCATTCTGCTATGTGGGATGGTTGGCAGCTATTCTGTGATCCTTATTGTTTCTCAGACTGGCTTGTTGGAGGCTGTGTTGTGTGGGTGTTGGGTTTTTTTGGTCTCCATCTGAGGTAGCTAAGGTGTTTGGGTGGGAATGGGTGAGTGCTTAGGACCACCGGAGTGAAAAATTCATTGAACAAAAAGCACAGAAAGGTTGATGTTCCAGTAGCTTCAGGCTGTCATGTTAAATTAAAGCTCCAGAGGTTCTTATTTCTGATTGATGGAGATTTGGAAGTCTTACAGTGATCTGTGCAAGCTACACTTTCTCAGGAACTCTTAAAACTTGATAAAACCTTTTTTCATACTTATAGTAGCAGAGATCCTGAATTTCTTTCCCTTTCCTTAAAATAAAAGGGCATGGATATGGCCTTGCTTGTCAAATTTAATCACAGCTCTGGAATCAGCTTCTCTGTGTTAAGGTTGTTTATGATATAAACACAGAGCAGGTAAGCAAGACACTGTTTTGTTTGCTTGAGGCTTTCAGACTGCAGGTTTGTGGTCAGTCCTTTTCCTTCAATAGCAAATCAGTTTTCTGTTAATGAATCAGGATCTGAATAAAGTTCTTAATGTAGCATTAGCAAAGGAACAGCTACGGTTTTCCTATAAAAGCTATGTTATTAGGTAAGGAAAAATTTTTATTCTTCTATTATAGCTGATTTGAATACTCTTGGATAATTAGTGTTATTAGTATAAGGACACACAAGACCTTCTATAATAAGATGGAAAAAACAAAGCAAACTTGGGATGGCCTTATCGTACAGCATGTGAAATGTGCAGTGTGGTGTCAAAGTTAAGTTTCTTAACTGTAAGAGTTTTATGCCATTGCAATGAAAAAAAAAAAGTGATGGTCACTGTTTTTCTGCTAGCCATAGGAGTGTCATGTCAGTCTGTATTTGGTGATATGTGTTCACAATGGGTTTATCCACTTGGGTTTCTGTGTATTAACTTAAGGTAGTGTTTTGTTTTTGGAATTTATACCTAAGATTTTCTTAATATAAATGCTAATTGTTAAAAATAACCATACACCAATTCCCTCCTCACGTTACAATTTTCCCTCCATTAAGTAGTACAAACTCAGAAGACTGGGTAGCAAGCCTGTACCTCTAAGGATGTGTAGACAAGTTTAGTTTAAAAATATACCAAAAAACCCAAAACACCCCAAAAAAAGAAAAGCCTCTGTGCTTCAGAAACTCACAAGAACTTAACTCTGGTCTGCAGTGATATCAAACAGTGATCAATATGTGATGAATGCATTTCAGTATTTGTGCTACTGAGCTAAGGATTTTATGCTAACAAGTAATTACATGTATTTAGTCACTGGCAGAGTGAATGTTGGTTTGGTGAATTCCTGTGTTAAATCCAAACAGTGAGAGGTGATTTTTTTTTTTTTTTTGTATACTTTAGACTTTGGGAGCTACTGAAAGAATGTGTTATAGATGTGCTTAACAAGGTGGCAGTGTCAACACACACTCTTTAAATGGGAAATGCATTGCAGAGTTAATTTTTTTTTTATTTACTAGTGGAAGGGACTTCCTAAATGGTTGTTGATTGTACGCAGTAAGAGTTGCAAAGAGAATCAACAGCTAAGCATCATGTTTTGCTGCATTTCTCTTCAGTGAAGTTGTTACCACATTCCTCCTGCCCCAACTTGAGGCAGTGGCTTGGGTGATGGTATCACACCTGGGAATGTCAACCAACTACTGCAGGTTTAGAAGCTGCTAGTTGCTGCTGGTTGTTCCACCTCTCTCCCAGGGTCACTGCAGAGAGACCAGGGTTTGTGAATGCATCTGAACTGCTTCAATGCAATGTCCAGTGTCTTTAGGTTGAACAGCAGCTGGTGGTGATGAAGCACGCATGCAGCTGCTTCCAGGGCTTGGCTTGCTGGTCTGGCAAATGATAATCAGCCAGAAAGGAAGGAAGAGGAGAGATATTAAAGCCTTAAACCACTGCAGCTGTTTAAGTGGGTGCATGTCAAAAGCTCTTAAGTTTAAAAACAGGGGCCCCTGTAGGGGATGTTGTACCTGTGAGTTGATAGCTCATCTTCCTTAAGTGCTATGGGTTTCCCACATTGAAACACCTCTCTACAGTGATCGGTAGGAGTGTCCCCTGTATGGAGTGCTTCCCAGGACCAAAGCTGGAGGCCTGAAGTATATGATGTGCAAGGTGGCCACTCTGCCACTCCTTTGTCACCAGACAAATACTTACAGCCAGATGTGGGCTGAATGTTAAAGGGGATGACCGGAGAGGGCTAAAGCAGGCAGAGCAGAGGCCCTTTAGAAAATGGGATTGTAAATGCTCCTCAGCCATCTCAAAACCACCGGTGCAGTTACAAATTGCAAGACAGTTATGTCGGAGGGAGAAAGAGTGGTTTTGTGGTTAAGGCACCAGGCTGGTGTCAGGAGATCTGGTTTCGCTGCTCTAAACCTTCTATTGTATCAGTCTCCCATGCTCCTGTGTTCCCTTATAGAGCAGAGATGACCATGCTTCTCCCTTTCCTTTTCTGTTTTACCAGTTGACTGGGGCAGGGAGTATTTGTTCCCCCACTGGTCAGCCCAGTAAGAAGAGTGTTCATATGAGACAGGGAAGCATCACCTCCAGTGCAGGTGCAGAAACACATGCAGCCTGGGAAACAAGCTAGCACTGGATGGACAGTAATGGCCATGACTGCTGGAGTAACTTCAACATGGTGGGACAGCATGCAGGACTGGGGTGCTATGGTGGACAGATGCAGATCCTTCAGGACAGGTAGGAACGGAAGGTGACTATTGAGGAATTTTTCCTCTAAGGAAAGGAGCAGTTAGAATGTACAGAGCTCTTCTGTGGAACAGATGACAGGCAGGTGGAGAGCTTGTGGGTCACAATTTGGGATAGGTGAGTCAAGCGGAAGTAATGATGGGAGTTTCTTACAGATCGTCTGATGAGGAAGCAAAGTCTTTAGAAAATTTGAAGAAGTTTCTGGCTCACAGCCTGTGGTTCTTATGGGTGACCTGAAAGTCTTTGATATCCTCTGGGAGAGTGACACGGTTGGATGCAAACTAGTGAGGCATTTCTTCAGAGTAACATGATTAACTTCTTGATACAGGTGTTGGAGGAGCCAAACAGGTGTGGCACATGATTGTATCTGCTCCTCATAAAGAAGACAAAAGCGGTTGGGAGAGTGATAATGGCAGCCTTGGCTGTAGCCACCATGAAATAGAGGAGTTCAAGATCCCTAGGGGACTGAGAAATGCAAGTAGCAGGGTGACAGAACCTGGATTTCAGGCAAGCAGGATTCAGCTTATACAGGTAACTGGTACCAGGTAACACTGAAGCTCTAAAATGCAAAAGAGGTCATGGAAGCTGGACAGATCTTGAAGGACAATCTCTTCCAAGCGCAGGTGCAACCCTTACTTGGGGAAACATGCAGATTTATTGGGAGACCAGATTGGCTAGACAGGAAGCACACGATGGAGTTCCAATGCAAAAAGGCTGCATACAGAAGGAGGAGAAAGCAGTAAAAGGGGAATTTATAAACGTTGTCCACGCGTGCAGGGCTGGTGTTACAAAAACTCAGCTGGTGTTGATGTGTGCAAGTGACATTAAGGGCCTCAAGAAGGGTTTCTACCACTTAACGGTAGTAGGAAAATGCTGAATGAGGAAACTGTGGGCCTGCTGCTGGTTGGGGGGTGAATTAGTAGGAGTGGACACAAGTAAGGCTGAAGTACTCGGGCCTCCTGTGCCTCAGTTTTCACCAATGATGCTTCACAGGCCTCTCTACTTAGTGGAGGGGTTCAAGGAGGACAAGGAAGTATCACCAGGAGCCAAGGGCAGAGTCACAGATTACTTGAGAGCTCAGCCTATGCAAGCACAGGGAGACCGTGCCATCTCCACTGTTTGAGGTTTTCAAAACCTCAAACTGGATAAAGACCTGAGCAAACTGATCCCGCAGCTGGCCCTACCTTGAGCAGGAGGTGGAACCTGACCCCTGAAGGTCCCTTCCAACCTGAACAGGTCTGTGGTCCTGTGTAATGCATGTAGTTGGGAGGGTTGTCTGCAACCATTTAGCTCACTTTCCAATTTTGAAGCATGTGTTGTAACTCTGTATGTAGGGGATAAATTGCTTTGGCTATTTGTATAGGAGAAAGCTAATTTTATAGCATGTCATGATACATGTTTGGCCTTTCCTTACAGAAACCATGTCATAGTGTGTGACATTAAGTATAGCTGAGTAATTTATCTTTTAGAGAGGTGTGTATCCTGATCTTTTGGGTGGTACGGTTGGTTCAGTGTGAAGCTGTTCCCTGTGGTGACCACTGACTCCAAGACACATTATAGTGCTGAGGTGGGTTCTATGTGGAACTTTTCCATTTGTGCTTATGACCACTTGTCAATAAAAGATTGCTTGAAGCTGCTAGCAGCAGTTGGTCTGCCCAAATCTTCTTGTCAGATAGGGACAGTCCCAGCATGAGGAGGGCAGCGTTGTTCCCCTGATCTTTCCTTTGAGTGTCATCTGTGTGATGCTGTAGTCATCTTGCTTCTTGTCCTGAACTTCTCTGAGCTGTTGCCCCGGTGTTGTGGAGAAGCTTCAGACTCCTGCCGCAAAGGACTGCTTTTCAGTGATGAATGGGGTTTGTACTGACGGTTTGCTCGTAAAATGCTTTGGGAGGCTTCCCAGTGAGAGGCTCTGTATGGGGATGTGAGAAGCTGAAGTGTGAATCACCGCTCTGCCTTCTCTTGCCAAGCTTCCCGTGCTGAGGCTGCAGGGCTTAAATTCCATATTGTTCCAGTTTTTCTCAATGGGCTTGTGAAGAACTGCTATTTTTTTGCTCGAGTAACTATGAAGAAGTTGTATATATCAGGCTACAACGAAGGCACTCTCCTGATTTTGGGATAGTTTTTAAAAGCAGTTTTTAAATTACAAGGCCTTTAAAGACCTTTCTGTAGGATTGTGTGATAATGAGGAACTCTCCCTCCTCCCAAGGGAAGGATGGAGGAGGGATAATGGGGTCAGGTCTCCCCTTGGGACAACAGCATTCCTGCCTGTATGAGGTCTGCAACAAAAAATTAATTGGAAGTGCATTTTCCTGGTGCCCCTCTTCTCCACATGCTGAATTTTTGGTTATTTTTTATTTGAATGCTGTTCAGTTGTCTGTAGTGTTACTTATAGTAGTGTTTCCTGATAAATTTGAAGGCATTGTATCTGTTAATATATTTTTAAATATTTCTTTCCTCATATGTGTGATTATAGTCTTGGGAATTTTCTTCCAACGTTCTGCCAATGTCTTTAACATTTGTTTTACTCTTAAAAAAATTCATAACGGATGGATTTCCTGGTTTTAAACTCTGTAATAGGAAGAAAGGAACCACAGTTTTCCCATCTCGGTGATAGCCTGAAGCAGGATGTGTGGCATAGGCGTACAACAGACTTTCACCAGGAGGAGGAAATTAACTGGCTACAAAGTAGGGAAAGTTCACCAGAAGTCACTGCTCCTCATTTATTTTAAACGAAGCTTTGAATCTCTAGGCAAAAGGACAAATTATATACAATAAATGGAGTCTCCCTGCGTATTAACGTGTTTAGATACCTCTGTTGACTGCGACTGTAGTAAGATTATGCAGCCTCATATATTAATGTTGTTATCATTGAGCTCTTTCTCTTCTCTTTCCTTTTTTTTTTTTTTTTTAAGGAATGATGTTTAATGCTGTTAAATGAAGTACTGATGCATGTTTCCATGGCCGTATTCTGCTGTGTTTCCAAGTGGTGTGTGGTGGGAGTGTACATAATTTACCCAGATATGTCCTGTCAGCTTTTTTGGTCCTTATTCTTTTCGGTGCCTGGAAAAGTGAGATTAAGCAGCTTATCTTCTTTGAGACCTGTGCTGCATTCAAAGCTGCTTCAGAAAAGAAACCTTCACCATTTTTTCTAAAGTTAATATAGACTAATAGCAAAAAAAATACGGTCAGGAGCATTACCGTTAATGAGGTTTGAAATATGCTTTACTCTGAAGAATCTGCAGACCAGTGGAGGGAGGGGAAAGGTGTAACCGCTGGAATAGCCTAGTAATTTGAAAAAAACAAGTTTTCTTTTTAAGTCAACTTCAGTTGCAATGTTTCTTTTCCATAGCTTTCTGATTCTGTGACTCTGAGTACCTATAGGCAGTGCATTGAAATCTGTACGGAAGAAAAAATCTACTTCAGCTGTTATTTTTATGTAAGAATGAAGCAGGAAAGGAGTGAGACTTCCTCACTGGGGGATACCACCATTCTCCCCACCCCCTTCACCTCCTTAAAGCCTAGCATAGTGTTGAATAGTGTAGCATTTCAGTGTAGTAATGCTTACCATAACAGCACTTGGAAAAAAAAAAAAAGTGTTTTATAGTCTGTAGCACAGAATTTATCCATGGGGTGCTACAGGTAGTGATAATTAGCTTAGTTTGATGACATTTTTCCCTGTTGCACTAAATTTATTTTGTTAATAACATATGCTAGGAAGAGCCTTTCAAAAGTAGGAAACTTGTATTTTAAAAATTGTTTTTGTCCGTTTCCTGCTGCATTTTTTTTTTGTTTCTTATTCAAATTTCCGTTAGGGTAAGTTTTATGAGGACTTCATCCTTTCTTGCAAGTTTTTATGCTTTAATTCCTCGCTTGTAAAACGGTTCTATATTTCCTCTTCCTTCCTTGCTATCTTTCCTCCTTGTTTTTGCTATGCTACTTACTTTTGTGTTGAAGACCCAATGTTGACCCCAAGATTAGCATTTGCATTGCTTATTACCTAGGAGCACAATGGGTGCTGTCCTGACAGGTTCTGCTTAAATGATGGTTGAATGTTAATTGCAATATTTTTCTAAAAGTGGCAGAATTCTGACAAAGGCATGCGAAGGAGGGGTTTGCGGTGAGAATGGCTCAGGAAATTGTTCTCAGTTCTGCTTAGCAAGTTTGTCCGTGTTATTTTCTCAGTTCAGCTGTATATTTGAGGTTGGATGATACTTCATGGCAATAGAGATTTTTGGATATATTAATATTTTGAAATATTTCAACTATGGGACTCTGGATATTCTTTCCAGCAATTCTAATAACAGTAAATTAATGGTATAGAAAAGTTATTATGCGTACAGTTTACTAAATAATTATTATTTTACTAGTAATATTAGGAAAAGGTCATATTGCTCATGAGATACAATCTGTAGAAATGTCTATATGTAGAACAAAAGATTTCATGGAGATCTTATTCAAGATTTTTAGCAGACCTTTCTGTTTGAGGGTCTAATTTTTTTTGCCCTCTGCTTAGTGTACGCAAGTGAAAGGAGGCTGTCTTTTTGCGTTTGTGCGCCTTCTCTGCCATGTATCATCAAGTGTACATGACACACTTCTGCCATCTCCATGGGAAATTCTGGAGAGCAGCTGGGAATGCCCCGAGGAAGCCAGTTGTTGTGCTCCTATTGATTTATTTCCCAATATCTTCCTCTTTTAACAGTGAAGTACATACGATAAACGTGAGAGAGAATTCATTCGGGTAGCCGTGTTGTCAGCTGGAAGGAACATTAGAAGGGTAAATTTTCAACAAATCTCTCACCTACAGATCTTGGCCTGTCAAAGTTTATAAATGAGATGCACTTGGAATGCTGTTGCTAAATTCACGTTTGAATGCTTTCAGTATGGGGGTTGTAATTAATGTATACAACCATCCAATCGTCTCAACCAGAGTTGTAGGCTGGTTTGATCTTGGCTTTGTGATTTTATTTTATTTTTTCAAGTGGTAGTGGTGTATCATCATGATAAAATTATGCAATCAAAATGAGTGTACTCTTACTACTGATGCAATGAAAAACCTGAACTGTTAAAAGAAGTGTTTTTTATACAGACTTGTATACGCATGAACGCATTGAAAATGTTTATGTATATTATTTTTTTTTTAAATTTGAGAACAGGATGCTACTGTCCACTGACTTCTAACCTCTACCATCTTATGGGCAATCGGGCAGAACAAGTGACACACTGAGTAATATCACACTGATGCATGGCTTCGTCTTTAACTCTTTTTACTTCCTGTGGCCCAGCACAATGTGAGGATTTCATGTGAGACTTGTTTCTTACCAAATGTGGGTTGGCCGTCATGGTGGTTGATTATGAAGTGGATGTAAAGGTGCTAGGGTGCCAGTTTTACATTTAGCCCAGACATGCAGTGAAGAAGTACTTGTCCCAAGGGCTTTGTTCCTTCCCCCGGGTTAGTTTCTGTATTCTTACATTTAACCATCACTGGATTGAAACCAGTAAGCAGTTTGACAGTGGAAACCATATTGTCTTCCTCCTAGAGAGTGTCCTGACCTGATAAACCGGAGTGGCTCAGTTAATCCTGGGTGCTGTTCTGTAGAATGGCACAGGATCAAAAAATGCTGCTCTGACATATTTTTGTGGGTCTGGTGTTCCCCCCGCCTCTCAGAGGGACTGTGGGGCTGAGAGGCTTGTGAGTGCCTGTGGTTCACAGACGCCACATAGCACACCCCTAGCCTTTTGCCCTCTTGGTGGGACTCCTTGTGTGGGGTTTTGGGTTTTGTTTGATTCAAGTTGCTGCTGTTTTTTCCCCTGGAGCTCCAGGTACGGCTCAACAACATGTGTTGAGCAGCTTTCAGCCTGCTGCTGACAAGTAGTTCCTATTTTCCCCCTTCCTGCTCCTGGCCACGGGCTCCTGCATCTTCCCTTCGGCCGGTGCTCCTCACACCCTCTTCCATCTGCCTTGCTGTGAGGAAAAGCAATCCAGGAGAAAATAGCTCAGTGTTTCTTCTGCTGCTGTAGTGAGTTGGTGCCTTATGGAACAGCCGGGTGGTGTGAGGGCAGGGAGAGCCCATGGCGTGATCTGGTGGGGAGGAGAATGAGGGCAGGGCAGGGGAATGGGGGTGCCACTTTGTGGGGAGGAATTAAAAGGAGAAGCAGGCAGCAGTGGGTGTGTGGCCATGCCTGTGGTCAGTTCTTGGTGCACGCTGAGTGGAAGTTAGTGGTGGAAGCAGGAGTGCCTGTGGGCTTCCAGGCATGGTGGGTGCCGGGTGAGAGGTAGGTGGGACACGCATCAGGCCTTTGAATTCTGCCCAAGCTCCATTTGAAGTGCACGAGCCTATCCTTTGGGGCTTTCCAAAGTGTTTTTCCAATGCCTCGGTTTAAGAGGCTGGTGCAAAGCATTCAAGAACCTGTGGGTGGGAGACAGTTTGACTGTAGGCTTTCCTGAGTCCCGGAGGTGAATAACCAACAGCTGAACCCTCCTTCCTCTCGAAATGTTTTTCTTTGATAAGAGCGTGAGCTCAGCTCGGCAGAGATGCCAAACAGACACAAAGGCGGTTTGTAACGGGACGGCTGTGAAATGAGGAAGCATGACTGGAAAGGATGCAAATACGCAAGTGGCGGGGGTCAAACACTGACACATACTGCACTTGCCTTGGTTTATAGTCATAACCTTTAGCAATGACTGACCGGTTCCAGGCCATGTCAATTTGACTTTTTTTTTGTTTGTTTGTTTTCCTTCCCCCGAGGCAGCTCACAACTTCTGGAATAGCAAGACCAGGCAACTTTTTGCCATTACTGCACATTGCCACTGTTCCCCGCTGATTTTTGCAGCAGGATGTGGTCAACTCCTGTGCTCTGTGCCATAGAGATTTGGGGTTCGGATTAAGTGAAGAAAGCAGCATGTCCAATCTAACCAAGAAAATACTACTTTCCCTTAATGCTGCAAAGGAAAAGCAGACAAATTTTGCAACCTTCAGCTTCCTTTGTAACTGCTACACAAAGACTTGCTTGCTAAATTTATTTTTTCCCCTTCCCAGAGTTCAGCAGCCCTGTTGGGCACTCTGTTTCTGCATCAATATAGCTGCTTGTAGACACAAATAGTATCAGGCTTTAGAGGTGCAGGAGACACAGTAGCATAATGTAACATGGTTGTAAACACCAATAGGGCTTTATCTGTGTCTCCTTTAATGACTTTTGCTGAATATGACTTGCTCTAAAATAGCAGTTCAGATCCCCTGTGTGAGTTTTGACACCGCTGCGTTCAGCTGAAGAAGTATATATCTTTCAACAGCACGGGTTTTATAGAGCCTAAAATACCAGCAGAATAAATAAGTAAATAATAGAGAAAGCAAAAAAAAAAAAAAAGAAGAAAAAAAGCTGGATGATGCAACCCAGGGAAAAAGCATGTTAAAAGGGAAGGTAGGAGGGGAAGACCAAAACAGTTTGACTCCTCAACAAATGCGTGGCAGCTCTGATTTGATGTGTTTCTTCCTTTTCTTCCTCCCACCCTGGCGTGCACGGTGTCTTTCAACATTAACCTTCAGTCTCAGCGTTGTGTGTTACTGCTCCATGAGTCCTGCTCCTGCCCTTGCTCCCCTGCTGTGCCCCTTGCTGAGCTCGGGGCTGGCAGCTGGGGGAAATTCCATGTGATTTGGAGCTGTGAAGTGCTGTATCAGCACATGGGAGATTAAGGTTTTCAGCAAATTTTTCTCTTACTTGGGAGCTTGCTAATTCCCCTCTCCAAATTCACTGGATTTATTGGAAATCTGTGCTGGCTGAATGTATTTATTCCCCTGCGTTGCTGGCTGTACTCTTGACAGGTGCTGAGAGGAGATTTATAGAAACAGCAAATATTTGCTAGAGTGGCTGAAATATCTGAGGATTATTTAGATGTGACTGTTTATCACTATGTCTCTTAGTTCTAGTTCAATAATTTAAATGCATAAGCTTGAGTCTTTGGGAATTTTTAATCTACTTCTCTGTTGGATTTTATACAGAATTCATGACTAAATCCTACTACCAATGGACTAGCACAGGTCTGATACACAGACTTTGAGAGTCACCTTTTTTCTGGTTTTTAGTTTTGGTGAAGTAAAATTATGGGGGGAGCAGAACAGGACTACAGATGGATGCTGCCCATCACACTAGAAAAACTTGGGTTGTGTTCAGCTGACTCAAAGTAATTCTGAAAAACTTCCTAAATAAGAATTTCTGTATTGGTGGTTCTCTCCATATTTCTGTGGGACTCCTTTTTCCATATTTTTTTTTTTTAATATCCTTTTGTAAATAATTTCTACATTGCTAACTTTCAGAGGAGGTACAAGAGGATGAGAAAACAAAAAAAGACAAGAGTCCAGATCAATAATTGTAGAATTAAACAACAATACAAGCAAACCATTAACATATAATCAGGTTTCCAGTGAGATACATAGAAATCAGTATCAGCTTCGTGGTTATTTGGGAAGTTAATAAATGCATGCTGTGATGCACCAAGCCTGGAAGAGAGGTCCAGAACCCATGCCCCTGTATGGAAAACCCTGCTCCCATGCCATCTCGATGGTTGTGCTCATCTGTTGGCAAGTTCTTCCACCTTTATCACTATTCCTGGCCCTATTTCTGACTGTTTTAGGGAAGTAGGCAATTTCTGAAGTAGCAAAGTCCAGAACTGGTAAAACCATCTCTGCAATTTGCCAGTGGTATTTGCCAGAGAGCCGGGGCTGTTTGGGACACTCTGCCACCTGTCCTGTGTTACTTAGAACAGGAACAGCTGATTTTGCAGCTGTTTGGTCTTTCTTGCAGCCTGGGTAGGGCTGGAGTTTGTCAGAATCAAGTAGCTGAATTTCATTTAAGATAAAGATGATACTGTCTGACTTCTAAGAAATCAGGCTGTGAAATGGCAACTTTCTTCCTATTTCTTCTGATCGTTGTATATCTTTTCCTCCTACCCCATAAAGGTTTCCATCTACAGGTGTGCTGCTTGGAGTGCTGTGCTATGAAGTGCTTCAATAGCACAGGGCCAATTACTGGGTTTTTCTAGTCCTTCCCTGGTGAAGAGGCTGAGCTGGTTTTGCTTCTTTACAAGCTTTCATGCAGTTGTCAGGTTCCGCCATTCGATATTGCATTAATGCACTCTGGGGTTGCTTACCATGACTTCCACAGGAGCTGATGTTGCTGTAAAATGTGCTGATTATTTACAACTGTGTGGGTTTTTGGTATTTTTTTTTTTTACTGTCTGCTTCTGAGTGGCATTTATGGTAGACTTTAAAATTGTTCTCCTTTTTCTCTACCTCTCTTACTACAAGTTGGTTGTTTGGTTTCAGTGTCTGAGAGCCCATTTCAGCTGGAGGTAGCGTGGTTTTGGTGTGGATGTCATGTTCTTGAGTTTACTTTTTTCTTAGGCTTGAGGAGAGGATAAATTCATTCACCTTCATGGCCTGTTGCAAAGCTTATTTCCTGGAGGGTGTGGAGTGTGTCTGAGGCTTTGAGTCTCTGGAAGCACCAGTCACATTGGTTTGGTTGATGCATGGATGTGTTTTTGCAGGAATTTTTATATGTGCATCTCAGTCATGGCAGGCATGCTCTTAGACCCTGAAGGAATGAAGTTCTATAAAGAAAGGTCTTTCAAAATGTTTTCAATTAACTGATTACCAAGTTGTTGCTCTCAGAAAATCTGAGAATCAAAGTCAAGCTGAAGTTAATAAAATAAGATGTGAAATTGATCAGATGTCACAGACCTAGAAAGTTGACTTACACCCATAGCAACATTGGACTTTAATTTCAGTTCTATGTGCACATCAAAGCATTCAAATGCATTAAGGAAATTATGTGTATTCTTGTTTTGAAAAAGGATATTGCATTTCTCTTCTTTTCCTAGCTCTTCAAGTTCACCTACAGCTTCCATTTAATCCTTGACGAGTGTGAGTAGCCACATATAGTGAACCTACAAATGGATCATTTTATTTTGGGGCCTGTTGACCTGCCCAAACTAGCACTGGCAGAAGTACCCTTTTTTTTTTTTCCCGCAAAAAGGATATTCCATGTTAACTTCTGCCAGCTAGTTGTTCAACTTGTATTGTGCTCTGTGTCAGGAATTATTGGATAAGGTTTACAGGAAAGGCTTGGTTAGTAACAAGGAACTGTTCCTAACCTTAATTCTCAAAACCTGAATCAAAACAGTAATTCTAATTTCTTGTGCTTGTGTGTTTTCTTAACATCATTAGATACGGAAAGAAAAAAAAAAGGCCTTCCTACCTGCAAGCTTATTTAACTGTTTAGTCTCACATGACTTTAAAAAAAAAAATCCAACAAATCCCCCAAGACAAAACTCTTCCCACCCCCTGTACATATTTAGAGAGTCTGGTAAAGTGAAATCTTTCTATGGAATGTATTTCTGTACGTGTTTGGATAGGTGGGGGATGAAACGAGCATGTTTCTAAATCCAGATTTGTCTAACAAACTGTTAGGTTTTGGTTATGGAAGCAGTGAAGTGTAGACATAAATATTATGGGTACTGCAACTATAATAAAATAGGATAGTAGAAGAAGTTATGGCTCTGAAGAGGCTACCAGTGCATTTGTTTCCCTTGTTTCATAGTACTCTATGAAGAAGAGAAATTATGACTTATGTTTATGGAAAAAATCTATCAAGAGTAACTTTCTCTGGGCCCTGTGGCCTCATGCTTGGCAGGAAATGCGTGGGAGAAGATGCAGCAGATTGTTTTGTTCGGGGGAGTAGCCAGAGCCCACTGCAAGCATCAGAAATACCCTGGCAGTTTCCACGCTGAGCCTGAGACCTGCTGAGGCTTTCAGCTTGACTGCCTTGGCCTGTGTCATTTGTGTGATGATGAAAATGTCTAGGCAGTGGTCCTCTTTCCCCTCTCTACTTCTAAAATAGTCTGTCTGTGTCATTTACAGCAATTGAGCCTGCTTGACTGCCTAGCACCACATGAAGCGCTTCAGTCCACTGCAACTGGACTTACTGCCCCTTTCTTCTTACCTAATGGGAGCAAAATACACCTGGAGTAATTGCTTTACTTGAATTAGTAGGCTGTGTACATACAAATCTAAATAATTCTGGGCTGGGAGAGTCTGGGGAGGGGGTCCCTCCCCACCCCAGTTGTGCTGCCCCTGTGCTCCCAGTCAGTCGGCAGCCAAAGTGAAATTCCAGAAGTTGTACTTGTACGTGTGGCAAACTCATTCTTGGTTGCTTGGGCTGGGTTTCCTTCAGCTGAGCTTCTGTCCTCTTTTAAAGTTTCAACACTTCTTACCCCTGAGACATTGTCTTCTTTCCTAATTAATCTTTTCATTCTTTGTACAGACTGGACTTCCTCTCCGTTTCCTGTTTAAAGTCTGTATTCATCCAAGCAAGTCTCCAATCTTTCCTTACCGTCTTTCCCTTCTGCTTGGAATGGGAATAACATTCTTATTTCTGTGTCTGAGCTAGAGTTTTTGAGCACAACCTCACTAATTTCCCTGGTTTCTCAAAATTTACCATTCTGAGATCCTACAGTTCCAATTGCATTTTCATTTGTCTGTTTGAGTCTTCTCACGAAACTGTAACATATGCAGTAATTTTTGATAGTCGGCTCTTCTACCCAGTTCTTGCTTCTCACTAAGGCAATGGCTAGAATAGATTCATATCATGTCTTTGCTTGTTATTTATGAAAATAATCTCATTAATAATAGGAAAAAAAAAAGCTCTCAAAAATGTTTTGGTCAACATTTTTCAAACAAGGTGAAAACAGTAAAGTATTGTAATGTCAGAAAGGGAAAAAAATAGACTTTGTCCCATATAGATGTAATTATTGTTCAGTAAAATTCTTCACATTTTCAGCTTGTATGTATCCCCTCACCTTACTAGCTGCAGCAGGTCTGAACTCAGTTCGAAAAGGCTATGGGTTAGCCTAGACCTCTGGGTGCCTGGTGGCCTTTTGACAGATTACAGGGTTCTCCAAAACGTTAGTTTTTGCATTCATAGTTGATATCCTGCCTGAGGACTAGGGAATACTCTTGTCAGTTCCTAGACTGAAGAGTCCTGGAAAGAAAAGAGGAGAGAAATGGTATCGTAGAAGAAATATATGCTATGGAATAACTTTTGTGCTTTCTTAGTGAGTACCCCCCTCTTTCCCACGCAGGCAAAGGTTCTCCATGCCCTAAATAGATGCATTATTTTTCAGGAAAGCAAATATTCCATATTTATTTTAACCCCATAATTTTAGGACTAAGCTCAATACACTCACACCACTGGAAATAACATGCATGTGGCTTGCACCTGGGGCATAGTGGTTTATTAATAAAAATGTGACCATAAACTGTGACAACTTTTTCCCTATATCTATTTTCATTATCACTGTGTGTGCACTCAAAGCTGGGTGCCCACTTCCTTGGGGATGGTGTTCTGTGCCAAGCATGTAAACTTATCTAAGCATAATTAAAGACCGCAATAAAAGCAGTATGCAAAATCGCTAAGAGCAATACTTTTAAGTGCACAAAGTTGGAAATGCAAATAGTTTGAAGAGACTTTAGAAATCTGGCCCATGATGTGCATCAGAAATGTCTTCACGAGGGGTTTTTCCCCTTTCTTTCCTTGGAGATGTAAAAACACGTGTGGAAAACCTTCTCTTACTCCTTGCGTTTCGCTTCTTTCCATTGCTGAAAGAAATCCAAGTTCTCATAGTTCGCATAAAATGGATTCAGTCCAGGGAGATCGTTGCCCTGTTCTCATTACTAATCTAGAGGGCTTCATACTTGCTGCGAAGAATAGAGCGAGCGGGGGCAGAGGTGCCTGCCTGAGGGATGGGGGGAGAGGCAGTGTGCCCTCCCCCCGGGTACCGAGCAGCCCTTTTCAGCAGTGATTTCAAACCACTTTGAGCCGGAGGTAGAGTTGTGCCAGGCCAGCCCAAACCCTTCTCACGGGCGGCGGGACTCGGCGTGGGAAGGAGAAAGGGGTGAACCAAGCCAAGCCCGGTCCTTCTCATGGCTGATCCCTGACCCGGCTGCCAGCGGGGAATTGCAGTCAAGAATCTATGAGACCGACCCAAAACTGAGTCACGCTGTATTTAAATTAAAATAAATATTTAGTGCGTGGTTGGTTTTTTTTTCTTCTTTAGGACCCTCTTGTGTGAGACTTAGTAAACGTCGGTGTTTAACTGGAGTGCAAACACAGCTTTAATTAGAAAGGATGTTTTTGCTTAAAGCTGTGTGCTGTCGCTGACTGGGGTTTGTAACTCCGTTATTAATGGCTTTTCCTAATGACCTGGTCTGAAGATTCCCAAACCACGATCCCAGAGATCACTTCAGGTCTGTGGGGAGCTGACACACTGTGGCAGCTGCTGTTAGGCTTCTTGCCAGAGATCAAATCATGCAAAAAGCAGCTAAAAACACACTAAATGCCTTTTTTTTTTTTTTTTTTTTTTTCCCTTTCCAAGTGAGCAAGTGCTGCCTACTACAGTCCTGTTACTTATTTGTGAGTGGGAGGGAGAATTCCCAAGGACATCAAGGCTGCAGAGAAGTGGGCCCTGGACTTAGGAAGAGTCATTACCGCTTCTTTTCTTGGGCTTTTCTTTCTTATAATACGTAATATTTTATGTGTTTGGTGTTGGATCAATACTTATTCCTACCCCCACGGTATTGAAAGCTAGGTGACTTCTGGTGTACAAATGAATATTTCTGGTAGTTAAAATACATGGAATGTTCTATATATGGACTTTTAAATCCTGTAGGGGATACAGAAGTTGTATGATTTTACGTTACAAAGAAGTTTATTATTTTGGGAATCTCAAGCATGGCATTTTATATATTTTTTTTTCTTTTAATATTGCAATGTTAAGTAGCCCAGAAGACAAGTTCTGGCCAGCTCCTATTTTAAGAAGGTTTACAGAAATAATACTTTGGTTTTTTTCTGTGCTGCACATTTAATCCTTATTAATTTTGTTGGTGTCTTATGGATTTTTCTTATTACTATCCTACTCTCTAAGACTGGAGAATGCTTTCCTGCAAACAAAAGGTTAATTTTTTTTTCTGTGACTTAGGAAAGGAGAAGCCTTTTTCACATTGTGAGAATATTTATTTTTATCATATAGACAAGGATGTTGGGATGAAACAAACGTTTTTTTTGTTTTTGTTTTTTTTTTTTTTAAAGACAGCAGCTGGTTCCAGCCTCCAGGTTTGAAGTATTTTCAGTCTCATCTGCTTACAAGCAGCTGGAAGCAAGCCTATATGGGTTGCTTATTTAAGAGGTTGATGTACTTTCTGTGGGGAATGCAGAACTGGATCTCATAGAAAGGAATATATTAATGTTGTCAGTGATGAGTTTTAATACATTGAGCTTGCACCAAGGGCTTTTGAAAAAAGTGCTTTACTCTGAAAGTCCTCTTTATCTTCTGCAAATAAAAATAGCAAATGTTTGACTGTGGCCAGATTGCATTTGCAAATGGTAGTTTAGTTATTTTAGATTTGCTGATTGATTTAGTTATTTTAGATGAATTTGAAACAAATACCCAATAAAAGAAAATTTTCAGAGCACGATGATTACTTTTACATTCCAGTTACTGGTAAGGGAAGGAATGCCCTTGAATAGCCAAAACCTCATATAAGGACATTCTTATTTACTATATATGTGATAATTTTCCCTACCCCCATGCAACTGGTATCTAGCACCATGTAAGTCAGCAGCAGAAAAAATATTGTTTGAAAGATGACCATGAAATATCTTCATTTGATAGATGAGATGATGTGCATTGCTCAGCTGATATATTGCTTTACAGAGAATGTACAGTGAGTGAGGAGGGATTATTTTCACTTGAACTGTTCGCATGATGGAGGAAAGATGAGGCAGCAGCAAAGTGGGTCAGGCTGAATCCCCTATTCTTTGTGCAGAATTAAAAAAAAATATATATATATGGAGGTTTAGTGAGAAACGGACAAGTTTAGCCCCTTCCTTCCTTGCCGTGTGTGCACATTCTGTCTTTTCTGGTTTTAATAAAACTGGTAATTCTGTTGGGTATATTTCTTAAATTCTCAGCAGTTAACATGCATTCAAGATGTTTCCTTTAGGAAAGTTTTCCTCTTTCCATATGCTTGCTAACTAGGGAGTTGTGAGCAGCACTGCCTTAAAGCGAAAGCCATGCCTTGTTCCACGGGCAGGGTAATAGTAGACTNNNGGGGGGGGAAGGTGACAGTAGTTTTCCTAGTACCGTGTACGCTCGCACAGTGAGGTATTTACTGGGTGTTACAATGGCCTGTGTTTCCAAAAATATATTAATTCATTTTCAAATAAAACCCCACCTAAGCATCATGAAATATAGTCCAAGACGTGTTTATGCTTAAGATGCATACAAGCATTATTTATCTCTCTAATAATTCTTTGAATATTAATGTTAAGCATGTGAATAAGTTCTACCAAGTGATCTGTGGCACTGACGGGTGGTAGCTGAGGATATAAAATGTTGCACCCGTTTGCCTTGCAAATCTCATTGCGCCCTGAGAGAACTGTTCCTCTAGATGGTATTTTGATCTTAGCGTGTACAAGTGGTCCTGGGTTTATTTTGCAAAGAGTCTGGATCCTGATATTGTTGGCTAATTGAGTCAGGGCACAGCAGTATGCTTCATACATGCAACGTCCTACCTTTTGGCTCATTTAACATCCAGAACCTTCTTACCTGAAATACCATCACTGTTCCTCTCACACTTTAAGAAATAGCATAGGGTTGTCACTGTAGATCAAATATTCATTGCCCTGATTTGCAAAACATGTTCTTTGACTATAGCATTCATTTCTGTGCAGCTATTTCACATCTCTACTTTCACCCACTTCTGATGTGACCTATATTATATGTGCATATTTTACCGTTTCATTTCAGAAATGGTATGTCTAGCATGCTATTTCTCCTCCTCTGGTCAAAAGCCTTGGTTTTCTGTACCTTAACAGATTATATGGACACTTCTGCAATTTTGGGCTGTATGCTGCCACTATACCTTTTGACACCAAACATAGATCTGCTTTCATGGCAGAACTTTGCTAATTTTAAATACGTGAAGATCTAGTACAAAGGCTTGAGCAAAACAGCGGGCAACTGGGCTTTCTCAATGGTACTGCTCTGCTCGTGACCTTTGGAGACAGGATTAGTTGTGTATCACTGTAGCGCGTTTTTCTAAAAACACAAACAAAACCCCAGTCCTAGGATGCAGGTGCTGCGGTAAATAAATGGAGATCAAAAGATTTCATATTGTGAAGAGATGCTATCAAATCAGAAGGCATAAGAAAAAGAAGAATTTTATTATTTTTTTTTTGAAAGGCCTTGATCTACGGCATTTCCTCTCAGGACTTGTCCTTTAACTTTCTGAAAAGTTTTAGATCACTTCCGCAGTGCAACTTTTTCCTCGTCTTTCCTATAGTGTATTGGCAGTTTGTGAGCTGAGGAGGAGCACTATCAGTGGACTGTAGAGTTCCATGCATTGATCAATTTTTCTGCTGTCAATTTTTTTTTGAGGGTAATGGAAGAAACATACTTTGCAACTTTCACATATATGTAAGGAAAGACAAAACTGCCAATATAAGATTGATATGTATCCATATGTCTTGATTGGTGTTTCTTCTTGTTTCTTTTATGCGAATGCTTCAGCATCTCTGTGTTTGCACATGACTGTAATTAATATTAAGCTGCTATTGTTCCTAAAGGGTTGAAGGATGATGGAGCTGGACTCTTTTCAGTGGTTTCCAGTGATAGGACGA
>JAOXJM010000012.1:62534720-62562142 GCA_026413425.1 Tringa solitaria | reverse complement strand
CAAGCTGAACCAAGAACAGGTTTTTCACTTGTTACTGTTAAACCTGGCTTTAGATAAATCTTTAGAGCAAGTGATTGTCAAAGGTATGAGATAATAGAAAGGCTGGGTGGCTGGGGTTGAGCACTGCTAAGTCTGAGTGTTCTCTTGATGGCACTTCACTGGAGTTGAATTTGCTCTAGTTTTAAAATTCAGGTTTTTTTTAAGAACTAAAGCTTGTTTTGTAGTATGACAGGCCTTATTTTTTTTTCACCTAAACTGTATATCTCTTAAGTTTTTTCACATCTGTTTTCTGATAAGGTGTCCGATTTTATGTTTTGGTTTTGTCCAATTCTTTGTATGAGTTAGTGAAATTCAGATTTTCTTTTAGATAAGCCTTTGGCCTTTCAGTTGCTTCTGCCTTGCAAAGAAATTAATTCTTTCAAGCCAGCAAGTCTGCAGCTCCAGCTGTGATTGTAGATGAATGTTCTTGCAGGGTCATGTACTGTAGCTCTGAACCTAAATAAAAGGATTAACAAGAGTTCACTTGGAGGAAAAATGCTTAATTTAACCATAATAACTATGAGAATCCATAGGGAAAACTAATAAAGTTTTACTATTAAAATTGTTAACAAATGATTATTCCACCCTGACCCCACTTCCTGCTGTTATTGTACTTTTGGAACAGTAACAAAGGATGGTATTGACCTAGATCATGGTAGTACTTTCGTCCCTGGCCTACAAATGATTGTTTTCTTGAAAAATAATTCCTAGTCAAGTTCTTTTAGGAGGCAATGATGGTATTTATGAAAGGAACAATGTTTTTTGGTGGGTTTCATGCACTTTTCTGGCCCAGAACTTTGTTTGGTGCAAAGGAAGAAGGGGCATCATGTAGATGGTTACGCTGGGATCGAGCCTCGCAGCCAGTAATGCCCAGATGACGCATCTCATTGCTCCAGAAGAGCATGTACGTCTTCCACAACTAGCACAAACTGCTTTTAATTATTCCTGGCAGAAAAGGGAGGCTTTCCAGGGTGACTCTCTTCAGCTGCATGCATGGACTTCACTGTCTCGTCTCCAAGCTACACCTCTGCCCAGGAGTCAGGGAGAGCAAAGGGGCTGCTAGCAGAGGGCTTCATCACTCAGTAGTATCTCTGTTGGCTGCTGATGGCTGGGGTGCAGCCCCTTTCTGCTCAAGCAAGCGGTGTGAAGGGCAATAGTCTGATCCTTGAGGGCTCTCCTGTCTCTAGTGGAGGCATGAGGAGAGGATGGAAGGAGTTCGATTTTGAGTTTGATGGGGATCTTGACTTTTTCCTCAGCGTTTTAGGACTGCCAGCCTCAGGCAGCGCTGTTATCTGAGTAGTCAAAGCAATAGTTGTATCCATTTCCCTGGGGAGGAAAACAGGCAATTAAAATTGACTGCCCTTCTTGGTTTAAGAAATCAAACAGAAAAATGTCATCTAATTTTAAAGGTTAAAGCTCAATATTAGCTTTGTCTTTTGCTTCATTTGGGCTTTGGAGGTGGTCAGAGAATCCTGGTTGGTAAGTTAGTGAGTGACCCTCTTGAACCTCAGGCTAGAAAATGCCACAGTGCCCATCTGGGTTGCTTGCCAGGAGCTCCTGGTGTTGAAGCCAAGGCATGAAGGTTGGTGCATGAATGGATCTCCCCTGATAATGGTCCAAGATGCTGCTCAAGCACAAACTTAGCACCAAGAACTGGGAAGCATTTTGAGTTCTGTCATGTGCTTTTCTGTTCCTTATTTTTACTTCAAAGACTTTGCCCCTCTGAGACGTGTTTGTGTGTCTTATTTGCAAAGAAATATAACCTGTAAAAATATACCTCAATCTTTGTTTCATGAAAAGAATGCCTAATACTTTTTTAGAGAGAAGAAAAATCTATGTGCAATATTGTGCTGTTTCAACAATGACTTTCATTTGTGACCAGACGAGTCTAAACTTTGAATGTTGACCCACATTTTTATTTCTCCCCTGTTGTTTTCTTGCTTGCACACTCAGGAATGTGGTTTCAATTTTTCCTCCTCGTGGTTATTTTGTAGACCACCTTCTGAAACTTTAGGGACCCCCAGCTATCCATGGGGATAGCTGAGGAGCAACTGTCTGAATGGAATTCCACGCAAACTTTTGTTCTTTGCTATACTCTTGTTCCAGCACTCTTTGAGCCAAATGTTTCTGATGGTCTCTTGTTTAATACCCAATATGGCTTTAACTAGTCACAAATAGCAAGTATCTTTTAAAGGTAGGAAATAATTGCAGTCAGATAAATTAGGTGTGCTCTTTTATCAACTTCATTTTATCGTTGGTTGGCTTGATTTTTGTGGCTCTATGCTCAGGTAGCCTGTTCTTTAAAGGTGTTCTCTGCTTTTCCTACGTTCTTTAATGATCATAGAGAAAGAGGTCACCTTGCAGAAATTGCAGAGGAATTCATTTTAATCTGACTGATACCCAGTAAGTTAGTGTTGTGTGGTGAATATTTTAGACCAAAGCCACTGCAAGTAATGGTACCACTGTCAGGTCTTCTCTGTGTTTGTATGTTAGGTCTTTCATTGTGTACTCTAAACTACACCTGGGTAACAATTCATTGTCCTGAAACCTTCCTTTCCATCGTGTCTGGGCTGCCTCACTGAAGGCTGAGCAGGTTGCGTGGATATAAAGGAAGGTATGAGTTAGCCAAGATGGGCTGTTGCTGTTACCGTAGCATGAACATGGAGGGAGCACAACTTTACCATTTTTTAAAAGGCTAGTTTGATCTGAGAGCTAATGAATTGATTTTCTTTTTAACTTAAAGAGCAAATATGAAAGGAGTCAGTAACAAAATATCACCTGATCATGCCATTTTCCAAGTTATTTCTTAAGCCAGAACTGCACTGAAGCATCTACTGTGTCGTAGCTGGTGAGGTTCTCTAGGCTTTTAATAGAGTTACATAAAATTAGTGATGTGAAAGGACACAAATTAGAAAAATTGATTGCAAATCTATATTTTCTTGCATAAATTAGAGTAACTTCTAATTTTTATGGAAGCATTTATGTGCATATACTATCATTAGAAAAGGCATTTTTAATTCTGTAGGTGGTGAGATGGGTATCTGCATGTGGATTTTGCAAGCTTTGTCTCATAATAAGTATAGTGAAACACAATTGTAGCCACATCCTGAGTGATGCTTTGCTAGCCTTATTTACTGGAGTAGCAGGCAGTTGAGCTGTCTGTGAGAAGTAACTGTACTGAAGCAGCAGAAACCAGAATGTTCTTCCATGTATTACAGGTTGCTAGAAATTGGGTGGGACCTTCTGAGTGATTGCATCTTGCACCTTAGATTTGATTAAGACAATTTTATAAAGTGTATAAGGGAGAAAATGTGTGATATAGGTGTAATTCATGATAAAATGTGGCGTTCTTCATTAAAGCAGACCTGTTGGCATAGTCTTATGAAGAAGTACTTTTCCTGTGTCCTAGAAAGCATGTTTTGCCCATGAATTTTATGATGATGTGCTTGTAGACATAGGAGTTAATTGCAGTACATGGAATCTGAGAAGTTAATTTGCTAGCTAGCTTACTGCAGTTACTCTCTGTTAATCAAGCAGATGCATGCAACATTAGCCATGCATGGTTTTTTTTCAATTTAGTATTTGATTTAGAAAGAGAATACTTGGCAGAGATACAGTATAACTATTGTAAGTTGCAGAGTCTTCTAATGTACTTGTGTTGTGGTTATAAAGTCAAAATGCAGCTCTGAAGAATGCTGTGTACAGAAGTTTAAAGTCATAGACACTAAAGAAATATAGAACTTTCCAAATGCAATTGAAAATAAAGGAAAAAAATTAAGAAAACACGTCATATTTAGTGTAAATCATCATTTCTGTAAAATATAGCCTTAATTTGGAAATGCTATTTTTTTTCCTGTGAGAACTGGAAAACGTCTCTGTATACAGTGTGAACTAATATCAACAATTGAATATGTGGATACACCATAGTTGTCAAATCATTAAACCAACTAGGGATGACTACATCTCTTTTGATACTTTTATTTTTTTCATATTATGTATATGTTTCATCTATAATTAGTCTTGTTAATAATTGCGTTTCTTGTAGTTCTAGCTCTGCCTCAGATGAATGTACGGCAGCTCCGTTTGAATGTATGGAGAAAATGTCTAAATAAAAAATTAGATGAAAAAGTGAATAATTTGAACAAAAAAGTGTTATTTGCTTGCAAGTGCAGCATAAGGCTGAACTCTGAAGTATTATTGTTGTACTTGCTGTGGATCTGGTGACTTTTGTATTGTGTAACATGCCTATATTTCTTTTTAAATGTTTAGGAGTTCACCAGATCTTTTTGTGATGTGGTTGCTGAAGCATTATCCTGGGACAGCAGTAATGATTGATGAATGCACTTCAGGTAAGAAATCAGATGTATGCCATTTGGTATGGTTGTTCATTAACTTCCCTCATATTGTTTTGGTTAAGCTTCAATAGTACTAGTCTTTAACATTATAGCATCAAAATTCACTGAATATAAAATATAAATCTCTTGTCTACATGAATGTTTACATATGTCTCTTTAAATCATTGTGAGCAGGTTCTTGGTTTTTCTCCTAGATTTGATAACTCTGACAACAGATGACATTGGGTTTTAATGATCAAAAGACTATTACAAAATATGGTCTGTCATTTCTAATTCTTCCATGAACACACCTGCTCCTGCAGGAATTGGTTTCATCTACTTTAAGTTATACCAGATTGGAGCATCTATTCCAGAAGGCTTCACTTCTCTAAACCACACGTGGTCTACTAAAACCTTTTGAGGTTTGCCCCTTTGTAAACTTTTTAGCAGTTAGTCTGCTAATACTTTGCTAAAATTATGTCCATGAAGAGGAAAATGAAACTATTTTTTGTGTATTTGTAGGGGATTGCAGACATATCCCACAGGGGAGATGCTGGCTCTCCAGTGAGTTCTGTTCTTCTGCCCCTTGTGATCCTATTTCACCCACTCAGATTTTGCTCTTGGATCTGTGGTGGTCATGACTAGTATGGTGCAGGTTTCTACAGTGTCTCCATGTGTCTCAGCTTGTTAAACAGAGACTTCATAAAATTCATTTTTCTCAATAAATCCACTTCTATCAAAGATATGCGTGTGATAGAAATACAATACAAAGAGAATGTGTGCCAGCACTTGTGTTTCTTTGCACAAAACAGCAAACTCTCTTCCTTGAATCATCTTGTGTACAAGAGTTATCCGATGTTGATAAACTGTAAGATTATTGGTAATAATTATTCTGTGTAATTGATTAAAATGATGGGAACAAGCAATCTGCTGCTATTATAGTCTTTAGTCTCGCCACTGTATAAAAGCATTTCCTTAACTTTTGAATTTTATTTCACGTTAGCGGTTAAAATTGTAGCCCTGAATATAAGGACAATTTCACCATTTCTTGAGTGGTTTAAGTAACTTGTTCTTTGAGGCTGTGCTAATTCAGGATAGAGTTGTCAAGTTGTTGATACCCTTGGAAATTAACCCAAGCTTGTCAAAGGCAAGCAAAGGTTGGACTTGATTTAATTCTTGCTCTGTCACAAGATTCCTGGGAAACCATGGACAAATTCTTTAGTCCTCATATCAGTTGGAGGCAAGTGCTTACATACCTATGTGCTTGTGTTTCTGGTAGAGAAGACAGTGTGTCCAGAGCACACTCCCCCCCCTGCAACTCTGATATGCCCAGGACTATAACGTGCAGAGAAAGCTCAAGAAGATCACCTTGCTGTGCTGGTCATATAGAGCTGCTGGACAGCCAGTGCTCAGAAGTAGAGGTGGTTACTGCCAAATGTAGGTCTTGGCTAAAGTAAAAGACTTGGGCTTATAGGTAAGTGCTATTTTAGTACACACATGGGCTTTAGTATCTCTGGACTTCCAATTGCCCTCTTCTTTTCTTCCTTTGTAAGCGTATTGCAAAGATAAATATGGTGAAGACTGCATTGTGTTCAGGTTGGAGCCAGATGCATATCTAATATAGGCACATTGATTAAGAGGTGTCTTAAGGCAAGGGCACAAAAAATACAAATGGGTGACCCTGAAGGTGACCCTTTATTTGTAACTTAGAATCATAGAATGGTTCGGGTTGGAAAGGACCTTAAAGATCACTGAGTTCAAACCTGCCTGCCAGGCTGTAAGAGCATAAACACAGAAATGGCATCAAAATGTTGATATCTGCTAGATCAAGGAACTGGGTTAGTCCTAGACCTTTGGGGAAGGCATATCAGCCTCCTGTCCCAGGGAGTGATTGGTACAGCTACCAGTCACTTGTCAGTCTTGATGCCAAGAGAGGAGAGTGGAGCAAGCCCAATACATGGTTGCTTCCCAGACCAACCTCTCATGACCTGCAGATGAAGAACCTCCGAGTCAGTGGTGGCTTCTGTGTTGAGTGGTCTTGGGTAGTCTTTTCCCTTCTGTGAATTTGTCAGATTGTGTTTTGAACCCAGGTGAATTTTTAGGCTCTGTGACTTTGTGCTCTTCAGAATTCCCCAGCTGAATATCAGAGGGAGGGAGCACTCCCTGAAGTTGGTTTCGAACCTTCTACTTGCCAACTTCATTTAACCTGGGGACTAAGAGGATGTGCTGGGAGAGTTAGGAGTCAAACTGCACTTCCCGCCCCAGTGGCATGGTGGGAAAAGATGATGGGTGCTAAGCTCTGAAGAAGGCATCTGTTTTTAGTGAGACTAAAATCTCCCTGAAGTGAAATGAAACTTGAAGGGCTTCCACAGCTCCCACTGCTGGTGCCTTTTCTAATGTGTAGTTTTGAGGCAGCTGCTCAGACCCATCTTGCTTTTCTCTTTGAGTTCATTTCCCATTTTTTTTAATAACAATTTGGGTGTTGTGTGACCTTTATGTTCTGTACCTCCTCCGTTGTTTTCTGGAACTTCAGAAGATCCTCTGTTTCCTGAGCTATGAGGCAGTTGTCCTGGCCTTTTTTTTTTTTCCCCGGAAGAATTAAAATTTGTGTGGAAGAAACCACTGTAAGTTCTAAATATCCCTGGGACATGCATTTAATGGGTTGAGCCTCCCGGCAACACACTAAAACATTGGACCATTAACCAGAATTGAACTATATTTTTTCTTGTCGTTTTTCTTTTGTATGTTTAAAAAACTGCTTTTGGGTTTATAGAAACTCTAGGTGGGTTAAAAAGAAAAAAGGAATTACCCAGTAGCGCCTTTGCTGCAAAATCATTGCACTGAGGACCTGACTGCACATATTTCCCCTAATGAGTCAAGGTTATGGAAGGAAGTGTGAATATTGTGTAAATCTATCTGACTTAGATGGAGTCACAAAAATATATAGTGCAATATATATGAAGTTAACTATAGTGGTAGGATTGCCAAACTGGAAAAGGTTATGGATTTGCTGAAGGTGAGGCTCTCTGAAAAGGTAAAATTTGGTACTGTGAATATTCTAAGTACAGTATATAGAGTCCTAGACTTTTAAGAGTAAAGGCTTTTATAATTCTGTAAAAGCAAGCAGAACCAAACCCAACTCTTAGCTAAAATCGTAGACCTAGTTAAAGGAGAATAATTTAATTTTACTGATTCTCCTTGTTGGCAGAAAATATTTGGGAGACAGAATTTGTGCAGCTGGGTAAAAGTTGGGTTTAATTTTGCTCTCCGTTTTTGATTTTCTTCAAAACATAATGGAGATCTTGGTCTTAATATATCTGTTCCTGGTTACAGAATCCTTTCCATCCTATCTACCCTCATTTTCCCTTCTGTGCCTGTATTTGGGGCAGAAAGTGATAAGACAGCTCTTGTAAAGGATTGCCTTGGTGTCCAAGGCCTTCAGCTGAATGAGATACAAGGCAAGTTAGATGTAGTATACCACTTACGGCTTTTTCAGTTGAAGATGACTTCATTGCATTTATTCTGATGGCTCACAGAAAAGCATGTTAAAAACTGCCAAGCCAGCTTTCTCACTTAGAGGAAACTGTTAGGTGCCTTGTTCCTCAGGTCCCCAGAAAATGGGCAAAAGTTTGTCCCTGAATCCATTCTGGGAGGCTGATGGACGCTGAACCTGTCTGTGGTGCAAAATGACCAGCTTTTTAATGGAGGAAAAGCCTCAGATGAAAAAGCTTTGCAACACTAGAACTGTGGTTGAACTGTTTTCTCACTGTTTAAGCCTTCAAAAAGAGGGGGTGGTGGAGAGAAGAGCAAACCTGCTGCTGTGCTTGCCTGTGCAGGAAGGAGTGTCTGAGAAAAATGTGTTTTGAGTGTTTGGAAGGGGAGAAAGTGAGTTGGCCAATTTGATTAGACTAAAGAGAATAAGGTTTATCCACAGATCATTTGGATGCATGTGAATATATGGAGGTGGATTGTTTCTTGCCAGAGATTTGTATAAAATTGAAAAACCAGAGCAGTTCTTTATTTTTTTTCTGTAGCAGGATATAACTAGATTGTAAACTTTGGCAGGACTTTTAACATCTGAACGCTTCTTGAAACTCTGACAATATTTTTGTAAAACAGATTCTGGAACTGGAATAAATGAGAGAGTTTTCTATATTCTCCCTAATGTTAATTAGGTGAAACAGTAAGTTTTATACTTGTCCAGAAAGAGGTCAAATCAAACAAGAAATTGAGAACGGAGGAGCCAAACAAGGATAAGTAATGAGCCAATTTCTCAAACTGGCAACGACATACCAAGAGTTTGGAAAAAGTGCGCTTGCAAGCCTCCTTTTATTATTATAACCTCTTGAACAGAATAATCCAGTCCAAACAGCTATAAACGCTTTCCAATAGAGAAGTTTATGACCTAGTTTCTGACTGAAACACAGTACCACAGTGTGTGGAAAGAACTTAAATGAAGACGCCGGTGGCAGTGCCTATAGAGCATTGTATTAGAAACTCGGTGTATTTAGGCATTTCTGCCTTTTGCGAATACTTGCTAAGTGGAGTCAAGTGGAGTGAACTTGAAACACTGTGGGGTTTTTTTGCAGGAGACGTTTAAATGTCTGGGTTGGCATGCAGAATTTTCATAAGATGTCTGATTTTTATTTTTTAACAGAGCACTCTTTGGAAAAATAATGCTTCTAGGATTATTTCAACAGGAATTCAGCAATTACAGGATGTCTTTCTAGATCCTGTGTTCCTCTGGAGCAGTGAAGGGGAAAAAAAGGTGCATTTAGTCTGTGCACAATTATAAATCTGTTCTGGAGAGAAGAAGGGAAAACTTTGATTAGGCTTCATTTGATTCATGGCCCTCCTGTGAGAAGCAGGGCAAGGAGTTGAGGGGAATGTGTTAGGAGCAGGTGGGAAGAAAAATGTTAAACTTGTCATTTGAACAGAAAATTCTCTTAAATTGGAGAAATATTTCTCTTTGTTTCTGTATACCCTTGCAGGAGGCATCAGAACAGGCCATGTTTTCATTAGCTGTCCTGGTGAAAGGCTGGCCGACGTAGTACTTCTGTGATGGAGAGAGCAATGCAGAAGTGAACTAGATGAGCTGTTACAAGTTGGGGGGTTTTGGGTTTGCTCCCTTTTCCTGCTTTTTCCGTGAGTCACTGATACCACTGAAAGCAAGGGAACTGTGCTGATCTCCATCAGCTGGAGCTGTGACTAAATATACCTTCTAACCCTTTCTTCTACCTTTTCAAGGAGGTTGGGAGTGATCTTGAAAATGCAGACGGTTCATGTCTCTGCCAAGGAGAATTTCTGAATGCTGTAGTACTTGGTTAGCATAGCAAGAGCTGTAGTGAAAAATCTTGCAGTGTTTCAATTATAATTCCCTTATTATTCCAGTTGCTTATAACTTCCTGAAATGCTCATGTCTCAAGTTGAAATTTTCCAGACTTAATCTTGGCCTGACAGTGACCTTTCTTCCCTTTTCTTCTTTGTTTCTCTTTTCTCTGTAGTATTAAGTGAATATGGCTTGGGCGTTTCATCTATAATGAGAAGAAATAGTAGAAAAATACACTTCAGCTATTACTTTAAAGCTCTGAGACTGAATAGCTCAAGTGGTGCAGCTGTTAGAGAAATGGTGGTGAAAATCATGAGAAGTGCTTCTTGAATCTTACAGAATCTGTGAGAAGGGGCACTCAGAGGGCTATCGACTTTAGGTTTTCAGTTTCAACTTTCTCTCTGTCATGAGCATGCATTACACTCCTTCATAATTATCACATGCAGTTATTTTGACCTGATGAGCTGAACTAAGAAGTAGTTCTTGGTGAAAAACTAAATCTGTTTTCGCTGTTTGCCATGATGCTGGTGAGACAGGGCTCATAATTCAGGAACGGAGCAGCACAGCTGGCAAGTGCTGTGCTGGGATGTGCAAGGGGAGCCCTCTGGGGCACTCCTCCTGTCCCACAGTTCAGGTTGAAAATGCTGAAGTCTTCAGAAACTCTTTTCCCAAGAAAACTGTCAAACAAACCATGAATTTTAAATAAACTTTTGACCTTTTGGCTAGCTCTGTTCAAGCTGTAGGCTACAGTAGTTTAAGCCAGAACCCAGTTGTCTTAGGGAATGGAATTTATACTGGGGATGGAAAAGGTAGAAATAAATTGTCAAGTGCTTTCCTTTAATGCTGTTATGACTATTTATTAACTTATGTAAAGACTACTGATGATGGTGGTGATGTTGCTAAACAGCAAACTGTGGGATTTTACTACTTGACTCATGTGTTTCAAGAAAAAAAATAGTCACGTGCTTGCCTGTTGGCTTGCACACAGGGATGCTTTCTCTTAAGGACTGTGGGTTTTGCCAAGGACAATTGGTGTGAGTGTTTCTATAAAACATTGTAAGAAATTTTTGACTTCTAGAATTGTTCTCTCTTGGTCCCTTCTGTTCCATGGGAAATATCAGTTCATGTGCATTCATGAATTACCTTTCTTTCTATTGTTAAATGGATGTGTCTTCCCAGGGATGAAGACAAGTATTTGACTCCGAAAGCTGCAGGGCAGCAGCCACAGACAGGAGGTGAGAACAGAACTGCCAGTGGATCTGGCAGATGTTCCCATTGTGCTCTCCTGCCCTTTAACATATGTTTTAAGTGAATTCCCTAACTCTGAACCTCCTGTGTAACAGCACAGCTCCCTGATCTTGTAGAAGACTGTAGAAACTTTCTTCATTGCCTGTCATAAGCTTACTTTGGTCACCAGCAAGATCATCCTTTGCAGGACCTCCTGGGTGCTGTTCAGACACTGCTTCATCATCACTGCCAGCTGCTGGGTGAAAATAAGATGTCCGTGGCATAAGCCCAGCTTTTCATATTGCTGGACAATGCTTATTTCTTGTTGGTGAATAGTGTTATATATATGGTTTTCTTAAGATTTAAGGATCTTGGGACTTAAGATTTGGTCAGTAAGTACAGAAGTCCCATCACAACCACTTCCACCTCTGAAAATTAATCATAATATATCTGCTGCATGGCAAAGTGAAACAACTATCTTAAAGTTGCATTGATTTGTCATAAAAAGCAGAATCTAATATCAGGACTTCAAAGAAAATTCTTCTGTGTTTCCAGTTTATGTCTTCAGAACAGGAGGGACTGTTTTCTTTAAATTGGTCGCCAGATTTCAGTCCGACTTGCTGTTCTCTCAATGGGAGCCTAGTCAAGTGTGGTATCCTTCTGACCTGTCCCTGAGTGAGCCACAAACTTTGTAACTGTGTCAAGGACATCTGACGATGGAAAAATTTTGGGGCTTGTTTTCCAGGGAAAACCTTGGATTCTGAATTGTTTCAGTCTGCATACATGGCAGATGACTAAAATGGAATTGCTTGGAACGGCTACAGTAAGCTTCTGATTCAGAAATAAAAATACAGCCTTACTTTCAAAGCATTTGCTCATCATCATGGCAAGGAGCAATGCAGGCTTTGCTATTGGCAGCAGATAGTGAGAACACCTGCAGATGTTGTGGATACATGAGAGTCAATGTGTAAGAAGTTTTAGATGAATGATGTAATCAAAACTTCCTTGAAAATGACAAACTTCTGTGATGTTTTCCTTGCCATTTCAGTCCGTTGTTGAAGCTACTTACTGGTTTAGGGTTCCTCTTTTCCATGCTGTCTTAGGCCTTACAATTTCAGTTAAACTTTTAAATGTCACATTTTTGAAAGATAAGCATCTATTTCCATCACCGATATTTAAATGAAGACTCAATTATTGGGAGTATCCAGGAATGTGGTGTTCTGTGACTTTTGGCTCAACTTGCCTAACCCTCTACGCTTGGATGGGTGTGTTTTTTGCAGGGTTACAGCCTGATGTTGGTTCTTTTGACAGGCGTAGATTATTTAGGGTGGATTAATAATAAGAGCATAGAGCTAATTTTATCATGTTCGTTTTATGTTCAGTGTTTTCTGCGTTGTTCTTTCCTTTGTAATCTTCACTTTAGCTATAGGCATAAGTATTCTGCCATCTAGAATGGGCTCTGGTGTTAGAAACTTTAGTAACCAAAGTCTTTCTGTCCTCGGGTATTTAAAAAACTGACCAGTCGTTCTTTAATCTGTTGAATCAAGTTTAATGGGGAGCGATAGTCTTAACTCATTCTTCCTCCCCCCATTATTTTATTATTAAATAGTTTATGGTGATGAGTACTTTGGAAAAACTCAGTTTAACTCCCAAAATGCCAGTCTGCTAATCATCTTTGCTTTGTCGCTTCCCCATGATGCCTCCTCTTGTATTCAAGCTTGGTAAGTTACTAAAAGACACACCAGACACACAACCCAGTACAGACAGAAAAATGTCCCTGAGAGGGTTGAATCAACTCCCACACAGTAAATTCAGGGCCTGCTGAACGCTGGTGCTGTTCTGCTGAAGGAGGGATCAGAATAGCAGGTTTTTTTGGTTTGGTTTTTTTTTTTTTGGTGCCTGGATAATTGTGCGAACGTGCCCTCCGGGTGCCTGACCTCCCTCCCCCACCTTCCCAGGCCCCTTGAAAGTAACCATAATCCTCCCAGCTCCTGTTTCCTCCGCCAGAAAAACACATCAGCTCTTAGCTTGGAAAACTTAACAATCTTAGCTCACAGATGTGCTCTCTCCCAGGCTGAGCGCTCCTGGGGTCAGCTGCGTGACAGCGTGCGTCTCTTCTCGGCCCTCTCACAAATGATTAATTCTGGTTACGTCGCTGCTGTGTATACAGTTGGGGCGGTCTCTTTTCTTATTTCAGGGGTCAGTGTAGGAGGGTCGTGTTGTAGATTGCATCCCACGGTTTTTGGACATTGGGTTGCATATGGTGACTCATTGGTTTAGTTTATATGTCGGCTGAAAATTCAACTTGGAAGTTTAAACTTTTTAAAGGATGCTTACAACTCAAAGTTTTTAAATAATTTTCTTTATGTCCAATTTACATGTAGACTCTTGCAGGGAGAGGTTAAGCTGAGATGGAAATACTTCTATTTTGCAAGGAAGTGGAGAAGATGGTGGGTTATTGCTGCAGGGCAGACAACTGGGACTCTGTTGGAGGAGAGGGAGGGAGGGGGATGTATCTTCGTGTATCGCTGCCCCGAATGGATCGACTGGAAAGGATGAGCCTTCTCCGTGTGCCCCAGTACTGATAAGCATTGTATTTGGCTGATAGGGGGAGTGAATTAGAAAAGATTTTGTGTCTCTGTAAAAAGTAACAGTCTGTCTGTGACCATAAACTGGGAAAGGCAGCGCAGGGCTGCCCAGTCAGGAAATCTTCAAGCACAGAGGGACCAGTGAGATGGCAGACCTGGGGAAACCAGCAGCCTGGAAACCAAGAAGTAGGAATAATTTTGCTGTGATCAAAGCAGGAATATTGTCTTTTTGGGTAGGTTCGTGTTGCTGTTGTCTGATGGAGGATGGTGCTTGCTCGGCTCCCCCCAGCCCCCAGCCTGACCAGCCATGCTGGACTTTCCCAGGACAGAAGTATCGGCGCGAGAGATTTCCCCGTGCAATTCAATTGCTCTGGTCGGACCACCCTGGGGTAGGCAGATTGCAGTCAGTCGAAGCTACGTTGGTGGCAGAGCTGCGTTTCTGCTGTCTGTAGGTTCAGATATGCCAGAGATTAGGCCTGTTTCAAGCTGTCTCTTTCATGGCCGTACCCTTCGTCTGATCCCAATCATTAAGAGATTAGGTTTCTTGAAGTATCAGCATTTGTCGGCCCCCCTGGCTGGAGCAAACCACTTAGCCTGCAGATGCAGGAAGGCTTGAATAGGTTTTCAGTGTGAAAGAAATTCTGAGTTCCTAAGATGTATAATTTATACAGAAGAATAGTCTTTCACCTGCAGAGTGTTGGTAAATGGTGTTTTTCTGTACTGTGGTCGAGAGTGTGCACTGATAAGCTGGTGGAAAAAGGAATGCAGTGATGGTAGGTGTTCCCTTATGGGGAATGAATAGAATAAAAATTGGAATATGCATCAGAGGTGGAGAGTGCTGACTTCTCAGAGCTTCACGAATGCAAGCAGGTTTAAAACTTTCTTCTTATTTTCTTTGGGGACTGTGGTGCAGGTTTTGAGACCTGTATTTTTCAAAATAGAGCCTTTGTCACGAGGAAAAGTTGAGTACTTACTACACAAAGATTTATGAAATCGCTAAATGGTAGGCAAAGTAGATTTTGATTCACAAGCTGCACTTTCTGAGGAAGAGTCTATAAATAACCAAAAATGAGGTTTTTGATGATTTGGCGATGAGGATTTGGCCAAAACTTTGGAAAAGGAGTACAAAACATAGCACATGTGCTTTTGTTTGTTTGGAGGGGATCGCTATCCAGCTTGATTGCTTTGTATTGGCAAATACCAAATTTTAGTACAGATAAACACTGTAACGTTTTGCCATTATAAAGGAAAAAACGCCAGTTTCCAACCTTGTGAGTACAGGTCCTTCCTGTAGTGCTGTTCTCCTGGCATGAGGGTGGAAATTCCCTTGTTTTTTATTCTCTGAGCAGGGATCTAGACCTAGAAGTGTCTGAATCTCTGCAGCAAAGCTGCAAGTGTTCATGGTAAAGCTTGATGTGGGCAGAGCACGTGTGACTTGTTCATTAGTGAAATGTCTGATAATTTCAGACTTACTTTGAATAGCATTTGCACCCTGGTTAACCCTTTCCTTTCTCAGCTTTGTCTGTTCTTACTGAAAATTTCCCCTCAAATGGCGTAAAATATTCTTGTCATCTTTTGTCGAGATTGTTCATAAGGAACACAGTAATATGTACTCTGAGTACAAAGATGCATTCTTCTGCTTATCCATAGAATGGTTTGGGTTGGAAGGGATCTTTCAAGACAATTAGTCCAACCCCCGTACCACAGGAAGGGACACCTTCCACTAGATCAGGTTTCTCAAAGTCACATCCAACCTGACTTTGAATGCTTTCATACGACAAAACCTAGGCTGGATTAGTTCCTTTCGATATTCTCTGCATTAAGGTAATAATAAAGTAATTCACATTATCACATACAGTTCTTACTGTAATAAAGGGAATATTTCCCATGTAAATGATGGTAGAATGGATATGAACATTTTTTATATATATAGGTGTCTTATTTTCACCAGTTAACACTCAAAGCTATATTTTCCTCTTAGAAAAGAGTTTTTGGCCAAGTTCTACTTTTTCAAATCCAGAGAGGTGGATTTCTGCTGATTTCTCTGCAGTGAGTTCAAAATTTTCCTTGTACGAGGAAGAGAAAACAGATCCATAGCTATGCAAAAAGTATACCTTTTATTCTTATTTAAAATATCTCAAACTTTCAATACTCAAAAATTGCTGTTTTAAATACTTTTTTACCTGCAAATTCTCTCACATAATTTACTTTAAGTTTTAAGACAGCTGCGACTGCATCCTGTTTACAGCTTTTACCCCCCCTTTCTTTTTTTTTTAAATTTAGACTGACTGAAGCAGTTGGTCTAGACATTGTTGGTTTAATTCAAGGGGAATTCTCTCACTGATCTTTCAGTGTTAACCATAGACAATGTGTTTATACCTACAGTATGTGATACACACATTTAGAAGTGACTTCATTGTGTGATTTGGTCTACAAAGACAAGGAGGAGAACAAGGCTGCTTTTGCAGGAATATCTTACCGAATGCAATTATCTAAAACTCCAGTTCCACTAACAGTTTGCATCTGGCTGCCTGGGGAGGTAACTCGGCATTGAAGCCAAGCAAAGCAAGGACTGGATTGCAGCAGCTTACATTTTTTTGCACTTGAAATTCCCTCCCTTGTTTAACTTTACAAGTGGACTGGAAACTTAAAACTTGTGCTAGAAGGGGTGATCTCCAAACCTTGTTGTACGACATGGATTCTTGAACTTAAAGAATAACTGTTATCAAGTCTCAGAAATTCACCCCATAAATTAGGAGGCTGGGATTCTCCGGGGATGCTAGTACAGGGTCACGCTGTACGAATTGAGTCCTTGGCAGGATTGCTTTTTTGTGCGTTTGCTCAGTAGGGATGGGGATGCAAGGAATCTAACCCCAAACAAATCCGCCTTTTTGAAAAGAAAATGTTTATTGAAGTTGGCTTTAATATAGGTGCCGTAGCAGGAGAAGTGCAGTGGTATTTAAGCATAACATTGGCTTGCACACGGTGCTGTGTAGCTGCTTTTACATCTGTAAGGTTGCTCTGGATGTGCTGTGTGTAGCTACAGCCAAGGTCAGATGTGGGTCATGGGGGTGTGTGTGTGTACAGATTACCTATAGCAATATATAGCAGAAGCATCTGTGAGCTGTAGAGCTTTCCCAGTATCACATAATGATTTGAAACACCGCTAGGCTTAAAAACAAAAAAAAAACCCAACACACTTTCTCATAGCGTTGGCTGTTCAAGTGTGTAATGGATATTCTTAACTGCACTAGGAAAGCATGTACAGTAATTAAAACACAGGGCAGAAGAATTAGTCAAATTTGGCACAGATGTCTGAGAAAGTGACTGCTTTAGCTGTAGATATAAATGAAGCACTAGCCAAAGTTACTTGCAAAGGCTTTAATTACATCTGTTTTAATTTAGGATGTAAAATGCAGGATATTATTTTTTAATATAAATTTAATTCATGGTTAATCTGCGGATTGCAATATCCTTTCAGTAGGAATGATGTACTGGGAGTGGGATAATCAAAAACTTCCCCTTTGAGCTGTTACCCCGTGGCAAGGCATGCTGTCCAGGACCGTGTGTTCTCCACATATGTGGAACTGGTGGTGGTAGAGTGTTAAATTTCTTTTTAAAAAACGCTTTTTGATTTTAATGGAAGTGCATACAGTAAGATGTTCATACTGCAGATATGTAAACTGGTCAACAAAACCCATTATCTTTTCTGTAGTCTTTCTCTGTAGTCTTTTTTTTTTTTTCTCTTCTCAAGTGCATACAGTAGGACTGGAGAATAGTACTTCTCAAAATGTTCTAAAGCTGACTGCTTGTAAATGAGAAAAATAACATGCTTGAGCCAGTCAATGTTTTTTCTCTAATTCACCTTTTTCCAAACGAGAAAGGGGCCTCGTGTGTGCATGCAGGTGTTAGTTCACGTATTCTGTACTGCTTGATGGCTGCGGGTGTGATGTGACAATGAAGGTTGAGTTCAGAATACTCCTGATCGGAGAGTGCAAGGTCCAGGTTAGGGGAGGGTCTGGCAGCCCTGCAAACCTGGCTGCTCATATGAAGGATCGTCGGAGTGCCATTTGGAAAAACAGAGCTGCTGTATAAATCAGCATGTTCAAATGATCTAGATCTGAAGGATTTGGGACGATTATCTGAGTGAATTTCACCACTGGCCACTGTATTGGATGAGTTGTGAAATAAATAGTGAGTTTGGCAAGAGAAGCAAGAAGAAAAGGTCACCTGTTGTCCTCCCACTCAAACAGGCAGAGGAAGAGCAGCCAGGAGCTGCTGTTTAGTAAGCTTCAATTTTAGTCCTCATGTAAGCACATACATCAATGAATAAGGTGATAGTTTTAAAAATAGAATCTGTGTGTATCTTAAACACAGAAATGAGTTAGAAACTATGTATCTGGGTAACAAAATCATGGGTCTTAAATATTTTACTTAGGTAAATATGGAAATAGGGCCAGAAAAACCAGAAAGCCTTTTTTTGGGTCAGAATTGTATATCAGCATTAGGAGGACATGGCAGTTCATATAATGTGACTTGGTTTTGGGGGAATAAAGTATAATATTTTCTTGTGGAATCTTACTTAAAATACCACTTTAATTGACTAGTCTGTGAAAGTTGGCACCCTGACAAAAATAAAACCCAACGCCCCCTGCTCAAACCCAGAAACAGATGGAGTAACAACATACAAGGTTAAGGAGTGTCATCAAGTGGGCATTCTAATGCCTTTCCCACCTTATTTTAAGATATCTTAAAAGTAGGGATGTGGCATGCTGATGCCTAGTGACAAAATCTGAGCTCTGTTCTACTTCATGGTATTTTCTTCTGCACGCAAGGATGATCAGCTTGTCATAAAAGGCTTAGCCTCATGCACATCCTGCTCGCAGGAAGAGGATATATGTTTTTAGTAGGATGTTGATTTTTACAAGAGTGGTGGTGGCACCACTGGCTTCAGGATCGTGTTTCTTCTAAGAAGAATTTGGTCGACTTTGTGTGTGTGCATGTTAAGCACACCTAATTTTAAATGCCTTCGGCAAAACATTGATCAATTAGTTGGTGTAGTACTGGAGAGATCTTTATTGTAACAACTCTTCTCCACAAACAAGGGGAGAAAGCTGAGTTTCTCATGCAATCGCTTTATGTGGTTACTGAGTTAAGTGTTTAAGTACTTAAGAAAACCCCACCAAATACTAGGAGACTTCTGATAAAATCCTGAGCGTGTGGCAGTGCTGCCCTTGATGCACTTTTTGTCCCGTGAGGTATCTGTCAGAGGAACTAAGTGATCAGGATGAGTTTGACTTGCACCATCCCTGTATCTTAGTAGCTGCAGGTAGCAACACTGTGATCGCAGGCAATTATTGCTCTGCTCGGTCTTCAAAAAGATTGCTGTAAAAGTAGTTGTGTTAGCAGTAGATACTGCCTGTCACAGTTGCCAAAAACTGGCTTTTGTTGTCTTTGTGTGCCATGAGGGACAAGTTTACCGTCACTTGCATTCAGGCAAAGAGGAGACTGCTGTGCCAAAGGGAAGAACTGAGAAAATTTGGTGAGTTTGCTGGAGGTCCTGTCCCTTGCTTTCCGAACACACTTGTTTAAAGCAGGGATCACTGATTTATTCTCCAGACTTCCTTAAATTATGAAACCAAAGGAATACTGGATGCACTCTTCAATTTTTCTGTTATATCTTGGGGACTTTGCGTTTGCTTTTATTAGCTGATGGAGATTCAGAAACCTGGAAACCTGTACTGCTTAGGAAGAAGCTATTTGGCAGACAGATGGTAGAAAAATGAGTTAGGATAACTGTCTCTCAAACACATCTTTGACTTAAAACTAGTTGCTCAGTCTGATAGCAATGAAAGAGCAAAAGCCACCTGCCTAAATCCTTAATAGACTGCCTTAGTCCAGCCCCTGGAAACTGAAAGCCAGTGTAGCACTACTACATCCTCAGGTAGGACCTTTAATGTGATACAGCGTGGGGAAGAGAATATACCTAGACTGGCATTTTAAAACCATTTTCCTCCAAAAACTGACAAACAAAACCTCCTATTGTGTTTGAAAGCGACTAGAAGAAAATTGCTGCCTAGAGAAGACTCAAAGGAATCAACATAGAACATTAATCCCCTCCCAGACCCCAAGCAAACACTCCTCTCAAACAGCTAAACACTCTGTGCAGTCACTGTGCCCCAGGAAGGGAAGAGACCAGGAAATTTAAAGTAATAGGGGTTGCAGGAAAGAATAATCTGCTGGCTAGAAGTTTAGATCTCTGCCAGTAAGCTTGGAAGTCCTTTGTGCTGCCTGCAAGTGTCTCGAGGCTGGGGTGCCTGGTCTGCAGGGAATACCCCTGTGGAAATGGGAAGGGGACACTCCCTGTGCTGTGCACGGAGTTCACGTGCCATGCACAGGGACCCTGCTGCGTATGATGGGCTCTCCATGGCAGATCAGGGATGGATTTTGGTTGTGGCCCTGGTGCATTCTCCTCTGGGCACCTGGATGGTGTGCACTGTTGCATATGGCCTCTGAGGTACCTGTTCTTGCCAGATGTTTGCTCCATCTCCACCTCTCTCCCCATGCATCCCCTTCTAGAATAACAAACAAAGTCTTTGAGTATACTCTTTTGTTTTTTCTTTTGTCTAAGAAGAAATCTACCACATAATTTTCAGGCAAAGTGCCCATTTCTCCAGTTCTTGATCGTTCCTGCTCTTCCAGATGCTCTGCTTCCATTGGTTTTGCAATGGAGGGAAGGGAATGGGATGTCCTAAGACCTGACCGCTTTTGAACAAGCAGCATGCAGTTAAATGCATTTAAATAAGTAAATAGCTTATTGAAGCTATCTTACCTACTCGGATACTATTTTATTCTTACTGCAGTGGTCTATAAATGTACTAGTTGAAGATCAGGGTCCCTTTTGTTGTACACTGTGTATGAAGCAAAAACCACAGACTGTGGCCAAAGGAGACTAAACTTTCAATTGCCAAACATAGTAGATAACCCAGTGATGTACTGAACTTTTTTCTATGATAGCATGCACTATGAATTTCCTCCTTCCTTCTCATTTAAGAAGCCTTAGTAAGACCCTCAGAGACTCAAATGAAATGTCATAATCAGTCCCCTTTCTTCCCCCCACCCGGTTGCTTTGAAAGGGTGATCTGCCATTGCTGTGGAAGTATGAGGTAAAAATATTGGATAATCTGTTGCAATATTGATGTATTTAATATTAAATGTAACTCAAGTGTCCTCAAACTCAAAGGTTTCACTGTGGTAGTGTTTTGTCTTTACCTTGTTTAACCTATTGTTGTGTTATCACTTACTATATCCCCTTCCCCAACATAAGGCTTTTTTAGTAAAAGAGCAAGTAACTTCATGATAATTATCAGCTGTGTCTTATATTTATGTCAACTGTACTATATATTTATTTTAAAATCACAATCTCTTACCATAGTAATAGCGTTGTGGAAGAATGTGTCAGAATAGTTCCCAAGTACTCAAGAACTGCTGAGGCAATCTTGCCTGAAGTTTTCACTTCTCAGTTACCAGGATTTTCTGTTAGCAAAAAAGTTACTCATATAATGGTTTGGGTTGGAAGGGAAACCTTTAAAGCTCATCTAGTCCAGCCCCTCTGCAATGAGCAGGGACATCTTCAACTAGATCAGGTTGCTCAGAGCCCCGTCCAAACTAACCTTGAATGTTTCCAGGGATGGGACATCTCCCATCTCTCTGGGCAACCTGTTCCAGTGCCTCACCACCCGCATGGTGAAAAATTTCTTTCTTCTATCTAGTCCAAATCTATCCTCTTTTAGTTTAAAGCCGTCATCCCTTGTCCTACCGCAACAGGCCCTGCTAAAAAGTTTGTCCCCATCTTTCTTACAAGCCCCCTTTAAGTACTAAAAGGCCGTAGTAAGGTCTCCCTGAAGCCTTCTGGGGCTCAGGTTGCTGCTGCTACCTAAGCTGAGAATAGCTTGTTGCTGTTAATTATCTTGTAAAGCATGGACTATAAACAGAAAGAAATCCGAAATAGAAATCTTCTGACTGCGTAATACAAGAAATAACCAGCATCCAGCTCACAATAGCTGAGGCTCCTATTTTAGGCCTCTTGTGGCTGTGGTGGTGTGTTGTTTTTTGCCTTAGTCCGTTGTTTTAGAGATGCTTGTCTGCACCTCTGCAGAGATGAAAGGTTCCTTTACGTGAGCCAGCACAACTGCTTCATTGTCCATTGCTCTTGCTTCAATTCTGTCCTTGAACTTGCCTCATTTCTTTTGCATTTAATACCACCAAATGCAAACGTGACAGGAGCAATCTCCAGAGTCAGGTACTTACTTCTGTTGCTAGAGGAGGTCAAATATTGAGGGTTGCAAGACATAGGGGAGCCCTGAACTTCTGGATCGGAATGTTCCCAGAAGTGCAACGAGATGCTGATGGTGTGGAGCATTGTTCAGCGGCGGTTATCTCTAACTGCTGCTCTCCTGCATTTATCGTGTTGGATAAATAATCAGCTAAGATCATGGTTGGCATAATTCCCATTGCCTTCTGTGTGCTCTTATCATTACAGTAAGCCGTGCATTTGCTCTGTGCCTCATGTCAGCTCAGGCTCACAGCAGAGCTAAACTCAGGTGACCAGAATGGTTAACTCCTGATGTTGTTAACCCTTCCCCTCCCCTGGGGAGAGTTCCTTTTCGGCTGGAACCCCCACCCCCTGTGAAACTTCTCCCTCCTCTAAGTATCTCACAGCTCAGCACAGCAAACCCAAACCAGTGTTTTGATGTTCAGAGTTGACCCAGCCTGGGACGAGCAGCACCGAGGGAATAACCACTGCTTCCCTCTGCACTGGTACTGCCCAGGTTCAGCTACCACTGCCTTTCAGCATCTCCTCACAGGAATATGATGTTTTGAAACTTATTAGTTGTCCCAAAAGAAGAAAACACAAACAAACCACAGCTGCACTGCATATTTTGAAAGTCATGGGAATGCCAACACTTTACGAGTAGGGTTTTTTGCATACCGTTTTTTAATGCATTTTTACAAAGAATCATAGAAAATACTCAGGGATGAGCAAGCAGGTTTCACTAAAGTAAGATGTGATACATGCTTTTTCATATTTTTTGAACTGACTGTGAGATTTATGGTTTTGGGATTTGTTGTCTTTGAATGGCTAGGAAGAGACAGGAACTGAAATCTTTCTTATTCTTCTTGAAATACTTCAGCATTTTCTTTTCATTTTTTAATTTTTTAATAGAAAGTCTTGAGCTTGGTAGTTTACTCTGTTTTTCTGCGGTAGACAGAAGAACTTCAGACTGCTCTCCTGTTTTTTTTAACTAGTTCAGAAAGTTTTGTAAACTTTAGAATTCCTTTTTTGTCAGTTAACACAATTCAGAAATGGATCATAAACAGAACGCATCCTATTGGAACCAGCACTTAATACTTACTCTGTTTAATCCAGTGCTTTTTATTTGCATAGACAAAGTGTTAGAAAATAATTAACTTGTTAAATTTATATAAGAAGCTTAAACTATTTTCCTTTTAGTTTCTAATAGAGGAGAGAATGTATGTTTATTATAACTTGATAGATTAAATCAGTAATGTAAGGTGATTTAAAGTGCTGTTAAGCCAAAATGATCTTGTTCAAGGAAAGAAGGGAAAAAGAGGATTTATCCTTTCCTTAAAACATTCATTAGGCTTGGGTTTTTTTTGTATTTTGGGAATCACTTTCCTTCTTTCTATATATATGAAACCTGTTTAATTAGCGGGATGAAGTATAATTTTTATAACATTATTCTCTCTGCCTGTAAAGTTATATTCTGGCTTTGTTCCACTTAGATTTTCTCATCTGTTGAGTCTGCTGAGCGCTGAGAAATAGAGGCGAGACATGCAGCCTTTACTTGCAGTAACTCTGTCAGTGCAGGTCGCCTGCTTATTCCGTATTTATCTGTTCATTTCTCTTAGAGAGCTCATTAATCCGTCAGCATGACACAATCCTTCCAGTGAGATTGTGCCAAATGTTACAGTAGCACACCAGCAGAAACCTGCGTGCCATTTTATTTTTCCAGAGATTAAGTAAGATCATTATCCTGTCACCTAATATTTATGCCCAGTGCGGTCAAAATTCACCAATGTTTTGTTTTTTTAAGAGGAAAGAGCGTAGCCATTCTACAGTATTGCCCGAAAACTTAGTTCAGGCTTTACATACTTACTGCCTGTCCCTCTACCCTGCAGGACTTTGCTCCAAAGCAGAAGGGTGATGGTGGGGAGAGCATGGGATAAGCCCAACTGGGAGGGAGGGCTCAGCGGGCAGGACTCCAGTGGTGTTTAAGACTGAGCTCCAGAGCTGCTCAAGAATTGCTGCTGCTTATGACTGTTTGGCCTGGCGGACCGTCAGGGTTATTAACTTCAGAATAAGGTATCCTTAAAGAGAATGCAGTGGTTGAGAAGGAGAGGGGGAGGGAAGAGGCTTTTTTCTTTGCCTGAAAATAATGTCTTTTTAACTTAATTTATGGGACGAGAAAAGGTTTCTGATTGAAGTGTGGGGCTTCCACAGTTTCAAGTGATAAAAATAGCCAGGAATGTGGAGCATCCAGGAGAACCTCAGGATCCAGTTTTGGCTTCTCGAAGCTTTCAGAGCCCCATAATTCTGCAGATGGATCTTGCCTTGTGCTCACCTTTTGCAGCTGTGCTCGCAGATATTTCCATATTCCTTCTGATAATTTAGACTTTTTTCCTCCCTAATTCCAATGTATATGTTGTTCTTTTGATCGTATGCTGTTTATCAAAAACAAACCAAAACAAAAATCCTTCTTCCTACACTGCTTAAAGTATTATGCTTACCTGTAAGGGTCTGGAGCTTCAGTTTCATATGTTGTATTTTTTTTGTCAGCATATGTTTAGAAAATGACTCATGCAGAGTATTTTGATTATTTGTGAATCTCTCTATCTTGCTTTGAAAGCACCCTGGCCTCGTTTAAATGGTCATTTTCAGTGGTGATGGTGGTATTTATTAAAACAGATTCTGAAATACAAGCAATGTTTTCTTGCAATTGAGACTGGCAGATTAAAAATGTCCTTTATTAATTTCAGGATTTACCCCAAAACAAAGCAGCTGGTTGACTTCAGCTGAAAGTGTGAAATGTTTTGGTCACTTCTTTCCTGACATTGACAGAATTTTTGAACTTTTGCCAGAGAAACACAGCACAATTGAATGTATGAAGAGGGATACAAGTTAAAAAACAATCCAGCAAAACAAACACCACTAGCAGGCATTATGAGTCTGATTCTTTGCTCTTTATGCTGCCTGCCCTCTCCTTTTTTTTTTTTTTTTCCCTAAGCAATGAGTTTGTGTTAGGTCTGTGTTAAAAATACTGTTTCTTTCTTCTTTTTCCAGTTCTTTGTTTTTTTTCCGTTTGCTCCTCTTTCTTCTGTGCTCTTGTTCTCTTGTGCACTTTTCCTCTTCTTCCCTTAACATGGATTTTTTTTCCCCACCTGATGCTCAGTTACAGTTCCCTTTTCTCTTAAAATCCATTTTTCTTTTCCCTGTTTCTCCTCTTCTGTTATTTCTTACATTCTTCAAGCTGTATATTCATTCTTCATTTTCACCTTCCCTGCACAAGTTCCTTGCCTCCTACTTCTTGTACTTTTCCAAAATAATCAAACTAGTAAAAAAACCACAACAACAAACCCAAAACACCACCCAGACCATAAAAATCCCAAACCTTGGGGCATCCTACTGATCAGGTACTTCAGGTTCTTTACAAAGTGGGAATGGCTGTACATGCGTAAAGCCTTTGACTTCCAACCTGACTGAATACAATTACAGAAATCCTTTTTGTCAGGCTTCCAAATGCACAAAATCTTAAGCTCCTAGGAATAGGTTAACAGTGGAGAATCAATATATTAGAGGAGTGTCACCTGTGCTGCTAGCTATAGCTGTTACTGTGTCAGCATTTCCATTATAAATTTTTGCTTTCAAGGGTTTATAACTCTGCCATTAAAATTCAGTGCCGACTGAAACTTGGCATACAAGGACTAAGCCTGGAGCAAAATTTTTCCCCCCTTTAAAACAACTTTTTAAGCCAAAGGAATGCAATGAAAACCATTAGTCTAATGATTAGAAAGGCAGCATTGTTGCAATCAAAAAACCTACTTAATTTACTTATTTTGTATGTTAGTCTTCAGTGTAGTATATAAATACATACTCTCTATATATACGTAGTGTATATATACACTGTGACATAAAATACTTTAGGTATTTTGGAACAGGAGATTGAATTGAGCTAGTAAAAAAAACATTAAGATAAGAAAACAAAATGCCTCCTTGATAACACTTTCACGATATCTCTTGGAATGGATTTCGGTAGGCCATTTATTGCACAGCTCTACCACTGCAAAATAAATGCCTTAAAATTTTTTATACATTAAGCCAACTGGATATAAATCATCATATGCCTTAAGAAAAAAATAAAATAGCATTGTATAGCAATCAGGAGACTGAATGCTTTAGGCTCGTGGGTGTAGGATGCTGACTGCTTCAAACACACCTCAGTCAGACCAAGCCGGGGCGTCCCTGGGCGAGCTGCTGCAGGCACGGGGGCTCTGTCTGCTGTCCCCAAAGAGACCTGCACCAGACAGACTGCCTTGCTCATCTGTCATCGCCGGGGAGATGCCTCATTTCTGGGCAGATGAAGTTGAGACAAGCAGGATCCTGTTCTTAATGAGGTAATTTAAGTCACCCAGCAACCGCCTTATGTGGGGCAAATTTCTCCCGTCTAATTGCCCGTGGGCAAGTATCTGTCCGCACCGCCTGCTGCCAGAGCACTTGGTATTAATTGGCACCTTCTCTTGTTGTCCTTGTGGGGAAGCCTTAATGGGAAGATAACCCTTTACTCCTTCCAAAAGCAGATGGTGGGATTCAGGCTGCTGCGGTGTTTGGGAGTTAATTGTGTAGCTGTTCTTGAGAAAAGCCACACAGATACAGGCTATCTTGCATATCTCACCAACTCTTATGCCACATGTGAAGTAAAAACTGTAAGCAGAAAGGATGCTGGAAAGGAAGAGATTAAAAAAAAAAAAAAGTATTTAGTGACCAAAGCAGGTGTTTTGATCTGTCACAGTCGTTTGCCTTTAAAGAGGTACTAAATAATGCTCTGTCTTTGAAGTTGGAGGGTCAAATATTTGACACCCAATGTAACTTGATTACAATAACAAAACATTGATTTGAACGGGAAAAGGGAGATAAACTGGCCAACAGTACTGTCAGTATTCCCTCTTAGGAATTCTCGTAGCTAACATATAACAGCAAATTTTTATTTTGACTCTATTGAAGATGACTTTGGCTTGTGAGAATAAACTACATTAGAAGTGTATCTGTCAGTGGTTTGGCACTTGACTTTTTTTTTTTAACTTTTTTTTTTTTTTGGTGTGTGGAAAGGGGTTGATAGGATAAAAAACTAGAGCTTATTCTATCAGAAACCAGCTGTGTGAGTGCTGGGTGCAGGAAACCATCAGGGCCAGCCAACAAAGTCACTTATTCCACCACGGCCAGGCTGAAGGCAGGGCAAGGGCTCTGCCCGGTGACCCTCCCGGGCGGCAGGGGAGCGATGGGGGTGGTTTGGAGGGTTCCTTTCTCCTCTGGAACGTCTGCCCAGCAGCACCGTTGACTTTCAGGTGCCTTATCAGACTGCCCTGCAGTGAGGAGCCTTGTGAGGAGCGTGAGCGTGTCACACCAGCTTCTGGCAGGACGGTGACAGAGCACGCGTGTGCTACTGAACGTTTGGCGTGGTGGAGAGGTTCTGGCTGCTGGCTGGCCTCCAGGAAGGCTTGCCAGCTCTTGGCTTGCCAGCACTTGTGCGGTAGCTGTCCTTCAGGGATGGGTTATGAATCAACAGCTGGATAAATTGCTTATTTTTTTTATCCCCCCCGCACCCC
>JAOXJM010000012.1:62505365-62531151 GCA_026413425.1 Tringa solitaria | reverse complement strand
CCAGGGAAGTGGTTGAGGCACCATCCCTGGAGGCGTTCAAAAGAAGGGTTGACATGGTCCTTAGGGATATGGTTTATTGATTTTTATTGCTTTTTTTTTTTTTTTTGTCAGAGGTAGGTTGATGGTTGTACCCGATGATCTTTAAAGTCCCTCCCAGCCTAGACGATTCTATGATTCTACCTCTGCTATGCTGATGGCTTTGCCGGAGCAGGAAGCTGCCAAAGGCCCAATCTTCAGTGACACCCAGCTCGGGTGCATGTAGGCTCTGATGATTCCAGACGTGCAGGTCACTGGCCCTTTGCTCTGTCCCCAGGGCTAGCTGTGAAAGCCTGGGACCTGGTGTTGGGGAGCCGCAGCCTTTCATGGTCTGCCTGAACTGTTCATGCTGCACCTGCCTGGGGTTGTGTGTCGTGGCAGTGAGCAATAGGCTTTACTTCTTGTCTTAAAAAAAGCCTTTCCTCCCAAAAGAAGACGTCAGAGGAGACAGCGATGTTGGAGGATGAGGAATAGTACTTATTCAGACTGTTTAAAATGCCTTAGAAGGAAATAACAATTGCATTTGGTTTTTTTTCAGTGACAACAAAAACCTTGACCCAATGTCTGACCCTACGTGCTTTTTTCACTTATTTCTTCATCTTCCAGCCAAGGAAGAGCTGAGCTGAAGCTCTGGACTGCCTATAGGTTTTCAGGAAGCAGTGACACGTAGTTCTCCCCCGCTTTCCACATATTGTTTCTGGATTTGTCAGAGAAACATGCTGAGATGAGAGGCTGAGCTTTTTTTTTTTTTTTGCCTTCTTTCCCCCCTCAGATCTGATGCTGAATGGAAGCAACTGCTTTATTTAGAATATGATGGGGAAGAAAAACACATCTTAGGGTTAACACCCTCCTGGTGTTTATCCATAAATATGAAATAGTCCAAGAACACCAGATACATATGGAGCCCTGTGATTGGCTGCTGCTGATGTCATACTGATGTCACTCTGCCCAGTAAATGAATAGATCAGCTTTCCTTATTTCTTTGTATAAATTCCATTTCATAGCAGCACATTTTTAGGGCATTATTACACTTCTTAGATGATGGAGAACACCTAGGCCTTTTCTTGAGTCTGGCAATATTTTATCTTATCATATGTCCACCTGTGCCCTCCCTCTTTGCTTTTTTTTCTTTTAACACTTGTATGTAAGCAGCTGACTCTCCTCTGAATTAAATGCTAATGAAAGAGGTGGGAGTTCAAGCTACCTTTTAAGCCTTATATGCTATGATTCCACGTTTAGGGAACAGGAGTGTGTATTTGGGAGGATGGATAGATGTGGATGAGTTGGGGGTGAAATAAAAGCTAGCTTTGTGGAAATGGCCTTGTTTCCATCCACCTGTTCCTCTTAAATGTAGGTCAATGTATGAGTACTGCAGTGTTTTTCTACCTAGTGCTGGTGTATTGTGAGATTATCAATGCATTTTAAGGTTACTTTGTTAACATACCAGTATTCTGAGATATGCATATCAAATCAGTCAATATTTCTAATACTTTTAAATGGAAATAGAAATTCCAGCAAGTGGTAGTCTGCTCGTAATAAAGGACAGGGGAAGGGCACTGAAAAGAAAACCTCTTGAAGTTTGGGATTAGTTGGACTTTCTCGTGTTCCGAGACTCACATTCTATTCTATCAATAACATTGGGTTTTTTCTGAAAGTTGGGAAACTTTATTTCCAAACAAAGCCTTTAAGGAGAGTGAATTTACTTGTACAAATAGAAACGTATTGGAATATGGTTATTGCAATATCTTTCTTCCATTTCTTTTTAATAAAAACATCTTTTCTGTCATCCATCTCCCTCAATTGACCAGAAGTGACTCTTAAACTGATGCAGTAGTCCCTTGCATGTTTGTAGGAGCTGTATTTCCAAGGGACTTAAAAAAATCATTGCTATCTCAGCTCACGTGACTGCTCAGGAATACTTTGAATGTTGTAATGTTTCGGATTCTTTTTAGGATTAGCAAAATTTGAAGCAAGCAGCTTGACTGACACCTTAGAAACATTCTTATTGGGCAGAGGAGATCTAGCACTACTGAATTTCAAATGGCGAATGACCATAAATTTGCTGATTCAGAAGGGGGTGGAAAAAGTGTACAAGATGCAGTGGGCTCTTAAGGGGTATTTCTGAGTTCCAGGCTAGAGCCACATCTCTGACAGGCTGTAATTATGGGTGAGCTGTGACCAACACTGATCCAAACATAGATAAGAATTTTATGCGCAGATTTTTGCAGGTGGTGCCTTGGACAAGTCTAGCAACCTAAATCAATATTATTGCTTATTCTGTCCAGGCAGGCAGGCACTGCTCTGCTGTTCCTTCTGCTGCTTTTTCTTCCTCCTCCTCCTCCTCCTCCTCCTTGTGCTGTTTGATCTGGTGAAGGCTGTTTCAGGCTGAACAGGCAGGGCTATCGCTCGCTGTCAGGATACTTAATCCCACGCAGGTGCAGTTTGAACAACTCCAGAGGGCCCCAAGGTCATGCTGGCTGCAAAGCCGGGCAAAGCTGGGCTCTTGCAGATGGCCCGGGGTGGGAGGCGCAATGGTCAATAAGGTTTCACATCTGGAGCTTCCATGCTCCTCTGTGCCATTTCCTCCTCCTCCTGTCTCCCCCCACCTCTTCGTAGCCTTTGACAAGGCTTTCCTACAGCACTGCAGCAGCTCTGGGGAGCTGCAGAGGTGAATATTGCTTTGCAAGCAAGCAGTTAAGTGAGGGTTGTATATACATTCATGTAAATATGTAGGCAACTGAAAGGAAACTATAGACAAGTAGACATCTTTTTCTTTCATTGATGTTGGTGGTCTAACCTTCAAGCCAGTTCTTTTATTTGCTTCCTCTCTCTACCCTGTGATTTTAAGCCTTCATGTTAAAAAAAAAAAAAAAAAGGCAGGATGTTGCCACTGGCTGCATCTCTGCTCCAAATCCAGCCCTTCCCCTTCTGAAGGGTTCTGTTTGCCAGATTCTTCCACTTCATTCCAGTCCTAGTGATCCATTCTCATCCCATCCTTGTGTTAAAAGGTGCTTATGTTTTCTTTTTTTTTTTCTGTGGGAGGCACTTTTGATTATGGCACTGCTACGGTTCTGTGAACTGTTGTTTAAACTGCCATGTCTCCCTCACCCTCCTCCTCCGAAAAACACACTGGAGACAGCCTTCACAGGGGTATTTTAGGAGAAAAAACCTGAGAGAGAGCATTTAGGGAGTGTTGGCAAGGGAAGCAAGTGAGCTGTGATTAAAGCGAATCTGGGCGCCGAATGAAGGATTTGTAAAACCCCTTTAAGTTTTAACTTAATACAAGTCTCCAAGAAAATTGGACGGGGTTTTGGTGGAGGATTTTTAACCTCAGAGTCATTGCTGCTAAGAACTGCCGCTTCCCTTGTGGCTTCAGGCTAGAGCACGGATTTCCACAATTATACTGCGAACAGGAGCACAAGCCTATATTTAGGATACAACACTTTGCGGTAAAAAGCTACATATGGCATACGAGCACCCACTTACGAGCTAAAAATACACATGGCAGCCCAGTTTGTCTTTGAATGAAGTCATGCTTAGGACTGCAGTGCTTAAGCGTAGTTTGACTTCCCACCTCCCTTTCCCCCCTTCATATTATTATTGTTATGACTTTTTAAAAGACTTTATTCAGTGAAAAATTGCCTACTCAGATTTTCATCATGAGGTTGCCTCCACAGTAGGCCATATGCAGCCTGTACATCAATCTAGGAAGGTTTTATGTGAATTTCTTTATGGCAGGGGTTTTTTTGTTTGTTTATTTTCAGGCCAAAGCTGCCCCTTTCTTCTCCCCAATCTCTAAACTTGTATGGTAAAAAAAGGAGGGGGGGGGAGGGCGGGGAGATGCTAAAACACTGTAATATAGTGCTGTCCTTAAACAGCTGTGTTACTGGGGTTGGAGGAGGGTAACGCTTGCTGCACTTGCCAGTTTTCATTTAGTTTTGACATGTTCTTCAGCTGATGACAAAATTAAAAGGAGTTTTCATATCTTTAAAGAGGAAGGGAATATCGCCAGTGGTTTGGTGTTTCATGTAAAATTTAATGAAAGCTCTTAAAATAGTCCCTCGGCAAGGGGCTTTCTGTGCCTCCACCACCCCTTCGCGTGGTGGCATTGGCACATCTGGGGGTCAGGGGATGGTCAGATCTTCCATGAGGGCAGGTAAGGCACAGGAAAGACTTAAGACATAAACGAAACTCTCTGGCTACTGTGAATTATTGTACATGATGTCTTGAAAGTGCAGTGTGAACATGTATTGCATACATTGAATCTTTAATATATCACTTGATACTGTTACCTTTTTCTGCCAGCTCCTGTCCTTAAGAGATTTATTATTTTTTTTTTCCTTCAAAAAGGCAGAAAGCAGTCTTTTATGCACAGAACACTTAGAGGATATTAAACGAGCTATCTTATTTCTTCCTTGCTTCAAAGCATCCTTGTTTAGAATCAGAGGGGGAATAATGGAATCTTAATTCCTTCAATTTGAAAATGTTAGGATTAAAAAAGAAGATACGCTGTTTGTTGATATTCTTCGTTCTTTCAGAGCTGCCGCCAGTAGCATCTCTCCAACTTGATCCTCTTCAAGAGAAAGCTGTAAGTGAAATATCTGCAGGCTTTCCTAAATGAAGCTAGATTAAAGGAAGAAGGTGTTTTTCTTTTCTCTCTCCATAAAGAAGAATGTTCTGCTTCTTCTTTGAAACACTTATTCCCAGCGATAAGGACATAATGATGTAGCTCCTCAGTGTCTATGCAAATACATTCAGCAACAAATTTTGGAAACTGGACTTCTCCTGCCAGTCTTCATTGTCTCATGCATTTTGTTTAAACTAGAGATGTTCTTTTAACTTTGCTCTTCACAAAGAGTAGTGGCGGAAAACTTCTGTTTTTCATTAACAATATCACAAATTTGGTGATATACATCCAGCTTTTACTGGAGAGACAGGAGAGAAAAAAAAATCTACTAAAACTTTACAGCAGTATCAGGTCAGGGGACATACTCAAAATTGAATATATGGATTTTTTTAAGATTAAAACCAGTTTCCAGACACACTTGGGGTGTGGATTATGGATGGCATAGGCCAGGTGTGTGTGTGTTCTACTTTTTGTAAGGGTGAGGGCTCAGACCTTATTCCTTTGCAGGCCTGGGACTGGTTGCATACAGCCCTCAGACCTGCACGTTGCGACGGCAGTTCCTGGCTTTCTTCTCGAGAGCAAGAGTGAAGTGAGGTTCTTGCTCCGCATATACATTTGAAGTAGCTTGTGTACCATATTTTGGGAATTCCTTGGTTAGAAGAAAGCAGAGAGGAAATAAAATATTTAGACTTTGAATTCAATTTTTCAAGAGATCTCTGTTGCTTTTCCCCTGCATTTAAATACCTCGCAACTTTACAAAAGCTTTCCCTGAATCTACTCCTGCTTTTGAGACCAGCTTTAAGTATCCATTCTGAGGCTCCAGGGATCTCTTGGCATGGCTGTTTCCAGCTCATCGTTTACTGCAGTGCCAAGTTGTCCTCAGGTACCCCATTTTGTTTGCTTGAATTGCACTTTGTTAATTTCTTTTCTGGATTCATATTAGGAGGGAGATGAAAGCTTCCTGCCCCAGTCAACTTTTGGCAGCTGGTCATCTTATTTAAAGTGCTTCCATATTTCTGGAAGAGATGCCATTTTGGAGACTGTAAATTGTGGATATGTAATACCAGAATACCTGTTTTAGAGAAGTGTCTATCATCATGTAGAAAAACAGACCTATTCTAGTTAGGAACTTCAGGTTGCAACACAAGAATGTTTTTGCTAAGAAAAAAAATCCCAACTTCAAACGCTGTTGTAGTCACTGTGAGTCAGCTTGCAGAAATATAGGCTCTGTGTTATATGGACACATTCAAAACTTCAGTAGTACCAAGGGGACTCTTATGTCCTTCAAAGTTGAATTTAGATTTGCATTTTGGAAACTTCTTGAAGGTAATCAAAAAGAGTAGAAAAATCAATGTTTAGCTCATTGGTGAACTGAGTTGACAAAGGAGTTTGAAATCCAACACCATCTGTTGTACTAGATCCTGCCTTAAAACAACATCAACAGACTCTGTCAGTCTTGAAGCAGTGCTTGATATATTTTTAGTTGCCACAGAACAATCCATTCTTGAATCCTTCTATCGTTACTTCCTGGGAAATAACATGCTCATCCAAGACAAAGGAAAATGTTATGCATGGAATAAAACTGTGCTGGGGTACGATAGATCTTTGAATCTTCAAGTATAGTTTTTTTGGGGTTGTGAGAGAATATCAAACAAAAAATTAATTATGTAATGATTTTTCCTAGCACCTGGAGCTCATGCTGTTGCTGCTTCTGCTGCTGGCTAGCTGTTGTTTCCCATAAATCACTCTGTAGGAAAAGAATAAATCCACTGAAATGATGGAAAAAAGAAGTCATGGCTAGGAAGGGGGAAAGCAACATCTAAATATTTAACTACCACCCAACAAGTTCAGAATCTTCAGGAATTTCCATTTCCCTCAGCTTACAGCTTGGAAAAGAAACTTGCCTAGTAGATATCTGGGGCTGAAAAATAATAATCTCAGTCTATGTTCTGGATACCTTAAACCCAACCCAAAACAAACAAACAAACAAAAGAAAAAAAAGAAACAAACCCCAAAACCTAATAAATGAATTAAACCAGAAATGTCTCCAATCATCTGCTTTATGGTTTAATCTCAGACTTTAATGAAGGCCTTTTATACACTCCAGGGACTTTCGTTGATGCATGCAAATGAAGCCATTCAGTGAGATCTGGGATCAGGATATTTTTTTTCTGTTATATTTTGCTCCTGCCAACTCTCATTTTGGCATTTGGTCTGCACTTGAAAATTTACAAGATCTGGGGAACTTCTGTTTGTGGCACTTTATTTGAACAGTGGTGGGGGATAAGAAAGGACGGTAGGGATCTTAATTCCTAAACAGATCCCTTTCTCAGCCAGATTTATGAGATGTGAAGCAAGCAGCAACATTATTTTTGTATATATTTTATCTTTCCTATGTCCAGAGACCACAGAGTTTATATGAGCAGGAGTGTTGTCAGCTTTTACACCCATAATAACTACTATTTACAAATTAATTTTACATGCTGTGCTATTAGATTTCCAAAAGAGCTGAAGAATCAAGGTCTAAAAAAGTAACAAAATAAAACTTCTAATACCACGTCTGATTTCTCTGCTTGGGTTTTTCAGCAGACATTGATTTATTTATTAGGACAGTAGTGGTGATTCTAACACATTTTTGTATCAATGGTGACTGGGTGATTAGTTGTTCTTGTTTTCAAATATCTTTCAAGGAAAGTAAATGCACACATCAGGGACTACGATAGCTTTTTAAGAAGTTCCTGTGTTGTCATCTTTTTGGTGACATTGTCTGCAAGTAGATGTATTATTTGACTTTGATCATCCCCAAAGAATGTAAAGGATGATTCTTGATTTTACCATGTGCATTGTTGGTCCCTGGGAGAGTACCATCATAAATGCACTCCTTTATTTCAGTGAGTTAAGTGTAGTCTTTGCTTGTATGCAGAAAGAAAATGCTCACAAATGTCTTTTGTAGTGGATCACGGGAGGTTTTTAAAATTTGTTACACTTGAGAGTGAGGAGGGAATGTTATGATTGTCACTCCCTGCTGCTAGAGTAAACACCTGGATTTATCAAAGCATTTGTTCTAATCAGCAGGAGATGTTTATCTACGAAAAAGTTCTCTTGTCTTCTGTATTATCCATGAATTATATATCTCTACCATGTGTCTAAGAAACACTGCTCCTCTCCACTGCCTGAGATGAATGCCCTGTGCGTCACCTTCAGATTCCTGTGTAGGGATTTTTCTGTGGTCACATGGGAGACAAGTCAGAAAAATGGTATGAATTTGCTGGTGTTCTTTGGACTGACTCCTTTCCTTTTTGTCTTAAGATTGTGTTAAATTTGTGACCTTATGTTAAACTGTGAAATTCTTCATGCTGGTATAAAATAAGCATCTGTCCTTCATCCTTTCAGTCCCTTTCCTACTGATGAATGCTTTTCCATGAAGTTAGTTTTGTAAAAATGCTGAGGTAAGGTAATCAGATTCTTTAAAGTAATGCATAAGTTATATGATAAGTTGATATGAAACACAGTTAAACTATGTTAATGTAATTGCTGTCTTCACAAATCATATGAGGTGTGATTAGAAAAAAATAGGCTAGTAAAGTCCAATATATAACATTTCTATTTGCAGCCAGTGCAATTATACATTAGTTCCACTAATTATAAGCTGACAACTTTAAATTTTGATGGGAAACCCCCTCACTGCACACCCTATAGCTTACTGCTTTTGTTGCGCTTCTAGTAGGAAAATCCTGATGATTACTTAGAATTGTCTTGAAATTTGTGCCAACCTTCCTGCCTGCCCTCCTCACTCTTCCCGTGTTGCCTTCATTGATCAGATTGTCTTGGTGCAATGTTGCTGATGTGGAAGGGCTGTTCTGTGGCAGTGTTCGAGCTCTGTGCATTTCCTATCTTTAACACACTGCAGAATGCCTAGGGTGGGACAGGACCTCTGGAGATCCTCTGGTCTACCCTGCCTTAAAGCAGGGAAGCTAGAGCAGGTTGCTCTGGGCTGTGTCCAATAACCCTTTGAATAGGTCTAAGGATGGAAACTTCACCATCTTTCTGGGAAACCTGTTCAAGTGGTCAATCACCCTTTAATAAAAGAGGCTTTTCCTCTTGTGTGTAAGTGGAATTTCTCATCTTTCAGTTTGTGCCTATCGCCTCTTGTTCTTTCAGTCGGCATCACTGAGAAGAGTCTGGCTCTTCATGAGAGCCATGAACATGGTTCTTCATGCTCTCCTATCACGTATTTGCACATATTAGTAAGGTCTTTGAGTCATCTTTTCTCCAGGCTGAGCAGTCCTAGTTCTCTTGCTCTCTACTCATATGACAGAGGTGCTTGGGATTATTCCTGCCCAGGGGCAGGATCTGGCATTTCCCTTTGAACTTCATGAGACTCCTGTCACCCCTTTCTCCAGCCTGTTGATGATCCTCCTCTGAAACATTTTCCAAGATTACTTGCTCCATCACCTTCTCAGGTGTCAAAGTGGGGCTGACTGACCTCTACTTGCCCAGATCCTCCTTCTTGAATTGATATTTGCTTTCTCCTGGTCATTGAGAACCTCTCCCAGTTCTCATGACCTTTCACAGATTATTGTGAGTGGCCTCAAAATGGCATTAGCCACCTCCCTCAGCACTTTTGGGTACATCTCATTGTGCTCCAAGGACTTGAGTATGTAGAGTTTGTTTATATCTGATCCTAGCCTCATCCTTTTCTACTAACAAAGTCCTCCTTTCTGCAGACTTTCCTCTTGGTCTCCGGGACTTGAGATTTCTGAAGGCAAATCTTAACTGAAAAGTACTTCAGCCTTATCCATGTCCTTTGTCACCAGATCCTCTAGAGCCCGTTCATGTAGAGGGCCCCCATTTTCCCTGGTTTTCTTTGTATTGCTGGTACATTTGTAGATGTTATTCTTGTTCTGTTTACTTCTCTTGCCAGATTCATGTCCAGGTGGGCTTTGGCTTTTCTAACTCTCGTGATAAGTGGAACATAGAGAAGAACTAGGTGCTGTAGGTTGGCACTTTCCTAGAAACACTGGTGGGCAAACGAATCCTGAAAGCTTCTGGGTAACTTGTGACAAAAAAATATTAGAAGCATGGATGCAGTAAACTGGCAAAGGGTAATTTGAGTGCAAGGCCATCTGGAATAGCTTGATGGAATTAAAAAGTGCCTCAAGGTTCAAGCTAAAACTGTGGTTCCTTTTTTATTTTCTGTAACCATGTGCTCTGACCAAACATTTGGAAAAAATCATAAGGTAATCTTTGGTTTATATTGGGCTGGAGAGAATAATGTACACAGGACTTGGACAGAAGTATAAGACAGGAGTACCACTTGGATGTCATGATGTACTTTGGCAGGAAAGGGCAGCAGGTAGGGATAGCAACTACTTTCCTACAGCACTATTCCAAGGGGCAGGAAATGCACAGGGAGTCTAAAGAAGTTCTTTGCATTTTTCAAAGCAGGCAGCCTGCCCTCACCTTGTGACCATCTTATATCTTAATAGGGCAGAGAGTTTCAGGGCATATTCCATAGACCACAGGGAGTGGAGACTCCTCTACAGGAGCAGGAAGTGACAGTAGCCCTTGCAAAGTCCCCACTGTGCTTTGTATGGTGTTCCTAGGCTGGGCAGACATGTCAATGCCGTGCTGATCCATTGAGGTCAATCTTTTTCTGTCATCTTGTTTTGATGTTGTACAAACTAAGACTTCCCTTGCTTTTGGTCTTGCTTTAGGTGCACATTGAGAAAAGTTTGGAGTGTAGCATGGGACCATGGAATGTAGGCTGAGATGTCCATCAATGTGCCTGAATTGGAACCAATTGTCCCTGTGTCATTCCTGACAGATGTTTGTCTAACACGTTCTTAAAAACCTTCACTAACAGTAGTTTGCCAGCTATCCTTGGCAAACTATTCCAGTGCCCAAGTATCTTTCATAAGAGAGATTCTTTTTCTAATGCTTAGTGTAGAAATGTTTTGCCACAGGGCTAGAGTACACATGGCCCTGAATATTTGCTCAGTGTGCGTGGTTGATGTGTGTTTTGTTTGCATTTTTTGGTAGTGGCTTTTTTCCCTGCTTTTTTTCTGGGAAACTCCCGAGTCTTTGCTCCTGTGAAACTTGGTCTACTGATGAGATGTGTGGTGCTGTCTTCTAAAACAGTTCGTGGATGCAGGTTTTTCTTTAGTGTGCAGTGTACACATGCTCATATTGTTGCCTGGGGATTTGTTTTTCCTTTTCTTATTTATCTTTCAGCTTTCACATATATAATAATGGATCATTATTTGCTTGGGAATTTCTTAAGCCCATTTAATAAAGGTGACGATTAACGTATATACTTGCTGAACTTTTCCAAAGAGACTATGGTACCTCCTAAAACGATCTGTGGAAAGCACGTTGGAACATGCCTCAGGTGCCTTTTGGTCTGGATATTTTGGATTTCCTTTCCCTGCAAGCCAGGCTGATGTACCATAAGGTCAGAGAGGTCTAAGGTCTGGGGACCTGATGTGTGCTTGGCACTTGACCAGCCAAAAAGACTGCAGTCATGGTGTGTAGGTGGACCCTGAAACTCAAATTGGTTTTGGTTCCCTAGTTTGGAGATAAACTGGAATTGCAGATTGTCCGTCTGCACTCTTACTCCCTTTTTCTGGGCATTAGGTGCAGAGGGTCTAGGGGATGGTGCAAAAATGCTTTAATACCTATGGGCAGCGGACCTTGCTTATTGTAGAATGAAAACCCCATGCTGTCATGTAATGAAGTGTAATGTGCTACTGTTTCTCCTGGAGCCTGATTTACCTCTTTGAAATGGTACCAGCTTGGTAAGTGCAGGCAGTACATCACGGGAGAGGGAACTTTTTCCTGAGGAGCCTCTCTCTGAGGGGCGAAAGAGATTGGAACACCAGACCACAATTTTTGTGAGGTTTGCTGTGAATGTTCTCAGCTTTTGAATGTTTTTTTTTCTTACCAAGAAGATCCCAGAGTGTTTCCCACGTACCGGAATGGTTTTGCTGGAAGCCCAATAGTCTGTTGTAAAACGTTTGATGAACGGCAGTTGTTTTAAAAGCCCACACTGGGCCCAACCTGTAAAAAGACAATATAGAGTAGGTCAGCCATGTGCCCCGGGTTTTGTTGTGAGAAGGTATATTGGTAATTAAAGTGCATGGCATCGAGTGCTGTCTACTCCTTACATAAGAGATTTTTGTACACAGTTATTAGGCTTCATTACCTAGGTTTTAAGTAGATGTGTAGGGCATTTGGATCAGTTGTCACCGCCTCTTAAGAACAACTCTTAAAATGAAAGCAAGTAATTTGTGCTTAATGTAGTAGAAAAAGGGGGAGCCAGTAGGAGGACTGGCAGGATGAAATAGGGGGAATGTGCTTGAGGCAGTAATCCAGAAAGATGATTTTTGCATTTGCATTTTGAATGGATTTTCAGGGGGCAAGATTGCTTATGTCATGGCCAGAAGGAAGGAGATTGTCTCGCATCTCAGCAACAATAATGAGGGCCCGGATGAACGTTTTGGTTTTATGAATTGAAAGGGGAGGCAAGGTGTTAAAAAAGCAGGCAGGATTTTGAGCCAATCCTGGGTGCACAGAGGTGGGCAGAGGACAAAGCCAAAGGCAACACCCTGGCATCACGAGAAAGACATGGTTGAACGAGGAGAAGATGAAGGGCAGCTGCACGTTCCCCTCTGTATCAGGGTGCGTTTTGGTTGAGCTGAAGGAAGTTCTCCTGGGGAATTCAGCATTCAAATGTCTCTAAGTTGACACTGTTTGTAGTGTCATGTTCTATTGCTGTCTAACTTCTGCAGTATGTTTACAAATTCAGATTTGCAACTTGCTGCAGCCGTGCCCCATGGGACTGCAGCTCACTCTTTCTCTGCAGATTAGGATGCTGATCAGACTTCACCTTCGGTGAAGCATTGCATTTCATCCCCCCAGTAGGGGAAATGGTGTGCATGAAAATCTAACATACTAGAATGGAGCCTAGGCTGTGAAAAAGAATGGGCTGCTACTTGGTAGAAGGACAAAAGCATGAACTTCTAAATGGAAACGTTTCTGTTTTGATTAAAATACTGTGAGGTTTTTGGTTTGGTGTTTTTTTTTTAATGTATAAAAGAAAAACTGAAAACTTTCATAGAAAGCAAATGTATTTTGTGAAAAGCATTGCTTACAAAGCTCTCATTTCTCAGTTAAAAAGAGTTAAAAGTCTTTTTCTGTCCAACCTATTTTAATCTCTATTTCCTGTTTGTTTTCACCATTTGTAGACTGGGAAGGAAGCTACTGTGTCTTATGGATTTTCCACACTACTGTTTCTACTTCTACTATAAGAAATTAGACTTTAAAGCAGTGTAACAAAAGACCTTTTTGCAGTGTTTTTTGGTGGGCTGCAAAGAAGTTGGAACCAGTAGAGAAAACGAAGATCAGAACAGTAATTTTTCTCAAAGTTCATGACAAGTATGAAATAGAAATTGTGCGTTATAGAAGGCTTTTCACTGAGTTGCAATTATGATAAGCCCTGGACAAACACGTGGTAAAGATGATGCCTCTGAAGGAACATTTCTATTGAAGCTGGTCCTTGTTTTCAGCAGGATGCTTATACTGATATAGCTTTAAATCTTAAGATATATATTCAGTTTTAAATTTTTTTTTTTAAGAATTCTTTTGGCTTATTAAAAGGAAATATTTTCAAATAATAAACTTAATCATTTTACCTGCTGGCTTACCTTTACCCTGTCAGGCAGCTTGGATTAAGAAATTCGACTGGTTTTGTTTTATGGCTTTTTTCCTGCCCTCGCAGAACAGTGCTCTTTTGTTTGGGCTCTTAGCACTTCAGGTGAAAGATTTTAAATTCCTGCAAACCTGTCTTTCCACTTATTGAAGCGGTTTGTGAAAATATTAGTTTTTGCAGTAAGATTTTATAATTACAGTGTATTTGTTTTCTCTCCACTTTCTCAAAGTATTCATTTCTTCTGTAGAGGAATATTTTCAGTGCTAGATGCGCTGGGTTTTTTGTGTGGTAACAGGTCTTTGATCACCTTGGCTATATGAGGAGCAGCTACAGCAGCACGTAGCCCAGGGCTGAAATCTGTACGTAGCCAGCCTGTTGTATTTTTTTCCGGTTTGGGGCTTAGGGCCTGTGAACTAGCAGAAAATCTGGGTGCCATCTGGGCTCACTCTCTCTGCTTAGACAAGGTCTGGGAGGCTGGGAATCCTGCATCACTCCTAGAGGGAGTGTCGGCTTGCTTTTTCTTTTTTTTTTTTATTTTATTTTATTTTAATTGCACTGTGGGACAACCCCAAGTTTTTCTCAGGATTGTGAAAACACACAGTCTGCCTTTCTCAAATCTTCTGAGGTTGCTTTTCTTTTTTATTTTTTTTTTTTACCTCCTCAGGAAGGCCATGAAAATCACTGCATAATGGGCTTGGTTAAAACATTAATATCAGATGTGACTTGAATAAACCCTGGAGCCAACCTCACATGAAGCCTACTTATTTACTTAAAGTGAATGAAGAATTAATAAAATAAGTTGATTTCACTGAGGTTTTCTAATCAGTTGAAAATATTTCTTTATTCCTGGAATGATAACAAATAATTGCAGAGAATCATTCTGAATACCTTTTTATTTTCCCTTCTCAAAACACACAATCACAACTACAAGCACATATAGAAAAGAGACAGTGTCCTAGTGTGTAATTACTGAAAAAAAATATTTAAACAAAGCCAATATTCACCTTTTCATTAATGTTTGCATTGACTTCAGGATTGCTGTAAATCCTGTTGTATGTGTAGGTCAACTGATTCTGTGTTGCAAGCAGGAATATTCTAAATACTTATCCTTGCTTTACCCAATGCAGTTGAGGACTTCACTTCCTTGAGAAAATGATAAAAGCGTGTCCCTTTTCTGTTGAAAGAAATCAGCGTTTATCATTTACATATGGAGATATTGTTATTCCAAACTCTTTCAACCATACCCATTTTCTGCAGAAGACTGAGTAGCACAGGTGAAACACATTGATTGAAAAAGCACAACAGTGAAGACTGTCCCTTGCCTCCCCTTTCTGCTCCTCTCACCTCCTCCCCGAAATACTACGAATTAATGAACGTATTTAGTTATCTGCTTGCAAAAACAGCGTTTAAGTTTTACTGTAAGGTAAATTAAGTGTAGATAGCAGTGGGTAAACTGCAGACCTCTCTGCACTACCTTATTACCGTAAGTGCCTTGTGTTCCATGGATTTACAGTGGATTTTTAACTGATGACCCTCTCATGATAATCTGAATAACAAAAAGGCAAATTACATTTCTATTGCTGAGGACAAAACCAGAGAATTCCTGACTCACCCTAACTTGAATATGTTTTGTTTTGCTTGCCCCTGAACCTGGGGCATAGGGATGATCACAGCTTGGGGCAGCTGCCTTTTGGTAACTACAGTGCTGTTTCCTCTTACTCACATTGGGAGCTGGTGTTGTGGGACCAAACTTCCTGAAAATTCATCAAAAATACTTTTGGAAATAACCCTATAGAAATGTTTCAGGCAGCCAATGTACTTACACTGGCCTTTGGATACTATGTTATAATTTATGATGATGAAAGTTTAAGCATTTTGGCTCTTAGAGCATTCAGAACACAGTAATTATTTCTGGTGCTAAGTTTCGATGACATAAGAGAACTGTTCAAGCATCCACTTCCAGTGTGTCAATGTGGCACACTCGTTCTGGTATATGATAATCTTATCATACTGATGTGAGAAGCGTCGAACTGATGGGTGAAGGTTTTCCTGTAATCTGAAAGGTTGTGTTTGCTTTTTTAATACGTATTTTTAAGAGGTTCTTTTTTCTTTTCAAATGTCTGACACTGTCTTTTAGTGGCATAGCACTGATGGCTTGTTCTTTTGCAGCAGAAAAGCTTCATACGTTGCCACCATCAGTGTATTCCACTGAGCAAGGCACCGAGCGTGAAGATGTGATCTGCTAATATGCTCAGGCAGAAGGCTTTTCCATACATAGAATACTAATTTTCAAAGTCAAAGACAGTACATTTTTCTTCCTGTTCCTTAACACTCGAGAGAATCTTTGTGACCCTGACCACGCAATTCTACCGAAAAGAGAGATGTCCCAGTTTGTCATTGAGGTAGCTTTGACAATGGGGGTTGACGCAGCAGTCACGAGGGAAGAGCAAGCATGCTGTAGCATTAAAGTTCATTTCATAAGTTCTAAGTGATGACTTCTAGCAATCCACCATCTTTTTACCAAAACTTAGAATGTTTTGCAACATTGTATCTTACATCAGCTTTCTTCCCTATCAAGACCTGAGGTGGAAGAGTTGTATATTTGCCAGTAGCTTGCTTTCTTAGGGATTCTTGCCTAAAATTGTGTTGTGTGGTTTGTTTGTATTTTTTTTTCCCCTTCTTGCTGGAGGCTGAAGATAGGTACTAACATCATTTAGATGTGGTGTTGGGGGATATGGTGTAGGGGAGAACTTTGTAGAATGGAGTTGATGATTGGACTCGATGATACCAAGGGTCTTTTTCAACCTGAATGATTCTATGATAACATTTTGATGATGAGGCATTAATAAAAGTAATTATTGCTAGCTGATCATCTGATGAGAAGCTAGCAAAATGGTAAAAAAAAGAATAGATTGGCTAATCTTTCTCTGGTCTCTATTTTTAGAATTTTCATCTGCTTTAAAAACAACTTCTGTTCTTGCTGATTTTTATTGATTGACTTGCAAGCTTATGCTGTTGCCTGTTTAGCTTCGATGCCCATGAGTTAATTTGTCTTCCTTTACATTCTTCAGGTGCTTAAAGACAGAGTGAGTCAGTGTTTTGCAGGTGAAGGTTTAGACAAGTTATGGATAAAATAATAATAAAGGCTCTGTCTAGATCTTTATCTCAGCACAGCAGAGGCAGATGGTTGAGAGATGAGGATGAATCTGGGTGGTCTTGATGTCAGAGACTGCCTTGAGGATGGATGTTCACAGCTGGGGGACAGAGAGAGAAAAAAAAGATCCTGAAATTCTGAAATAAATGTATTGGCCCTTAGTTTTGCTGTGTAAGAAATCTATCTTATTTGAAAAGGAATCCAACTAGCCGTTTTAGTATTGCTTATCTTAAAAGCAGCAGCAGGTAAGAGTAATGCAGTCAGGAGTTCCTTGCTTACTGTGAGGGTAGAAAAACTGTGATGGAAGAGTAAAGACCTGCTGGAAGTTAAGCTGCATCACCCCTCCCATACATTTATTTGTTTTTTAACAAATGAGAGTTGGAGCATTTCAGTGATATGGAGAAGTTTATGGAAAAGTGCACTGCTAGAGCTGTAACTGAAGTGATTTCATAGTTTATTTTTAGGCACTTCTGATTGAAGCTTGCTAATTGAGGGGCGGAGGTGAGAAGGGAAGGTTTGCTTGCAATTGGGTTAATCCGAGGTTATCTGTATTTGCCTCAAGCCTGGAAGAGTTGGCAGGAGAATTGACTAAACTTTGTGAACTTGCATAGGCCTGGCCCTTAACACACTCACACGCACACACACATGTCCCTGAACGCTTTCTCAGCCTTCCACTCCAGCCAACTTCTCTAACAAGCATACCACAACTCTTTCCAGCCCACGCTGGGAGGATATTAAATAATTTCTAGCCTAAAACTCCTGCTCCCTCCTCATCTTTAACTTTCCCATCCACCCTCTGTGCGCTCCCACTGCGAGGAAGGGTGAGTGCCGTTTTCTCTTATCTGCTTGGCTATGGGGGTAGTTTCACAACCACTCTGTGTTTCAGTTTTTCACCTACCACAGACTTAATGTATTAAAGTGGGCCAAATCTGGCACTCCTTATCCCAGACAAAGGTTTTATTGAAGTCTTTGGGAACTCTGCCCTGGGACTCGGTGAGATTGCAGGCAGTGGTATTTAAAAGAGGTTTCCGCAGTCGCTTGATTTGATTGAAGTAACTTTTTTTTTTTTTTCCAGTGGAGGTAGCTTAATCAAGACAGTGCTTTCAAGTCTGAAATCCTCTCTTATGAAGTTACCTGGGAAGAGGTTTGAAATATCTTAATGTTTTCATGTCTCGGCGCATCAGTTCCCAGCCGTTTTCACTCTTTATCTTCTGTTTGAAGGCAAACCCTAACAGAGATGCTGTTTATTTTACCTTCTCCCTTTAAGGTTAGGCTCGAAAGGGGTAGTGACAAGACAAACCAGTATCCTTCTGAAAGGAGAAGTTAGGACAGCTTGCTATCAGATGCAATTGATTGTCTGCAAGTGATGCGATGAAAGAAAGAGCCTGGCTGATCCTCTGATTTTATGGCACTAATAAAAGACTTAGAGGTGGGGGACTAAATCTCCCTTGCATGCACATACATAGGTGTACGTTCTCTCACTCTGTGACTGATGAAGCAGTAGCAGGGTAAAAATTACTTTTCTGGGGCGGGGTTGTGAGTTCATACAGTTGCTGATCCACCGGAGGGAAAATAGTATCAGGGTGAAATGCCAATGAAGAGGGAATTGATCTGTGGAACTAGCACCAACAGTCCAGCATGAATTCAGGCAGAAAATATTCTCCTGACTACAGAACATCAAGTTTGCTAGAAAACCTATAGCTGGGAGTCAGCCTAGAGAATCAGAAGAGTCTGGATTAGCTTTTCTATATTTATGGTAAAAAGATGATAGATGTATTTCTTTTAAGAATTCAAAGGAAGAAAATGAAAGGGAAAAAGTTCAACTCTGTCAAAATCCACCAAAATACCAACATGTCAGCTCCTGAATAGGGTGTGCAGTGTGTCCTGTGCAGGAAGGTGCTGTTGTAATCAAAGAAAACTTGGAGAATGCAGGAGATTTACCATCTGAGGTGGGAACTCCTTTTTTTCTCAGACTCGAAGGCAATCTAAAAGACAATCTAAAAATCTGGTGTACTACTTGTAGCTGGAGAGCAAATTACTTCTAGTTGGACTGCGGTGAGGCCACGAACTCATCTAGTGTTTAATGAAAGGATTTTGTGGTGGGAGGAGGTGAAGGCAGAAGCTGAGGATTCAGCCCAGGGAAGAGGCCACAGTATTGCTGCCGTGGCAGGTTGGTGTAATGGCTTCTGTAATTTACTGGTGCCATATGAGTGTGTCTTTTCCACTGAGCTTAAAAAAGGTTTGCCTCTAACTACTGGGTCTCCCAGAAGAAACCGCTTTAGTACTTCTTTTTTTTTCTCCTGTGGAAACCTTGGTGAGCCTCTCTGTGTCTTTTGCCGATTCCACCGGTCTTCTTGGCATCACTGCCTTGTCTCCAACTACTTGGTGACTTGTTCCCGGTAGCCATTGTCCTCACAACTCGTGTAATGAGTGTATGACTAGAGTAGCATTCTTGGCTACTTACACATGTTTTTAACTGAAGTTCATGAAGGTCCATTGAATGAAGTTACCAGAACTACACTACAAAAGTACTTTTCCTTTTTTAAGAGACACATTTTAATTATTGAGTCATGTCTGGACATAAGTGTTGGGTTTTTGTTTTGGTTTTTGATTTTGTTTTTTATTTTTTAACTAATGGATCTTTACCTAGTGTGTACACTTAAGAAGGAGCTGGGACAAATGCCTAATAGCACAATAAGAAAAAATTAACCTCTTGTGTTAGGATGGGCTATATTTTTTTTGAAAGAATAATTTTCGAAGTTTAATCTGTGCCAGGATTTGTGTTTGTGGGTTTCCTTGTGTATTTGCGTATTGTACCAGTTCATCTCCACGGGAGTTTTTTCGCTCCGTTCAGCTTTTTGTTTCAGTTGTGTTATGTTTTTTCCTTTTTTTTTTTTTTTTTTCCTGCCTGAAAACAAAACTTCTGGTTTGATTTGTCACTTGTATTTTTTTCAGTGATGGAATGGAAATGGAGATGACTGCTGGACTAGTGGTTGAGCTTCTGTTGTTCTGCCCTTTTTCATGGTGTTCATTTTTATAGTGTAATTTCTACAACAATTAACATTCCTCCAGGCTGAGAATAGCTCTAATGGAAGCCTGTCTGTGAGCTGAGAGAGCAGCAGAAGTGGTCTGGGAGTGGAAAGCTTAAACAGTGAGGTTAAACAGGTCAAATGAGAAGAAACAGTCAGTTGAAAGAAGTGAATAGCACAGGGGATTAGAAGAAGGGATGAAGCTTAATGGCCAGCTTTTGCAGTGAGGTTTTTACTAATGTGTAGGTAAATGCTCTTTGTTTTGACATCAATATTCAGAAGTTTGGTTTTTGTCTCTGATGCTCAAAGTGTTACTTTGTAGAAATACAAAAAGTCTTATTTCTTGCATATTATCTTTCCTGCATACCTGTCGCTTGGTGAGATTCTACCATTCTCCATCGAGATAGTTCCTTTCAGACTTTCAGTCATTGGAAAAGAAAATACCTTCAGTTGGCAAAGACAGGTAATGGTTTGCAATCTCCCCTTTGCGCTCTCACAGGTGCACACAGACTTGGTTTCAGTAGTAAGACACCACAAAAGTTATCAGCTTGTTTTTCCTTCGCCATGTACAAGCAATGTCCAAGATCAGATAGATTAAATGTCATGTTGGCCTGTGGTTGTCTCTGAAATCTTTTTGAGTCTTGACTTCATCAGTTAATTGTGTCTATTGGCTGAGGGAGATTTCTTGTCTGTGATGGTGAAACCAAATTTTTCACCATGCGTGAGTACAAGTGAATGCTCTGGAAGATCCCTGTGACTCTGATGAAGAATTGTTCTGCTGTCTGTGGTTTGGAAAAAATGGCAATAAGCTAAATGTTTCTGGTGCACTTTGTGGCTGGATTCCAGGAAGGAGCAAAGTTGAAATGTGTATTATGCTGATTTCTCTTATTCTTTCTAGATTACTTCCCCGTATTTAAATGTAGCAGGGCAAACAGGATAAATGTGTGTTGTGTGTGACAGAAGAGGAGGGTGCGGGCTGGGTGGGATTCCTTGGTTTCCCTCTGAGAGGAGCTCTGTTGAGTCCAGTGGAAGTTTTGCACGGGATGTTCAGGGTTGTTGCTACAGATCACCTTCAGTGGGATGAAATGTTATTTCTTTTATCTAGTGAACAGAACCAAGAACCAGGTTCTGCTCTAAAATTCATTGAACTTGCTCTGATTTCTGGCTGTACGGTAAAGGTTTTCCATTTTGTGCAGAAACATCTTTCCCTGTCTTCTTGTGTGTAATGATAATGAGTAATGAGGAAATGGCTTCATAGGTGATAAAGGACATTACGGAAGTCCTGCTGTGAGTTAACTGTAAGCTAAATTGTGTTCAAATCATCAGCTTTGGGCACAGGTCTCCTGCTGTGTTTCATCCTTCCTTCCTCCATTCTCCACTTTCTGATAGGCTTTTCAGCCTGGTCTTTGCCAAGAAAGCATAAAGCATTGGAGGGATAATGGGAGTTAATTGTATTTAATGGCAGGTCAGGAAGGGGGGAAGGGAGATAAGGTTTTAATATCAAGAGCCAGTGTTGATTCTGAATGTACACATGCTTTTAAGCTCATTTCATTAAAATGTTTTCAAAACAAATTCCTTCAGAAATGTGAACTCTGGAGGAGCTGCCACTGGGGTCATTAAAAAACTCCCCTTTTTACCTCTTCCTTGTATATCTCTCCTCCCTTTGCCCCCTGAACAACTGACTGATAAGCAAAAAAATCTCAGAACAAGCTGTTCCTGGTTGGAATAGCTTTTCTTGCTGTAGTATATGTTAAGCTCTGCCTGCGCTGACCTCTGAGAAGGACATCTCTTGTGAATCTTATCTCTTCTGGTGCTCTGGAGTGGTGGCAGGTGTGTGTGCACCACAGCGGGGTGCCTGTCTGCTCCCTTGGCCTTTTGGCAAGGCTGGTGTGCTGGTGGTCTGACCCCCATGCATTGTTGGGACCATGGTGGGGGGTGCCTCCATGGACTCAGAATCACTCCTAAACCACAGATACATATGGCTAGTGGTATGGCAGGGTTTTCAAGGAAAGGTTAATGGAGAATTTAGGACCTGTCTCCCCAGCACCTTGCTTCAGAGCTTGCTGAGCCATCTCAGAGTAAATTATTGCTTTTATGTAGTGTAAGGTAGAAATACCAACATGGGGTCCCAGAAGTGGGACTGTACCACAGCTCTGAAGAAGCAGAGGGTTGACGTGGTTGTTAGCAGTCCTGGAGCCAAGTCATTTACTGGTCACTCAAATATCAAGTCACGTTTGATACTAAACTCTAACCTGCCCTGTGCAGAGCTGCAAATGCACTGCTTTTCCACCTCTCTCTTAGTGGGCACCTGAAGTACCGGTTGGATGCCTGCTGTCCTGCTGCTGCCCATGCCACCTTTGCTCAAACAAGCTGCTTGGCACACAGTTCACATCTGCAGCACATTGCATCTTACAAACTAGGGGTTCTCTGTCTCTGTATCCCCTCATTTGTGGTCTCCCTGGACCATGCACCAGCCTGGTTTGGGGAGCTGCCTGCTGCTACAAACCCAAGAGTTAATGCAAGTTTCCCAGGCCAGGGAGGTTGGGTCCCTCTTCGGTTTGCCAGGAAAGCTGGTGGGAACCAGAGCATTAAGGTCTGTGTTTCCTTACCAGCTATTTGAATCTGTTATGTTTTCATGAAACATTTTTGTTCAGCTGATGAGGATTTTCTTTTTTTCTTTTGGATGAATGAGATTCTTGTCAGAAAATACCAGTCAGAGTTGGAAAAGGAGTTAAATAGAAATATACTGTTATAATAATACCAGAGAAAATTTCCAAGCATGATCTGAATGCAAGTCTTGATTTCTTTTGCTACGGGTGAGAGGAGTGTAAAGTGCCCCTTTCATCTGTGTAGTGCTGCATTCTGAGACAGAAATGCTTGGTATTTAATATTTGGTATTTTATTTTAACTACTTCTCTGCTAAGAAGTACTAAAGATCTAAATAGTGTCAATTTTTGTAATAATATAGTGGCTGGTCCAGCCTCAGAAGTTATGAGGCTCTCAGCTGTTGAAGGCTGTGAGCTTTTATTTCTGGCAACTTCTACTTTAGCTATGTAACTTATAGCAGAAGGTGAGATCCAGGAAGGCATAGGTTAAGTAGAATTTGATATATTAAGTAATGCAAGATGCATCGTAGAGAATCTGTTTCAGTTGTCATGGTTTTCAAAGGGAAGAAAATTAAATTTACTTAGTGTTTAAGTCTGTGGTACACAAGGCTGAAGTCTTAGTATCCTGAGTTTTTACTGAATATTTTATATGAACTATTATGCATAAATGGTCTACTAAATAGATATTGGATATAGAGTTTAGAGTAAGGCAGGGCAACTTCCTTAAAAGTGACGAAATGGGGAACATATTTCTACTTGCATGTCGTTGACTTCATATAATAGTTTGACTAGAAAGCTTATACCCATTTACTCTTCTGAAGCTGATGGTGTCTTCTCGAGTTCAAGATGTGTATTTTTTTTAATATACTTTATATTTTGAAAGAATGATAGTTGATAGCCAGATTTATTCTTCTTCCCCAAATGAATGAGATTAAGGTCATCATTTTAGTTTGTTTCTGAGTAGCTGCTAATTCTTTCTTTGAGAGCTATGTGGAAGAAAAAAAAAAACTTCCAGTTTTTTCATGCATTAGATGTATGGACTCATTTGTTGCCAGAGTTAATTACACCTAAAAGGAAAGTATAAGGCTAAAAGGAAGCAGTGGAAGCATATGAAGCTATTTCTTTTATGTAATCTGACCACTTAAAACCACTGATAATGTCTGGAAAACTGGAAGCTGATGTCCTTTAGTTTTGTTCCTATGGTCGTTATATTTCTTGGTGCACATAATTAATATTTTATTTTAAATGAAAACTGCAAAAGTACAATAGATTGTTTTCATAATTCATTTTTTGCTTTGGTTTTCTTTTGGTATTAAAAGTTAATGTAAAATAGATCAAATAATGTATATTATAAACAAGGCTCCTTCTCTGAACATTTTGGAGGAAGATGTTCTACTAGCCTGTGCTCAGAGTTATATTTCAGCTATGACGTGATAGAATAAGGCAAAATCAAACTAATATCAGTTTTAAGGCCATTTTTACACTTGGTGATCAGGGGAAGGATATAAGAGCATGGGCATTCTTGGATGAGTTGAGCTGAGCTATCAACAGCGAAGGTAAAAATAATATTTCCTTTATTATGTGCCTTGTTCATGGATAGTCATTTTTCAGATTATACTAAGAATTTCTTATAAAATATTTAAAACCAGAACGAAAACCACATCAGAAGTTTAGGTGGCAAGTTGAGGAGGCTGTGCAACTCTTCCCCAGACACAGAGATGCTAGTTTTTGATTTGAAAGGAACAAACTTCCAAGTTCTACTCCCAGGTTTCTATTCAGATGGATTTAGTGACCTGCACTTGGTCAACTTTCATGTGAAGATATATTTAAAATATTTTTCGATCTTTTTATAATTTAAATGAAATTTCAGATGGCAGGCTTGCTTTACAGTTAATGATTAGCTTTACAGTTAATTTTCAGGGAACGTGTGTGTTTTATGTGTATTGCGGTTGTATTAAAGAAATGAGATTTTCATATCAAAAAGAAAATGAGCAAAAAGAAAACAGATCACCTTTTTTTCCGTTTTGAGTTTATTCAGAATCAAAGTTAATTAATGCAAAGTTTTTATGTCTTAGGAGGGCGGACTGAAAATTCAGGCCTGTGACCAGCAATTAAGTGACAGATAACCCAAGTTATGCATTTACATATATCTGCATAACAAGTCAACTTAAAAATAGCCAGCTGCTAAGAAATAGTTTCTTCAACCTGCTGGGCATGCATAGCTTTCTTTTCAGCCTTAAGCTTCCCGTGAAAAAGCCAGGGAGAAGCAAAAATCTTCCTGCAGCAGTGGTGGTTGAGTCAGTGGGACTGCAGCAATGCCTGCCAGAAGGTCCAGTGTCCCCTGAGCGAGGTGGGGGGAGAGCTCTGGGGTGGGATGCTCTCAGGGCTGGGAGGCACATACAGGTTTTTTCAAGCAGGGCCCCTGGGTACCTGCCTCAGCTCCATCAGCAGCTGTGGCCCGTGTGCTTTGGGCTAGGTTTGAGTACAGCATGTGTATAGGAATGTGCTTCTGAAAGTTATGAAGTGCTGTTGGAATATATGTATATATATTCCCCTTAAAAGTGAGGGTGGGGGGCAGGAAGGGGGTAATGTTTTGGGATGCTGTGCTAAAAACCTGAGGCTAGTCAGGTGTAGTGAAGTTTAGGATGCCTGCCTGAAGGGATTTGCAACTTACAGTGGCAGCTGTGAGGGGCAATTTACAGCTTTCATCTCGGCTGCGTGCAGGAGATGAGTTCAGTGGGAGATAAATGCTGCAGCCCTGCGTCGCTTGCCGAGGCAGAGGTGAGCCCCTACTCTATATGGGCCCCAATGCATTATCTTTCTCTCAACCATAACCCTCTCCCTAAACAGAACTTTGGGACTTTCCACTGAACCCTAGACCAGATGCCCCAGCCATATCCCGGGTGAGGAGTTTCCTGAAGCCCTGTTTTCTCAGCACCTTGCTAGGCAGCCCCTGTCCAGCCCCACTCCTTGTGGGTCTTTGGCCTTTCTCGTTCATCCTGAACCCTAATTTTACGTTGTACTCTGAGGTAAGGGTGTAAAAACCCAGGCATCTTCTTTTTGTTCCTATGGGAGAGGACTCAACATGGTAATCTTCATGCTATTTCTTTTCTATGATAGGGGATGAAGGGATTCCTGCTGCCATTGTTCCTCCTCCTGTTTCACTCCAGTGGGGGATGATAGGGGTCACAGCGTGAAATAACGCAGAGGGGTTGATTGTCAGAGTGTATATATGGCTTTTGGGTTGATCTGACCCAGATTTGTATCATTTGCCTCCTCCTCTATTGTGTTTCTTGATGGCAAGGTGAGAAGGGAGATTCAGACCATCTTCTCTCCTGAGGTGCCTGTGGTTCATTATTTGTATTGTCTTTATTAAGAGAGCAAGCCTCAAAACCTCCCTCCCTGCCACCTCTAAAACAAGCTGTGGCTGCATTAGGTACGATTGAAAGAGGTATAAGCAAATGTGAATTCCTTTTCTTAAGGTCCTGAGGCTCGATTTGCTGCTGCTTTGATAATATCCTTGGAAGCAATGCTTCCAAGGTCTAGGTGATATCAGCATTGTATTGACTAGGTGATATGATTTTACTTGTTAAAATAACAGTCAGAAGATCATTAGCAGTAGTG
>JAOXJM010000012.1:62461117-62472826 GCA_026413425.1 Tringa solitaria | reverse complement strand
GATAGTTTTTTCCCAGGCATTCCCTCCCTACTTCTCTAAGCTGAATCTTTAAAAATCAATTCACGTAATTTGATCAATTTAAAATGCTGAATACGCTGAGGTAATTATACCAAACTTCTTGCATTTCTCTGCTTCTAGTGACAATAAAGCTATTGACAGTGCAGCACTAAAGAAAAACTATCATTTCCATGAAAACAGTTGTGATTTACATTTGCCACTTCTTAAACCTTTTAGATGTTTTTGAAGTAGCTTTTGCAGAATGGTGATTTATAGTTTAAAATGGAGGGTTTCATCTTTCTCTCTTGAGGCGAACAGTCTTTAGTCTGTTTATCAGTGCCTAAAGATGAATTTTGTATTAAAAAACCACCAAGATGCTGAGCTGTTGGTTTAATTTAGCAAAAAGTGTGTTTCAGCTCAGGTTTCTGTTTATTTGCAGTAAAAATCTTGTTCCAGGCTTTGAATGTACATGTTTAATAGGATATGGTTAGTTATTACATTGGTGATAAGTCCAGAATGTGATTGAATGGTCACTGACGTCCATTGGGTGCTTCCATAAAACTGTTCATCCCGAGACCATGGCCAGTATCAAGAAATTTAGGGAGCACTCTATAACTGGGAGAAAGTCTCTTAGGGTTTAGTTATTCAGAAATACTGAAGTCTAACCATGTCAAAATTTCTCTAGGCCATACATAACAGTCACTTTTGGTGACAGACTGAATTTTATAGCCTTTTTCTTGAGGCTATTTGCCTCCTTATGAGTTTATAGGCATTCCCAATGAAGTTTGTAAATATATTCTACGTATTTCTTTCTGTTTAGGTAAGTATTAATGTTAGCTGCATGCATGTTTAAAACAATCTGGAATGATCATGTACTCAGATGTAGATATACTTTAAGAACGTTGTGTGTTTGTGTGAAATCAGGAATCACTGTTGCACAAGACCTCACAAAAGCAAATCATTTTTGTTTTTCTTCTTTTGTGGCCCCTGCCCCCATGCTCTTCCCTTCTTTGGCTTCTCAATTTAAGTGCAAGACCACTGAGCACAAACATGTCCAAGAGGTAGCCACAGCCCATGGCAATATGATACCGCTACTAAGTGTGATAAAGAGCAGTTATGGCACACTCATGTTTTAAAAACAAAACCATGCTTGAATAGCAATTCTGTATTTGACACTTCTGGAAAAATTTAACAAAACACTGGTACTTCAGAATATGAGAGCAAATTTTGATGAAAAGCCCTGCAGAATAGCTGAATGATTGAAGGCAAATGCAGGATCCAATACAAAAGGATAAATCTGTATTTTAGGATTATGAAGAAATATGTACCTTAAGTACATTAGGAAGCCGAGAAAGGTAATGTAAGGGGAGAGTTTCAAGGTTACAAAGCTGGCAAAGAACAATAAACACACCTGTAATGTTTTTTGGTTTTTGTTGTGGTTTTTTTTTTTTTTTCATCAGAGTATGTAATCCTTTCTATTCTATGTCAAATAGGAAACTTGAAAATGATTGTCATCCTTCCAAAAGTTGGACCAAATTATTACAGCTGAAGGCTAATACATGTAGGGAGTTTTAAGTGCAGTTGCACTGGCCTTCTACAGGAGACACATTTTGGATGTTAACTAATGTTTGCTTCTGTCTTTGTCAGCATTTTCTTAGGGCCCTGTATAATTTTTAACCTGAGTTCATAGTGAATCCAATACTTCATCAATCTCACAGCCAAAGGTGGATTTCAAATGTTGGAGCCAAAAGTTTGGAGGTATTGGAAAGAACTTATGATGAGATCTGAAACTGCAAGGCAGACGGTAGTGAATTTAGAAACCCAAGCAGTGCACACACCTTTATCTTCTAGTGCAAGTCAGGGCTTGAGTTAGAAGCTGCAGACTTAAAGAGTTCTCTGCATTTTTGCCCAAGGATAGCAAAGAGTATTTTAACTAATGAATTAATCTTGGCCACAATGTGAAAGATATATATATAAGCTACTGTGTGCTTGTTTCAGGCCTACATGAAATGGAAACATAAATCAAATTTGCCTGCACTGCATGCAGAAGTAGTGTCAGGAACAGAAACCAAAGGTCTCCTTTCTGCTCTTGCTTGGCTGACCCAAGAGTGTGAGAAAGCTCATTCACACGCGCAGAATTCTGCAGGCTGTCAGAAGTACTTCTGCTTTAGCCTACTTCCCAAAGAAAAGTAGACTTTTTTTGTTGTTTGTTTTCTTCACCTGCTGTGCCTCATCTTTTCACCCAATAACCTATCATTGTCTTGGCCAGTTACAGGAGGGTTGTGCAGGGCTGGAAGCGGAAGCACTAAAAATGTTATGAAATAAGAGACTGTCAAGAGGAGGAAGATAAATTAGTCCTTTCTGAGAGACCCGTGAGCTTACTAGGTCTCTACTGTGGCCCGAGAGCTTGGCTGAACCTCTTGAACAAAGCTCAGGACTTGCCGTAGCAAGGGCTGTCTCTGTGCCCAGCAGGGAGTTAGCTGATGGGGGAGGGCTGTGGGGAACACTTGAAATGGTGTCACTGGGGTAAGGGTGGCTGGGAATTGTAATTGGCCATAAATTTGTAAGAAACTTAGGTTTTATTACTGACACTGTTTAGAGAAGAACTTGGAGCTATTGTTTCAGTTTGTAATAATACATTTAGGCTATTTGGGATTGTATTGTTATAATTTTCATCATCTTGGCAATTAAAAAAACCCATTATATCCAACTAGAGTTGATAAAAGCAGAAAGTTATTTAAAATATTGAAGTGTAGGCCTCTTCGAGGGAGCGTTTCTTTAAATAAACGCATAACAGCATCTCAAACTCCAAGAGTTTTTTTTTTTTTTAATCTTCTAAGTAAGTGTCCTTTGCAGTTATGTCTTTCATCTCATGGGAACTGCCTGCTCCTTGTTTTAATCCCAAAATATCATCAAAGTCAGTGGGAGAAAAGAAAAAAAAAAAATCTGCAACCTCCAGAATAAAAGCTCAGTGTACTGTGATTGAGCTGGGCAAACTCCAATCCCGGTACTTTTACTTTTTTGAAGAAAAAAATATTTTCAGACTTGGGCATTTTAATTTCTTTTCACTAAGAATCACATATGGAATGTGTGGGGTGACGTCTAATTTTGCTATCTACTGGGATACAACACTGTAGCTCTTTGGTATAGAAGGAAATCCAAAGTGTGCATCAGAAACATCTCCCCACTCCAACTGGAAAAGAAAAATCAGGCTGTCTTCCTTCCACCCCTGAGGAAAATCTGCTAACTTGATGTTCTTTAGTCTGAGCGAGCTCTCAAGGTCATAAAAGTAATTTTTCAAAGCATCAGGCCTATTATCTCCTACTCCTCAATTTTCTTTTGGCTTCCTGCAATTTACATCCTATTGTCCACTAATATTTTCTGCGTTCTTGTAAAATAAATCAAATAGCACTTCCTATGTTGGCTCTGGACTTAATAAAAATCAGACATGCAGCATTTGGGACTTTTAAAATAACACGTTTTAATACAAAGATGTGAGATATCTTTTGAAATCTGTGGTGGATGTTTATTTCCTGCTGGGCTTAATTTAGGAATCTAGTGCTAGCATTAAACCAAGGGGAAAAATGTTTGCTCTTTCATCTGTGTGCCACATCCCATCTGAAATCACAAACAGCTCCTTTAAATTTCTGATCTTTGTCCTCTGCTGGATGTGCATAATACACACGCCTGTCTGACATGAGACATCCAGAGCCTTTAATAAATAAATAAATTGCTAAGCCCTGCTTATGCTTCTTGTCTTAGGCCTCATAATCATCTGCAGTTTGGGAGAATGGCAAGTGTCTGAATCTCTTTTGATTTAATAAAGATGCAGCTTTTCCCTTTGACTTGGTAAGAAAGAAGTTTCTTCAGAAAAACTTCTGATTTTATCAGTAAAACAAAACACAGGTAAAAATGCTGGGGGAATAATTACCTTTCCTACAGCATGCAACCGTTTCCCTTGTTTTCATACTATCTTTGCATACACAAGTAAATATCTTCAGATGTGTCACCTTAAAATGACAATGTTTACTAAAGTCAAGCCCAAATGTGAATCTCAGCCTTTAACACCTGGCCATGTAGCTCTCATAAACCATACCACAGAAGATCCAGAAGGACTTCTGGTTTTGGGCAAGTCTGTGTGAAACTATGTGGCTTCAGACATTCATCTGCTTGGATCACATCAAATAGCTGGGATCAGAGTTGAAAGAAAGTTTCCACTTTTTGTTTGAAAGAAGTCCATCTTTGTTCAAAAAAAACATCTTGGGCCTGTTGTGCTATAATAGAGATTACACATGAAAAGCATATTTGAAAGGAAGGTTATTAAAGTCTAAAATGTAATGCTGAAAAGTTAGATGCTAGAGTCAATACTGGTCCTGTAATCTCAGTTGGTACCTTGTATGTATGCATTATGATACAGATTTTAATTATGTGCTTGCATCTTTTTTTCTCTGTAGTTTCTCTGCTTCATTTACATAAACATCCCTTCTCACCTCTCCCTCCCCTCAAACAGAAAGCATTCTTTAAACTGATAAACTGTTTGATGTTTTGTTTTTTCTTTATGTAGTGTATGAGCAAGTTGCACTAAGTGTATGCTGTTCCAGCCCTGATATGAGGGCAAAATAATTAATTTTTTCCTGCAATTCTCTGTGGTGCTTTACCAATTGCAGAGCAGGGAGATCCTGTATAATATAATGGCAGCTTTTTAGTTTCAATTGCAAAGGAAGCTCCGTTGACATAAATGTAGCGAATTTATTTTTTGAAATTTAATTTATTTTTACAAGGTGTGCATGTTTAGATTTTTGTTTTCTACCAGGTAGAGACATTTGGGAAAATTCTGAGTTAAAAAAGCAGGCATTTTCACAACCAACAGACCTTTCATCTACACGTTGCCCATTTCTGATCCAAAGCAAGTGTATTCTAAGGCTTCCCAAAGGAAAGGCTACCAGGATTTTACAGTGTGTATTCTTCAAGTCGTTTATATGTGAAAATTAAAGTTTATATTTATAGGAAAGGAAAATCTCAGCCCAAACAGTTTAAATTTGCTGGAAACTGGGTCTTTGTAACTAAAAACATCTGGCATATTTGGTAACTGGGGATGCTGTTAGATAGTTAGTTAGATAGAATTATTGGTTTTGTACAAGGCTGAGAAAGTGTATAAAAACTTTGATTTTCTTCAAAATGGCATGTTGTTATCATGTTCAAAATATCCTGCATGTAGTGGATGATTATCAGCTGTACTGTCTTGGTGAGAGTATGCTGGCCATGAACACCAGTTATAGCAGGATGGGACAGGAGGAATGAGACTGTGCTGTGAAAACCAATTTGGGTTGTGCTGGTTCCTGGGCTCTCCAACCTGGTGGAAGGATTTATGGATATGCCTTAGGTCTGACCTGCCTTCTGTGTTTCAGATTCCTGTGTATGAAAATGTGTCTGTGTGGCCCTAGTAGTTATTTTTACTGTAGTATTTCCTACACTTAGAATGGGAAATATGCAGACAAATGTAGCTCCTGTAAATGAAAAATATTTAGTTTTTAATGACTGTTGTCTAGAATTTTGTTCATACCTGACATTTTTGTTTTATTGCACGTTTTCTTAATCTAAAAAAACCCAACACACCATGAATCCTTAGCTTCAGTGTCTCAAACGGTTGTATTTTTATCCTAGTTAAGGTAATTTCTTTTCTTGTGCGCTAGCAGTTGTTACGACATATCTTCTCTGTTCCAGGATAGCACTACTCATTGCTTTGATGTGTCTTATAAAAGTCCAAAGAGAGACAAGAACATACTTGACTCTGATACAATGACATACACAGCCAAATATGACCAAAATGAATCTGGCAATGGTCATGCTTCTGTATTTTACTGTGGTATTTATGTAGCACTTCGGGATAATGTGCTAACATTTCAGATATTTCAGTTTCTCTTCATCACTGATATCCTTAAAATTCTTTCTGTAGACAAGGGACCAGCAAGAAGGAGATGTGACACAACTTCTTGTGTAATCAATATAGCATGGATTTTCTGGATTAGCTCTCTACAGAAAAGGTGTTTGGCTTTCATCCCTGTACTTTCTTTAAATGTGCAAGTACAGCTCATGTTCATGCCTTGTCTATAATGAAACTTGATTCAAGTTTCACAGTTCATGCACACAAAGTGTCTGTGTGGGTCTCTCTGATGCTTCATGGCTGGCTAGGCATAGATTTGTGTTTGGTTGGTACCCAGACTGATAGAAAAAAAGGGAAGAAGCCCTATAGTTAGGTATTGTCACTTGTGCAGCAGGGCAAAATAAATAGTCCTGAAGCTGGATTTCCATGGAACTGTAAAGAAATGTCATGGTAAAGTAAAGGCAGTGTGAAGAGTTCAATTTGCAGTGCTGTGAAGGTCCAGATTTCTGTTATCATGAGCGGGGACTGTGCTGGATGAGTGATGAACTTTTGGGTGGGTGTAATCTATAAAAGATGGGGAAACTTAACAATATAAAAGACGGGGAAACTTAAGAACATCTCTATGGTCAACTTTGCTCTGGGGTTAAAGCCAGGCTTTTGGAAGAGCTCTTACTCTGAGCTCATGGACATGGGGGATTTTTGAGACCAAAGCCACTGTTCTTCAGTTCTCAAGGTATTTTGTTGGTGTGTTAGTGCAAAGTAGTTTAGCCTTGGGTGCAGAAGAATTTAGAAGGCTTTTTCTTCAAAGCAGTCTGTCAATAGGAAAAATAGTGCAGAGGTGGAAAACTGAATCATACTGTGCTGGAGGTTACTGACTAACCACCACAGGAACACTGTGTGCTTTGAGGTAATATATTTTACCCATGAATGTGTGTAACTTATTTATAAATCACTTTTCAGCTGGACAAAGAAAAATCACTGGTAACTTATAAAAGATGTTAACTTCTTTCTCTCCCACCCACCCCAAATAAAAAGATATTGCATCTTAAATGGTTGTTGAGGAAGGATATGCAAATTCTACTCTGGTAGAATTTGGAGAAAGGAGCAAAGGCTGGGAATCAGAAATGACTCTGCTTATCTAGGATGATTGAGTTCAGTTCTCTTAACTACCATTTAACTTGATTCAGCTGCTCCCATTCTTTTCTATATTAATGTGCTCTTATATTGGCCTTCCAGCAGTAGAAAAAAAGTTCAGCAAAATATCGAGTTATTTATTAGTAACTGTATCGTTTTACTTCTGGCATCCTTTTCTCCATTGAAAAAATAACTTACTAATTTTTTCTTTTTAAATTTTTGCTATATATTATTTGCATTAAAAATTTGGAGAATTCCAAATTTTTCACCAGATTTGTGGTGTTCTGTGGTAAAAATTCCAGATGCCTTGGGTAGAATGTGCTACTAGAAGTAGCAGTGCCTATGCTGGGTTTGGTATGATCTTTCTAGGATATGACGTTGAAGAACAAATAGAAGTCATCTTGAGGTGTGCATAATTACTGTTGTGAGCAAAGAAATTAAATCTGTTGATTTTCGGGCAACATTTAATCCTGCAGCTTGTTTGTGTGGTGCTTCTTAAGCCTTTGCTTTGAAAATACAGAGGTTGCATATTTTGACTGACTATTTTACACAATTCTGCTTAAACCTGGTTTAATGGATGTTTGTTTTCTCTGCTGTAAGTTTACCTTGTCTTTGTTTTTGTTTTGGGTTTTTTTTGGGTTTTTTTGCTTTTTCAATGGAAAAAAGGTTTAAAATAAGAGAAAAGGTTGATTACCACAAAATCACAAGTAAAAAAAAAAAAAAAACCTATTGAAAAAAGTTGATTGAGACCTTTTTTGACCTACCTGTGTAAACAGTATTTTAAAAAGTACCCTGAATACAAAGTGAGTGAATCTGACTGTGACACATTTTTCGAAGGCTATGAGAAATTCTCTAGGTTCAGAGTCATTAAACAGTTTTCTTAAATGGGCATGTGGTTTGGAATGGTTGTTTATAAATATGCAGATGTACTTAAGCCCAAGTATTTGCATGTTAATGAAGTGCTACTGCACTAAGCAGTGGAGATAGGATTTATCATGAGGATCTCAAGGAAACTGCCACGCAGTGTAAACAGAAGGTACAGCTCCTATTGACAGGAGATGTTGTTCACTATTGACACTTATTTTCTTGTATTCTATCAGACGCACAGTAAAACTAAGTTCTTCCTATCTCCAACCCTTCTGTTTTTTCACCAAAATAAATCAATTTTGAGGACAGAAGTGAATACCCTTCTTTCTCAGATAGACAGCAGAACTCATAAGGGAATAATTACAAGTCTAATTCAGTTCTTTTAATGACATCAACTGAACGATTCTTGGATTCAAAGTCCCGGATGAGTTCCTAAGCTTTTTAACTCTAAGCTTCTAGGCTGAAATAGTAAGACTTTTAAATTTTGTTTTCATTGTAAGATCAAAGAAATTACTGCAGTATTAATTAACTGCGTGCATTTCTGTTTGCGTAGCCTGCTGAAAGAAATGTGTGTATTTAATAGCATCCATTTGCTGGGTGAGATAAGGAAGGCAAAGAAGGCTGGTACATTGGGCCTATAGGAGGAATTGTCTGTAGGGCCAACAAAAGCTTCTAGAAGTTGGTCATCCATGTATGCATTCTCTAGAAGATTTTTCAGTCAGATCTAGTCTCATAAGCGTGACATAAGTTTTCCTAATGGGCTGGATTCCAGATGGATTATTTGCTGTCACTGTTTGTTTTTATCTTGTGCAGTTTTTGAGCATGTGAGGTTTTTTAATTAATTGGTTTTTTTTAGTTTTCTTTAAAAATTACAAATATGTTGTTGGGAATGCAGAGGGAATGGCATGTGCTTACATTGTTTTCTTTTTGGTAATGTAATAGCATCCATAGCTTCCCTTTGTGTCACCACTGGGTGAAGGAGCTCCAGTGCCTCGTTTGTTTGATAAGAACCGCAGGGCAGGCCAGCCATCTCTTCTACCTGTTCTTCATTATCAAAGAGGAAATATGCAAAGGGTAAATACAGCAGGCATTCAGGACCAATTTAGTTCTTGTCTTAATCCTTTATCTGGATTGAGCCTGCAGGTTTTGAATGGTCTGCTCTTTAAGTTATTTGTCCAACAGAAACATCAACTTCACCCTTGAAAAGTCCCAATTAATAAGGACTACAAGTGAAAGATGTGTTTTAAAACTACATCTGGAAAGACAGGGAAAGTTAAATGCATGTTGAATGTAAGAAGTAAGTGGATATCATGTAAAAGTTACATACGTTCATCTTGGAGCCCTTGAGACATATGCATGTGGGGAAAACCTGCAACAGTCTGTAGTGCAGAAGACTTCAATGCACACATCTGGCAGAGCTCCTCCGGGCTGAGGTTGCTTCACATGGGTTCATTGCGACAAAAGGTGTAGTTGCAGAACATGTGGTGCTGGTAACTCGGGTGTGCAGGTGTTTCAGGAACTTCGGGCTGCTAGGAAGGCTGCTATGCCAGATCTCTGACGTGTGTAGCTGGAGTCAAGCTAGTGTTAACAACGTGCCATTATTTGCTTGGTTATTTAATTGCTAAGCCAGGCAGAAATGTGAATGTTAAAAGGTATTTTTACACTTTAAGGTACCACCTAGACCTGTTTGATTGTAAAACAGGAGCTTTCGAAGGGGTGCCCTGACAGTAGGGAGCCAAGTGAGTGCTGAACTTTCACTATGAGGAGGGATAACTTACGTAATGGCAAAGTCTGGGCTTGGTAGCCTCCTGTTGCCTTGGAAATTTAAGGCAAATTGCATGATATGTCAGGGGCTCACTAGTTCAGCTTTCGGCTCAAGGCAGGAGATCAGACTAGTTTGCTCAGGGCTTTATGCAGCTGGGTCTTGAAAACCTGCAAGGATGGGGGTGGTACCTTACCTCTGGGCCTCTGTTACACAGATTGTCTGTCCTCATGGAGAAAGAGTTTCTCCATATAGCTGGCCTGCAGACATCTCCTTTCAACTTAAGCCCATTAACTCTTATTTTCCTGCTGTGCACAACTGTGAAGAGCCTGACTCATAACCACGTTGTAGGCACTGGGGAGCTGCTGTTACAGGTCCTGTGCTGACTTGCTCCAGGTCATCAATTTCTGTCTTGCATTGGGGGCGCCAAAACTGGGCACAGTATGTGATCTAGTGAATTGAAGGGGGGATGTTTGCTACCCTTGATCCACTGGCCATATGCCTGGTCATACAGCCCAGGAAGCCATGGCTGTCTCTGCTGCCAGAGCACGCTGCTGGCTCATGTTCAGCTCGTTGACCACCAGGATCCTCAAGGCCTTTTCCACACAGCTGCTCCCCAGCCTGCATCGCTGCAAGGGCTTCCTCTGAGCCCAATCATCCACCCAGTGGTTTACTGATCAGATGCTCACCCATTCAAACCATAATGTCCCAGCATATTGTGGAAGACAGTGTTGAAAGCATTGCTAAAATTGAGGTAAATGTCTGCTGCTCTGCCTTTGTCCTCAAATCCAGTTATTTCACCACAGAAGGCAGTCAGGTTGGTCAGACATGATTTGCCCTTGGCTGGTCCATGCTAACTGTTCCCAATCAGCTTTCCCTTGTGCTCCAAGAGGACTCCCTCCGTGTGCTTCCCACAGAGCGAAGTGAGGCTGACCAGATGGCAGCTCCACTGTATTGCCCTTTTCTGGAGTTGGGTGCAACACTTGCTTTTCTCCAGCTGTGAGACATCTCTGCTGGTTTCCATGAGTTTTCAAAGACAGGAGAGAGCGGGTGCACTATGACAGCAGCCACTTTTTTCAACACTCATGGATGCATCCCATCTCAGATATCCTCATAGCAGCAACTCTGCTGCAAAAAAAAAGATGACTACTTTTGCTATGCCGAGGTAGAGCAGAACTGACCTGCTTGTTTGTGCGTGATTGGAAAATTTCCTTCGTTTCCTCTTAGTTTCCTTTTCCCTGCTGTACTGTAGGGGAAGGGAACGTCTGGGCTGATCGCATACTAAGATGGTGGTACATGATCCAGTTTGCTCAGAAATAGGACAGAGGAGATGTGCAAAGCAGCTGCCCCGTGATAGAGGTGGAGAGCCCCGATATTTTGCTGAGGAGGAGAAACGATAGAGAAAAGCACGCCCCCTTCTACTAAGTTTTTTCTTTTTTTTTTTTTTTTATTTTAATGTAAAGATATTTTTTGTTAATTAAAAAAAGTCCTCTGCCTGCTCGTTGAAGGCAGTGTGACCATGTGCTGCTCTGGGTCAGGAGCTGGGCTCCAGGGGGAGCAGGCTGTGCTTGCCTGCTGGCTGCCGGCGGCCTCTCTGATCCTGTTTCTGTGGGAACAAGTGTTGGATCAGCAAATGGGATGTATGTGAGAATAATAACACGCAAGTATTGATTTACTGGATACCCGAGCTACTTCTGTGGTTGCAAGCTGTCTGCCATCAGCTGCATGCCTTACAGTGCACCCAAGGCATGGTTCTCCTATTCTGCTGCCTTCTGCTTTATTTTTGCAGAGACTATAAGGTCTCTGGAGAGACCTTATAACAGCCTACCAATATCTGAAGGGAGCTTACAGGAGAGATGGGGTGGGGCTCTTTGCCAGGAAGAGCAGTGACAGGACAAAGGGCAATGGTTTTAAATTGGAAGAGAAAAGATTTAGATTAGATACCAGAAAGAAATTCTTTACTGTGAGGGTGGTGAAGTACTGGAACAGGTTGCCCAGAGAAGCTGTGGGTGCCCCATCCCTGGAGGTGTCCAAGACCAGGCTGGATGGGGCTTTGAGCAACCTG
>JAOXJM010000012.1:62447485-62461017 GCA_026413425.1 Tringa solitaria | reverse complement strand
ATGGGGCTTTGAGCAACCTGGTCTGGTGGGAGGTGTCCCTGCCCATGGTAGGGTGGTTGGAACTCAATGATCTTTAAGGTCCCTTCCAACTCTAACCATCCTATGATTCCATGACTAAGGAGTGCTTCAACACACACGGCATGCGAGATGGTGCTACTGTGGGAGATGCTGGTCAACCAGAGCTTCCTCCAGCCTGTCCTCTGTTCCACTACCACTAGTGCCATGGCTGTGTACTGCATTTGTTAACTCTTTGCAATCTCAGGACAAGGACTACTATTGTGTCTGGCATCTCCTAGAGGGATGAGGAGGAGGAAGCAGGGGTCTGCTACAGTACCGGGGAGGGGGTCATTTTGCAATTTTCCTCCCCCTGTCCCTTTCTTTCTCCCTCCCTTCAAAAACAAAATCCTACCCCTCCATAATTAATGATGAGCAAAAGGCTGAATTCAGCCTGTCTCAGTTTGGCAAAAAGCGGGGGGAAAAAAACCACCATGACAACAAAATCGTGTTCTGTGTAATTTTAGATGTCAGACTCAAAATCTGCTGATCAGAGATCATTTTCTAGCATAAGTCCAGGCCTACAATTAGAGTGGCATTTGTGCTTAAAAATCCTGACTTTACTGTCCCACAAATGTGGATTTAATTCTTATTTCTATCTAGATAACACCAGAATTGTTACTTTGATCTTTTTGTTTCTAGATACGTTTGCATTTTGTGGTTTAATTACATTATGAAAATAAAGGAATTTAACTTTCTAGGGGAAAGGGTTAAAACAGAGCTTGCACCTCAGAAAGGGAACTTAATGTCATGCCTATCAAGCAGCAATAGGATGAAAATCCCAGAATGCCTGACAGTGATGTATTCTGTTGCCCTCACTACCCCATTAGGAAGTCTTTGCAGGACTCTGTGAGATCCCAAGAGCTATGTTTGTTTGTGTAATCATTCGTTCTGCCCTTCCTTCCCTTCCCTTTTTTTATTTTTATTTTATTAATTACTCTCTGGATCCTAAGGCTGTTAAATACAACTTTATGTTAAACTATGAGTATACACCAGAGGAGCCTTTGGCTTCTCGAATTTGGCCAGCCTCAAATTACCCCCGTTGTCCAAACCTGCAGTCAGCTATTGATGTGGTGTGGGAAAGCCTTGAAGACTTGTCCTCTCCTTGTGAGCACACCACAGGTACAGCAAGTGTCACGGAGACCTTTGGGCTGTTTCTCCAAGCTGGAAGAGCTGCTTCTGCAGTCTGTGATCCCTCTATGGTTTGGTACGTTCTTGCGTTGCCCTTCAGCTTCTGTAATGCTGTTTTATTGCAGGATGCTACTGAAATTTCTCTTGCTGGGAAAACTTGCTGACTGTGATTTTTTTATTATTTTTTTTAAATAAGGTTGCTGGGTGCTACCAGAAAAGCTATCAGACACTTGCTACACTGAAAATCTCCTTGTAAATATCAGAGATCTTGTCTCTTGGAGGAGATCTCCAGTTTAAAAAAGTAAATGTAGTCTCCCATGTAAACTTTTCTAGAAAATTGGGTTCTGACTTATTTCTATGTTTACCAACTCAAATCCTCTTCAGAGCAGCGGTAACTGACAGAACACAATTTCTGTAGTTGGAGCATATTGCCAGAGTAAGCAGAGAAGAACAACTTAGTTTTAGTTTTTGTAGTTTGAAAAAAAATCTTGCCTTGACTCTTTCTTCTAGTTGTCAATTTTAATCATGTCCCCATAACAAACGGTTGTGGCTTGAGTTGTCTGCTTTACTTAAAAACTGGCTGTGTGTTAAAACTAAAGGAATCCTTTTTTCCCCCCTCAGCATGCTGATACTTCCTGACAATTGTAAGCAGGACATAAACTCATTAAAAGCCCCGAATTAGTTCTTAACCAATGTTTATACAATAGCTCAATACAAATTATGTTTACACAATAGCATAATGCAAAACTGTGCTATTTTCATTTCGACAAATTTGTATATGCTGTGGAAACCACAGAATTTGTGGGAGGAGGAGGGTGATGCCTTGGAGAGGAATCCAGTGTTAACTGGCCAGTGGTTGCTGAGATGGTACAGAAGCCTCGGGGTCAGATTGGTTTTGTTTGTTGCTCCAGGAGGCACGGACTGCTGAATGGTTTTTAAGGAACACTTTTCTGAGTTGCACGCTTGCCTGGGGGTGGCCTCCTCCACCATAAGCACCTTATTCTTGCGGAGTCAGCCCTTCAGGCTCCACGTACTGGTGTTTGGCAAAGTGAGTAAACTCATTCCCAGACCACGAGCACAGCGTGCCATACCTGATTTGCAACGGCCGGCAAACAGGCTTAAGTCAGCCCTAATTTGTAAAAAGCTTCCCAAGCGAGGGCTAGGCTCCTCAGGAGACAAGTAGCTTTTTTTTTCTTCCCAACCGAAGTGATGAGATACACCAAGGGCTGCTGTCCTGGATCGATGGGATGTGCTGATGCCCTGACACCCTTTGAGGACTCCAGACATAGTTAGTACTTGGGGCATGTCTGCACGCTGCTTTGCATATACGGAGCTTCATGGAAACCGTACGTCTGTGACTCACGGGGCATCGAGCCCAGGCTAATCAGCTATGTTGATGGGCAGGGTATATTTTATTGGGCTTAATGCCACCTTAATGTGGTCATGCAATTTCCAGAATAGTTTGTGTGGACATGCCCGTAATCAGAGGAGCTTAAAGTGACTGAATTTGTCTCTGTCCAGTTCAGACTGTGTGACCTTTGAAGAGACTGTGAAGCAATATCTCTTCCTTTTTCCTCCGTGCCCCAAAGGCCAATCCAGGATAAGGAGGCTTTGAAAGGACACAAGAAAAATAGAGCCAAAGTAAGCACTAGGAAGGAAAGAGGAGAGGAAAAGGAGCAACAGAAATAGCAATGGGAATCTGTCAGGTACAGAGAAGGCCCTTTTTGATATACTCTACTTCTTATAACACTTAACATACATTTAGGTATGACAGTAAAAAAAGCCTTTCTGACCCCGAGATGCGTTATAATTGCGTTTGCAGCACGCTCCTGCTGGGGAGGTTATATTCTGCATATTAGTTATGGCAAACTGGAATTGTTTTGTAGGAAACATATTTTTTTTAACACAGGTGTCTTTTAAACTCTGAAACATCTTACTACTTGTTCTCACCTAGGCTTATGTATTAAAAAAACCCAAATAATGGCAGTGCGAGCATGCTGCAGGTGTGCTATAGGGTTGCCTGGATGCCTAACCCTCCCTATTTGGCTGGCTACTTTCTGAGAGCATATTGAACACATGCTCTGGTGCTGTTCAAAGGCCCTGTGAGAGGCAGGAACTGATTGAAAGCTCTCAGTTATGCTGAAGTGGGTGGCCAAAGTGCAGGAATTGAACAGCTGCTGTAAACCTGCTGAACTTTGTCGTTTATAAATGATTTTGCGTGCCATCTGGAACAAGAATTGTGCCACAGTTTACAAAAGCTGTAGCTGGGGTTCCTGTTGAACAGTAAGTGCGAAATATTATTATGTGATTATCAGATTCTAAAGGCTTCTCTGAGTGGCTTAAAGACAGATTCTTAGGTTAGAGATGTTTCAATTGAAACATGTTGCTGGCTTTTCTCCCCTTGTATTTATCTAAATTACATTTGGGTCTCCCATGAAGGCCTTAACAATATCCAAGAATCATGCTGTGATTGAACCCTGGGACAAAACATCTGTTAGATATGAGGTTCATCTGCTTCATGGGCAGGAGCTGATACTGCTGTCCCTGACTAAGTTTCCCACAGAAAACCTTCCCCATGTGCATACGTGATGTCAGATGTGACTACCAACAGGTTATATTTATGTTTCAGATAGAATAAAGCTACTTAATACTTGGTCCCATTTCCATATCTTGCTGAGACAAGCCAGTGACTCCTGTTGAGACAAGGGTGCAAGGACCATGCAGCATTGTCAGGTTGTGACCTTTTGGCTGCCTCCTGCTTGCATGGCTTGCTCTCTCTTTTATGGACTTTTGCCTTGGTAGCAGAATGGTGTCCGTAGGTGTCACTACAGCTGAACAAGTATGGGCTGGATGAGGAGACCTGACCACTTCTGTGAAACTTGGAGAAGTCTCTCCCACCCAAAGCTATAATTTTGCTGTCCCCAATGATGGCGTCACCTGGATCCATGAGACTGGGAGTCTTTGGACTTTCAAATTCTTTCTGCTATGAGTATGAAGGGGATTTTTGCCTCTTTATTTTTTTTTTTTTTCCCCCCAACAAATTCCTAATTAAAAAGGATAGTGTGAATGTGCTGTGACGGTGACTCATACCTTTACTCTGTGAGCAAGTGGGTATGTAACTGAAATGGCTCAACATGTGGGTGCTCAATGTACACTGGGTGGGCATTTAATGGAAAATGTCACAGGAGACAGATTGTAGCCCACAAACCTTTGATAATTCTGTGTTTTGTGCTTGGACCTGCTGATGTGCTGACATACACCTTTTTAGTTAGGTGCATTGCAGCTCAAGCTCTTTCTGGAAAGTTGGTAGTGAGGGCAGATAAAATTGAAAGGCTCACAGATATTCGTCAGGTATAAAGCATGGATTGACAAATAGGGCAGATATTAATTACAAAAATAATACAATGAACTGTTGTGTAAATTTTGTAGGAGTACCTTTCTATTCTGAGGTAGGTGGAAAGCTTATGTGCTTGTTAACGTGAAGCAGGTGGATATCACTGAAAAGCAGCAATAAGGAAGGCTTTCTGGTCAATTGTTGTATAATGCTGAACAGGCAGTTCTCTGATATGACTCAATATCTCATTTGTTCGTGTTATGTTTAAGGAATTAAATATAACTTCCCTTGCCTTGTGCTGGCTGCTTAAAATGCGGTCTCAAAACATGATGTAGGGGCTTGGATTAATGGTATTTGCACTTCAGCAACTTCAATATGTTCTTATTACAACTTCAATGTATTAACAGCCTGTGAAAGTGTTGCCTAAGTATTATAGCTGCTTTTCAGATTTGAGTTTGTGATTTCCTCTGAAAACTCAAATTTGTGTGTTTTCTGTTCTGCATGAGATGCTAAGGAGAACATGTGAAGCTTAAACCCAGAACCACTAAAAAACAATGAAACCTGGGTTTATGAGAAGAGACGCTGATCGACACATGAGTTCTGACCATTACTTTTTCCTCTTATTGAAGACCTACAGACCAGGGTGTGTGTTGGGATGTGTGTGTTGTCTGCCTTCCAGCCTCCTTGGCTATCTCTTGTTTCCCCCATATGGGTGTAATTCTTACATGTCTAATGCTGCATCAGGGCAGCCTCATCAGAGCTCTAAATAGTTCTCACTTGCATGTACCCAGCTGCATGTTTTCACAAAGTCTGTAGGAACTTACTAGCTTTGAGACTTAGTCCTACATCAAACACATCCAAATTTAGTCAACAGGTTCAAAAATTGTTGTGAATATGGGCGGACAGGCTACCTGTGTATGTGATGTCCACAAAGGTTGTGAACTCTTAAGCTTTGCATGTGTATGAACCACACTGCGTGTGCTTTTTTTTTTTTCTCTGTACAGCTGAGGAAATTTCACCAGTTCTGAAAATTAAATCCCACTTTAAGAAATGATTGATTTGCCTTTGGGTTGGTGTTGTGTTTTGTTGTCGGTTTGTTTTTTGTTTTTTTTTTCTCCAGGCTTGCTATTTGTTTAATTATTTAGTCCTATCTCTAATCCATCCTCATAAGCGGTATAAGAGAAATGCTGACACATTCTTGCCTCTGCCATCATCAGTGGGTGCTGCTCTAAAAGTACCTAATGATTTTAATGAATTTTGTGGCTGAAAGTCGGACGCTGAAGCTGATTTGAAAGCATTCACCAGTGAAAAAAAGGATAGGCTTTTATTGATGGTTAGTCAAAAGTGAAGACTTAGCTGTAATTATTTACAAATCAATTAATGGACCTTTCCTCTAACACCCTATCAGTCAAAGACTGGCTAAGAGCAGAGGAGAGCATTGATAAGAATACACCATGAAACAAAATCAATTGTCTTTTGTCATTCTGACAGAAGTGAGCTGTACACGTGGATTAACCCAGAATGCAATAGGAAAATGTCCACGGGCTGGAAGATAACCCAATTTTGTAAAATCAAGGTTGTCATAAGAATCTTTCATAATTGATGGCAAGATTAGAACTTAACTAGCATCCCAGTGGCAAGAACCAAAACAGCTTCTGGTGCAGTGTTGCAACTCTTTAAAGCTAGATTAGTTTCCGCAGCCCCGGAATCTGTCCTTAATGCCAGCTAATTTAAAGAAACTTACATACATAGCATGTACTTTGAGGTTGTACTTTTATGATTGAGGTCATATATTTATGATTGTAGCTGGCAGTTGCATTGCTAGCCATTCTGCGGTTCTTGGAAAGTATTGGTATGATTGTGTTTCTGATGCTATAGGAAAGCTGTGAATTTTTTTTCTCATCTTTTTGAAAGAAGTCTTTTAAATGAATGTGTTCTTGAGTACAAAATCCTTGGTTCAGATTTGTTTGTCTGAATGTGAAGTTGTTATGATATTGAATTGTAATCCTGGCTATAGTATGACGCTGCAAATCCTAATATTTCCTCAACATGGCTTTGGAAAAAGTCTACAATGTTTCTGTAATTATCAGTAAAGACCTAAGATACTATTGGGATAATTTATTTAAATGACAAAATTTAAACTATCAGTTTTAGCAGATATTAATTCTTCATGTGATTGCATGATGTGAAATTCTCAAGAAAATATCAGAATAGTACCTAGTTTTTTTTCTCTTTGTACTCGAATCAGTAACAGCAGCACCCTGATTTCTGTTTCCAACTGGGCAGTACATATTTCACAGCGTTACAATTAGCATAAATTCATTCCACTCAAGCATTCCTCATCAGCCCACGCCAGCTTCAGCTCCTCAAACTGGGCCTTCCCCAGGCTGCTTTTGGGAAATCCTAGTGCGAGAGCCCACTGCGCCCACGCTCCCCCTTCTCTCTGTCCCCCAGATGTGTTTTGTTGATCCTGGATGTAACATACTTTCCTTCATTTCTGCAGGTTATTTTGTAAATCATCCAAAGAGCGTAGCAGTTGTTCTGCTTGTCTATTCAATTCAGTTTGTAGCCTAAGATAACTCTGGAGATTATATCTCCTCTGAGATTTCGCGCAATCACTCTTCCTCACCAAGCAGTACAAATAGGCACTGGTGCGTACAAGAGCATGAATACCTGAGAACTGTTTAAACAAAGCAGCAGGCCAAACTTAAAAGCAAAACCCAAACAAACAAAAAAAAATATATATATATAAAAAACAGTGGATTGTCAGTAATGTTTTGTGCCTGAGGCCAAAGGTCAGCACGACAACCTCTCAGTAACGCTTGGTGCAGTCGTGCGAAAGAAAACCAAAAGAAACCAAACCCTGGTTTCTGTTCCCAGGGTTGGTCTGAACAAACTTGCCTGGTTTGCTTAACCTCCATGGGGTGAAAGCTTTGTGTTGCTCCTTGATTTCAAGGGTGACCGTACAAATGAAAGCATGTGCCCGTGTCAGATGTTTGGGTCCTGAAATGGGACAATTCTTGAGAGCGCAAGTTTCTAGGGACTTTCAAATGGCTAGAAGTATGCAGTGAATGTTAGAAAGAAATATATGGACTTATAGCTTTTAAAATATTTTAACACTGTAAACCCATGAGAAGTTAAAAGTGTATATAGTGAGTCTGAGAACTCCTTGATGAACTTATGGGATTCCTAAAGAAGCCTTCTGGACTCCAGGGTGCTCTGTCTGTACCTATGTTCTGAGTGACTAACAAAAGAATTTTCAGTGTAAAAATAAATATATTAAAAGAATGAAAGTTAAGGGAGCTGTGGTTGCCCCGGTAACCATAACTCTGATATTAATTAATATGTCAGTTGGTTTTAGGTGCTGACCTCTTAATGTTCCCTCCCCTTAATTGCATTAATAATTTTTAAATTTTTAAATTTAAATTTGTTTCTACTTTATTTCATATTTATTTGTCTTTGGCAGTTTTGTCCCCACCCTCACTGAGGTGTTCAAAGACAAGCTTTTTCTCTTCGTTTCCCCACATGCTCATCTCTCCTCAAGTGGGGCAGAGTGAAAAGGGCAGATGATGTATTGCAGAACTGAAGTCAACATCCTAGCATCTTCCTCGGAATAAATTCTAAGAAAATCATTGTCTTGTCTGCAAGAAACAGAACTCTTCATTTAAACTTATTATACTTCTCATGTATCAAAATGACATAATGATGTGACAATGATGTAGACAAGCAGTAACATGAGAAAAATAAAATAACTGTTGTTTTCAGCGCATTTGACACAAACTATTTTTTTTAAACATCAGAAGAACTTTATGTATGTTTCCTGACATATGTCATAACCTTGGCATTGGTTCAGGAGCACGTTGACATTAGTTGGGATTGTGCGATGCTTTCTGTTCTTTCTCCTTCTGATTTGGCTCATGGTCATGGACTGACATACCTTCTTTGCAAAAACCATTTTACAATATATTTTCTAGGCAAGAACTGATTTTCTTCGGGGAAAGTTTGACTTTGGGTGAAAACAAGGGGAGTAGAGGAGAAGGAGGTGAAAGTACAAAGTCAGCTTCAAATCACTGCCACCATCTTGAACTATTTTTTTCACTTGCCTTTGGGAGAGGAATGTTTTGAAATAGCACAGCAGCAGTAATCAGCAGTGACTATCTTGTATAGTAGAATTTTCCTTGGAGGTATACATGTTCTAGGTGATTTACTTCTTGCAGCTTAAAAACATGCTATTCTTAAATATTTAATCCTCTTTTGCCTGTTGCTCTGTAGTAAATATTGTGCAAAAAAACCCTCATGTCTTTACAAAATAGTTATTTCAAGTATGTTTTCAAGTCTTTCTACTTAAATACTGTTCTTGTGTTTTCTGGTGATTTCTAAAAAACACAAAACACAATAAAAGGTGCTTTTACCTGCTACTTTAGGTATTAGATATAGCTGTTATCTCTGAAGTCCTAACTTAAAATCCTAAGTCAGTGAAGAAAGACTGGTGTCACAAGTTTTAATTGGGGTTAAAATAGCCTCAAAATAAATGGTATCAGTACTTAAAAATGAACACCACTAAAAGCAATTTCAAAATACTAAGAGGCAGTTCCCTGAATGAACATATGAAATATAGTGCTATTTAGCAAAGCGCAACAGCCTTTCTTCTTCTGAAGCAGATCTGATTTTCTGATTTAGATCTGGTTTGCAATCAAGACCTTCTATTTATGTTGCCCTCATACAGAGTTGTAGAACCATAGAGCAGCCCGGGTTGGAAGGGACCTTGATCACATGGTCCGACCTTTTGTGGGAAAGGGAGCCTAGATGACGTTTTCTAGTACCCTGTCCACTTGCGTCTTGAAAACCTGCAGCAATGGGGACTCCGCCATGACCCTGGGGAGGCTGTGACAGTGAATTATTTTTCTTACTGTAAAAAACTTGTTTCTTACATCTAGGAGAAATACACTGTTAGATAGCTAATGTTGAACTTCTGTTTTGGGAATTACATGAGCTTTGTGTGTTTGAGAGAGAGATGGAGGAATTTCTGTGGAAGTAGACATGCATTTGACCAAAGTCGTCTTTAGGGGTTTTTTGTCCTTTTTTTTAGGTGGGGGAGAGGTGGGGGACAGAAATCTGAAGCTCATTTCCAAATTTCACTTTGTTGCTTCAGAACTGAGATGATTTTGTCTTGGCTTGACTCTTTGTGAAATTGATCCTTAAGATTTCAAACCAAAGCATTACATAGTTAGTCATCAAAAGTATATGTGTATGGGGCACATTTTAGATCTACCTCCGTATTATTCTGATGCATCAAGCTCACCCGTCTAATAATCACAGCACATCATGACAATGTGAAACCCAGCCGAGCAGATGGTTCTCTGGCTCCACGAAGTACATTTGGCATCTGCAAGGGCACAGTCTTTTTTTTTTTTATCATAATTTTCCCAGGCATTTTCCCCAAATTATTACAAGAGTATAAAGCTTCCGAAACTCTAAAAAGCTTGTCTGCCCACAACCATCTTACTCCGTATTTGAGCACCTTTATAAAATATCTTCTTATCCAAATTTGCAGATGTAGTTAACATTTGGACTTTTCTGTATATTTCTGATGCAGAGGATACTGGGAGTCTGGACACAGGTTTGCTGTTCATGTGGCAGATCACTCTCTGACAGACTTCTATGTTTCTGTTTTAGATCTGTGCTTACTCAATCCCCTTGTTTTGTCAAAGATATTAAAGATTTTTATAAATAGTGGTATTTCACATGGAACGCCCTGGAGATCCAGCATCTTGCTTTAACGGCCCAAGGAAGAAATATTGCTGGCAGCAGACCAGCAAACTGAAACGTAAACTCACATCTTAAATTGCATACAAATGCAAACTGGTATAAGGTGATGTAACACCTTACCTTACCTATTTAGTGAAGGAAGGACACACATGATTAAGAATAGCTAGCTTTTTATGAAATCACTTTGACATTGTATTATGTTTAAGATCTCAATCTTCACTTAAAAGCATAGTCTAGCTTAAGCATGGCTTCTACACAAAGGACACCAATTTTTTTCCCCCCTTCTAACAGAATTCCCTGATTGTATGTATATTCTTGTCAATATTGCTATTAGTGACAGCAAACCTGTTTTGCTTTATCTGAAACCCATTTGGACAATGTTAGCTCTGAATTTGAACTCGATTTTGACTGCTCAGCTATGCTTGGTAAGAGAGACACTAAGACACATGTGGGAGGTGGGAACAGAGCACAAGTTTCTGATAAATTAACAAAAATACTATGGGAAGGGAGAAAGAGTAGAAAGTGAAGCCAAAGTAGAAAGTAAACAGGGGAAGGCAAAAATCAAATTTAGAAGTTCTAATGAAATAAAATATGACATAGGCCGCATTACCTCTGTCATTTGGGGCAAAAATATTCATTTCTTTGCTTATATATGGACTAATAGACAACCTTATGAACTCTGGTATTTAAAAAAGTTGAATCAAATTAAGAAATGTAGAACAGATCTTATTCTTTGAGTTCAGGAAAGTGCTACAAACCTAAAACGGAATTTAAGGATTACAGATCCTCAGACTTGCTGAGATGTATCTAAATGTCACTTCACAGTTGGTATAGCAATCTCAGTTGTCAATACTCCAGGTTTATTTGTTGTTGGCTTAAACTTTAGGGAGCAACCTCATCAAGCAAGGCCGGTGTGCTTTTACTGTCACTTGTTGTAGCCTTGCTCATGGATGCTGGCAGACTGTGTGATTAGTGCGATGGTGGTGTTTGTTATGTAGGATCATTCCATGTTGTTGCATTGGCAAAATATAAGAAAGCAAATGCGATGACGTTTCTCTACAGCTGTGCAATATGTTTTCATCCACCAGGACATATATGAACAGGTGGAAGGACATGAATGTTAAAATAACAGAAGGTAAGGAGCCAGCCCAGCTCTAGTACCCATAACTGTGGCTGTGGGCATTCCAACAAATTGCTGTGGGGTGACTTCATTGTAAATTCATAGCATTGGTTACTGCCTCAGTGCAAGCTTTTTGGCCTGCGGTTAATGTTGAAGTAGTGTGATGAGGTACTTTGTGTGCACCAGAAGCACACCATCTAGGCAATTCCTGAGAGTACCTGCTGGCCTGTGAATTCGCATGCTCTTCTGCCTTGTGTGTGTGCTCCCATCATGGCAGATAGCATAATGAACCTGGCATCTTAATGCGCTGCACGACTTGAATGAGCAGATATGTTTCAAATTATCTTTAACCTGATAAAGACATAGTTCTGTCATGACTGCAATGTTTTGTTTTATTTTTAAAAAAATAAGGAATCAACACTAAATTTCAAATGCAAAATAGACAATAAGGTTGGCTGAACTGTACTCAGCTGTCAAAAACTCGTTAAGCTGGCTTTGGTCTAGCTTTTATTTTGTGCCCAGAAGTAACTTTACAGGCATAAATTAAAGCATGCAAATATCTGCTTGATCTGAGGCTGCAGTAGGCAATTAGGTATCTTCTCTCGAAAAACTTTATCCGTAACTATTTCCATGAGGAGAGGAACAAAAGGAGGAGAAGGGGTTAGAAAATAAGCAGTTAATGCTTTAACTTATGCTATGACACTGTGCCAGTGGAAGCAGTTTTATGACCAGTCCCTGCATTCAAAAATTGATTCTCATTGGTCGCTGGACCTGCACAAGAGGCAAGATCAGAAGATCTTCCATTTCACCCCTGGACAAGTAGATAATGTTACCTCATGACTTTCAGGTGTTTCTGTCCTTTTTGACAGTTTACTTAGGGAAGAGTACAGCTATCACCAGTAGTGTGATCTAGTTACCTAAAGCGAATTAAAAGCTCTTAAATGCAATCATTGTAAGTTTTTGACAAATGTCATTATTTAAATATAAAGGCATGAAGGAATAAATTTTCAAAGCATTGCCTGGAGGATTTGGGTGTATTTCTTTCTTTGTAGTGTGAGTAGTAGTACATTTCAGACTTTGTCCTGTATTTGAAAGAGCTTAGTAGATGAGATCTGAGGGACTGCGAGTTTAGAAAACTTTGCTTTAGGAGGTCCAGATTGAACCTTAAAAGCTGTGTATAGCCCTCAAAGCCTGGCCTGTGTATTCACTTTCCTTGTCATTTCAAGGTGAGGAGAACATTGTTTGCTTGCAGGCTTTTCATTAATGTTGAAGGGAAATCACAAGAACAATCAGCTCTCATGATGGTTTGAATTTCTTTTTGTAACAATTCATGTAAATAGGTGTGCATATGCAAGCTAGACATAGCTTTAGGGCTACTGTGAAATTGCCAGTGTATATGCCATTTGCATTAAAATTGGACAGCTTTGGGTTATGTGCAGCACTTTCAGTTGTAGGAGTAACGAAAAGCCACCTACTCTTTTGCCAAGTAAGGGCTAGTTGCCAAGTGGATGGAATAAGAGTTTGGATTTGGGGTGCCTATCTTCTTTATTTCTTATGAACTGTTTTTGCATCGGGATCGCTCTTAAATTATTATGCAAACAACTGAGCAATGTCTTTTAGCCTGCTGCTGGCCATTCTCTTTGAAGCCACTGTGCCCTGCAAGTCTGTTGTGGTTTAACCCTAGCCAGCAACTAGGACTGTATAGCACTTCACTCACTTCCCGCCACTCCCGTAGGGTAGGGAGAAGAGGTAGAAAAAGGAGGAAAAAAACCCACCCTTGCAGGCTGAGAGAAAGACAACTTAATAGAACAGCAATGGAAGGGGGGGGGGGGAGTTAAAAGAATATACAAAATAAAGTGATGGAAAACAATTGCTCTCACCAATGGATGATTGATCACTCAGCCCATCCCAAGCAATGCTCCTTGGTCATCCCTCATTTATATACTCAGCATGATGTCCATGGTATGGAATAGTCCTTTGGCCAGCTTGTCCTGTCAGTGCTCCCTCTCAGCTTTTATGGGAGCCTGAAAATGTCCTTGAATAATATAAACCAAAGCAGCTACTAGGAAGAAAATTGACTCTAACCCAGTTGAAACCAGGACGGTCTGTCAGCACTTTCAGACA
>JAOXJM010000012.1:62398164-62447383 GCA_026413425.1 Tringa solitaria | reverse complement strand
TTGATTGATTAGGAGTAATGCTTGCTACTGGCTCTTTTCATTCTTTTTAAAGTAGAGGTACTATAATGCAGGTCCTTATCTGGTAAGAGAAAAATACAAAATAAGCTGAGCTCCTTTTACCTGAATATGAGGGACCATGGTAAAGCACAGCATTTCCCCACGCAACAGTTCAAGCGCAAGAGCTACTTGCAAATCCTTAAAGGGATTATGGGCTTCCCAGCTTGAATGCTGTTGGGTATTAGGGAACCTCTGCTGAGTGGCCATGGCCAATGAGATAGAAATTTCAACTTCATTTGATCACTATTAGCTACAAATTCCCGACCTCAGACATCTCGTATATTGTGGTTACCCAGCTATGAGTCTGGCTGAGCTGGGTTCATACCTACTCTGCTTGCTGGTGCCCAGTGTAATGAGCTGTGGTGATTCAGCTGCATTTTTGGCTGGCAGCGGGAGAAGTGACAGGTTCAGGTAGAAATGTGGTTTCTAACAGGGAAAATGCTTTGTTCATGGTGACAACTGGGGGTGCCTGGGGAGTTGTGTCTGAGGAACCAGTAGCATGGGAGCAACAGCTTTCTGTCTAACATTGCGGCAGGCACTGGTGTTACTGGGACAGCTGAGCTGCTGTAAATCACAGTACTAGAGTTAGAGGTCAGCGGTAGCTAGGACACAAGGAAATCTTGGCTGTATGTCCTTGCCACCAGTAGAACTATGAGTTATGGATTACATGTAACTAGCCCTAGCTGTAGGTAGGTGTCCACAGTGCTCGTACAGCATGGAGAAACTGCTGTTGGAATGATATGGTGAAAAATGTCTATTGCTTGCACAAAATGAGCATTATTAAGCAACAGTCAAGGTCCCTGTTTACTGTGGTGGGTTTTTTTGTGGTTTTTCTTTTTTTTGAGTGGAAATGCTAATTTCACAGTATTTTAAGAAAAGAACGGGGGGACTCTTGTGCATTCCCCACCCTCTCCTCACATTTATGCGTTTAAGGTATTTTTAAGGCAGTGGTGTGTGTGTGTGTAATTACATATTCCAGTAATAGGTACCTAGGCTGGGGATAGGAAACAGACCTGGTGCAGCAGAGCTGGGGGGAAGTGGAATGCCAGTGTCGTTCCCAAGTGGAGAGCTAGTGCTGTTCCCAGGGAGGGGAAAGGGAGCTCACTCATGATTGCTGGGAGTGGTGCTGCTGCTGCCAGGGAGGTGGGACAGGAAAGCCACGGAGAGCATGAAAAGGGATGAGGAGTCAGGGAGCCCTCCGCAGAGATGTTCAGGGGAACATGGAGGCAGGACCAAGAGCTGCAGTGATCGGGAGGAGGAAGGAATTCTGTACAACCTGGAGGGAGGAAAAAAGGAAAAGAGGGGATGTAAAGAAGTGGGTCCCCTGCCCAAAGGAGTGGCGTGAAGGTATGCAGATGCTTCCCAAACACGGGAGCCCTAGTGAAGAGTTGCATTATCACAGAATCAGCTAGGTTGGAAGGGACCTTTTAAGATCATCTAGTCCAACCAAGACTCTAAAACAACAGGCAAAATCTCAACCAAGTGTAAAGCCCCGTAAATAAATACCCTGTACTGAATGTGTGTTATTTAATGCTGGTATTGACCCGATAGGCTGTTGCAGCTCACTGTCTTCAGCCATCACAGTGTTGTTACCCTGATTTCCAAACGATCGCTGAGCTATTCACGCCAAGTTTCAGCCTCTTTCTAACGTTTTCAGGACCGTTTTTGCTTACAGCAGCAGTCGGTGCACTGCGGTGTAGCTTCGAGCCACCCAGAAGTCCGGCTCGATTTATTCGCGGCGGCTAGAAGCCGGCAACAACCCGGGCGTGAGAGCTGCATGGGATGGGTATACCCACTCGTGCCCAGTAAAGGCTGTGAGGACATTTGTTCTGTGTGGAAGAAGGGTGGTAGAGGTTTCTGCTGGGGAGTAAGATGGGTGAAGCTGGATTGTGCAGCCAGTACGCTTGGCTCTTGCACCAGTGAAATGAATAATGCTACAGTGTATAATTGGCTATTCTTTCAAGGAGTGGATAGTAGGACTTTAAGAAAATATGGGTTAAAAAAGGCCCTTTAACAGTGCTTTCAAACGCATAAGGTTTCTTAATTTATCTGCTGAAAATCTGTGTTTCAGAGAACAAGGGTAAAAGAGGTGTTGAAATCCTTGGGAGTAAACAAATAAAGGACTGTCTCGGGGTATGTAGTCCTGTGTGTAAATCAGAGATTGTTTATTGTGAGGTTATATCCTTAAAGCAGCTGTTCACAATAGCTTGTTGTACCAGTTCTACAAGATTTTCTGAAAGAAAATCAAGATACAAAACTTGCCGTTTGCTTGCCAGCATTTATTTCACACAAGAGTCCTGCATCTTTGCACCCTGTGTTGGGAGACCTTTTGCTTTGAGGAGGTCTCCTTCTCTTGATCAGGAATAAATCCAGCTCGAGTCCAAAATAAAGGGAAAACAAAAAAAATTTACTTCTTTCCATTTTTGTTCTCCTTTCAGAAGCTGTGAGACAGGAAGAAGGGAGAAATGCTAGGAATTGAGAGATGTTGAGTGAGCTTTAGAGCACATGTTTAGCTATAATCGTTCTTATACACCCATTTGTGTCTCTCCTTTTATTACCAGCCCTCCATGAAATGTGGAGATTAGCACTAGTCATGCGGAAGTGTTTAAAAATTCAAGCAGTGACAATAGGAAGTGTCAGACAGTAATGGAATAAGTACAGCAAAATTACAAAGACAGCAGCTATTCATTAATAAATTAGAACCTTCTATGGTTTTTTTTAAAACGGAAGGTGTCTAACTTGGAAATGATATTCTTCTGGATGCAGCTCTATAATTTCCCTTCCACACCATTTTGGGGGAGTGGGAGGGAGGGAGGAATATCCTGTTTTAATCATAGACCAAATAATGTGTTAATACTCCCCACTGCACATTCAGAGGTAAATTTAGTATGAGAAATTGGAGCCACAGCCACCTGCAAGGGACAGGTGGGTAGCTGCGAAGCGTAACCCTGGGCATGGAGCTATGATGATGGGGTGAGAAAGAGGGTGTAGAGCAAACCCTGGCATGCAGTGCCTTTCTCATGCTCTCAACTTACTGAAAACGCTAGTGTCATATACGAGATAGCCAAAACACGATGTAAGAAAGGTCTAGCTAAAGCATATGTTACACTCGGGTAATTTTGGTGGTGGTAGTGAGAGGTTCAGGGTAGCGTTTCCTTGAGGCACAGCCCAGCTCAGCTCTGCACCTCAGCGTAGGGTGCTCTGCATGGGATTCCCTGTGTTTGGGGCTGTGATTCAGTGTTTGGCAGGGGACAATCCCACCTCCCCCTCCTTTTCAGGCCACTGCACTCGGAACACCACCCAGATCTCTGCACTCATGTTTTCCATTTAAAAGCATTCAGGGAGGCTGAAGTGAAGGGCCACCCAGGACTTCGGGCAAGCAGCTGCAGTAGTGGGTCTGGTATTGGCCAGAGCGGAGCATGTTCTCACTTATCCTCTTTAAATATGGGTGGCCACGGGTCCCTCGGGAAAGCGCGCTTTCTCACTATCTGGAGGTGGCAACTATTGTCTGCCTCACCAGCTTTGCTGCTTGAAATAGTTTTCTTCTGCTGCCTGCGTCTGTGGAGTTCCATGTGTTCAATGGTCTTGAAAAACACCACATGGGAGAAAACCTTTTGAATCCGCTGCTCTGGTGTAGAGGGACTAGCTTAATGAGAAATGCTTGTCTTTGAAAAGTTTTTATTAAACAAAATCCCTTGTTCCTTTCTCCATCCTCTGCTCCTTTTGCTCCCTCCTCTTTCCTGGCTGAGGACTATAGGTGACTCCTGCATGTAATATATTTTTCTGATCAGCCCTCTGAAAGCTAAGTCGCCTGATCTTCTGTACAAAAATGTCATTTCTTAATAATTTTTTATGAACTGAGCTTATTAACTTGATTTTCACTTTATGTAAAGTGTAATTAACATGTACAAAGAATTTGACTTGCAGTGTGCCCTTCTGGGTCTGTTGTTGGGTCATGGCCTTAGCAACATGCATCAAGACCACACTGAAACATTGATTTTTTTTTTTTTTAATTTTTTTAATATTTTATTTTTAAAGGAACACTCGGGTCATTTCACAGGAGGCAATCGGAGCCTTTGAAAGAGGAACGCAGGAATGTCTTTTCCTTTGGGCAAGATTTGTGCAGCCACGACAGGTACCAGTGTAGACCTCTGGCTGAAAATGCAAAGAATGAGCTCAGATCACAGTCAGCTCTAGCAAAGTCCACACATTCCTGGTGTTGACATCAAATAGCTATATTATTAGGTGACATTTTTAATTTCCTTCATCTCTTCTTGAGGGGGGATATTGGTGAAGAAGGTACAGGGGAGTGACATCATATATGACCCTACTTCATAGAATCATTAAAATATTTTGGGTTGGAAGGGACCTTTAAAGGGACCTATGCTTCTGCCTTTGTACACTGCACTGCCCCCAGTCTGATTTTTGCAAGACAGAACTCATATACTAAATGGTAAAACTCAGTGTAGCTGCCCTCGTAATACCCATTATTAAGTGCCCAGATTTTAAAAGCAAGCCTGATGTTTTGTTGATTTGGAGATGGAGGAGGATATATATGTGTGTGTGTATATGTATATATAGGCTCCAATATGGCTTGTCCATACATGCAAGGTGCTAATTCACTCCCTTTTGGGGGTCAGAGTTAGGGGAGTACTGGGTGGGGGCCATTGCTCTGCTCTGTGGCCGAGGTTATGGTGAGGCAATGCGAAGTTTAATGGAAGATGTCCACTTTTTTTTCCCCCCTCATTTTTCAGCCAAGTTGTGTCCTTGCACTCAAATTGTTTCTGATACATGCCCTAATTAACTAAATAGTATAATGTGCCCAAAGAAACCACCACCTCTTTCCTCAGATGGTGGCTTGCTCGGATGATTTCTCATTTAGAAGCCCCCCAGTAAGACTGTTTCTTTTGATGCTGCTGTCTGTCTGTCTGTCTTTCCCTGGCGCGGGGGTAAGCCAGCTTCACTATGAAGGCAGTGTGGCCGGGCAGTTCCTTAGCTGTGGATGAATAGCAGGACCTTTGAGCCGAGCCATTCCAGACGACCTCGGGTGAATTGGGCTGCATTACTAGCCAGGGCACCCCTTTTTCTAAATAAATGAAAAGCCGCCTTCTAAGCACACGGGCATGTAACTTTCTTGGGGGGGCAGTGGTTTTTCAGTGTTGCTTTTTTGCTTTCCTGAGAATACAGCCTAAGGTTAGCAAAATATTTAAGCTCTCACGCAGTTGCAGGCTGAGTGCACAAGGTTTATTTAAGGGAGGAGAGGGCTATTTATGGAAAGCATGTGGTTTACTATTTCCCCCTCCTGGCCCCAAAGTGAGAATGTTTCTGTGAGGTTTTGCATGCTCTTCGATACGTGAAATGAAGAGGGGAAGGTTTTTGGAAACTTTCCCATTCATTCACGTCTACTTTCTCATCCCAGGTGTGAAAGTTTACTGATTATTGTACCTTGTGTGTTCATATTTCACCTGCTAGATTTTAAGCAGCATTTTTAATCTTTTCTTTTGCATTCAAATGATGCAATTTTCTCTCCTTTATAGTAGTGGTACGTTGATAATCTGAATTAAGTGCAAATTATGGGTGCCGATTAGGAGCAATATGAGAAAAAGACATTACAGCTCTTGCAAATGCTTCATTATACTAAACTGCCAATTTTAAAGTTCATTTCATTGCATTTAAAGTGAAATGTTTAAAGGAAGTGTGGATGGCTGGAAAGATTGCCATGCTGCTTAAAAAAAGATTATATGATGATATGAGATATTTGATTGTCATTGTATCAATTATGGCTCATCAGGCAACATTAGTCTTTGATGTCTAGTATTTGTGGAAGATGGTTATAAGAGAGTGCTAAAAAGCCCTGAAAAGTGTGTTTGTTAGTCGCAGGGTTGAGTAAGATATTCAGCTCTGCCAAAGGGTCTTTACAGACCAGTATTGGCAAGACAGGTAAATTTTTCTTATGGCTCAAGATAATGTCAACGGCCAACTCAAAAATGGGACTTAAAGAATGGCATCTTGCCGTGCTGCTTGTGGGATCTCAAGCTTTTGCACAAAATACCACATGGCCTAAATTTAGAAACCTGTGCTTGTCTCCAAGGGAGGTCTCGAGCCCCATTGAGAGCAGCTGTGCCTTCTTGCCTGTTTGGGGATTGTGGTTAGCTCTCAGCAGGAGAGAGGCAGAAAGGTGGTGGAGGTGAGGGATGTCCTGTGCAATGTGCGTTTTCTGTTCTTCCATGAGCTTAGGAAACGATTAGCTATCAGATGCTACACCCATGCTGGAGGTTTGAAACCCTTAGATTTTCATTCAAACCATTAAACCCTTCCATCTAACGAAAATAACTCTCTTTTAAAAAGGAAAACATTGAAACAAACACCAACTATATTTTTTTCTAACGACATTTTCAATCTAAGAGTTTTCAGAGTGCTTAGCATTGCAAGTTCAGATTTTTTTATTATTTTTTTACTTTTTATTTTTAAATTGCTTTACAAAAGCACAGGATCTTTCTGTGGTGAACATACATCTGTGCTGGCTTTCACTGAGCTTTGGAAATAGGTCAGGAATTAAAGCTCCGGCTTTGTGGTTCTGAGGAAAGCCCTTAAGAAACTCTCTCAGACATAAGAGGGTAAAGAGGGGTCACTGGAAATACTGTTTGACCATATATAGATGGCGTGGTCTCTCTTGTCTGCATGTGTGTACAGCTATGCTCTGTACACCCACATATATGTATGAGCTGTTGAAACTGGGGCTCTTCAGTGCTTGCTTAGAAAGGACATATTGCTGCAGGGGAAAAAAAAAAAAAGAGAGATAGGCACGGGAAAACACTTAGAGAAATGCTCTGCCTTTATGTGTTTGTGGTAACTCCTTATGCACCTTAAGCTTAGATATACGTCCTAAGCTTAGCTCTATTGTTTTGTGTACCTCCCTGGAAAAAAAAAAAAATAAAAAAAAAATCCCTATGTGAGGCATGCATTTACTGTGTGGTTGCATTGCCATGGAAACCGGCACCAAACCTCATTCACACATCATGCCTGGCTACGGATGGATAGAGGTCGTGCGCTGGCATCTGCCCTGCGCTGCCCTCGGGTCTTTTGCAAGCTCTCCTAAGAGGGAGGCAGCGAGATGAAGAACGGTGGCTTGAGGGAGAAGGGAGCAGGAAACAAATTGTACAGGGACTGAAAATGGCCAATAAAGTGTGAAAATTTAGCTATTTTGCCGCACTCCCAAATATTACTGTTTTGCTGTAGTTTGATAATACTGGTTTTTTTTTTTTTTTTTTGTTCTCAGAATAACAGAATAATCGCTGCAATATTAGTGGGAAGTGTTTGGGTCATTTCTTATTCCCTCACTCTGGGTCTCAGTAGGGCGGTACGGAGGAGCTCTGGGTGAGCAACGTGTGAAGCACAGGGCTGGAGAGCTCTGACATACTCAAACTTGGACATGATTTCTGTAGTTTTTCTTTTTCTTTTTTCTTATTTTTTTTTAAAATAAGTTCAAAGCCTTAGCAAAAAAAAAAAATCAAGTTAAAGAGAAAAGAAATAAAACAAAATCCAACCTTTAGGGTAAATGGAATTCCCCTATACTTGTCCTTCCCTTCCTGCTAGGAGTCTAATAGCAGGATTACTGAATTCTTCACAGCAGAACAGGAGCGCCAAGGGGAAGTGGGATGGGAGGAGAGAGGTGGGGGCTTTTTGTTGTTGTTGTTGTTTTTCTTTTTCTTTTTCTTTTTTTTTCCCTCCCAAACACTTTTTTCCTTTCCTTTGTCATAAGCAACTTCTTCCATCTCTCCCTAAGTCCCTTATTTATTAGACCTGCGGGTGGCCTTTAGACAACCTCATAACAGTGTGGCCTTTCGCCATTCTAAAACATTAATTTCCAGGCGTGCTGTGTAGGCAGCCTGCCTTCACGGTGTGCACAATTGTTCATTTCTTCTGTGCCCAAGTCAAGGAGAGCAGCTACTGCTTTCTGAACCCCCCTTCCCCCCCTGGCCCTCTGTTCTGCCCCCTCCCAGAGCCCTCAGTGTGTGCTGGGGGACGCAGTGCAGCCAGGAGAGCCCCCAGAGCACTGCCTTCAGATGGAGGCAGCAAATCCCATTTTCAGCCTCCGTAAAGAGGACTGATTTCTTTGTGGTGGACGTTGCTGAAATTAACCAGGAAAAAGGGTAGCCTGGCTAAAGGGCTAGAAATCCGAGCACAACAAAAACTGTGGATAACGCACCCAATCAGTGCAGCTTTAAAGGTACTTCTCCCTCCCTGTACCTTCCACTGTCCCTTTCCTGTGGTTGCTGAATCAAACCGACTCGCTGGTAGGTAAGATGGATATATTAGCAAAATCTTTGCCACACGTTTGTTTCTCCTCCTGCTTTCCAGGCAACTTGTGGGGCCCGTGGGCAGTGTGCCATAGTGTCAAAATATTTTAAGCATTAAGGCATTTCTTGGGGAGTTGGTACTTATCTGAAACTATATGCACTTAATTTCAAAGTGCTGTAAATTTCAGATACCTTTTATTATATATAAATACTTTCAAATCTGGGACCTGCCTTCCATAAATGTGCAATAACACACTTAGACTTGGCTCCAGAGAGGGGCTGGCTGTGGTCAGGTGGTTATTTAACAACTTGCCGAGGGAAAATTAAGCACCAGTGCAAGCTGAAGCCCTGAGCTGGCTGGGGAGCAGCACTGTGGCTGCTGCTGCCTCCTTGCTGCATGTTTCCCTGCAGCAGCCTTGCTCCATGCCTCTCCTCGCAGGGGACATGTCAAGGACACAGGCCATGGAGGCGGAAAGAGAAGGAGCAAAGCTTGTGCTGCTCCTCAGCAAAGCAGAGGAAAACTGGCGTTTTCAGGAGGCTCTGTGCCAGGTCAGTTTAAAATCGGATGCAAGCTGCTCATGGTGGTCCTCACGCCTGGGGTCCCTAGTGACTTCATTTCAAATCCTGTACTTCCGTGAGAAACCAGGTGCATGTGACTCCTTTATCTCAGCATCCTCTGATGCTGCTCAGACGGGTGCAGCCACAGACACATCTTGAGCTGTGGCATCTTTGCACCTTCCCGTACTCCTTCGTGTCTCCTCTGCTTGCCCTCAGTTGTGTCAGTAATGGTAACTACCATTTGATGATCTTCAAATTCGATTGATTCACCTGCTCTAGTGAGAGGTGTCCCTGCCCATGGCAGGGGGGTTGGAACTAGATAATCTTTAAGGTCCCTTCCAACCCAAACCATTCTATGATTCTATTCTATGATGACAGTCCTGCAAGATTCCCTGGTGTGTGTGTGTGTGCCAAAGCCGACCACAATTGCCCACCCCCTGCTTCGTGGTCTCAGGCAGCGGGGTGAGATCGTTGCCACGAAATCACCGAACTGCGACACCGCGTGGGTCCAGCTTCAGCATATTCAAGCTGCGCGTGGCTTATTGTCGTGTACATGTGTAATTGCTAACTGGGACTTCATGTGGTGGTGGCCTGAAAATGAGTTGCTGTCATTTTGTCTTTGATTAGTCTCCTCTCTAATTGAAAAGAAGTCTTCCCTTGAGGGAGGTTTTTCTTGGTGTATTTTGTTAGTGTATTTTTTTTTTTCTGAATTATAAACTCACTTCCCTGCATAGATCCTAGAAAAAGGTAATGGGCTGACAAAGATTAAATATTCCCTTTAAAAAAGAGGTCAACAACATTCAAGTTTAAAAATAATAATAATAAAAAACAATAATCTTAAAGTCAACCTTGTTTCTGGTCTTTTCTTGCAGCTTTTAAAATGTCACTGCCAAGAGAAATGACCGCAGTGGTGAATGAAGCTATGGAAAAAACAGAGCTGAATCTCTTTTTTCATGTTGTTGTTGTTATAATATCTAGTCCTCTCTTTTGAAAATGTAAGTCAGGGAAATGTGTGCACTGAAATAAACACCTAGACTCCTTTTACCATTAAAGTACTTGAAATGTATAAAGATCACCTTGATAGACATGCTTTGTTGATGAAATAAATCAGTGAAATTTGGCACGCTTCTTAAAGGGGCTGTTTGCCAGGCTTTCCCCATATTCTTAGCTCATGCCTTTACATAATGATGTGATCCATGGTGGGCAGGAATAACTCAGCCTAGTGATGAATAATGGTAGCATTTGTGGTCAACTGGTCATGACATTCTCACTTGAGCATTTCTCTTTGGGAACTGCATCTTCGAGTCATGAGACTTGCAGTAATGTCAAGAGCGAGAGCAGCACAGGAACAGACTGGGTGAGGGAGAAAGGGGACACTTGTTTTACAGGGTCCACTGTAGGGGGCGGCGGGGGGGGAGGAAATGGAAACAAAAAAGCCTTGCTTGAAGTACTGGTATCTTTACAATCATCTCTTTGTGACACTCCCTCCATCCCCAAGTACTTCTGTGTTTAAATCCATGTATGTCTGCAGCCCTGTGCACAAAACCCACTGGAGCCTCCATGAGGGAAAAACAACCTGTGAGAAAGGAGGTGAGTAGAGAAGGGCAGGGAAAGCATCAAGCTGGCAAGGATTTATCTGTACCCTAAACCAAACAAACAGGAAAAAAAAGAGCAGATGCTTTTAAACATGCTGGAATCGGACACGCTACACCAGATTTGGATCCTCCTGGGCAGAGGAAGAAGGGGAGCATGTTAAACCTGTGCACCCTGTTTAAATGGGGCCATGATGTAAACACTGTCACGCCAGAATGAGCTACTGCCATTATGCCTCATCTGTGCCTGTTGTTTCAAAGTCTTAGGTATTAGGTATCTTTGAAGGTTAAATTTGTAGCGATGAATTATTCATTGCCAAGTAGAAAGGATGCGTGAAAAATGCAGGCTTTCCCACTGCAACTTAAAAAGGCAAAGAAACTCCTGTGGGTACATGCCTGTGGTAGCTGCATATAGGAATAGTTTGGACACTACAGTTTTGATTCAAGGCAGGCTTGAAGTACTGTGGTCATGCTGATTAGATGTGTAGGATGCAACTGTTTTGTGTTGAAGCAAAAAAATGTGTTTACAGGAAGGCAAATAAATGGGAAAGGAGTATCTGTGGTTCAAGGGAGAAGAATTATTAATGTTCCGATGACTTTCGCAAACTGAAAGTCTGGGAAGTTGGTTGTGTGCTAAGAAAACCACAAGTACCCAGGCTTGGTTTAAATTCAGTCTCTCAAAATTTGTTTGAATGCATGAGTAGGAATCCAAATATCGTGGTGATAGAAGAGCTGACACTCTTTCCATCCTGCAGATGTCATTTACAGGACACTGTAGATGGTTGAAGAAGCAGAAAGCTATACCATTCTTCTATAGAGTAAAATATTACTGAAAATCATCAAGATGAATAGGAATTTATCTACAATTTTAATTAAAATGACACTAAGAGAACATGTGGCACTCTGTCATGTGCCATTGCACCCAAAATAATGCTGTCCTCAAAAAGGACAAAAGAAAACCATGTCAAATACAATAATCTTCTGATGTTTCCCATTAGTTGTGAAATTCTACAACTATTTTTCAGACACAAAATGAATTATTCTATAGCCTTATTCAAGATAGCACAAGGTTAACACAAAATATGTCAAAATTGTACAGTTTGTGCTAAAGTCTGACTAATCTACAGCTGAAAGGGTTGAAGCTATCTCCTGCAGCAGAGGTGTGTTAAAAATTATTAGTAATAGTGACTCCAGAATTTGACCCATGGTTTTCAGAACAGTTTGGAAAAGTATTTTCACACAGTACATGCCCAAATTTTTTTTTTTAAACTATCCTTTGCATTTTATTTAAGTTGTGTAAGGATTTGTAACCAGAGACTATAGACCAATTACCCATCCAAAGTAAGCAGGAATTTTAGCTGCAGCAGAAGGAACAATAATCTGCTAAAATATTTTCTTTCATTTGTATGACCATTCTATATAAAAGTTCCAGCTGAAAGTGGGTGCCCATGTTGTTTTAAGTTGTACAAAAGCAGAGTGTGGTGTACGGAGAGATAGCACAGAGGGTGCGTGTAGTAAAATATTCGACCTGAGAAAGTTTTATGAAGAGTTTTGGGAGGAGGGGGTAGGAATAATGACTTCAAAATGATTTTGTAACAGTTAAAATCATATAAAAGTTTGCTTAAATTCCTGTGATTTTGCTTATTATTCAAGGAGGGGGATGTGGGAAGCTTTATTTGAAGCTGAAGTAACCTAAAGGAGACGCATTATTTTGAGATTCTTTTAATTTAAGACACTGTCTATGACGAGGAGAATTTCACAGTCTAGAAATAGCAAAAGTTCACTTGATAACACCAAAGTCTTTATTGACACCATGAACTAGTCTTTCCTTAAGCAGACAGTTCAGCTTCTCAGAATAATATCTGTACTGTTGCACAGTAACATTTACATGCACAAAATGGGTAGTTGAACACTTAGGATGAATTCCTAAGTGAACTGCTGTAGTGGGTTTAACTTCTTTGAAGTCAAATGATTTGCCCGTGCCCGCATCATGGCTGAATGCAATCTCTTCAGCTATTCAAAGTCAGGTTGCTGCAGATACCAATGTGACTGCTTTGGAAATGTGTTTCCTAATTGTAGTGTTCCTTTTCCGCTAGGGATGTGGTTTTGATCAATTATTTACTTACCTGGCCTCAAACAGGTCTACACTTTTCAAAACCTCTCTTTGCTTAGTTTGTACCCCAACCACGCGTCCTTGGTATCAGCTTCTGCAGAAAGTCTGAGGCAAGGAATGGCTGCAATTCCACACAGCTCTGAAAGATGAAACAACATGAAGAAAACAGTCATGGTGTCTGAATTCGTTATCTCTTTTTATTATGTGAATACTCACTGTGTTAGAATATTCTCACCAGCAACTCCTCTGCAGTTATCAAATGTCTCCGCTTTGTTTCAGTGCTTAACCAGCTGTAAAAGGCATTTTACTGCCTTGTATATTCTTTCACCGTAAACTTATCACTTAAGTAAATCACTTCAGCATTAGTTTATAGATGACTCCAAAATGGAGAAGTTTTTTGTTTGTTTTCTTTTAATTTATTGTGGCTAGCAGCCAGGTATGCGCAGGAACCAGTTACTTTTGGAGCAAGCAGCAACCTGTACTGCAGTATTTGTAAGGGGGGGTTACCCCATGAGTAATGTGGTGGTCCCCGTGCCCTGCTGCAGAAGGCCAGCTGGCTGCTGTGTGCTACCAGAGCTGCTTGCCAACAGGCACGGCTCATTAGGAGCCCAGTTGCAGGATGTAACATCTTTGCAGTCAATTAACAATGCTGCTCTGTAAAAAGGTCCACATCCTTCCCGAATCGGCAAAGCACTTCAATACACGTTCGAAGTTAAACGCTTGATTAAAGTTTTGTGTAATAAAGATGTGAGGTCTTGTGCTTGAGGTTAAACAGGTAAGTGCGTTCCCAAATCAGGGCCTGACATGTTACGATTCTTAAAGGTTTCCAGGAATCTTGAGTATCCTGAAATACTGACTTTTCTGCTTTCCAAGCTGAGTGTAACCTACAATTGAAAAACAAAACCAAACCACATCACTGTGAAGCCTGCAGGAAAGCCTTCTAAAATCCATCTCCCGGTCATCACTGATGCTTGTCTAGTCAAAGAAATTCTAGTAGACTGTTTACATTTTCGTAACCTTAATGGAAATAAATAAATTAAAAGAAGTTACACAAGCCTTGTTTTCTGGAATTGGAGTTTAAAAAAAAAATTGGTAAAATAAATTTATTCTTCGTAGAAAGAAATAATAAGAGTAATTGAGTTGTTCCACACCTTTGTGTTATATACACCACTGTGTGGTATATACCACTGTAATATTTCTCACTGTACAAGGTAGCATTTTGTAGCCTGCTTTCTGTGGTCAAGTAAAGAAATGAGTATTAGGAGAACCAAAATCCAAGGATTTGGAGTACTTTTTTATGTGACAATGTGTGCCACTTCCCCCCGCTTATTTTCTAGAGTATTAACATCCACTTGCTTATTGTAATACCCTACTGATAAGTCATTACAGTATTTGTTAGGAAAATGTCTTTGCCTCCAGTTCAGTGAGTTAACAGCAGAATCAAAGCTATTCTGTAATTGATTGCGAGTTATTTATTAAGTGTAATCACTGTGTTGCTTGTGGACTGGGTCTAAACACCTTACTTTGAGATGTAAACTTGGCATTTTCTGTAATAGTGTGTTGAATTGTCTACAACGTCTCCTCTTCTTACATAGAGGCTACTGATAGAGTGCAAAGCTACAGCTGACTGCAGTGAGCATAGACTCAAGCCCCAAATAACTTTTAAACACAATCTGTTGTAAGTGATTAATTGGTGAAACATACTACAAAAGAGGACTGTTTCCTTTATTTACTTTGTTCTGGTAGAGAAGAAGTTGAAGTAAGTGTTCTGGTGTGTATGACACCTTGCTTGTTTGTTTTCAGCTTTTGTTTTCAGTCTGAATTGGGCTGAAGTGGTATTTTATTTTTAATTTATTATTTGGACCTGAAACTTAAAACCAGCTAGCCAAAACAAACATGTTCCATGTACAGAGACTGCCTTGAAGTGTTTGGAATTGGGTCATGGGCTGCAAGGCCAGGTGCAGCACCTCCCATGGAGGGAGGTGATGGGACGTCACCTGTGCCTGTGGGGCTGGCACTGACTGCACTGGGGGTTAGAAGGCTCTGAAAGCCCAAATGGTAAGGCAGAAGTTTGAAATCCAGGGGTCTGTCTCCAGTTCTTGCTCTCAGATTTGCTGTGTCTGTGCAGGGTTAAGGCTCAGAGGCTTCACAGGTTACCACGTTTTGGAAACGATGGGGAAATTTTGGTTTTAGTTGGTATAATGGTTGAACGCCCCAAAGATGCAGGTTCTGGAAGCAATGAAGTCCAGGGAGCTGGGGTAAACTCTGCTGCAAGACCAGACCCCAAAATGCACGTCTTCCATAGCCTACCAGAAATTCACATGAAAGTTCAGTGAGAGCCTGCCCTTTCTTTGCCTTGCCCCAGATTTCCATATATTTCAGATGAAGCATTTTGGATTCAATGATGCAAGCCTCTTCTGAAGAAATCATTTGCAGCAAAATATCCAGCCCCCTCCCAGACACAGGGGTGAGCCTGAGCTGGGAGGCTACATCAGAAAATGGGTGAACTTTGGAAAAGTTTGGACCACATGTGAACTTTGCCACTGATCAAATGTAAATAATCCTGCTCAGACCCTAAACAGATGAACTGAAGCAGAGCTTTTAAAAAAGATTGAACTTAGATCGCAGTTTTATGGCTATCTCTAAAATATTTTATTGCTGTTTTATGACACCAGAGTGTAAATTATGGGGCTGTAAAGACCTGCAGTGTGAAGGTTTTATCCTTTGCTTATGTACAAAACATAAATAGTACCCTTTTGTTTTTAGGAAGATATATAAGTATTTTAAAAGTACAGTTAAGGAAGCCGTGTGTATTAGTAGGATGAGCCCTTTACTCAGTATGTTTTAAGTGTGGGTACTTTATTTTTATTAGTTAGTTTTGTGTAATTAGTTTCAGCCCATTGATGTAAGTCAAACCTTAAAAAAAAAAAATGGAGGAGGGGGAATAAGTGTGTGTTGTATGTATGTAAATACTACTAGAGTATAAGAAGTGTGTGTAACACTATAAGAAGCAGAGATGAAATGTCTTTTATTAGATGAACTAATAGATAAAAATATATTTTGGAAGGACAAGCCCTTTTTCAGGTCTGAAACAAACCTTATGCAGTTTGTGTGTTAATAATGAACTGGCTTATACTATGTGTGTAGATGTACATATATGCCTACGCAAATGCAGTTACATAGATGCAACAACAGCTACAATATTGACTCATTTCTGTTAAAATTGCATGGTTGCATTCTCCGTTTTTAGAACAAGAATGGTAACAAATAAGAATGTTTAGTCTCCTATTACATTTCTAAAGCAAATGTAATAGTCTGTAATTCAAGAAATGTGTTATATTTCGGAGTCAAGGGGATTAAAGATCAATTCCCTTTGATTGTGACTTCATCAGGGTTCAGCAGTAGCTTACCCTGGCCTTTACGTCCTGGGTTTTGTATCCAGTACTCCTTCAGATTTTGCTCCATCCCGTGTTGAGATGACTCACCATCATTTCCTTCCACTATCTCATGCTGAGTGACCATGGGCAGAAAAATTGTTTTCATCTGCTCCTTTTAGTTAAAGTTGTTGTTCCAGTAGACTCACTCAGATAATTTTTTTCACAAGTTATGAAACAGATATTTTATAACTATGAACTCCATGTTTTTCTCCTGCCCCCAAACTTGGCACCAGGGGCCTCTCCAGTTGCTGTGAAAAAGCCTGTTTTGTGCTGATTGCGATGAAATGGAGGTGTTAAGTGTGATTCTCCTGTTCTCCAAGACTGGAAGGACTGTTATGGGACATGAGTGGCTATGGTGGTGCGAAATACATGTTTTTAGTGCTTCAAAATTCATATTGTTCAAATTTCTTATAAGCAATGTCTTTTTTTTTTCTGCTAGGAGATGCAGGTGGATCACCCTCTACCAGATCTTGAGGCAAATATTGCTCTATGGTCTTTGCTCTCAGCAACATCCTCAGTGTCCCGGTGATGGGGTGCCTTGGAAGGACTGCGCAGAACAAGCTTCATACCACCTCTGCACATCGGGCTCTCTGCACTGTAAGTACGTTGTATGGCATTTCCAATGTTGGCATTGCCAAGTTGGTTAACTAGGAGTTTCTTGCCATCCGGAAAATTTATTGTGATTTGGATGATTTTATGCTTTTTAGGGGGAGGAAATGTTGTATCTGGTTCAAGTAAATATAAAAGGTACCTTTATATTGATTTATTAGTCCCTATAATCAGCTAAAGTTTCTATGATTGACAGAGAAATCGGTATTTTTCCTGTAGTGCATTACAAGCCTGCTGTAAACAGCACAAAGGCTCTTATTGACAGACAGCATCACATAAAACTCATTCTTTTGCTGCTGTGCCTAACAAGAAAGGGAGGAGATGCTTATTCTGAAGATACTTTCCCTGTGACCTATAATCAGTCCAGTGTATCTCTGAATACACAGAGGAGGGATGTTGCAACGATGTTATGTATAGAGGTGTACATTTTCCAACTGTAAGAAAGATGTGTCTGCAACCTAACTGCACCCGTTTTAGCTGAAATAAACACTTTTGGGAAGAATTTAGCTGAATGGTTATTTTTGGTCTGGCAAAGGGGAAACCATCTGAGTGACTGTCATTACTCTGATGCTGATTACTGGAATTGACCAGCTTAAGGGCAATTTGCTAACTTTGTTTAAAAACAAAACAGGTCTTTCTGGGCCCAGCTGTGATTTAGAAAGGGAGGAGCTCTAGACCACTTTTTTTTTTTTTCCTTCCCCCCCCCATCTTTTTTCTTTTAAAAAAAAAACCCAAAACATTCTTTTTTTTAAAAAAAAGTTTCCTAGCCAAAAACATTATCTGAACCCCACATGCTGTGGGATTTAGAGAATTAACAAGATGATTCAGACATACAATCCTCGTTTTCATTTCCACTCCTGAGAATTTACTTTAAGGAATAAAATTTCTTTCCTGCACTTGGTCAGAAACCAAAGCAAATCCTCTTTTCCTCTTTTCTTTTTCTGTTTTTTTTTTTTTTTTTTTTTTAACTGGAAGGTAAGACAACTAATAAACCTAACATCAAGATCTGGCACATGCTGTAGTCCAGTGTGATCTCAGGATATGAGCGGTGTGACTTTAGCTGGCATTTGCAGCACTCCTCCCTGAGAGCTCCTGACTGATGCCTTGTCCGATTGCTCCTTCCCTTTCCTCTCCCCTGCTCCGTATGGAGACCTGTGCCAGCAGGGGCTAAAGGGTGGTTCAAAGTGTTCCCTTTGATTTTTTTTTTTTCTTCTTAGGGAGTGGGACAGAAGGCACTGAGAGGGCTGTGGTGTGTGTTGGTTTGCATCTCCCTGAGAAGGCAGACCAAGGGCACTGCCCGAGCTCTGCCCCTGAGTAATGGAAAGTCGTGACCCTGCTGCTCTCTTGATGTAACTCCGGTTTCCTTTGCCCGTACTGGGGGCGGGGTGAAGCCCCATAAACCGCAGTGACTTTCTTTCTGCAGCAGGAATAAAGAGTATTCAGAACGTGCAAAATTCACAAGGTGGGCAGAAAGAATCAGTTTATGTTGGATTTGTTTCACAGCGTTTGCCCTTTGGTTGCTCCTTATCGAAAGCAAACAAACTCAAACAAAATATATCCTTTCATTTATGCAGGAAGTTTCATACTTTTCATATTTTTTCATACATTTCATACTGCAGTTTCATTTAAATGCCCACATGCACATGTATTTTCTTGCTTTCTCCCTCTTAGGATTGCTTCCCTTGGTGTTCCTCCCGCCAATTTGATGTAAAGACTCCTCTGACATTAACATTTTTAAATTCATAGCCTGATTAATTTTTTTTTTCCCCTTGGTCAATCTTATTCAGTACCCAGTAACTTCCTCATCCGTTCCCTTGGTCTCTCTTTTGCTCCTTGAATTGGGAAAAGTTTCTTAGCTTGGTCTTGTATTATCTGGTGTTTTATATGTATTATACCCTTCTCTGCCTCTCCCCGCCAAACCCACTCCCCGGTATTTTTATTGCTGGGTTTCCCTGCCAAATTCAGGCCATGCTGGTCAATCTGCCTGACCTGTCTCTCCTCCGTCTTAGTTCATAGGCTCTCTCCAGGCTTCTTTTCAAATTCACCTGAGTTCATTTGTTTGTTTCAAGCTTCTCTGCTGTTCTCATCCTATTTCACAGCTGCTTTTCTTACTGTGTCTTCTGTTTGAGGATAGTCCTAAGTCAGAACAAGCTTACTAAAGACCTTGCAGGTTTTTTTCCTTTCGCTGGCACAGTTCTAGGCAATTAGATCCATAGCTGCATTACTCACTGCATTTTTAAAAACAAATCCAACCTGCTAGGAGGATGAGAGGGGCTGCCTGCAGTGTGTTGCCTTTCACCGCATTTCTCATTCCCATTTTGTTGTACCAGATGCTGCCAAGATCCTTGTCTCTTAGGCACTTCTATAGTCCCGTGCCTCTCCTCCCTTTCCTCTAGCTGATGTTTCACCGGTGTTTAAATCCACATCCAGTTGTGTTTTTATTATACACAGAGATAGAAACTCTGCCCAATGATTCCTTTTCATTCTCCACCTTCCTTTTGTTTTGTCTTAAATATATTCAAGGAGGAAACAGGAGGAGTGATGGAAAAGGAAGGGTTCAGTCTAGACTTCCAAAGCAATTTCCCTTTCCCTACAGAGCACAGCTCATTTCCTTCCAGAGCTGTATGGCTGGGAAGTTGCACATTTCTTTTCAGCATTGACTTTTCCTGAAATTTGTTGAGTCAAAGCACAGCTATTAGGAGTGGTCCAGAGCACCATAAACACAAGTCTTTGAGTGTTCTTCCCTGTTTTGCTGCCACACAGAAGAATAAACAGAGATTAATGTAGAAAGGAGAGGGCGGTCTAGATAAGCAGCCACAGGGTGGAAATGTTGAAAGAAAACAGACAAATATCCATAGACACACCTGCACCTGGGTGTTTCTGCATCATGGGGCCTCACAGGGTTTATTTTTGCCATAAATGTCTCGAGGACAGAAAACTGAGCAATGCAGAGGTTGCTGATTTGGCTGAGAGTTAATTGCAAGGTTTTGCCTTTGAGAAAAAAAAGAAAGTGATAGTTTATGGCTGTAACTTTAACTCTTCAAGTGTTGCATTTTACCAAAGACAGATGAGATTTTTTTTCTTTAAAATGTATTTATATTTGCTGTTTTGTAATAGTACCCCTCTTAATACTATTGCATCCACTGTTACCAAGTGTCTGTGCTTGCTTTAAACGAAATTAATAACTTGCATTGTCAAATTAAAAACAGGCTGAAAGAGTAGCGTAGTCATGACTGAGAAACTTTCCTCATGTGAGTTCAAGATGTTCTCTGCTTAAATTTTTCACATGAATTAAACTTAGTTTAGTTGAAAAGGAAATGTTTTTTTTAAAAAAAGAAAAAAAAGAAAGAAAAATGCGATGAGATCATAATCTGTCAACTCCATGGAGTTTCTAATTTCGTTGCTACCTACTTAAGCGTTCATTTACTTTAGAGGTGAGATTTACTGGGTTGAGAGTCTGTGGAGACTTGGACAGGAAGATGAGCTGGAATCAGACAATGTGATTGATTTATTTAAGATAATTATTTCATCCATTCAGTTTGGCTTTTGCTTAGCAAGACGAAGTTACATGGTGTTTATTGCCCTGCCATCAGTAACTGCAGTTTTGTGTCTGAATAAGTGATTATTATTTCTGAGTCTGAAGAAGCTCATAACTGATGTCTCATGCTAATTGTCAGAAAATGCACAATGAAACTTCAGAGCAGTACTTGTGAACTACTAGGTTACGCAGGAAGTTGAGTTAGTTGATTTTTTCTTTTTAGTGGAGGAATAGATGAGGAAGTTGCCTTCACATTTCGTCTCAAAAGTGGAAGTTCAGCAGACTTTATAGGCAGTAGAGCTTTAAAAGATTTCCTGCTTCCCAGACCCCTTGTTTTGAATTCCCAACTACAGAAAACCCTTCTGCTATTAGGCACAAGGGGAAAACACCGCAGTGTTTGCTCCCCTTCAGCTCAATGACATTTTTTCATGTGAAGCAAAACCCCTGGCTTCAGAAAAGGTTGCACATGCTGGTGGGAAGTGGTTACTACATCTGCTTGATCATCCTACCCTGGATAGTGCCAAACTATTGGGGTCTCAAAATTTCGGAGTTGCTATCTGGCATGGGAGACTCTAAGAATAAGAAAAAGATGTTACGGTATGTAATATAGCGTAAAGACCCTGTTATGGAGCTCATGCTGCAAACTACAGACCTATTTTGTGAGGGTTGGGAATGTTGCTGCTTGTTTGCTTCGGGCAGATTGCAGGTGGCCCGGTACAGGGAGGTACAACTTTTCCATTTGCAGAGGTACCTCTGGAATGAATAGGTGTGTAGCTGGTAGCTGAACGTGCTTGAGTTAGTTACAACTTTATTATAATCCATCCAGCTGTGTTGGACTGGGTGGCTCGAGTTTTTGACAGCTGTTGCTGGCAGGGAAATCTCCACTCTGTTAGAGGTTGTTCTGGCAGTGCCAGGTATTCAAGACGAAATGGAGGTGGGGGTAAAAAAGATGGCTATGACATTTCTACTGATATTATCTGCCACTGAGTAGATCAACGTGGGCTTTTTTTTCTTCCTGAAAGGTGTAGCTCTAGCTAGTTTGGATTTTTCATATTTTTTTTTGGCCTGTTTGCTGTCTATAGTAGGTGTTAAGGCTGCATTTAGTAGATCAGGTGAGGGTGAGAGGTAAAGGTGCTGCTTCCTAAGAGGAAGAATGGATGCACAAGAAAACCAAATTATTTAGAAAATGTTACTTTTGTAGCTGTGATCATGGCATTACTGGGGGCTTTTAATACTCAAAGCAACATCAAGGGACTCAGACCAAGAAGAGAAACTGCAGTAGTAGATAACATTTGTACCCTGCCAGCAAAAGACAGGCCAGTATCTCATGTTTTCAAGTAATTTTTCATCTCATTTTTCCAAATATGCACTCTAGTGGTACTTGTGGGGCCAAGGGGAGACTGACCTTTCTGGTGCAAATTGAACTTGTGAGTGTTTTTGTACATGGAGTTGCTCAGTCTCGCAGGAAGCAGGGCAATTCAGAGAAAAATCAGTTGTGTTCCTGGAAAGCCAGGATTTGAAGCAGTGATATGCTAAATGCTGAATGAGGCATATCAAAATATATGGAGGTGTAGGTGGAAATTAAAAGAAGGAAAACCCCGAGGTATCTAGTTTTGTTGCCCATCATGTGCTAGGACTCCAGAATCTCTAAAGAAAGTAACTCCATCTCAAAATTCATCAGACCTTATATTTCTGAAATGAGGACAATAAGCAAAGTGCCTTGAGTTCTAGGGATAAAAAAGTGCTATATAAAGATTGAGTTTTATCACTAGTATTAATAGGTTGTTTATTGATTTATTCTCACTGTAATTTTTACATCAGACGTAATTACTGTTTTTCTGTGGATGGTGTAGGATGCACAAAGGTACAAAAATATTATAACTTCTCTGAAGGTATTGTTCACAGGTGGTCTGTAAAGATTTAGAGTGCTTTGCATTGTCCTGGTATGTAATACAGCCTTTAGCTATAAAGTCCTTTCACATCAACATATTTCGGCAGAATTGTTTAGTATCTTCCCAGTTAATGATCAACAAATGAAAAACATTTGAAAAGGAAACCAACGTTTACTTTCTATTTTTGAACCTCTCTCATATTTTGCAAAACAAGATGGAAGAAGCTAGAACACGTAGAGCATCCACATCTAAAGAACAGTGCGTCTTATGCTTAACTGACGTCAGCAGAAGAAAACAGATAAGAAGAGTTATATTTCTTATTCTCACTGATGCATCTCCATTACTCTTGCTTTAGCTGACACTAACACAGAAGGTGTTTAAGAGTCCACGGCCATCTCTTTACATCAACTCTGTGTGTCTGCATCAGGAGTGGTAGCGTTCAGGTCTTGTCTCTAGACTATTAATGCTTTTCCTGTCGAGTGTCTCCTTTTCAGTTTCGCTGGCTCAAATACAATAAAATGCATTTATGTTTAAAAACTTAAGCGTGCTCGTAGCAATCTGGAGATTTAGAAAAAACTGGTAGCTAGCTTATTTAGTGAACAACCTTTGATTGCAATCTCTGATCTCAGAACTGGTTGCTGGGCTCACCTGCTTTCTTTCAGTGCTTCCACTGAGCTCAACGGGGCCAGTCTCAGGCAGTTAACTGTGATGCTGAGTGGAACTGGAAATGTGTATGTAAACATTATTTTTGGTTAGCATTTTTTTTTTCTTTTTGGTACAAATGTGATGAATAATCACCATCACTAAACTAGGTGGAAGCAGGTGGAATAACATGTTACACCACGGACAGAAAGTGTTTTCAATGTGAAAGAAGTCTTGGGAGTTTCCTAAATGCTTGCAGGACGGATACTTTCTTCCAGAAACTTCAAGAGGTATATGGAGACTTACTGGGCTGTGTATCCCTTGACTCTTGCTGACTTTACCTAAGCATTTAATAGGTGCTTCAGAAATAAGTGTGTCCAGAGAACCATAATGCTTCTCAGAAAGTAGCTTTTTGAGATGTGGCACTGTCCATTTTGTGTCGCCCTAGTAGCACTGCTAAAGCAGCTCAGAGTTGAATCCCTCCATCACAAATGAATAAAATGGGTCAAGGCTGGATTATAAAGGTACCTTTCCCACCCACATCACTAAATTCTCCTTTTCCTCTTTCTTACCCACTGCCCTTTATATCAGAGACATTTCTGGATATATATCTGGGAAATTAGCAGAATGTTTGTTTTACTTCTTTTCAAAGTGTTTTCATGGTTTTAGGTGAGTGTTTGACTTATGTTTGTTGGCCCTTGCACAAGAGACTGTGAAAGCTATTTCCTTTTTCCTTAATTAGAGCACGCAGAATATCAGGTTTCTGAGCAGTGAATTTCCTCTCAGGAGATAGGTGAGCATATGTGGTAGAAGCGGTTGTTTTTGTAGACTTGAGAAGTTACTCCTTCTGTACTACCCAGATGCTTTCTTAAGCCCAACTTGTACTTTTCATACAGAGAGCAGTACAGTCTTTTTTTTTTTTTCCCTTCTTTTCTTTATTTTTTTTTCTTTTTGGAGTTAAATACACAAATGGAGAGTTAGACATATCTGAGTGAATTTCTAGGAGGGTGATAATAGGGATGTAGTAGCAAACATGGTGAAGGCAATGGGCCAGCCTAGTTTGTGTGTGTAACTTGATTTGAGTCAGTCTGGCTCCACCAGAGCTGAAGCCAGCCTTCTGCTTTTATGCTGGTATTTTCATGCATGACTTACTTGCAGTGCTGGTGAGAAAGAAAAAGAAAAAAGGGAGAGACGTTTCCCTCTCTTTGCTCGTGTCCTGGTTTTTAAGGTCATGTATTTTTATAACTGCTGGTTTGTCTGTGTGGGTGGGCAGGTATGAGTCTCAGTCTGTCTTCTCCTTGTGCAATGCCAGGGGGAAGTTCAGGTTGGTGTGCTGCTGGGGCCAGCCCACATCCTTCACCCACGCAGCCCCATGAAGCAGTTGCACACATCAATCAGGGAAAACCCTCAGCTCTGCGTGCCGTTGGAGCAGGTGTGTGAGCTCATGGTGACATCAGATGACTGTCACGTTGTCGCAGGGTGGCCACCAGCGGCTGGCACATGTTCTGTGTGCAACAGGTCTACCTCCTGAAACAGATGGTCATCTTTAATGCAAAACGTACAGCTCCAACACTCAGACCACAGGTACCCATCCTTTTGTCTCATGAATGTTCTAGGGTAGAGCAAAGGGAAAAAAGACTGAGGAGAATGATTTGGAAAAAAATTGCAAATCTCTGTAAAAAAATCCCACAACCCTGCCTAGTGCCATGCTTCTAAAATTGTCAACCAACTAGAAGCATTGCAGACGGAGGAAGGAAAGACCACCACTGTATCCAGCCAAAAGGGAAGCTGGCTAGGTCAGTTGTAGCCCAAGCATTGGAGAGTTCTTGAAGCACAGAGATGCTGTGCTGTGGTGAAAGGCTCTTGCAAAGCTACTGCTTTCATACCCATGTAGTGTTACTGTTTTTCAAAGCACCAATACTGCACCTTATTTTCTTTCCTTGGAAGATGAACCCAGAATAAATGCACACTCACCCTGCCCAACCCTCTTTATTTTAGTGTCTCAGAGTTTGTAGTATACTAACACTTAGCTGTAAATAAATTAACTGTATGAGGTGAAAATGCCCTCTGGATCTGTTGGCTCTTTCCAAGTCCTATCTACTTGGACCACTTCTGTTACAGAGCGTGAAGCAAAGTCTGTCCCTCTATGCCCAGGTGATGGTGGAAGTGCATCACGGGCTTAATTTGGCCCTGGGAATTCAGCAGGGTGGCTCTGGGTTGTATGAGTATACATATGAGAGACAAATTTAGTGTCAGCTTCTGGCACTTTAAATAGAATATCTGTGTACATAGCTTTTATTTTGCTAAATGAATGGAGTATATTAGAACAAGTTATTCTTGGAACATAGGCCAGCGGGCAGAAGAGGAGATCTAAGGAGCACTGAGGTGCTAGGTGCCGCCAGTCCCGGGGAAGTTCTTAGATAGTTGGCATAGTGATGTTTCCACCATTTGGCAGTGGGGGTCAGATGGGGTTTCAGAAGTTTAGTATCTCAAAAAATGGAGTTTTAGGGTATCTTTCAATCTGCCTGTAGCACTCCACCCCCTCAGTGCTTTGGGGACAAGATGCATGCATACCATCCTTTCAGTTGCACTCCAAACCTTGCTTATGAACAGGTGTATGAAGAAACTCAGTGAATTTAACTTTTAAATGAAATAGCTTATCCAATTATTTTGTCTTGACATGTAGGCAAGAGAAAGCAAGATTTCAAGGAAGAGTGGTGTTAATTATTATAGACGTCCTTTCTAAGAAGAAAAAAATCACCAAACAAGCACTTTTTCATACGTTATAATATTGAAGCCTTCCTGATTCAGTGTATTCACAGACATGTAAAAATTACAAGGTAGGACCTAGTTGGGAACAAATTCCCCTTATTGCCATGCCAACAGTGTTCATGCTGCTCCATTTCACCTACAGATAATAACAGAGGCAGGTGCCTAGACTCAGGAAAAGAGGCAGCTTCAGTTCTGCTGTGCACAGTTCTTAGATATAGAAGAGCAATTCTGACTCCTACAAGATATCGTCAGCTTTGAAACACTGTTTTGTTTTGTTTGATTATGAAAGGTAATGACTTAGCAACTATGTAATTGAATAGTGCCAAGAGTGTTAGTTTACATAGATAATGAGACCATCCTCAGCTATGTTACAAAACTTGTTGTTGGTGTGACTTCTGCGAAATGAATCCGAGTCTTTCTACTTTGGGATGTGAATTCACCAACAACCAAACAGTTGAGAGCAATCTTCCTGTAGGGAGAAGTCTCCTCTTGCCCACCCCTTTGTTTTTCTTTTCTGCCAATAGCCTCTCTTGAAAACAAACTCCTGGACCAGCTGCTTCAGTCTTATGCTGTTTTCCTTTCCTGTAGAAGTTGGTCCCTGCTCGTTTCACACTCTGGAGCCACAGGGGTTGCGGTGGCCCTGCTTTAAGGTGTAGCAACTGCTTTCCATGCCACTTGGATAACATTGCACGGATGAGACCTGCAGGATGAAGCACCGGAGAATACCCATGTGGTGGACACAGAGGGATCACAGGATGCTTGTTTTATCAATGGCTGTTTATCATACAAATGAGCTTGCTCTCCTAATCAGGTTTTCACACAGTGAGGGTGGAAGAGGCTAATACAGATCAGGGGAGAACTGAAGAGGGGCAGGGAAAGAGGGGGAAGAGAAGAAAAAGAAAAAAAAAAAAGGCAAAATATTTGTCAGGCTTGATAGTGTTAATGAAAACATAAAAAAAGAAAGGAGGAAAGCACTGTTTAGAGAGCAAAGAGTGACCTGACAAATGTGACCTCTGTTTTTCCCAAGGGCTTCTGACTTTGAAACCAAAGCTGGCTTTAATGTTCACCAGGTGCCATCAGGGTGTTTTGATTCCCTTTAAGGAAGCAAATTAGCCTTATAGTTTCAGCATCTGAACTTCAGTGAACTTCAGTGACAGGGTGTATTCTTCTTCAGATCATAACCCTTGAGGTTCAAAGGCCATGAGCAGCTCAATGATTAATTCTGTTGTTTCCACAGGAGGCAATGAACACAGACCTGTACTTCCCACAGGTTTTGCCACAGGAGCCTTTCCAGTCCTGTCCCTGCTCCAACAGGGTCTGCCTGAGCATCCCTCGACAGCCAGCCAGAGCAACCAGCAAGCTTGCCAGATGATGCACAGAAGCAATGCTGACAGTAAGATTATTCCTTACACTAAAATAATACTTTAAAGTTCATATTTTGTCAGCTGAGATTATAGTTCAATTTCTTGGAAGAAGCGAGATGTTATTTTGCTCAAGATGTAGGGCTCTTGGTCCCCTGTTGTTATATAAGCAAATTGTTGTTACTTATCGTCCTCTTTCTGGCTGCTTCCTCTCCGTGGGTAATTGTGCCTCTGATATTACCTAGATATCTCAGCCCTGCTTGTGACCTGAGTGTCACATAGAGATTTTAGCTTTTCAGGTGATTGTCTTATTGCAGAAGACGGATTTATAGTAATATTGCATATTGTTAGCCAGAGGAAATGACCAACTGATTGGTGGGGGGTCTTCCTTCCCCCACCTCCCACTCCTTTCCTCTGAGAGGCTCAGGAAATTCAAGCAGCTGGTCTAATCCCCTGGTGCAGAGGCTGTGTTGCAGTAGGGAGGAAGGTAGGGTAGGCAACCTGTCCTCAACAGAAGATTTTTTGCTGGGGAGGACCCCAAAACATCACTGAACTGCTGGTTGCTGGAGTAGTGGCATGGACTAAGCAGCCTTAGTAGCCTTAGGAGGCCACATCCGACGACAACTCTGCAGTATTTGTGGTTCTCTTACCCTCAGTACCGTAGCAAATGGATGCTTTAGGAACAGAATACGATAGCATCTCTAACACCTCTAGTTGTTCTGCAGGACTGTGTGGATCCAGCCATGCAAGAGGATGACTGCTCCTTCTAGTCATCAGTATGAGGCCTCCTGCACCCAGTATTTGTTCTGTGGTCACCTCCTGCACCCTATCTCTTATGCATAGATTTATGTACAGGCCATTCATTTAAAAGTGTAGGACTAGAGCAATTTCAATAAGAGATTTGGGATGCTGTCGTGCACCACAGATCCAAGAGAGCTAGTGTTTGCTGAACTGAACATGCTGATGTTGTTGTTATTTATAATTGCATTTCATATTATGGTACAAAATACATCGTGTCTTTATCTTTGTGTAGAAGTGTTCAGTTTATACTGTAGCAGTGCTTCTTATTTAAAGTGGAAAATTGCTGCATAAAGTTGTATTTACATCCAGAGGGAGCATTTTACTAATTAGTAAATAATGATACGATGAAATTGAAGCACACTGCCTTTCTTTTTCAGTCTTACTTTGAGGAGTGCATGCTATAAAAATGTATGCACAAATAAATGTTTGTCCTTGTGTTCCTATAAACTATGCCAGACGTGTTGCAGTGTAATTTTAATAGCAACGACACCTTAGAAAGGAAATGCTGTCCGAAGATAGACAAGGAGAAGAGGAATAAGAATGTACTTTTTTGAGTTTAAAATAGAACATTAGAAGCATATTCCTATAAACCAGAGTTGCAATATTAACATGCAGATACATAGATATACATTAATATCTTGTTGGAAATTGTCTTGAAAATTTCCAACCCAGGCACAAAATCTAGGTACTTTTTACTTCATGTCAGGATACAAAGCTTGCAGTTGGCGAGTAGGATTTAGCAATGCTACAGCCATCGCTGTGGGTTTTGGGGCCGATTATAATCGCTAGGGAGATTGAAGTGTATTGAAAACCAAAAAATCTCAACAAGCCTTTTAAATGAATTGTTGAAGTCCTCTAAGAGGATTTTACAATAAAGGTATCTGAATGCATTCACACATGTGGGGAAACCTGAGCGTGTATGTGCATTGCTGGGCCCTGGTCTAGTTTCATGTAATGCTGCCATGGACTAAGGCTGTGTTACTGTAAAGTGTGTGTTGACTTGGACAGTGCCTTCCAAATCAATTCAGAGGCCTTATTAGTATAAGGACACTTCTGCTGGAGAATGTGGGCCTTCTTCAGTTGCATTGAGTGATTTTTTAAGGATGCTTCAATATTGGAGACTGGATAATAGAGCCTGCAGGAGAACATTTCAGCGTTAACCTGAATGGATAAGAACAACCTGGCCATCTTAGAAATGATATTGACATGATTTTTTGTATCTAAGTTGTTTTTCATGTAGTAAAAAATAGTATTTTTCTATTTCTGAAGTCTTCTCTACTTTGCATACAGCAGCAAATTCTGGAAAGTTCATGAGCAGCTGCAAAATTAGCCCTAGATTAGTAATTCAAGAGGAAGATGTCTCAGTATTCACAGCTGAAAGGTTCTCCTGCTGCATTCCCAAATTTAACCTTCAGCTTCACTTCCCTATAGTATGATTCTGATTATATTGTGTAATGAACAACATCTGATATAAACTTTACTACTTTTCTTTCTTTTTGCATAATTAAAGGAATTTTTCTGTTAGGGTAGAAGGAAAAAAATAATCTGAAGTGTTTCACTAAGGCTCAGATAGAAAATATAGAAGGTAGAAAATAATTTTCATTATTTGTATTAAGAAAATGTCAAATAATTCAAATATGCACATGGGGGGGAATTCTTCTGAAACTTCAGCTGTGCTTCTAGTTTTCAGTTGTACCAGTTATTGGTGATGAATCTCTCTGTTTGCATGAGTGAATAGAGGAATGCTTACACTGAGATGTCCTGAAGTTACTCTTCTGGATGTATTTTGCCTGGTTGGTTGTCTTTACGTTTATTTTACTGCTCTTGCAAATAAATCACAGTAGTTGCAAATCAGCCTACAAGATTACAAAGACATAAGTAAGCCAATGAGTCCATGTGTTTGAAATATTACACCCATGTTTTTCTACATAATTTTTTCATGTTGTAAAGTGGATATGAATTTCTAGTGAGTGCTATAGTAGGTCACATTTGCATCACCAATTATTTTGTGTCTTTGAGATATTTTGAATTTCATATATATTTAATACATATATATAAATATATATATCTGAAGAGGTCTGTGGTGGTTTTCTGTGCGCATATCTGATAAGAAAACTTTGTTTACAAGCAATACCTCTTTCTCTTGTTGTCCAGCTATCCACAAATAAAAAGCAAAATGGGAGAGAGTGCTAATCATTATTATTTATCAGATTCAGCATGTTTACTGCATGTGCCTATTTGTTCACATTAGCTATTCACTGCTAGTGACAACCCGCTCCCTGAGCAGTAATTCCACCTACAGTCTTCAGTGTGAAAAAGAAGATGCTGGGCTAGATGTAATTAAACTTCGAAATCTGGAACAGTTGTTCGTTTTAGTGGCTGCTTCCTGTGAAAATTCCTTTAAGATTAGTGGGCCGTCAAGACCCAGGGAAGTGCAAATGCATTTCATCACCCCAGGGACAAGAAAAGACAGGCATGGTACCGCAGTGGTTACTGCAGAGAGGGGTGATGTGGGAGGTGACAAGGCACATGGGGAGATATCTGCGCCACAATTGCTGCGTTCCAGGTGCAGCAGCTTAAAAAAAGTAAATCTGAAGCTCCTTTGGATCATTCCTTAAAAAAAAATGAAGAATCACTCTTCCAGTGAAGCCCGGAGTGATTTTTTTTTAATTATTTTTTTTTTAAACTTGGCTACTGACCTTTGAATTCCTAAAGGAGGGAGAGGGGAAGGTTGGGTAGCGAAATGCCGGCTTAACTTTGTCTAGAGCGTGCTGATGGGCGTAGATGTAATAATGTTGTAGCATACCATATGAAGAAGAGGTAAAGTAGATGGGTACATCTGCTGACAATCTTTCTTTTTAATTTGGAGCCACCTCAAGGCAGTAAGTAGCTGAATAATAACCCGATCCCCATATGGCTTCCGTTCTTTCAGAATAATAGTGTGTGCAGGGAGTGGGGCGGGGGGAAAGAGTCTACTTTTAGCTCTGGCTTCTGTTTGCCTCTTTGTGAGCCTGAGAACGTTTCCTGTCTGCTTGGTGATGGGAAATGTAACCAAAACAGAAGTTGGTGAGTGACATTTCTCATGGCTGGCTTTCTGCGTTGGGTTTTCTGTACCACCTTAGAGATGTTGCAACATGCATGGAGGCGGAAGGAGGCCAGGTCTTTAGCATGATTTGCATGCTCGCTGTAATATTCTACCTTATTGTCTTTTCAGCTTGTATCTAAAATATTTTTCCCAATTGTAATTTCTTACAGTCCAGTATTGCAAACAGCAGGTGAATATTGTGCTTTAAAACACATGCAGTTTTGCGCGTGGCACATTTTGAAATAAGGAGTTTTGCTTTGGTCTAGAATTTATACATAGACTCTCTACTTATAGATTCCTCATTTTTGTTTCTGTATCTCCCCATACTTTCCTTCCTGTCTGTGTTCTCTTATTTCCTCTCTAAATTACGGGTATGCAGGAACAACCATTTTCATTGAAAAGGGCTTCGCTTTTGGGGATAATCTATGGCCATTTTAAGAAAGGTCAGCAGTTCACAAGGGTGTTGCCGAACATGGGATTATATGAAATGTGGCTTTAGGAAAAACAAAACAAAATCAGCAGTCCTCAGCACCCTGCAATCTTCAGATGGATAGTACTAGGAACAAATGCCCATCCTGCTTGTTTTTCCAGGAAGGTTTTATGCCAGATTATAGCCCTTGCCCTGTCTCTATCAGAATAAGTTTTGTGATGCAAATTCACCCATGGCATGAAGGGCAAGGTGAGAAAAGGAGGATGAACGTGTGCAGAAAGGAATAACAGAGAGAGAGAATTTGTACTTCAGCTGTGTTTAGTACTGATGCTACACTAAACCACTATAAACACTGGTTAACACTGCCGATTGGGAAGCAATATTAGTATTGGCACCTTTACTGGTATCTGTTGCCCTATTGAATTGTTTGATTTGCTTCAATGAGAGAATGTGAAAACATGCAACTCTTGGGGAAGAATTCGGGAAGGAGACACTCAGGTCATCTCTTTTTTTGGCCTGTGCGGACAGATATACATGTATTTATCAGAGATGAGAATTCAAAGTTGTGGATTCAAAGGCACACAGGCACAAAATAGTTACAGTTGGATTTCTGTGAGAAATTGTACTGTTATTTTTTGTACTTGGAAAAATGTGAAATCCTGAAACATACTTACTTCACTGCCCATTTTACTCTCCTTTTGCTTACCTCCAGAAAATAAATCTAGGCTAAGTCTTTGTTGACTTTCTGTAATTTCTGTCTCCGACTTGCTGCGTCTTCTGGTTCAGCAGTGCATGGGAAACATAATTGTGCAGCAAAACTCTGTCTTCTCCTCATCTGTGTGTCATCAGGGAAAATGTGTGTTGTGGGTGAGGGGTTTCCAGAAACTGCAATACCAACATAAAAGCAGCTGTGAACTCCATCCTCTGGACGCTGCCTTAGGACACCTTAAAAATTAATATTTCTTGCCTGCAGTGGGATTTCAGGCCCTGCAGAAGTCCATTACCTGTCCCTGCATAGGCATGAACAACAGCTCAGAAATTTCTGCAATGTTGTGAGTGCTAAGGTGTTTAAGTTGCGTGAATTGAATATATGCTTATCTGTCCATAATTACTTTTAAATGAGGACATAGGCTTGGTATCATGCATTCAGTGCCTTTATATTCCTCTACATGTTTCCTCCAGGGTCAGTTTTGCTGTTAATACTTTATCTTTTAAGAATGTTTGATAAAGAATCCATCTGATATGGCAAATTCTTGCTTTTCTACGTATTGTCTAGTAGGATGTTCCTCTCAGAGCAGTATGATGAAGCTGAGACACAGTTTGTTTCACCTAGGTAGGGAAAGTTGTGACATTCTAGTTGGAAATAATATTATGATGTTATTCCATGTTTGAGAGAGATCTGATAGCTGTATTAAGCCAGAAAGGCTAGTGGACAAAAGGGCTTAGTCTGTACAAAGATGTTAAATGTGCCTGGGAGTATCCTCTGGCACTGAGGTTATGGGCAGCCCATCTCCATATCATCGAACTCTTACCCTCCAAAAGGTGGTGGTCACACCCAAACTGCCTCATGGGATTTATCCCTGGGCTGTGTTTTTCCCCTGTGGTGCTGGGGAGAGTGCTGGCAAGCCTGTGCCAAACCCATGCCAAGGACTAGTCTAATAACTGAACTGCAGAGACAATTAAAGTCTACTGTCTGGGATTGCTTCTTGGCACTGTTAAATTTACTGATGTAGAAGAGGCCAACGAGGAATGTCTGGCTGTTTATCTTCAGTTATCCCATTTATTGAGGATCAGCACTCCAAGTGGTGTGTTTCATGCATTTGGGAACTCATTTTGCCTTAGCACTGCTGAAGACTTTGTTACGGCTTTGTATTAAAATGGCACCCTTGGTACTTTTGCATGTCTCTTGGAGGGGAAAAAGAAAAAAAAAATGAAGAAAGAAGCCTTAAGTGAGTGTAACACTAGCCACTGAACATGAGGCCAGTAATGATGAAAGAGCTTGCCATTTCCCTGAGGTATTTTTTTGCCCTTCCTTTACTAGTTCAGGGGATGATAATGACTTCTTTTAACCATAATATGTAGTGAATTTCTGCTGTGCGCTTCAAGTGCATGCCTGGTGTGTGTGCGTATACATGCACAGACACACACAGACATACACCGCCCATTTCTAGGGGAGATGTGTAGTAGCTGTGTATGATGTTAGGGTGGTTGGTTTTAAGTGATAGTGACAGGTCACGTGAACGCTGGGGCTCAGACCCAGCAGGAGGCGGTGCATATGCATCTTCAGCATTAACACAATCGACATCCGCTCACCAGAAGGGTGGCTGGGCCTTTCCTTAGGAAACATATGCCAAAACTATTATCGGAGACTACGTCATGGCCTGCGGCAAACTGGACAGGATGTTAATGAGGAGGGAATTGTGGAAGAAGGAATCCAAGTGCATCCCATATTAACAAAACAGAATGCTGAATAAACAGATTATTTCCATTACTGTGCCCTGTCAGCAATCTTGGTATTTTGATCTTTATCAGGTTTATGCTGATAAAGGTTTATTCTTCATTACTTAGTTGATACAGGTTTGGGGGTGTTTTAAATGCAATAAATAAATAAACAAATAAATGCAAACATCTGGGAGGCTAGAAAAGACACTGTGGACCCAGGACAGCTCATTATTTCTCCTTGACGAAGAAATCTCTGGTGCATCCTGTGATGTCTGTGACAGTGTGTAAGGAGGCACTCCACTATGTTAAGCCCAGAGTCATAATTCTGTCTTCTCTGCTGCAATAATGAGACTTTTTGAACTACTGAACTCAGCAGAAGTTATAGGTATAAAGAAAATGGTTTGCGTTTTGCAACTATTTACAACGAGTGGAGACCAGGGAGTTCAAACTGGTTAATTTTTCATTCAGGGACCTGAACTTAAAAATTGCGTTGATGATTTCAACAGTCTGGCACTAATTTAATTTCATATTTGTCAATTTTCTTCTGTAGGTCTTGCTTGGAGGTTCAATATTTTATTGCTTACTTTGCATCTTGTTTTTTCCTTTATTTTTTTCTTACTGTCCCTCTCCCCCTCCCTGAGCAGCAAGAGTGAGACAGACAAAATAAGAAATTTAGGGGAATACAGCTGACCATTTAAAGTTGGGGGGTTGGAGTATTTTAGAAAGGAAAATACCAAAACAATATTAAACCCAATATTTTTTTCCAAGACATCAGCTCTTAAGAGGTTGCATTTTTAAGGACTGATCAGAAATTCAACATAAACATTAGTTTCGTGTCTCTTGAAATGTTAAGTCGGTTCTCTGTTTATTTATAAAATTAATTAAATATGGCCAATGTCACAGCGAGTTCATCTTATCATTAATTTTCAGCTCCCTTGTCTTCACCAGACAATGTATTTTTTCCTACATCTTGGCTAACATGCAGTAACTAACATGAGGTAAGCTGGAGCTGTAATACGAGTTATCAGGATGACGTGGCTCTTGGCTTCTTGGCAAAGTATTCACAAAGTCCCTTGTCTTTGTTACAGTTTTACCAAATGTCAGCTAATACGTGCTAAGAATAGGTTTTTTCTCCCCCACAGGAATGACCTCAGCCCTGACCTGGAGCTTCCCTGTCTCGGGGTGTAGAGATGACTCCTGTGCTGGAGCCATTCCAGCCTCGGCCCCTCAGCCCCCTGAGGTCTAATCCATGCCCCCGTCTGCTAGAAATGAGATGTTTGGTGTTGCAAACCCCATCAAACAGCCCTCGATTGGCAGTCACTGTCCCTCATTATCAATCTGAGCTTGATTTGAGGAACCAGCTGTTGGTAAAGGGCCATCTAAAACATTTGTTGTTTGTTGTTAAACTTCCCTTAGCAGGGAAAATGCTTCTAAATATCAGGTACTTGAGAAAGGGAGAAGTTAGATGTCATATGTTTGTTTGTCTACCATATCATCATTCCAGGTGACCTAGTTTAGGATTGTGATGAGATCTGAAGAGCAGAGTATTGAAAATGTTTGTGAGAGCCTGTGTACCAGAACAATATGGGGTAAAATCATCTTAATGAGATGCTAGATCATCTGCAGAATGCATCTCTTGGTAAATACAGTGCATTTATTTTCCTTAAGAGGAGCACAATGAGCATCTCCCAGGAATGCTCTTTCATAAGGCTGAAAGAAAATAAGTAGAGGTTTTGGTTCTTTTAAAGCTCAAGCAGAAGCAATTTTCTGCGGTAGCCCACAGTTGCAGCCATCGTGACTAAACAGTGGTTATTGCCAGCCTGCTCTAGATTCGTGTGTACTGATGGGATATAGAATAAAAATCTTCTGTCATACTCCAGAAATTAGTTTGTTTGGCAAAATAAACACGGAGATGTTGTTTTATTATTGTAAACCAAGATCCAGAACCTGAGAGTCCAAAATAGTACTGTAGCTTTCAGCTAAAAATCAAGGCCTGTCAGGTGGTATCACATCCACTCCCTTTTCAGCTTTATTTGACCCAAGAGGAAATTCGTTGAAATGCTTGCTAACCTTTACTGAACAAGAGGAGTGACTTCATAAACATGATTTTTTTCCCTGGGGAATTTTACTGCCTGGTCTAGGTTTAGGCAAAGTTTCCCCCTTGACATTTTTCTCCCCATGCTCTGAGTCTTCCAGGGAACGCAGCAGTAGCTCTCAAGGAGACAAGCTGTATTGGTGTTCCCTTGGAAGAAGCATAATATTTGTTGACCAGAGCCTTAGCAAAAAATTTACACTATGTGTAAGCCAATAAAAAGGCAGATTTTTACTGTTCTGAATTTGAGAGGGGAATTTTGTAAACCTTATGAGTTTTCGTTACTTCATTCTTCATAGAGAAAAGATAAAGTTATGGACAATGGCTAGGAAGCAGAAAATGTTTTGATTTTCCCTAATGTTTCCTGCTAGTACACTTGTACTGACTGCAGGTCATGTTATAAAACGAATGAATAAAAGGTGAATAAGTAAAAATTATTTACAGAAGGGAAGTTGCCTTACTATATGTTTTCCCATCCTGATTCTGGTTGATGACATTTTGTAATTAATTGGTTATTGTCAGTGAGTAAAACTCATAATAACCTGTTACTATTATTCAAAATATAAAACAAAACAAAACAAATCTACAGGTTTTCTCACTTTTCCGTCTTGCTCAGAGTGAAATCAACATTACTCAAACTGAATATGTGCAAGACTATTGATTTTTCTCTTCTTGGTCTACATCCGTCAACCAGAATACATTCCATATTGAAATAACAAATATGCCTTCCCACCCAGAGAATGGCATTGCATTCCTTTTCGCTTCCAGACAGGAAGAATTATTTGCGCTTGTTTCTTCGCTATGTCAGAACTGGAGACCATGTTAACATTTCTTTGCAAATCATGTGCCACCAAAAAGGGTCCCTCCTTGATAGAATTGTCCTACTACTGCCTGAGTTAATGTAAATGAACATTTCACTCCAAGGGTAAATATTAGAAATGCAACGGATAGCTTATTTGATAGACTGGCAAGCTATAAGTAAATAACATGGCTGCATCAATAAGAGGTGAAAATTCAGCCATAATTTTAAAGATGTATTGTCTGGCTGTTGGTAACATTTTTCGTGCTTTTAAAGCTAGTGTTTTGAGTCATATACATATATATGTACATATACATATGTATGTGTATACGTGTCTAGCAGAAAAGAATTTTTTTTGATTCAGATAACTAGCTGTCTGCAGAAAACAATGGTAATGAACACAAAGCCATTATTTCTCAAATCATTTTAGGTCAGTTTTGTATTATATCTATATTTAACTCTGCTCTGTGTTCTTATGTGCACACCATGTTATTTTGCTCATTACTGCTTAACTGTCATGCAGGTAGTACCTATCCTTGTGCCATTATTGGACAGGAAATTTATAGAGTACAGGTCTTTGTTATCCAAATAAGCTCATTGTTGTGATTTTAATACAGGAAAGTGTAATGTGGTTAATATGTATTGTTTTAGTATTTTTAAATGATTCCTTTGACTTTCAAAGAGCATAGTTCACTTTTCTGGGCTAAATGAGTTAACTCATTCTTAATACTTCATACTTGATTTTTAAAAGAGTTACAAAATGGTGGAAAGAGTTTTGTTGGTTTTCCTGACTTAGTATACTTTAACTTCAAATACAGGATTGAAGGGTTGAGTTCTTTTTCCTATTATTCTCTCTGGATAGGATTATTTTAGAGACAATGGGAGCATTGCAGCTTAAGTTAACAGGGCATGGGGTGATGCCTTATTGCTTTAACTTTGATATAAATAAAATTGGGGATTCTAGCTGTTCATTTGTATAAACGATGAACTCTCTCCTCCATGACTTGAAGGTGGACACAGAAGAAACTTCTGGCTATTGACTTCTGACTAAGCATTTTAGAATTCTGGTTTGCATCACCTAGCATATATCCTCTTACCTTGACTAAGATTCATTTCCCACCATGCTACATTTTGATCAGCTTAAGATGCGTCAAAGCACACGTGTCCAACCATAAAAGACTTTTAGCATGTATGCTAGCAGCTCACTTTTAAATCTTAGTCTAGGCAAAGCCTGCGGCGCTGTTCCACATTGATGTGTCTAGAAATAAGGGAAGACCTTTAACTCCATCCTTACATGCTCAGCCTGCCATTGGCACATCAACCTGTCTTTTTTTAATGCTTCATAGTCTAAGGAGTAATTTCATCCCCCATGTGTCAACAAGAAGACGAACCGAGTCTGTTTTTTTAGAGCTGTATTGGTAGGTGGAAAATTATAAAACGGAGACTTATGCAGATGACTTACCACTGTAAACTGAGGCTTAAATCAAAAAGTTTTGTTTTGATTGCAAAAGATACTGTTAAAAAATTTTCCTGGAAAATTGTTCTACGCTTATTGTGTCTTGGTAACTGTACCATTCACAATGTGCAGTTTTCATTAATTATACATACCTAGGATGTGCATTATATTTATTGTGAAACAGCACACTATTAAACATACTATGCATACATATTCTTACCAAAAGTGGCATCGTAATAATGTATTCTTCAGTATTTTGTGGCAATTTTACATTGGTACAAAATATGGCTACTTCAACCTAGAATTCAGCTCTTGCAGAGGATATTTCTGTCTCCCTCCATGTTTATTTGAATGATACATATAATTATGTGGGGATACAAAACAGACATTAGGAGAAAAAAATGAAGCAGGAGATGACACTGGTTTTTACCAAGGGCTGATTATGTTTCTGAGAGCTGGATTTTGGCAGTAAAATAGTTTAAGCCACGAGAGGCATTTCTTAACTGTTGTTGATTTATAATATTTCATATACTGAAAAGAAGGACTCCTGCTTAGTACAGTGTATACAATGCTGATAGCCCTTTACAAATCAAAATATAATGTATGTTTAGATCTGAAAATTGGGATATTTTGATCAATACCAGTGCAAATGCATTGTTATTGAATAGCAGTAATAACTAATGAAACAAGAGCAAGAGCTGCTGAAGTAACAATCCTCTTTTTTTCCCCTAAAGAACACTACTTGAATATACTTGCTGCTCACAGAGTATTATTGACATGATTTTTATTAACAGTGAAAATCACATCCTGCCCCGGTCCTAGAAGACCATCTTTTTAATAGCCATTTCCCTTTCCAGATTCCTGAAGTACGAAGGGATCCATAGGTGATATATGACAATAGAAATGTTCTGATTTTTAGGGCAGAAGTATTCTTTTACATGCAGATAGTCCGTTAAACTGGGTGATTAAGTGACTTTGGCCAGTTAAATTGCTTTCGGCTTTTCCTTCATGCTGAGTTAATTGGTTAATATTAGGAGGGAAAAGAAATTAGATACAAATGTAACAAGCAGCAAGTAAGTAAAGGGCTTATTGTAGTCTGCTGTGAGTGGAGGATACTGCAGAACTTGTGAAGTGGAAGCACTTGGGGATTTTCCATTAAACAATGTACTTAAAATCACATAGGAACAAACCCAAAGGAAATACGAGTCAATGATAAACCATATGGTTACCCACATGTCTGAGATACTCTCCTGGCCCTGGAGGAGATCCAGTTATTTGAGCTGAACCCAAGAATGAAGTATTTTTAAGTAGCTGGTCATGAAAATGTAGGATATGGAAGTGTGTTAAGTGTCGCAGTAAGAGAAAAAAATACAGTAAACCTGTATAATATTATTAAGCCTTCAGAAAAGTTTTGCATCAGATATTCCATTCCTTCCCATTCTGTTCTCTATAACCAGCCTTGGCTTATTTTTTATTATTGCTACTGTTATTATGCAGGATTAAGAAATACTTTTCTACTTTTTTTTTAACACACATTTTGAAACAGTGTTATTGAAACAAATGTTTAAGTAAAATACTGAGGAAACATTTTATATGTGCTTAAGAAAAGACACAAAATAGAGTTTCTTGCCACGCTCCTCTGTCATACAACTGAACATGTCTTGAGACTACCTTCTCTTCCATTATTGAGACTCATCCTAAAACCTTTGAGTAATGTGATCCATGGAAACCTGGGGACACCGGGATCAAGGCTGGACCACTGTGTCTTAATGCAAAAAGACAGAAAAAGACAAATCAGCATTCTGATAAAGATGGTTGGAGAAGCCCTTGCCTTCCTCTGTTTTCTTTTCAGCCTGTGATGTGTGCTGCAACCTACAGCTGAAGCTGTTTGTAAGCAGGTCTCAGAGACTGATCAGATAGCATAAATATGTAAATAAAATAGTAACTCTCGTTTAATTTGGAGTAGAGTTAGGGAAGATAATGTGGCTTCCTATTAAATTTCATTGCTGAAATATGTTTTATTGGTTGGAAGGAACATCCTTTACTAGCTGATCTTGTGCCGACTGGAGCTGTGAGTGCAGGGTTTATGCTGGGCATCATGGCTCTTTGATTTGTATCTATTCCAGCTTTGCTATAAAGGAAAGTGGGCTTGAAACTCCTGGGTCATTAGGCTTTCTCAAACTAGCATAAAAAAAGATTTCACCCTCTGCTGGCAGCACTATTTTTTACTTTTTGTAGTCCATGTTGGTATTATGGTACAGAAAAGCAAGCTTGGTTTTTTTGTGGAATTCAAGCACTGCCTTGAATAAGGATGGATTTTAACGCATACTTAAGCATGTGTCAAGGTGCACACCTGAACGAAGCTTGTAATTTAAAATTATATATATATACGAGTCCATTAGGCAGGCGAAGTTGCTTGTAAAATACATAATTTATAAATAGGTTAAAATACACTGTAATAAATGAAGAGTGGAAAAACAATCTTAACTTTAAAGTAATCTTAAACTGAATGTGGTACTCGTATGTAGACACCTAGGAACTGTAAGTTAAGGATCTGCTCTGTGATCTTGCCAGTCAGTCTCACCTCTGTGCCTGGCAAGATCATGGAGCAGATCCTCCTGGAAACTATGCTAAGTCACATGGAAAATAAGGAGGTGATTGGTGACAGCCAACATGGCTTCGTTAAGGCCAAATTGTGCCTGACATTTGTGGCCTTCTATGAAGGTGTTACAGCATAGGTGGATAAGGGAAGAGCAACTAACATCAAAGCATTTGACTCTGTTCCACACAACATCCTGGTCTTTAAATTTGAGAGACATAGATTTGATGGATGGATCACTTGGTACTTAAGGACTTGGCTGGATAGTCACATTTGAAGACTTGTGGCCAATGACTCAGCATCCAAGTGGTGAGCAGTGATGAGTGGTGTTCCTCAGGGGTCAGTACTGGTCCGCACCTCTCCTGTGAAGAGAGGCTGAGAGAGTTGAGGTTCTTCAGCCTGGAGAAGAGAAGGCTCCAGAGAGACCTTATAGCAGCCTTCCAGTACTTAAAGAGGACCTACAAAAAAGGTGGAGAGAGACTCTTTATCAGGGAGTGTGGCAATAGGATGAGGGGTAAACTGAAAGAGGGGAGATTTAGATTAGATATTAGGAAGAAATTCTTCACTGTGAGGGTGGTGAGACACTGGAACAGGTTGCCCAGAGAAGCTGTGGATGCCCCATCCCTGGAAGTGTTCAAGGCCAGGTTGGATTGGGCTTTGAGCAACTTGGTCTAGTGGGAGGTGTCCCTGCCCATGGGAGAAACAGTTGCAGAACAACCGAAAATCTCACTGTGATGTAAAGCAAATAAAACCTCACTTCTTGACAACTTGAGTACCATATCCATTGAGTTCACTGATCGACACTTTGGGAAAAGTTTATGTGCCCCAAAGCTCCTTTGGTTTAGGTTTTTTTACTCTAACATGAATTTGTCAGTTGGTGAGAGAGACTACAGCCTGATTAGGTGCACCCTTAATCTCAGTCACAACAGCACAATATCTGCAATCTTTTGAAATTCACATGCTGGTAACTGCAGAGCCCTCTTAACAGTGCCACATATTATTATTTATTTATGCTATAAACTTTGTCCTAGACAAGGGAAGTTTTATACAAGGCGTATTCTTTATATAAGAAACATTTTAAGATTTTGGAGGTTTTTTCCTCCCCCTTTGGATTGGATGTTGGTGTCCTTAGAAACTGAGACTCAGGGACCTGGAGGGAAGGGCTATGGATTGGAATTCCAGCATGTATTTTATTTTGTCTCTGCCCCAATGTTTCCCAGCGTGGGGTTTGCAGAACTTGCTCTCCTCTACAGTATTTGCCCTATTCGTTATAGTAGTAAACCCACTGGCACCTTCAAGTGAATTCCCTTGGTACTCCAGAAGATTACTTTAGATCTTGCTGGCAGGTAGACGTTGCACTCTGTTTGCAGTCCAATAGGCCCAATAACATGTAGTTTAGAAGTTGCGGGCATTGTGCTCTGTCTTGCACAGTATTTTCCTGTAGGCTTTTTTTCAAGCCACAACTGAAGTGTTTGTTGTTTCTAAAAACAATTTCCAACTGTTCGTATTTGCAAATTAAAAAAAAAAAAAGGTGAGAGACGAGTGATTGCAAGATTCCTTTCTTGGTCACATTTACTAGTCATTTGCAGACGCTCAGTTTTGCAATGACCTTAGCGGACAGCTGGAAGGCCAGAGATTGAATTTTCAAAAGCATGATGTTGGATAACAGGTATGAAAATTACAGTCAATGGAATTGAGTAGCTTTAGAAATGGGATTTGAGGTTCTTTTGACAGGTTCACCTTTAATCTTTCAACAAGGCTGAAGCCTCGGGTATGGTTTAGTGTGGCTGAGACTTGGTCTTAAACACAGCTATTTAATTTTATCAGGCTGTCCTGGGGAACTTTGTGGTTCTTGGCTTCACAAAGCATGATGATCTGCTGAAGAATGACTGTTTTGTAAATGAAAAGGCAAAAGTGGCTGTAGTTCTGTTTGTCTGTCCAGTCTCCTTTAAATCTTCAGTCCTGTGGGTAACACATTATCGGACAGATTCCAGTTTCCTGTTTATATAGGGTCTGGCTTTGATGCGAGTACAACAGATTAAGAAGCAGAAGCAGAGTTCCTGTTTTAGTAATTTCTCATTAAGATGTATATAGGTCCAATGACACTGTGCTGACAATTCTTTAAAACATTAGACCGGCGAGCACATATTTTTCCATCGGCACCAAAGATTTAAAGGCGTACCACCTCAGCAGCAGCCCCACTACTTCGGTTTTGATCAAAGCGACAGATTAGAAAGAGATTTTGCATGTTGTTTTACACGTTTTAAGCTAAGGAAGAGCATTCTGAAAAGGCCGATTTCTCTATATAAGAGAATTAAAGTAAATAATTCCTATATTAAATTAAACCCCACAGTTTTTGTCTGAAATTCATTTATCAACCAGAGTGATCTGGAAACTGTCAATAGGCTTTTCTTATAATTTGTAAGTTGCATTTTATGTTAAATAGTCATGCTTTACTTGCAGTTTCAATGTCTTTAGCAAAGTTTCTTGCCGTTATCTCTTACTATGGGTTTGTCTGGTAAATTATAGTTCTCCTCAGTACAGAGCTCCTCCTTCCAGGGACTTGGATACAGCAACTTGTTCCCTGACTCTTGCCATTGTGCTAACGATTTGTTTGGCAGCCCAGAATTTTTGTTTTGATGTGCAATTCTGTTATTCCTTGTGCAAAGTAATATTCTGTCCATGTGTCGCCTGGTAGAGCAGTACACCTCCACCAGTGTGGTCTGCAAACCACACGTTCTTCTTGTTCTAAGACAATAGAAAACCACATTTGTGTCAAAAATAATATTTAAAAAAAAGCATTTGAATATAATTCTTTGTGTTTGTAAATAGACTTAAGTGATAAGAAGCCTACTGCTGCAGAAGAAGTTTAGTAATTCAGAATAATTTTGTGATGAACTCTGCAAGAAAATGAACTCTACATGAAGTCCCAGCTACTTGGAAGTTAATGCAGGGAGGCCAGGACACTTTTTCCCCTTGGTTTGTGTGGCTTCTCTTGGAAAAAGGTTTGCAGTGACCTTGCTCCACATTACCTTTTCCTGAGTCGGCTTTCCAAATTGATTAGTAATAATAAAGTGTGTATTGTAATAGGATTTGTCTGTAGTAAGTATCCATCCTGAGTAACCCTGGAAAACCACCTCAGTTCTTTTCCTCAGCAACACTGGCTGTAAAAATCAGAGCAATGCAAGGTGTTTAGGACACTCTTTTCAAGCTACGTTTTGTGTTAGCAAGTTTGCTACTCTTATAGTTTAATTGGTATGTGAACTTAACATACCATTTTCTTTTTGTGAGTTGTCGATGTGTTACAAACCCATTTTATTTTCTATTTGCCTTCTTTGGGAGTTTCATCAAGAAATGATAAATATGCCTATGCACATGAATTCCATTATATGCAATATAGTTCCAGTAACAGTATCTATGATAACTGTAGCATGATACCAATAACAGAAAGCTTATACTTAGAGCTATTTAAATAATCACTTCACTGCCTATTTACATTTGAAGTATAGAACTGGCTAGATTTGATTTCTACTCGGGTGTATGTTTATCCTGCTACTGATTTTTTGTTCCTTTCTGCTACTTATGGTTGTATAATTTACATTTACTTAATGATCCAGAATGTTTAGAAAATAGAAAAAGCATCATCTGCTATAAAAGTACTCCATCAGAAAAGGGTTAGTTATCAAATGTTAAAACTAAATAAGATCCAATTGGGCATAATTAAACCAGGACTTGCACTTAATAAGGTGCATACATGCATATTGGGACTGCTGATTTCAGAGGTGGATTAGGTTATTCTTATGTTTGTTTTAAAGCTATTAGCTCTTGAAAAACGAACTTAAAATGAAGACAGTTTATTAAGCTCGGCTCTGCTATCTTTAGTGAGACACCATGAGACTTCTTTCATGGAAGCATCGTTCTCCCCTCCTATCCCAGTAAAATTAGGGCAATTTAGCTTTCTTTAGAAAGGAACTGCAGCGGATTTTTTTTTTTTTTTTAAATCACACTTACTGCACATACTTCTGGAACAATAGACCTTGAATAGGGTTTTTTGTAGGTATGTGATGTGAAAGCAGAGCTCACCATATTAAATTCAGTTGAAATGTTATGTCCTTTTTAATAATCTCCCTCCCAATGGAGTATCCAGTATGTCTAAGGAATCTCTGAACACCTCAGATTATTGTGGTGTTCACATGTTATCAATTGATAGGCCTGAGAAAATACATTGGTCAGTATAATTCCTAAATTTATTATTGCTAAAATACCAGGATGTTTATTTTACCCTTATTTGGATATCATGTAACTAAACCAACATATAGAGAACTTGCAAAGTGACTGAAGAACCAAATGCTTCTCGAGACAAATCCTTATATCTTCTGTGCATTGCAGAAGTATATTGATGGGGATATATTCCTTAGAGGGGCTTTAAACTGTATAAGGGAGCCTAATAGGATTTAAAAGCTGTAAAGTTGGTTAGCACAGTTTATAGCCTACTTGAATGGGCACGGTCTATATTTTTTTCAGGCCAAGGTCAATGGTATAATTGGTGCTGTAAAAACTCCTTATGAATAATTGCAAAAGATACCTGCTGACTGAGGCAAGACACTTTCAACAAACATTTGTATTTGTAAAGTAAATTTTTAGCACAGGGACAGAAAAGTGGAAGTCAACTTTTGCTAGAGCTAGAGCATAGCTCTTGAATTTGAGTTTGTGGTGCTTTTTTTTTTTTTTTTTTTTCCCTAGATTGCTTTCTCACAACATCACTTTTTTGATAATTTTTTTTTTATTTTTCCCTGTCTGAGAACTATAGTTGGTGATGAAAAGAGGGTGTTTGCTTTCCTGGGTTGCTTGGGTTAATGTCTCTGGGTGCAAAATGGGACTTCTTTTTCTGAAGTGAATTATACAAAAATTTCTACTTGCAGCCACTCACTGCCGTAGTCACGAGGCCACTTAACACACTTCATGAGACCACTTAACACAGTCTGTGGCCAACTGCTTTGGAAAGGAATGGAAATGTCACGAGTCAATTATTGCAACATATAAATGACATATTGAGACAAGACCATACCTGCGTTCCATGAGCATAATGAGGTGAGGGCTTGCATTTTCAAAACCTGTGGTTACCTTGCTTAATTACCAGTTGTCCATCTTCTGCAAGAGGAGCCGTTGGGCTCAGCTGGTCCTCATGGGATGCCTGCAGGCAGCCTCTGGCAGCAGGTATTGCCAGCACGTCGCTGCCAGTGTTTAGAAATTGTACTGCCACTTGGGACTGGGTAAACTGAGTCTCCAGTTACGTATCCGAATGCCGCAGCCATTTAACCCTGCTTCTTAGGCTCTCCCTATCCTCTTAACACAAGTGCACATTGAATTTCAGTCAGCCAAGAAATGCAGATCCATGAGGCTGGGCCCATGCCAAGGCTCCTTTGCCACGCTGTAGGGTCAGGCTGTTACAGGGATGCCCTCGATTGACAGGGAGTGGCTGAAATGCTAAACTTTGCACACCTTGGTTAAATATAGTCAGCATACAAGTAACGTTTATACCTGGCTTTATTTATTCTAATATGTATTTCTACTGGGACAAACTTTTAATCCTGCTTTAAATCCTGCATGGAAGAGACGGGGTGTGTCTAAAGATGTAGATGCACGTGTCTGCTGTGTCACTGGCACGTCTTTGTTGATACTCAATGTATAAAGTTCTCAAGAAAGCACAAAATTTGAAGCTTTGCTTATATTTGTTCTTCTTTCTGTTCTGGGTGTGAAGTTGGAAGCAAAGCTGAATTTGTATGTTGAAACAGAGTGAGTCTGAAGCCCTCCATGGAGGAGCTGCATGAATAGGCCACCACAGCTGCTGGCAGACCAGCCTTTTGCAGTGCAGGGTGATGTCTGCATCCCAACACAATCTCCATGGAGAGTCTCCAATATTACTTTCTCTTCCCTAGGACCCGTGAGAGACTTCCTAAAGAGAAGGTGGCAGTTACCAGACTGATGTGCTCTCTCAGTCCTAGGAAGAGGTGGTTAGTATGGCTGCTTTTCCCTGACCAGAGGTGAGCTTCTGCTCCTAACTAATGGCCATGTACCATGTTTGCTGTGCTCCTTCTTTTCATGCAGCATTTAAATATCATGGCAAAGTGCATGTAAAAAAACTTGAAGATCACTAGATAGAGAGTGTAGAGCATTGAATACATGGAAATGGAGCAGCCAGCAGCTAGGAACCGTAACTGTGTCAGCTGCCACTGTCACCACCAGGACTTAAACTGGATGCTCCAGGTCTCCCTAGCTGCTGTTGCCCGAATGGATTTAGCAGCATGTAATGCAAGCTCTTCCTGCACTGATCAGGCATTGTGTCTTGAACATAACAATAGAAAAATAAATAAAATAATAATTAAAAAAGCTCAACCACAACAACATACCACCTCTGTTTTTAACAGCAAGATAGCAAAAGCTTGCAACGATGATTTTCTAGTTGGCTGTTGCAGTTACTCAAGAAGAGTTTCAAGAAATTGCAATTTTATAATTTCAGGCAGGAGAGGAAAAAAACCAAACCAAGCAGCCCAAATAAACTGCTCATAGAAGAAGAAAAAAATAAATAGAAGTCTAAAATAGCATTTTAAAAAGAGAAAAGCAAATCCTAAGGCTTATTATTCCCTTGCAAAATATCTCTAGGCAGAGCTAAGGCACTTTTTCCCCACATAGGTCTCTTTCCAAGTAGAGAGGGCCAGAGTGGCAGGAAGAGTTTTGCAAACTATCCCATTACTTTGGAGAACATTTAGCCCTCAGTTTTTATGCATCGTGGGCAGCTTCAGTTTTAAGCTTCGAGAAACTGTATATTTAATTGGTATTTTAGAAATATATATGACAAATAGGAGATGTTTTATTGGTGATAGTTACTGGAGTTTGTTACTGTGCAAAGGTATAGATGTAAAGATGCAGTTTTGCTTATTATTAAATATTCAAAGCCTGAGTTACATGGCATAGTTGGGATATAAAGCAGGGCTTTTTTTTTCATCTTTGCTGGCTTTTACTGTAGGCCAGTGAAAGAACTTGGCAGTGTTTGTTTATCGTTTCTGGATTATGTCAAAACTTCCTAACGCACATGTTTTCCAGATGCTAAAATGAAGACGCCTAGGGTTTTGGGTTTTTATTTTTATCCAGCTGTGATGGCCTTGGAATGAGAGACATTCAATCAATAAGTTACATTTTCTTTTTTTTTTAGAATGTAGCTATAAGAGTATGACATAGAGAAAAGAACTGCAACTGTATGAACTGCAGTTCATATGAGAAATTATTGTCACAGCTCCTAATGCCAAGTGAACTGGGCTGGAATAAACAGAGCTGGAATGAAATAGAAATTAAGAAAAAGAAAAAAAAAAGTTGACTCCCTGCCTTTAATCGGTAAGTGGTACTGTGACCTCTGCAAGTATCAAATAAGCCATAAAAGAGCTCATGTTGAAACAACTGTTTTGAAAACTACAGGGAATTAAGGTATTTGCATCTCTCAAGAGGCTGTTCATTTATAAGATGTATGTTTTGCTCTGCTTGAAGGCATGTATGCTGTCTTCAGCTGAGTGTTATTCCGCTGCATAATGTTTGTCCTGTTTGTTGGGAAAGTTTAATTTAGGAAGCTTTGACCGTGGACAAATATCAAACGTATTCTGTGATTAAGCTTTGGGTTTGTCTAAGATACCAGTATTTTAAGTTCTAGACATAAAACTATGTAAAGCCCTCTAATGGCTCTTAAAAGAAACCACAAGCCGTTTCTTGAGCTGGTTATACAAGGAGTCGCTCCAAGGGACTTGGTCCTGCAGCCCTTGAAGTCAATAGCTGAGCTCCCATAGATTTTTGTGGTGCAGGCACGGCGCGCTCTTGCCTTGCGCGGGAGCCAGCTGAAATCAGCCCTCCTGCTCCGTCAGACAGTTCAAAGCTAGCAAAGCTGTCATCATCGCTGGCAAGCCCGAGGGGTAAAGCGAGGACAGGACGAGGCTGCCAGAGCAGTTCCCGGCCCTGAACTCTCCCGGGTCACTCCTCCGGCACTCGCTCGGCTGGAGGCGCAGGCGGCGGCAGGGACGAGCTCCCGGCAGCCACCCCGGGGCTCCGGCCGGTGGGCTTTAGGGTACCCACCAGCCTTTCAGGCTCGCCTGCTGCCAGCCGTGGCTCTTGTTTTCAGAGGCCGGCTTCTCTTCCGTGTGTATGTCATCCGGACTTTGAAAACGCCAAGCGCGTGTGTGAGTGTTGGGGCGTGCAAAGAGCACTGCGAGCAGTGCCAGCCCACGGGGCTGCTGCTGGCCAACGAGGGCTGGTGTGTGCGTGGATGCAGGGACTGAAACTCTTAACACCGTTTCTGCGAGACCTTGCACCTGCATTTGAAGGGAAAGCTCATGCATGAGCTCTGTGCACACACACCAGCTCAAAAGAAGCCCCGTTGAAAATAGAGCTTTGCTGCAGTAGCACAAAGTGACTAAAAGCCCAGCACGTACATTTTCAGTTAAATATAATCTTTCTAGCCCATGTATTATTCAAAGGAAGCTTATCTTACGGAGAGTCCTATTATTCAACCAATTGCATTGACTGTTGATATAAACCTCTAAGTTTACTGAGACACTGGAACAGGTTGCCCAGAGAAGCTGTGGCTGCCCCATCCCTGGAG
>JAOXJM010000012.1:62379391-62391820 GCA_026413425.1 Tringa solitaria | reverse complement strand
GGGTTGGAACTAGATGATCTTTAAGGTCCCTTCCAACTCTAACCATTCTGTGATTTTATGGAGCACCTTGTGGGTTAGTTTTGTTCCGGGATAGTGTCATGTGTGAGTTTGGTTTTTTTCTTTTTTTCTTTTTTTTTTTTTTTTTGTTATTATTTTAATTTAATCTTTAATTGATCTGAATTTTTTCTTCTGCCGGGTGCACTGGCATTGGGCTACGTGTCAGTGTGAGGCTTTCCCCCATGCCCTCAAAGAGGAGAGTTCTCTTTGTCCCTGCCTCCTCTTCCCGATATCATCCCGCACCCCTCATTTGCAGCACTAGTGACTCAGAGTCATGACGAATGTGCCATGTGCTGGGGGGTTATCAAAGATGTATGCTTCATATAAGTGCAGGAGCCCCTCAATTAGCTCAGAAGAGATCAGCCTCCATGTGGAAACTCCCGCTGACCAGAGGAGGCGGCAGCAGGGTTGTTTATTCTCTCTCAATTCCATTATTTCCCTTTTTTTTTTTTTTTTTGTTTATGGTAAATTAGCACTAGCTCATGTGCTGGAGATGAAATGAAAAAAGAAAAAAACCCCAAACAACCCGGCCCCAAGGCTTCTGTCTAAAAATGCAGGTTTAATCCTTTGCGGCTTTCAGAAGCATTTCTGTAGCATGCTACTAATTAAGATAAGGTTATCATTTTAAGTTATACCAGGAATGCAATTAGAGCTCTCGCTAAGAACTGTAGCAATCAATTTTATACAAATTATTTAGACCTGGTAAGGTAGAATGCAGTTTTAATAGGACAAGAGAACACACTGTGATTTTATTAAATATAATATAGATTCAAATTACAGCTAGATGTTGTACTGCTACTCATTCAGCAGGAATCCATGTATCCCTTTCTAAAATCTTTTCTTAGGTAGGATTAATTCGAGCTTTTTTTATCTCTCTCTCCATGCACAGTTTCAATTGATATTTGATCTTGAAAAAAAAAAAAAGCCCTTTAAATGGATGTACTGTAAAACCAGAAGTGAATGTAGAGAAGTATTTGGTATGCTTACCAAGTAATATAAATTACACATGTACAAATGGGTGTGAGTTGATGTTGGATGCCAATTTAGGGTCTATGTACCTTGTAGATGTATGCATTTTCTGCAGATACTGTAGACAGTGGATAAAATTCAGCCCTTTAGGTAAGTGAAGAGAGCAGAGTGGGCAGGAGAGTGGGTTCAACTCCCACCAGGCCCCTTGTGCACCAGACAGGGATGTTTCTGTACGTTTGAACTTTGGCCAAATCTCAAAATAGAAGGAAAAAAAAAAAAAGGAAAGGATTGGGTGTTAGTGGAAGAACTATACTTACCCACTTTCACATTACTTTGCTCATTAAGATATATCCATTTCTGAGAAATAGTGTGCACCATAGACATACAAACTGTAAAAGTATGCTGCCATGGAAGGATTTCACAGTCTGCATACAATGTGGTATTTCTATCTCTATGTAGTGTCCTTATGGATCTATTTTTCCAAGCAAAGACTGCTTGTCCTTTAGGTTTTCCTGGAATGGTCATCTTTAACATAATAACTTCTTGTTATCTGGCTCTGGTTGCCCCTTCCTTTTGGAGCTGTGCAAAATTGTATTCCTTGAGTTATACTCATGTTTTACAGATGCCCTTTCCTACATTCTTAACAGTGGACAGTGTTAAACTTGAGTGTGTGTGTGGGCTTAATAATTTCAAAGCTGAAACATTAAAACAATGACTATTCCTCAAGTGTGATTAAAGCTTTTCTTCTGAATTTGCTGAGCTTTTATCTAAAAGAAACAAAACGTGAAATGTGGGTGAGTGCACGTTTGAGGCACTCCACCAATTTTAATTTTCCCATGTAACAACTTGGTGATCAGTGAATAAAATTGTCTATAATTACAGATTAGAAGAAAATGATTTATAAAAATGCATTAGATTATTTCTTGTTTTTTTTTTTTTTTTTCAAAGAGATATTAAGACAGTTTGGTTTTCTATTTTAGATATCTTTTATAACAGAAAATGTTCATTAGGATTTGTAACTTGGTTTCTCTTGAAATGCACACTAGAAGTGTTTCAGTGAGAATTAGAGTCTTCTACAGGGTTAGAAATGAAAGCTTCTGACTTCTGCCTCTAGCATTTTTGTACCAGGCTGTCCATCTTAAAAGATCAGTCTAATTAACTCTTTGCTAAAATGTTCTGTATGTGGGCCAGTAGGAAACATATTAATCTCTCTGTGTTTATCCAAGTCCACAGTACTGTGCTTCCCAGAGCCCCTGTTATCTATGTTTTTTTATTATCTGGGCTGTATTTACCAGCCCCACCGACCTTGAGGTAAAGTATTGCTGCACTGTGTTTTAGTACTGCGTTTTAGTAAGGATGATGCGGGTGGCACTTTTCTGTTTTGGGGCTGGTTTTCTTTTCGATATGCAACAGGGAAATAAAAATTACTATTTAATCAGGAATCTTGTTAGGTTTGAAGGAATGCTGCATGAAAATACATGTTTTTGCAGTTAATTTGATTATTGGCATGTGATGTTAAGAGAGCAATAACAAATGTTTCTGTGGACGCAAGATACTGTTTTCTATCAGCTGGAAAACTCCAGCTTGTGCTGGAGAAGGAGGTATGCGGTATTGCTACTCGTTTTATGAGGATAACCTTTGCTTGAGTATGCTTAGTTGGAAAAGTACATCTGTAAATAAGGTGCTGCCTTTATTTAGGCTATACGGTGAAGATAGTTGGATTAAGAAGGCATAGTTTAGGAAAAAAAACCCAATGCTGCTTTCATGGAGATCATCTGCTGCAGTTTGGGGGTAGAAAGATGTAATTTAGGACTTGCGGCAATTAGATAATCATTGCCACTAGTAATGTGTAAAACAAAGGACACGCTATGGGTGCTTTATATTGTTCTCATTTGAATCTTACAGGAATTTACTTTTTATGTTTTCTTTCAGTCAAAGTTATGAGTAGGATTAAGTTTTGGGATGTATGTTGTGGGAAGTGACCACTGAAGAGCAGAAGCCACCACTGCTCGGTGCGCCCAGGCTGTCACAAGGAGCCTGAGGCTTTTGAAAGCTTTCTCACCTGCAGCATTGTTTATACAGATACTAAATTCTAGATAGTTTTTTCAGGCTTATCAAGAGAAGGTTGATTAGCAGTGGTCACAGGCCTCGTTATGGCAACTGTAGGCTTACAGGTGAAGGTTATTTCGTCATACACAAAGGTAAAGAGAGTTTATGTTTACAGAAGGAATTCCTCTCTGCTGAATCTGGACAGTTGGCCTTCATTAGCAATAAAACAGGTATGTGGACTGGTAGCATGGGTGGGTATCAGCTTCATTTGTTGTTAAACTTACAGGAAAGGTTAGCTTGGTCAAAATGTCTTTTAACAATGTCTTATAATATTTAACACTGTAAGTATTTAAGAATGTCAGCAGAGCATGGCCTGTTTGTTGGGTCCAAATATGTTGAATAGCAAATTATTCTAGTCCGGTGTACAGCATGGTGGGTTATATTTTCATATATCATATTTCGTTATAGTATTTGGGAAAGTTTTGGTTTGAGATGTTTTGAAATGCTTAAAAACACAGGTCAGGACACTAGTGATGAGCAGAAACAAATATTCCAAAGCTAAATCTAGTTATAGATGTCAGAGGAACCCAATCAAGTTTTAAATGGCAATTGAGTGCAGAAGACATTTTCAAATGACTTCTTGATGTTGGATATAAGACCAGGAAACATTCATCATATTGTCCATAATTATTTTTGGAGCTCCTCAAAGTTTCTCACAATTTGTTTACAATGAAACATATCTGCAGTTCACAAATTGATAACGTGCATCCAAGGCTTTTATGTTGCTCAGCCAGTATTCTGGATGCTGTAGCCCTGATTCAGGAAACAGTCTTTACCAGCAAAGACCAGTTAAGTATGTGCTTCTGTCATACTGAAGACAGTACAATGTAAGTGCTTAATACATGATCTTAAAGAGATCTAATTTTAGGACTTTAGAATAAATTTGAGATGTTGCTTTTCTTCTTCAGTTTGTTCTTATGACTTTGTTTTCATTCTTGATAACACTCAGTCTTCTAACTTTCCTTCCTATGCTCTGCTTCAACTTTGCTTTTAATCTTTTATTTTTCTTCTGTAAAGAAAAGAGGCTGTAGCTTTGTGATAAATACTGCTTAGTTAGTACAGTAGCAGATCTTCCATTAGGAAGTGTTTGTTAAAGTAACTGAAAGATTAAGGTTTATAGTTCAACAGAAATACTCACCCTGTTACTTCCTGTGGCATGGATAGTGACCTAAAGTACACCATTTATAATATTACACAGGTAAAGTAGAAGAATGTTTATAAGGTTTCAGGCACATGAAGAAACACCGGCAGTAAAATTGTCCCTCAGTAATGTGTACGTTTCTACAATGCCATTCATTCTCTGTGTGCTTTATGGTATATACCTTCTTTTCCTAGAAGTGCCCATTTCTTTCCTTGAGCAGGATGGATATAGATGGATATAGAAAATTCATCTACACTCATCCCCTTGTTTTTTGTCTTTCTGCTCACTGTGCTCCGAGATCTCTGCTCCAAGGAGATGTGTTTTGTCATTAGCTAATGTGTGAATTATCTTACTGATCCACAATCTGATTAACCTTTGTCACGTCCCCATGGCTGATATTATCCTTGTTTTACAGACACAAATCTGAAGTCTAGAAGTTTTACAGACACAAATTTGAAGTCTAGATGCGGCTGTCCAGAGCCTCCACCAGTGCAGGGTATTCAGTTTAGGATGTGCTATGTGGTACTACCACGACACAACCTCTACTGACGTTAGTTGTGTTTGTAAGTACTACTCTGCAGGATCCCAGCTTGGGGGCCTGCAGAGGAAAAGGCACATATAGAACTTGTGTATAGTTAGGTAATGTTACAAGCCTCACATAAGGGCAGAAGGGGGTGAATTCTCTTCCCTAAAATAATATTCAGCTTTCCAAAAGATGTTTAGATGTTAAAAAAAAAAAAAAAGTTACAACGCTGGCAAATTTGGGCTCATATCTAAGGATCAGCAAAAAGTAACACCAAGATGAACAAGATATATGCTTATAAAATTATAAATTCTGGATACAGTTCTTGGAAGTGCTAATGCTTTACAAACCAAATATTAATAGAAATGTTATTGTTTGGGCAGAAGGATTCTTCTTAGAAATGTCTAATGTTATTTTACTGTAAGTTTACAAAGTGAGGTTAAAAAAAACAAGCAGAGGTGGGATTGAGATTTGACAGAGATAAAAGCAACTGTTAAAAAGTGAGTGGGAGGCAATGTTAATAATAAGCGATGCTTCTGGCTCTTCTCGCTGCCTGTTCACTCACCATTTCAGCCAGAGATGTACACTTCATATATATCTCTCTCTCATAAAAAGTAGGTATAAGTATATGTAAGTATACATATATTTGTATATATATTTATATAAATGCATGTTATGAAAAAAAGTATGCGAGGTTGTATTTCCATGTGTTCATTGTGCTGCCCGAACAACTGGGTGATGAGAACATCAAACAGGGTTTAAACGTGTGGTTATTCTCACTTGAGTGTTGTGCCTTTGGCTTCTGGAAGCAGGCTGTCGCTCTTGCAGTTTGGTCCTTGACCTTCTATCACTTTTGGAGACGTGCCATACAATCTTTGTTTACAGTAACAAGCATGGAAAAACTGACTTCCTGACAGTAATGCTGAAGTCTAAGTTGAAACCACTCACAGGTGAAAAAACATAGTTCTTCCACTTTGAACTTGAAATGTGTTTCATGTAAAACACCCATCTAGAACTGGACAGCCAACAAAAGGAAACCAGTCCTTTGCCCAAGACCAAATATTAACTGCTTTGTCAGCAGTGTCATTAAGGAGTTGGTTGTAATGTGTTTCTGTGTGTTTTTCCCTGTGTAGCGTATAATTGGTAATCTTAAAAAACCACCCCATTGGTAATCTAACTTTTATATAGGTAAGATATTAATTGACTAAGCAGTTCAGGACGCTTCATGGACTTCTAGCTATTGCATTGCATCTCTGATCTCCACGTAACCTCTTCATCACACAGCTTTCTCACAGGCTGGTAAAACACATTACAATTTGTAGATTGGTTTGTATGAAGAACCGATAGATTGCACAACTTCCTTGTTTCCAGGTATTTGCATCACCTTTCCTGGTGTTGTGTGGTCATCAACCCAATACTAATGGTTGTAAGACTTTTTAAGGAAATTAGGATATTTACGTAAGGCATGTGTGTGTTCAGAATAGATTCTCTCCTTGAAGGGCAGGTTTACTAAACAAAGCAACATTTGAGCTTTGGAGTCAAAACCAAAGTCACTATGCAAATAAACGCAAATCTAATGGAAGATTTGTGGCCCAATTCAGTGGTCATGTTTTTGGTGATGTAAGTTAGGTGATATATTTTGTAGCAATGAAATATTCCATAATTATGTGAATAGAGTGCTATTTTACACTTTCAGGAAATTAAAAGGAAACGATAAGAAAAGTGGAAGTTTAATGAAGAGTGAGCTAATGAAGCATTCTTATTTTCCTGCAAATTGTTGTCTGTTCAAGTGATCTGTGTTTTAATGCACATTTCCAAATCCTCTGTACAAATTTTATTTACTTTTTACATCATTACAGTAATTACAGTACTCTACACTAACTTATGGCCTGACCCCTTTTACACTGGCATGTACATTGTGTCAGTTGCTTTTGAACTGTGAGAGGAGTTTGGCCCCAAGGCTAACTTAACTGGAGGAAACAGTTTTTAGTAAGTCAGAATAATAATGGGAATATTAACCTTAGGAAGCTTCCAGGAATGCAGAGACAATTATATATTTTTCAGTGTTGATTATCATTTGATTGCATTTACATCAATGTGTCACATTCTGCCCTGCTGAATACTCACATTTCCCTCCAGGATTGCTGCTGAAGTCTTCTTTCTCAAACAAGCAGTTTGCAGGGAGCCAATAGCGCAGGGCTTAAAATATGGGGTTTTAAAGCGCACAAGCATTTTCCAGCATACAACGATCAAACATGGGTGAATATTGAGAAAACATCAATCAAATATTAAACATAGCATTTATACTCACACTGGAACCAGAATCTCAAATATTATGATTAAAAAGCTGGCAAATACAAACATGCATGGTCAATGCTATCATATGGAATAGCTGAAACTTTGGGAGGCTAATTGCAATAAACTGTCCATCATACAACTGCAGAACCTAGAATTAATGTGGGAAATTTTTCAAAGAGTAGTATTGAATAATCAGTGAATTCAAATAAATTGATCTGGTTCCAGATGACTGCAAGACAAAAGTGCATAACTGTGCTTCACCAGTTTCTTGTGATGAAGGTCTCTGAAAATGCAGAAGCAGCATTTCCTTATTTTTTATGTGCACACACTAAGGTGGTCTGGACAGATTCTGGCACATTGTAGTGGAGACCACCAAAAGGTGCAATCATGGTTATTTTTTTATCCTTTGGTTGTCTATCTATTTATCCTTTGTATGAGACAGTAGTTAGATCTTCATACAGCATAGCAATATCAGGAGGCAGCTTTGAAGAAGCCCATCAAGTACCAAAGGAGTTTAGCTGTGCTCACACAAAACTCCTCACAGGGTATTTTCCCCTACTGAAGAGCTCTGTACGCTGTAGAGAAACTGCTTCTGGGACATGAACTCTATGATAAAGTTGACCTGAGTGTCTCTAAACTATGGCAGTGTGTGTCTAGACATACCCTGTGGTCACTAAACATCTACTGGTATTTTGTGCAAAGCGTATGGCACTTCATGCCTTGGCCAGTGGCCAACATGGCTCAGTACTTAGGCCAATGTGCAGCTCTGCGGTTTTTGTTCACTGACATATGTTTGTTTTGGTTTGAGTCCATAAGGTTTGCACACTTGAGGTTCACTTTGAGGTTTCAAGTTCAGCGAAACATCAAGTTTTGCCCGGCTTTTGGGTTGAAACCTCAAGCCTAATGATGATGATGTCCCTATCTGCAGATTGCGAAGGGAAGGGTCATTGAAAAACAAACCCCAAAGCCTTATGCTTGCTGGGAATCACCAAGCATTCAAATGGACCATCCTTGCAGAATTTAGCATTTATATGTCTCTGTCAAAATAGCAACTCCACGTTTTACTGATACGCACGAGTGTATGACTGGCGTTCTGCTTCAATTAAAGCTGTGGCATTTCTCCCAGTTTCTGCTGTTTTTCAGTTCCTGCTTCCTGGATGGCACCAGTGCTAAACAGCGCTACGCAGGGGTGGCAAGTTTTGCCTGAAATAAGCAAAAAGTTAAATTGATGTTAAACCATTGGCCAGATACTTGTTTGTTTTAAGCTCTGTTACTTCTGGCCCGTCTCTTCACTGTCCATGCTATGCTTAACCAATGTGAAGTTCTGCTTCCTTTCACTTCAGGAAGGTAAGCCCCCAAAGGGATTTTTCCCAAAAAAGGACAAGCTGGTGCCGTGAAGGCAGTTGGGTAGCATTCCTCTTTTGGCTCATAATACCTGTCTGGTGTTTAAAGGAATTTAGGTCTTGTTCTCCATAACAGTGCAACTCTCCCGGAGCTGGGATCCAAAGTTTCGTTTTCAGTGACGTTCAATGAATCTTAGACTCTCAGGGACCCATGTCATAGTGGAGTACTGTACCAAAAAGATAATTAGCCATACAAAGAAGCATACTGAATCTGGTTGAAAAGCATCTGAAAATCACTCCACAGAATTCAGTGGACTTTAAGCAGTCATGAATTATGCTTATTTTGGGGTCTCTGTATACTGCTCTAATTCTTCATGTTGATCTAGAATCTACTTTGCTGCTCATTTTTTTTGCTCCAAAGCCTGTCCCCTGTAGACAGTTACATCAAATCCAAGGTAGCTAGCGTATCCTTAAGGTAGCACAAACCTGCACTAATATGGAGCATCGTTTATGATCAAATGTTTGAGAACAAATCTTCAAATGCTGGCATGGTGTTGGGAAAATGTCTATTGATGACCTGCCAAGACAGCATCCAAGATAAGCTCAGTTCTTTTTGTATCTTCCTATCTAAAAGCTTTCATGTGAACTCAGGCAGTAATGATGTCAACCAGAAATTCCGACCTGTACCCTCAGCTGTTCGTGTGGACAACTTCCTAGTTCTCCATTCACCCTATGGAAGGGGAGAAAACGTGCTGTGGAGTTCAACTGAGAAAGTCATTTTAGACAGGTAATTTTAGAGTCTGCTAATGAATTGCTTTGCGAGTTGACAGTATCTAACAGAGCAAAGTATCTGTGTTAGAGATTTGGAGAGGGAAGAAAGAGCTAGTTACCAATGCTGTTATCAAAGAATTTGGTGGGGCTGTTATCTGAAGGGATCTGAGTGTAAGAATTAGGTTTGTAAGCACTATGGCATGGGGCTGCCTCTCACAAGGAGCTCTTCTGCATCTAAGTCTCTTACATTTCTGAAGAAATGAAGACTGGTCTTTCTCTTTGTAATTCTTGTCTTTTCCCCTCCCTCCCCCTTCAATTGCATCTAATGCGACTGTGTATTTCTGGGTCATACTTAAATGTTCATACATTGTGTACCTGCATAGGAGGGGTTTTTTTGTGGACATATTTATAAATACTGTAGGGTCCCCTTTTCAGGTCTGTTTGAAAAAAAAACATCCTGTATTGTGTGTGCTGCATACTCCAGGTACCATGTTGGTTCAGCTCATAATTATGGCTTCTGAGAGTAGTTGAGATTTCACATCATCTGGTCTTGTTTTTTTCTCCTGTTTCTCATGAGTAACACATGACAGAGCACTGGAATCAGGGTGTTCGCTGGGGTTTTAGAGGTTTGGTCAATAGCTGAAGTAGAAGCATTCTAGATATCAAAATGATCATTAGACGGTGGTAATTTGGAGGTGCTACAGATTTGAGCTGAATTTGGTTAAATGAGTATGAAAAGTCTGTTCATTCTTTGACTCCTTCACTTCTCTTTGGTTTGAGTGTTAAATCTAGGAAAATGTATGCAATTCGGTATTTCCCACTAGCCGTGTGGCGAAGGCTGTGTATGTAAGAAATAGAGACAGAACTGTTATTTCCTACACATTAATTTCCCCAGGGAGGGAGTTGCAGCACTGGAAGAGGCTACCCAGCGAGGTTATGGAATCCCCATCTCTCAGGGTTTTCAGGACGAAGACACAGCTGACCTGATGTAATGTTGACGATAGCCAAGGGGTTCCCTAGGTGACCTCTAGAGGATCCTTCCAACCAACATATCTGTGATTCTAAGTCAGAACAGATAAATGAGCTACTGGCATCAAGTGGGAAAGATCATCAGCTCACAGAGTCAAGAACTCCTGCAGCTGTCTCTTAGAAACTAATAAGAACGGACGAGGAGCCATCCTGAGACATGCTACTTTAATTGTTATAGGTTAAGAACAACGAGAGTGGTCACCAGGACAGCTCCTCTTCTATTGTAATCTAAAGCCCTGAAGATACTTATTTTGCTGCACTGAGTCCCTGCCTCAGTAATGTTTTCCTTTTGGACTGAGAAAAAGTCATCCGAAGCCTTTATTCTCCATATTAGCTGACGCTGCATCTGAAAAAACAGTATTATATCCATTAGCTATAGTCTGAGTTTGGGTTTTCTAGCAAAGACTTGCCAATGCAAAAATTGTTAACCCCACAGGTGAAAATGCCCTCGGATGATCGCGGTAATCTCGTGATTTCTGTGCATGCAGTCCTGCAGCTCTCCTGAACGCTAACTGCACGCTGAGGGTGAATGCTACGACTGGCTTTTACGTGGAATTTAGGCAACTCCTAGGTGCAGCCCATTGCAAAACCCCCTTCTGATAGGAGCCAATGAGAACCAGCTACAACCGCCTTGTGCAAATTTTTTTTTTTTTTTTTGCACTCTGCGCTCGCACGAGGGGTTGGGGAAGGTGGAAATCGGCACGAGAGAGCGCTCGGGTTTTGCTCCGATCGCACTTCCCCGTGCGAGTGCTGGGCATCTCTCCCTCTTCTGGGGGATTCTGTGCTCCATCTCCGTCCTATAGCTTGGGAGCCTGCGATGGGATCCCGTGCAAAACAGCCGTGGGGATTCATGGCAGCTATCTTCTTACGTTCCCCCGACACCGCGTACGGTTTCAGTGTCAGGAGCCAGGGAGCGCAGCGTTGCGAGGTGGTGCCCGGCTTTTGCAGACAAAGGGGATGGAGGACTCTGTGCCACCTGCTCTGTCACCTGAACAAACGTTAGGAGCAGAACAAGCTACAAACCGCTAACTGTTTGTCGGATGACAACTTTCCGCAGCAGCAATTCCATCGATCGTCAAGGTCGGCTTTTTTTTTTGCTTTTGTTTCTCAGGCAAACCGGCCCCTCTCGGTTCCATGCTCCTATAGGCAAGATGGTAAAACAGAGAGAGATGTTAACTGCTTGGTGCCCTGACGGTGAGCAGCGTTGTGGAGCTGCACGCTCTTACTCGGGGACTGCCAGGGGTGTCCAGATGTTTCTGCGTTAAACAGTGTGGCACACCACCTCTGCTGGAATTGGCAGGCAAGAGCGTTTGCTTCTTGACTTCGGATTGAAAGCTTTTGAGTCGGCAATGTCAGGGAAACATTGCCACCGTCCGCAAGCCAGAGAGCGCCCTGTCGTGTCCCTACGCGAGGAAAAAACCCTGCCTGATTTTCCTGATTATTTTGTGGGACAGCGTGTTTAATGAAATCACCAGTTATGAAAACGGTGAATGCCCCTCTCTCTGTTTCTTGCTGTAGTCGCTCGTGAGCGTGGGGCTGAGTGGGGAAAAGGTGTGGCCTTGGCAAACAGCTTCTTAGTCTCAAATAAATTATTCAGAACACAGGTTTGGATACAGATTGCAGGGAACGATAATGGAGTTGGTTTTCTGAGCCTGCTCATGTTATGAAGACATGGAGTACGCTTTTCAGGAATTCACTTAAGTGGAATCAGCTTTGAATAACGTAGCCTGGAAGTAATATTGCTGCCATCCAGCTAGTGTCTGTGGAACAGCATTCTGCCTCCTGAAGCATTGGTGTTGAAGACGGATAGATAGGGAGATATTTATTTTGGCCTATTTTTTTTTTTTTTTTAAAGGGAAATTCTTTCTAGCCGCTAGAGAGGGGCATGTTTCGGTCGAGATTTCCACACACCCACACCCCCCCCTCCTCGAGTGAAATAGTGGACCACATCAGCATCCGATTTGGGTGCGTCATGTGGTTTCTCATGTGATGCTGGTCTCGCTGCGCTTTGGAGAGTGAGCCTTTGTGACTCCGCACTCTTGGACAGTAGCATCCAGCAACACAGGAGACTTTGGGGAGGGGAGAGGAATAGAGACACACCACCCCCACCACCCCCCCCCCCCAGAAAACCCCAAAAGCCCAGAAAAATAAAGTTACCGTAATTTATTATAGTTATTGTTTCTTCTTAA
>JAOXJM010000012.1:62365169-62379037 GCA_026413425.1 Tringa solitaria | reverse complement strand
GGTGGGGGGGGAAGGGAGGAGAAAGGAGGGGTGTTAATCTAGGATGGGGTGGGTGAAAGCTTAAAGTAATATTATGTAAAGTAATCCAGTGCTTGACAAGGGCATCAGCAGCAAGAATCCAGCCTCTGCTGCTCCAGAGGATTAACATGGGGAAGGCACGGCGCTGCAGTCGGGTTTCACCTCAGCTTTGTGCTGGAGATGGAGAAATCAGGTATGGGTTGTGCCTGGCTGCTAAGGCAAAAGCCATGGGAGAAGGAGAGAGAGAACGGATGCAAATGCGAAGGAAGAAGAAACGCTACGTGCCGTTTGTCTGATTCCGTGCCTCCTCCTTGCAGGGAGGATGGCACGATTAACAAAGCAACGTATGGACGGAGGGACTGTAAATCCTAGCTCGAACATTCCTGGTACTGTCAGGGAGGGAACTGACGAGCGAGGTGGCTGCAGCGATACCCCCAGGGGGAAACAGCAGCCATGCACTCTGTGTGCATATATATATATATATGTATCTATGTGCTTTTGTGTGTGTGTGAGCATGTATAGACATTGAAGGAGAGACATTTCTGACCAATTTACAGAGGAAGTTTGTCGCTTCGCTGGGTCAGACTTGATTGCAGCTTGTATTTTCAGCTATAGCTCTACACCCATTTCCTGGCTGAGCCGGCACTTTGCGAAAACAGATGTAGGCAGAATTCTTTTGAGAAATGTGAAAGCAGATCCTTTCCGCTTAACACCTTGAAGCACTGAATCTTCTGCACTGGGCTGAGAGAAACCGGGGGGGGGGGTTCGTTTTCTCCATCTTAAAATCTTTATAAACACAGCTGTATCCAGTATGGTGAAAAATTCTATACTGTAAATAGAAATGTGATCAATCTAATCAAAATAAATGCATCCCAGATGACTTCTAGACCAGCTGGCTACCACAGTCATCAGATGGCTAAATGCTCAACTGAGCATTTATACTCAGTGTTATAGTTACATGTTTTAGTATTATTTTTTTTAGAATTTCAAAATCAGCCTCTAACTGAAAAAGATTCTTCGTCTATCGGAAAAAGCCAACGCTGGCATTTGGAAATAGATTTCTCTGCGATGTACCTGGGTGTATTTTTTATTGCTGAATGAGAAGGGGAGAGGCTGTGTTTTTAGAGCAGGTAGACTTGTCACAGTACGGGCGTATTTAGTTGGGTAGGCAGCTCGGCTTGGCCATGCCTGAACAATGCAGAAAAGAGGGGAAACAAGTGCTGCACTCAGCTAGCGGGGCTTGGCATTGCTTCTGGCAGCTGCCTACTGAGAAAGAGATTTTTCTGGTTTTTTTCTTTTTTTTTTTTCTCCTTTTTCTTTCCTTTTATACAAATCCGTAGACCATAATGTCATCCTAAAATGTGTACGAGGGGATTTCCCAATAGTCATGGTGAGCTGCCCTGCGAGACGCCTGTCTGGCCCTGCCACTATTTGTTCCCCAGCCTACAAAGGCAGCCCTGTGTGTTGGATTATATTTAGCCAGCTGTTGGATAACATTCTTGTGCTGGGGGCAAAGGAGTCTTATTACTCCCAAACTGTAGTTTTCTGTTTGCTTAAAGAAAAATAACCTTGGCAATACGGCAGGCTCTGCAAAGGAGTTTACCGCCGCTCCTGTACCTTTCTGAAACTGTCGTGCGCTTGGAACTCGGGCAGTTTAAGGAGAGCAAGGAGGAGGAAGAGAGACTCTTTAACTCACAGCTTCAAAGCTGCAGAGACGAGCAAAAAATGTCAGCAGCTGGTAATTAGGAGTCCACGGTTACGTCAGTGACTGTATCTCTCCAAGAATAGCGATGTGATGTGTGCCACAAAGGAGGAAGACAGCCATAACCTGGTTATCGAGCCTGGTCCAACCAAGAGAGAGCAAAATGGATTAATGAGTCTGCTGGTGTTCCTAACTCCGATGTGGATGGATTACATGTAGGAGGCTTGCTGAATTCTGCAGCAGCGAGGACTGAGTTATGGGTTTGTCAGAGGGCACGCCTTCACCGAGCGAAAGTGTGAATCTTTCGGAAAGACACGCAGGTGAACCGTCTGTCCTAGAAAATGTCTTTCCCGGCTCCATCCTGTACAGGCAGCTGCGTGACACGGAGGCATGTTCCGAAGGGAGAGCCCGGCGAGCCGCACGGAGGTGTTTAAAAGGAAGGGTGTAATTAAACACAAAGCAAGCGTGCCGAAATAATTCTGTTCTGGCACTACAGATTTGATACCGAAATACCACCCCAGAGAAGACCGGCTGGGGCTCTGGTGTGGTTTATATTAAGGCTTCTCTGGTTAAGAGCGAGGGGGGGCAGGGAAAAGGGCTCGGTGTGCAGCATCTTGCAGCCACACAGGAGTCCCCAGGGCTGCGGGAGAGGGGGGGCGGGGGGGAAGGAGGGATGTGCGGGGCTATGTGCTCTTAAAGGCACACGCTCGCACCCCGCCAGCAGCTCCCTGATTATTTTTAGCTCCGCGCAGGCAACTCTTGAAGCAGCGGGATTGCCGGGGCTTGCTTGCTTAATCTGCTCCCACGGCCCTTTCTCCAGGCTGTGGCTGGAAGTCGGGGCTTTTAGCGATGCTCCTCCACGCTGTTCCCCGTTCACGCCGCCCCACGGCTGGAAGCCTGGCGTGGTTCCCCACTCCCAGCAGACGCGGGCTTCGTCGCTCTTTAATTTACCAGGATAGGTAGATTGCATTATGCAAACAGTGGGGTGGGTTGGTTTTGGTTCGGTTTGGTTTTTTTTTTTGACTGTGAACACAAATTTGTAGGAGGAGATGACTCTGTATATTAAACCAATAGCTCTTTGAATTGCGTGCGGTATAATTTAAATATCCTTCCTTTAATTAATAGAAGGTTACACAAGCCGGCATTGTCTGGGGCTGTTTAATTTACATCTCGGGTTTAGTTCAACGAGCACAACCTGCCTGATTAGAAGAGCGTATTCCGCGCGGCCAGCAGGGTGGAAGGGCATTATTTTGTTTGTGTTAGTTCGAACAGCTGGTCATTAATGCAGGCCCCATCTCCCGAGCGAAGCGGCCGCGGACGTGAACGGCCGCCTGATTAAGGCTGCCCCTCCGCGGGCCCTTCCATCCAGCAGCCGTTGCTCGCAGCGGAATAACGCGGCGTGATTTGGTGGCGCTCGAGCCAGGGTAGTGTGTCATCGTGTCAGCCGGCAATCGAGGTTACGACGGGGCAGGGCAGACAGACGGGACAGTGGGGTTACTAGACCGTGGCGTTTTTTAGAAATGCAGGGCTGACCTACTTCGGGTTATTCTCGCTGGCTGGCAGCTGCCGGCGGCGGGGCTCCCCCTGATAGGCCGCGGCTGTTGCTAGGGGGAATTGGCATGAATTTTTCCGCATGCAGGCTCGGTGATTGAATGATAAAAAGCTGACTGGAATTAAAGAGATTCGGTTCAGTATTATGCAGATTTATCTCCCTCGGTTTTTCCCTCTCTCTCCCAAATGCATAAAAAAAGGAGCAGAAGACAGTTTGTTTCCATTTATTTTTGACCTATTTTTGGTTTGGGTTTTTTTGTTTGTTTGTGTTTTTTTTCCAGGGGAGGGCAGAAGCGTTGTGAATTTTTGATCATCGTTTGCTATTTAAGCCCTTGAAATGATATGACAGTGGGCATGCATCTTTAATGTATGGGAGGTTCGAATGCCGCCTCTTTGGAAGGGAACATAATGAATATATTTTGTGCTCTGCTCAGACCGCCGCCTCTTTCTATTTGAAGCTATGTCAGATTCCCTTGTCTGGAAAGGGGAAACATAGACCGGGTTTTATTGCGTAACATTACTCCTTTGCTATTTTTAGCTGCCTGTACTTGACAAAATTAGTCCTGTGTTTATACTGGTGCATGAAATTAATCCTCAGACTGTGTCTCCTATATGCAGAGACAGACGCCCAGGTCATGCTACAGCACTGTCTGTCATGTTCATCGGAAAAGGGGTTTACATGCTACAGACATATCAGCTCTGCAGACCTAGCAGAGAACTGATATTTGGCCTGTAATCAGATCAATTAGAGAATCTCTTCTGGATTTTGAAGTATTTTTCAGGCTTTGGTTTTAAGTTGGATTCTCTAGATGACCCTTTTTTATTTATCTACATCTGCCTAAAATAGCGTTATCTTTTCACAGAACTCTGTGGTCCCTCAGGAAGCAAATAAAAACAATACTCAGTGAAGAATCCTTTGATGTAATTATGAGTATTTCCTTTGTTATTATCACTAATTATAGAAGATCTTTGTTTAAACCGCAATTCCCCTCTGTGTGATCCTTTACCATGCAAAGCAGTTACAATTTAGTGCTCGTAATTTTAAATTGATTTTTCATGGCAACGCATCGTGACATCACACTTGAAGAATTGGGAATTTTCAAACTGAGAGGCAGTTGGGGATGAGGGAGAGAGACCCGAAAGTCTTTGGAATTGCAAAGTAAAAAAATGTGACTCGGTGATCAAAAGTAGTTGAGCTCATTTGTGTCTGAAACGGTTTCATTTGAAATATTTGGATGAAGGAGGTACCTTTCAGAGGGGTGTGAGCAGCCGGCACGTCTGTCTGGATGGCCATCAGCTTTGCTGGACACAGAGCTCCCCTGCCTCGGCCCCTGGAATTTCTCGGGAAGGTATGAAGAGGAAGCAACTGGAAATGGAGCCGTGCATTTGAATGTGTCTTGTGGCCGAGGCAAAGCATTCAGTTCCTACAGATTTGAATTTCCTATGTCTCTTTCCTGGCCTTGATTCATTACTGAAACTCGCACCACTTCCTTCTCGGCTCCTTCCTGACGGTCCCATGGAGTGACAGTTTTTTAGAGAAGTGAAAGTGTAGAGCGGCACTATTTGATGCCCGGTAATTGTGTTCCCCTTGGCTGTCCCCAGAGGTGCCTCCAGAAAGTTAAACTGCTGTTTTGGTCCCACTTCCCTCAGCAGTATTCTCTTGATCAAAGTCTGATGTCTTGATCCGCTTTCCTGTGGGATGCTGTCAGTGGCTGTGGCTTCCTACTTGGGCTGTGGTTTTCATACCGGTCTTCCAAACTTATCTCTATGTTGTGTTGTTTGCTGAGCTTCTCCCCGGTTGCCTTCCCCATCATGAAGCAGTTCAAGTGATCAAGAGAAAAGGGCTGGAGCATGGCCAGGTTTGGCCCATGGTGTCTCCTCGGTTGCTCGTACCCAGGTGGGCAGCCTCTTTGCTGGGATATTAGCTAACTTGGACTTCAGCAAATCAAACTGAGTGTGCAATATTATGTTAAGTTCAGCAGAAACCTATTTTCTAGAAAAAAGTATTTGAGTGTTGTCTTATTTTGGTATATTCCTGCTAAGAAAGAGGAAGCCCAAAGAAAAGCAACAAACGATACAAAGCATATACTCTGTGGAGAAGAGTTATCTCCTTGATGTTTGTTTGGGATTTCAGTGCTGTGAACGTGTATAACAAATACCAAATTAGACAGTTTTAACAAACCATCAAGTCACATATTAAATATAAAAAATGCAGTGCACCAGAAATTGTATTCAACATTAGGTTACTTTTCAGAAAGTCTCTTTAATTGGAATTATTCCAAATAAATGAATGTGTGAATTATCTGATCATAATGCTTTGGGTAATTATAACTAGCAGAAATATGGAGTTAATGAAACAAAACCAAAATCTGAGCTCTGTGTGTGTGTGTGTATAAAGCATAAGAAGCAGGACACCAGAGGAGTTTGAAATATATGTCTGTGTTGAAAATATTGTCAGTTGTGCACATTCCTTTGAAAAAACATGTTAATCATTTTCTGATGATCTCCTCTGAGGTTTCTATTGTTGCAACAACTTACACCTCCTACCTTGAAGTTGCTTACCTACAAAAGATTGTGTTGTATTGTTCGACATTCTTGTACCATGACCTCTCCTGTGAGCTATGAAAGATCTATTATGCTGAGTTTCATGCTCTAGGGTGGCTAAGCGAGTGCTGATTTACTGGTAGCATATTCAAGCAATAATTTTTATTCTTTTCCCAGCAAAAGACCTAGAATCCTGCCTCTGTTTGCAGCTGTGAGACGCCTGTGCTGCTTGGTGTACTCCTGACCTTCAAGTTCTGGCCGGTCCTGGATTTGTCGTGTATTTTGTGATGGCATTGCAACTTTCTGTTTTTCTGAAAACGACGAGAGGATCCAGGGTATAGAGCGACACATCTTGATTCCCATGAAGGGATTACAGCCACCAGGAGTGAGTTGATTCCCAGCCTTCACCTCCTGCCAGGCCCATAAATATCAGTTCTCCTGCAGCAAATGTGTTTTGGTTCCGATTTCAAACCAAAAGTAGGAGGAATTGTATTATATTTCTTAAAAGACTGGCAGTTGGCACATTCCTTTCATTGCAATACAGTAGGGAATACAAATGTTTTACAAATTAAAATAATCCTTACATGATTTTATTTTTTTTTTCCTGTGATCCACTAACATGGAAACAAATTGTGTAACACAGTACCGTCAGCCGGGAGCAGTGTTATTGTGGCTCCCACAGTCATGCTATTCCTGCATCCATGGGTGTGTGTGCCTACACACTCACAAAGGCTGTATACAGGTAGCGTGCGTGAATGTGTATACAAGACATAAGGTGAATTTACACAATTATAATCCCAGTTGCCTCCGCGTAGTACCAAAGCCTGTGCCCCTGGATGTATGGTGTTGGTTTGTGTACGATGAAAAGTGACTTGTCATAAAATCTGTGCAGTTCTGGCGCCTGGCACATCCATTGTGTTAATGCTGTCAGCCCCTTCACCACCAGCAACAACAAAAAAATCATGATTCTTCATAGTACAAAGGTAACAAAAGGGATAGTGTGGTGAAAAGTAGGGTGTACCTAGATGGATAGGTTTCATAACCACTCCTGCCCTTTTAGTAGTCAATAGCGATGTAAAATGATGTGTATGATAGGCTGTTTAAGAGGGAGAGATATATTTTATATTATCGTTAATTCTTCCCTCCTGCTCCTAGGCCACACCTACTTCAAAAGTGAATCCAGACTCAGATCTTGACAGAGATCATGACCCTGTTGAAACCAATGGCTGTTTTATCCTGGAATTCAGTGGAGCCAGGCTTTCATCTCTGGTATTTTCCCCTGAACATGTCTTTTTTTGTGCTCTTGCTCCAAAGTGTGGTGTTTCTATTTCTACTTTTTTTTTTTGTTCCTCTGAAAATGCTTTGAAAGCTTACTTTTTTTTTGAACAATATACTTAGATTTGCTCTTGAGTCTGAGAATATGTGGGGAAATATCACTTCACTGCCAAGCAGATAAGGTTGAGTTGCAGTTAGTCTCCATAGTTATGTTTTTCCTTATACTTCTCCTTTCATCATAAAATGTCTTTAGTTTTGATGAAATGGAACAAGTGGTGAAAAAAACAAATATGCCAAAGAGAATCCAGTCTCTAACAGGCTGCAGAAACTCAGGTAATGAGATGGCTTGTGTCTCGACCTACAAAGCTGGGGCTCATAGAAACGTAGAGGGAGGCAGAACAAAACAGTCTTTAAAAAGAAATGCTTTCTAGCTCTCTTGTCAACTTACGGTGTTAGCATCGTTGAAGTTAATGGTGGATTCCTTTTCCTTTTTTTTTTTTTTAACACTTCAATGTTGCATAAACAGTACTCACACCAATATTCAATGAAGTTATTCATTTTGGAGGTAAGGATACCACAGCTGTGTCTGGGTTTGCCATATTTTCTTTGTTATATACAGACATAGTTGTTAGACTTTTCTGAGGTCAACATTTTTTGGATATTTCAAGGTTGGGGACATTTGAAATAATGGCAGTTAGTAGAGGACATTGGTGATTGATAGATTTTGTGCAATATCTGTATCCTTCAGGAAACATGCGGAATGGAAGGGGGGTAGTGCATTGTACCACATACCTGGTTTGGTTATGGTTGAAACAAATGGCTGATGAATCTCAGTTTAAATCTCCCGTTTATGACCTCTAATGATGGCAATATATTCTAGCTCTCACCTGCAATTCCTGTGTGTATGCACAGGCACGCATACACACCGTTTTAGCTGAGCTAAAATTGCTAGTGAAGTCATCTCCAGCAGCTTTTCATACTCATCTCCAGCAGCTCTTCATATTACTCCTTTGAAACTCTAACCTACAGTTGTTTACAGCTTACAAATGAGACCACAAGTTCTTTTTTTCCCTTCCCCCCCTCCACTCCCCTTGCAACGGTTGGTAAGATTACGTCCCTTCGTGAGTTTTATGGATGCTTCCTTTTTATAAAGGAGCAGAAATTCCAGTGCACTTCAGTGCCCTATTTGCTCTGTCACAGCCAGTTGGTCTTGTTTCCATCAAGTGTTGGATGCAAACAGCCAGGGAGTTGCACATTTGTCCCCACATTGGACTTCGATTTCTTGGCCTTATGCTCACTGTTCTCCACATTTTTGCAGTTGCAAAGAGATACTTGCAAACGTGAAAAATAGCCTCCTCTGGTGTATTTGTAGGGTCAGATTCACGTTTGATAGGAGTTTAGGTGAACCTGAGACCTGAAGATTAAGCACTGCCTCTGTTTTCCCTTGTTTTATGAGAGCAATGTCATTTTAGAAGAAGCAAGTGAATGGCAAGCCAAGGAGCCCAAGCAGACAGATGATGTTTGATTTCACAAACCAGGTATTCACATTATGCTATGTTTCTAAGCATCAGGACAGGGAACTAGTGCTATGCAGATCAACTTGGTTGTGTGTTTTCAAACAGTGTAGATCATCTGAAATCAGAGCTATGAGACCGAGTGAAAGCCTGGCACTGGTGGAGCAGTCAGAGAGCGGGGCTGACCGGGGCACAGTGCCTGCTCTCACAGCTCTCCAAAGAGATTCTCCAAAATTTCAAGTGCTGCCAACAGCTGGTTGCCTTCTTTGCTCAGCCCAACAGATGCTCTTTTCAGTTTGGTGGTGATTGTAAGAGGGGGTAATGCCCTTTACTTAAACCAGCTCTCTCCCATAAACCTTGGCTTCTCGATCGCCTTAGGTAGTCCTGGCTGCCTCATATTAGTATTGACTTTAATAGGAATTTGGAGCATGAAAAAAAATTGGAAAGCAGCCAGGATTTTGGAACAACAGTGTTCTGTAGTTGAAGATTTCTAGATGGGTTGGTTATTTCTGTTGCAGAGAAAGTTAGAAGAAATGCAAGGCAGTGAAGTTTTGGCTGTACTCTAGTGCTGCATAATGATGGAGACCAACAAAATCAGTTAAAACTCTAGGCTTGCCACAATTGCTTGCTTAAAAGAATGCAGATCACATCAGGAGGAGAACATAATAGGGAAAAAAAATATGCAGTTTTCTCAGGCAAAAAAGTCTTTTTAATAAATATAGTTGTATGGGTTTTGTTTCACCCTTGATGAGTCAGCTGAATGCTCCTGTATACATTTATGATGTATGCAATGGGAACTCAGCATGTATTCACTGATCTTTATTTTTATGTTTTGTATTACCCAAATGTTATTTTGTATGCCAAACGTTATATTGTACGCTGAAAAATGGTCATGAGCAATCAGAAGACTGAGCGTACAACTTCTACTGAAAACTATTTGTATTTTAAGACAGTACGCCAGCATACTTTGGTATACAAGGCAGATCTGAAAAACTTTAGGAGAAAATGACATCATCTGATGTTAATTCATGAGCAACTGATATATTATTGAAGGAAAAAATCATTCCAGGTTGAATGAAAAGCACAGAGCACAGTCATAAATCCAAATTCAGTAATAAATGTCCCTGTGGACAAAAACAGTTTCTTGGTTATTTCCCAAAATTAAAGGATAAGTTGTTTTTTTCAAATAGAATTCTGTTACTATTTGTAAAAGTTATGGTTTGTATGTAAAAGTTGTTCTTTTAGTGGAAAGCGTATATTTTTGTCATACACTTCTATTGCTTTTTAGGCCCAAGTTGCATGGTCAGAATTCAGAAGCTGGCAGGTAATTCCCATATGAATGAGAAACTGGTGATAGAAGTGAAACGTATTTTTGGGGTAGTTTTGTGGCAGTGTGTTTTATTCACAGAGCATGTGTGCAAATCGACTTCCCCGAACGTAGGCAAAAATCATCAGAGCGCTGTGTATTTTCTGGAAATACCTTAAATGCACATAACTACGAATGGTGTTCAAAAGAAGCTCCATCTTTCCAATGTCCCCTTCCTCTCACGTGCCTTTTCCTTGCTTTGTCTGAAACTATCTTACTCCATGGGTCTACAACCAGAAAAGAAAAAAACCCCATTGTTCATCCACTAGATTCACTTCTGCACGGTCCCCAAGCAGTTTATAGCTTGGGTTGTCACGCCTGTTGTGTGCAAATGTTTTTAAACATTTGGCTCCCCTTGGCATTGAGCTGTAAGGACTTAATGTATGTGCTGGCTTTTATGAAGTCTGTGATTCTTTCTAGATTCTGGACGGTACCCACACCTTCCCGATAGCCACTAGAATACAGGCCGTATTCAAGCAGGCACATACACGTTTGTTTTAGAAAGGATGAAATGGCTTTTTGTAACTCCTTAATCCTACGTCAAAGGGTAGAAAATGCAGGGTTTTTTTTTCTTGTGAGCTGGATGGACATCAGAGATTCTTTTTTTTTCCTTGGGTCCTACAACCCTGCTTTGAAATATCTTTTAAAGAGATGAAAAGGGTGTAGTTGTAGCTTTAAAACCATGAACTTTGCGCGTTACTGAAATAAGTGGTTCTCCTTTTTATTCTGGGATCCAGGTTGAGATAATACACAGAAGTAAAAAAAAAAAGGCTGTCTTCTATTTTATTGTCTCTGACTTTCCTGCCTCCTTTTAATTTATTTTTGGGGTCTGGAAAGAAAAGCTTGCCCAAAAGGCCCAGTGTATTGAGGTGTGAAATTGAAGGAGTTGCTCATTCTTACAATCCAGACACTGTGCCCTTTCACAGGGTTAACATAAAAAGAAACATACTGGAAAACACACACCTAAGTATGAAAAATTCCTTAAATTCAGGGTGTGTTGATACAAAGTGAAATTTCTACAGTGTGGAAAGCATTAAACCTGATCCAGAAAAAAATGTGAGGTGCCCCAGCCATTGAGATGTGAATCTCTTTAATCCACACAAGCATTAGAAAAATCTGAAACATGTGAAAGTTCAAAAGCTGCAAAGCCATTACATGACTTCTTATTCATTTCTCAAATATTGTAACTTTCTATTGAACTGTGAAAAGGCTTTTTCTTGTATTTTTTTTTCTTTTCATAAGCAATAGATCAGTCAGTAATATGTTATTGCACATTGTGAAGCTGAAAGTTAGTTTCACTTGATTATATCTACTTGGATATAAATTCTTGATTTATTTTAGAGGATTTATGTAGCATTTCAATAGTTGGTAACTTGTACCTTTTCAGCAGCTGCTTTTAGGGCAGGGGATAAGGGCAAGGCTGAGTTCAAGTTTTAATTTTTTTTTTAAGATCAGTTTCACAGTAAGTGTAGAGGTCATTTTATGGACTAGCTCTAACTTTGCATGAGGGCTTTTTAACTGTCTGTGTGCTAATTAAAAACAAAAAAACCCAAAAAAACCAACCACAAACTAAACCAAGCTAACAAAACCTAACCCGAAGCAACAGAAAATACCTTTTTCTTTTTTTTTTCAGCTTAACTTTACAGCTCTGAAGTACACCAAGAGGACCTTCAAATTTGGTGAAAACTAACTTAAGAGAAAACAGTAAGTTTGTAAAGGGACGGACCCGGTTGGTAACAGAAATGCTCAGCCCCAGGATTTCCCACTCTCGGGAACCCTCTGAAGTGCATGTGTGCCTAACTCCAGGGGCCAGGGTCTCCTTGCCTGGCCCCAGCCTGTCCTTGTGCTGCCACAGCAGCCAAACCTCCTGCCGAGGCCTGGGCAGCCTGGCAGATCTGGCTTTCCCTCTGCGGGAGTATTAATTTGTTTTGCATCTGCAATTGTAGTCTTCGGCTTATTTTCGATACCTTTGCCCTTGCTGTGGTCAGTTAAAGCAGCCCTCAAGTTTTCAAATAGTTGTCTCTCCCTGGGCTATGAGCCATGCTTCAGGCTGTTTGCTTAAATGAAGTTACTTGCTGAGATAAAGTTGCTGGGGAGGAGGAGTCCCATGTGTCTAATGGTTTTGTTCTAGGAGCTGCCAGGGATGTAGTGTTACACTGACATGTCTGAAACAAAAACAGTTCTTCATATATAGGGTAACAGGCTTTCTTGAGGGCCGGAAGAGTGGAAAGTTTCACGTTGATTTGCCATTTGAAAACTGGCCACACGTTTTTGTCAGTGAAACTCCTGTGAGAAGATAATATAGTGACAAAAACCAGTTGGAGTTGGTTTTTAAAATGGCAAGCAACTGCATAATCTGACAAAGAGACTTTTTGAGTCCCCTCCCCATAAGAAATGTCTTCCGTGCTTAAAAAGACAGGGAGAGGCCTGTTTTCCACATGAAAATAGTTGGCAACCTGACTTGCCAAAAGATGTATCAGAAGAGCTGAGGTAATCCACTAATTTCTGAGGTGGCGAAGAAGAAAAGTGCAAGTAGTCCCTGGGCTAGAAATGGGGTTGACTGCAGGAGCAGAGGGGAACGTCAGTGGAGAACTCCGGGATCTCTGGAGGAGACCACGTTCTCAAGCAACGCTCATCATTTACAGTTATAAAACCTAAACAAAATAAATGTCTCAAACCTGTGCCAAGACCCAAAGAGCTTAAAGGTAAACATTAGATAAGGATTAGCTGTAGTCATTCCGTCCTCTGCTGCCAAGGCCTTGCAGCACAACAAAGGGCTATTGATCCAAAAGGTCATGTAAAAGAGGGCAGGGTTTGAAGAAACTGAATTTAAAAAAAAAAGAAAGAATAAAAAAAAGAGCCCAAATGAGACAAATACAAAAATAGTAACTCAGAGATGAATGGAGTTCTGTACATCAGGCATTTCTCACATGCATTCTTTTATTTCTCAGCACAGATACAGCAAGTATCTATAATTCTCTTGGTTTTCCTCTGCAGTCTCCAGAGCTTGAAATGGCAAGTAATCACACACGTGTTCCTTTAAATAAAGGTAACAAAAGAAAACATGGTGCTGTGCTTAGGTTTTTGACTTGATGTTGTTCTACTCTACAGGTCTTGCAGGGATGCTTAAGGCTGCTCACACATGGTGGTAGCCAGTGGCTACTGGCTTATGACTCTAGCATTTAGGCCTTTGCATGGTAGCAGCAGCTGCCAAGAGGTGTGCTATCAACAACCTGCTATTACCCTGATCTTCACCAAAAAGGCTTCTCCCGTACCCTGCCCTGATGTTGTGGGAAAGGGGAATAATTGTCTGTAGCTGGGTTTGATCCGCAAGTTGTCAGCCTCTTGTATCCTGAAAAATATTAATAAAGGGCAATTTACTCTTGTGAGGTTGCTGTAAAAAAAGATTCTAAAATACAGAGATTCTAGTGTCATCTGCAGACAACAATTTGCTAAGTGTGTTTGTGTTTTAGGGCCAAGCAGAAAAAGAGCATTCCCTGTGAATGACAAGTGCCAATCTCATAATGTCATATTACTATTACGGATGAATAAAGAAAAAGGCCCATTATGTTATATCTAAGTAGAAAGAAACCTAACAAAGAAATACACTGTGTTGTTAGTGAGAGGAAGTATAGACTTGTGGTTAGGGCACAGGAGATGTTGGTTCAAATTTCTGGCTCTGCAAGAGACTTCCTCTGTGACCTTGGGCGACTCGTGTCCTGCCACGCTTCAGAACGGCAGGAGCACCCAGACTGGGAGAGAGATTTCCTGGAGAGATAGGTTCCCATTTAGGCAATGGAATGGGTGCCTGAGTGGCCAGAGATCTTCAAGATGAGCAAAAAGGTCTTTTGAAAGTCTACAGTAAAAGCAGGAACCACAGGACTTGGAGCTTCTTTTT
>JAOXJM010000012.1:62353085-62365069 GCA_026413425.1 Tringa solitaria | reverse complement strand
TCCCCCCCCCCCCCCCCTATTTTCTTCTCTCTTTCCTATGAAAGTCTGGCTCTGATGCTGGTTATTGAGCATTTGAGAATCTGATCCTTGACCTCCCTTGGGATTCTCACTCTTAGTCATCTTAAGGCATGGGTTCCCAGCTGAAAATGGGGATAACAATGTGTCCTTTATCTTGCTGTCTGCCAGTTTTGTCTGGTTAGATGTCGAGGCTTTAGGGGGAGAGACTGCCTTCTACAATATACAGGTATTTGACCCTAATCTTTCAGAGGTATTGGGAGAAATGGGGACTTTAGACATCAGTGTGATGAAAAGGAACACATAAATGATGGTAAAAGCAGGGATTTTTGAATAAGTGATGAACTCTACTCAGTAGTATTAAAACTGGTTTTGCTTGTTATAGAAAGAGAAGACATTTTGGGTCAGAGTCAGGATTCCTTCAAGACTTGGGAATGTTGAGATCCAGACTTGTGGGTTAAACAGATCTCTACCCAGAGTTAGATTAGAGTCTGTGTTGAAGTATGTTTTCAATTATATTCTGTTAGAAAAGTAATGCTGAAATTTATCTTAAGTTGTCACAGTGCTTCAAAGCATGGGCTTTTCCTCTCTCTAAGTCCTTGAACAAACGCAGGATGTGTTGAGGCAAAACTGTTTCCAATTAAGTTGATGCATTCTATTCTTTAGTGTTTCAGGACTTTAAATTTAAGTTAAAGAAAAATCCTGTAGCCAGAGTTCAGAAGGATGATTCAGATAAAATTGCCTGGAAAGCAGTCATTTGCCTGAATTTTTGTGGCTGTACTGTGTCGGGTCCTCAGATAGCACAGGGTGACACATAGCCATGAACTTCACTGAAACTCTGCTGACTAACGTGGACTGGGGATCCAGCTCCTCTCTGTGCCACGTCACTGAATATCTAAGAGGGATTTGAAGCATACGGGTTAAGGGAAATAAAAGTGATTCTAGCAGATTTCTCTGTTGCTTGTACCTGATATAAATTTTTGCTGCAGTAATTGTGCTTGGTTTAGCAGAACAAGTTTTTGAAGTTCTAAGCATTTTTCCCTGCCTAACTGAAGCATTGCTGTTTATCGCCCATCATTTTGTCGAGTGTTATCCTGAAAACTTCTGGCGTGTTGAAGATTAAAACGGGCCTAAGAGTGAGTAATGGGTTTTCAGGTAAATTTATGTAAACGCACAGCACATTAATTGTTCAAATTCTCTTCTCCAGCTCAGGACAAATACTTGCATGTTTACACTTGACGGTCTTATTTGTCAATTCTTGGAGCTGCTGCTGCAGGGATCCCTGAATAAACCGCCTTAGCGGTCTTCTGCATGGTCTTTCTGGTACGTGCCACCTCCATTCCTGCTCCTCCTGCACAAACACTTCCCGGCTGAACGCTGGCCAGCAAGGTTATGCCAGAACTTCATTTGAGTCACTGGTGCTGACTGCTTTGCAATGCCCGGCCTGCTCAACTTTGTTTTCCTTCAAGGCCAAATTTAAGACTACTTGGAGCACATACTCAAACTGGCTTCAGCAAAGGTAAAAATATAAGTGGAAATGATGATAAAAATAAATCCTTGCATTTTCGTGATACTAAATAAGGAACAAAAGTCATGGGACGTGGGAACAAACGGTCAGTTTCTCACTTTGGCCATTATCCTGTTGCAAGAGTACGTGCAACTGGCACTCAGTGCTGAAGGAGTTTGGGATTTTTTAAACTTCACAAGAAAACTTTTTCTTTTTCCATTTTTAAGAGTGAGGTTTATTGTGGACAAAAATGTTACTGAAGGAATCCTGCTAACATTGTCCCCTTAGTTGGAAGAATTTTGTGCAGGTATTCAGTAATGCATTAACTGTCTGGAGGGAGCTATAAGGAAAAAATCTTCAAAAGTTACTGAGTAGCTTTGCTGAAGATCAGAATGTTTCTTCAAATTCTCTTCACAATAAAAATCTTATTTGTGGGACCCTGGATAATCTTTTCACCATTAATGCAATCTGTTCTGCATTGTGTGTGGGGCTGTGCAGTGACAGGGGTTTAAGAACAGAAAAACTTCAATTTCAGTTTCCTAGTTGGTTTTGGTATGTTTAATACCTGTGTTAAACAATTAGGTCATTTAGAAGTTGAAATACTGAGTTCAGTTATGGATCCAAATTATCTAGTTGGCCATAACTGTGAACCTACTTATGCTTGGTTCTCTTAAAACTAAGTACAAATTACTTTGGTCCTTTTAAAAGATCACTTTGAAATCTGACTCCTGAAAATATAAGACACTATCTAACATAACATTAAACCACACAGTAATTCAGAGCAGTGTCCTTATTTAGGCTTTTTTCTTGAAAAGTCAGCTCAAACCTCTCTTCCATCTAAACTTTTAAAAGATTTTGATCGCAAGCTGATTTAAGTAAACTTCCTGGACTCAGAAGGTACTGGAATTTTTACATATTTTAATGTATGCATCACGGGATAATTGTTCTATTTCAGGATGATATTTGGTTGTATTATCCATGACAAGTATGCTGTTTCCCTTGTCTGTGTTTGTAATCTTAGTAGTATGTTCCTTTCATAGAAAGAGGGTATGCTAATCTCTTAGTATAAATAAGAAAACCCAAGAAAAATAACCACTGTGTGACATGGGTCTCCTTAGAGCTGGGGGATAATATTATGGAAGCCCTCCTAATGAGGGATAAAAAAAATACTTTTATTTTGCTTTGGAAAAATGTGGACCGTTAAATCTCATTCTGGAAATCTGGGCTGTGACTACTTTCTGCCTAGTAGGGTGCACATTTTGTCTTCTGTGTGGAACTATTTCCTGGTCACCACTTTGAATCAATAATTGACTGGCTGATTGAGTCCTGGCCACTTTCTAAACCATAGCAGAAATATATTTCAGTTGAGATGTCAAACTGAGATTATTTGAATGAGCACATTTTAAAAAGGTTAAACATATTTAATGACAGAGTAGCAAAATCTTGTGCTGTAAACGGGCAGGTGCTCGACTTAAAAAGAACACAGAAATCTCCTTCCAAACCAAATAGCTTAAGACATTTTTATTTAAAGTCTAACATATATTCAAGAGTTTAATTCACATGCCTTATTATTTAATCTGAGAATGTATTCTGAAATTACTGTGTTGCTCCTGTAAATGCAATAGTTTCCTGCAGACAAAGGTCCACATGACTGTGACAACGAACGATATGTACTGCCCAATGCATGCGTTATGGGAGAGTGCAACAAGGTTATACCATCCTTTTTTTTTCTACAATCCTCAAAACCATATTTGGAGGAGAAATCACAGCTGCTTTTGTCCGAAGCGCATCGGTGGTTTTATGACTGGCAAATATGATCGGCGACGTGACTCAGCTTTAAAAATAGTGACCCAGATCTTGCGTTAATGGACATTATCTCAGTAGTCGTAGTGGAGACATTTGAATGGTTCAGTTTTGTAGAAGGGAGACCATACACAGATTATACCATAGCAGGCAGATCCCTAATGGTCACAACTGCTGTGCTGTATCGACGTATGGTTTGAGGGAGACAGTTTAAATATTAGCAGTAGCTTTTCGAGCATTGAGTAAATAGGACGTATCAGTAAGTGGTGTGGATGAGATAGCGAAGTTATGGATTTCACACCAGCTTAACTTAAATGAGACTATTTCCAGCAAGAATTGATGTATATTTGTTATAGGACAAAAGACACCTGGGACGTTACAGAGATATTGCCCGATCTGTCTTTTGACAGAAGGATAGTATTTTGAACCTTCCCAAGTTGACTGGCATTATACACTTTTACCTGCCTGCCAATTGCTGCTCATGGTACTAATTTGATCTCAAGCTTATTTTGACAGAAAAGCGTGTCTGTTGTGATAAAAGCGACCTTGCACAAGATATTTGTGGCCAACACGTTAATAGTATGAGGACCAACTCTGAAGATTGCCTGATGACTCTGGCTTTAGCCAGCTAACACTCTTACCTCAGTGAGTTATTCAGGTTCCTGAAGTTATGCATGCACCAGAAAAACTCTGATGGGTCAGAGATTAAATTACTTTCCTTCCTCTCTTCCGTCTTTCCTTTCTTCCCTTCCCCTCCCCACCCTCTGTCTGGCTTTCCAAAGAATGTATATTGATTTTTGGCCCTAAATTATCACTGAGGCAATAACGGACAGAGGATTTCAATGTAGCATTGTTATGCTGTGGTCAGATTTATATGTACATTTTCTAACAAATAACATTACTGCTGTCAGTTTTTGACCATTTAAGCTAAAGTCTTGGAGAGAGTAAGACCTCTACATTTTAAGGTGCTCAAATAGTTGCATTAATTTAGCAATATAAAAATGGTTGCTATAAAAAATACCTACCTTTTGGCTAAGTTAGGACTGCATCTACAGCACTAAAAAGAGATCCATCGGTGCCTAAGGGCTTTAAGTTGAGTCTTTACATGAATTCATGGATGAGTTTACTTGGAAAACATTGACTGACACCGGAAAACAGAAGCTGGACAAAATTAACAGCAAATCCTCTCAGCAAAGTAGATCTGTTGGCTGTCAGCTGCCCTAGATTTTAGAGTGCAAAACCACTCAGATAGTTGCTGAGCATCAGTGGCTCAGAGAGTTGGGGAAATTAGCCTCTGGTTGTGAGAATAATTGGATTGCATTTGGGCAACTTTCAAACTTTTAATATTTTAAATATTTGAGTGCAGGTAAAGTGGTTTCTTTTCATTACTGCATTTGAAGGGCTGGAGGGTATTTTCTGTCTGTGATTTTAGTGCCTAATTCTCCTCAGAGTATCTTAGCATACATGCACCTTTGGTGTCCTTATTGAAGCACCTCCCTCCCTCCTCCTCTTCCTTCCCCAGAACACCCTGTAAGTGGGTCAATAAAAACTGGCACAGTGAGAGCAATGGCTCCAAATGGAGAAACAGATATCGCCTCCAAACATCCCAAAAGCACACATCCCACTTCAACAGACCAGTTCTCCCTTTTATCATAGGTAAGGTTTCAGGGAGGCTTGAGAATATAAGAAGAGCAAACTGAGGATTGTTAAAAAAAAAAAAGTGTCATAAAAAACTCCCACTTCTTCCTCTTGAGGATCTCTAATGTTTCCTGCAAGTCTGTAGAGGGGCTGTGTTTGCAGCAGTAAGTCTATTTATTTTTATCTCTGATATAGTGCTAAACAAAGGGATTCTTTTTCCCTTTTATCCTTCTAAACTGAGTTTATGGGAGGTCTCTCCTTTTTTCTCGACCCCAAACTGATACAGATAATAATTCACATCCTCTTTGATTGCTCTTTCCAGTACTTCATGAATAGCTGTTAATCTTAATGATCCTTCAGTCCTATATTTGAATGGACCGCTACCCGTTCCCCATACACTCTGGAGGATGTATGTCAGGGCATACATATTAATTAGGGAGAATTGTGTAAGCAGTTTTTTTCGAAAACCACCAGGGCCAGTTAGTCATCCAGACATTACATAATGAAAGTTCATAAGTTGAAAAGCATGTTCTCAATCATTTATGCTCAGTAAAAGAGAGGTTTTAAAGGTACAAATGGAAATTAGATTTCCTGAACTTCAGAAGTGAAACATTCCCCTTAGAAGTAACACAAATTACTACAATTAATAATTTAACTGAAAAGGCTCATATAAATGTGGGTGCACATGCATGTGTATGTGTTGTTATCTATCTCTGCATTTATTAGAAGTTGGTTTAGTAGCTTAGGCTGGAACAAATCTGGCTGCTAGAGAGAGCTCCCCTGCATTCAGTGAGACATCGCATGGCCACAAATGTTAATCAGCACAACTAAGACAGCATCACACTTCAGTGACCACAAAAGAATTCAGTTTTGATGTGGGATGTGGAGGTAGAAGAATTGCCTCCATTTGGGTGTCAGTGAGGCTATAAAATCCAGAGCATAATGCACTGCAAGGGAGAAGGGATGAAAAACCACTTGCAGACATAACATTCACAGGGACAAAGTGAAGGATCCAGAAGGAAACACAAAGGAGAAAACTATGGAAAGTGCTTATGGCCCTGACAAAGAATCTAAATGAAGAATGCATTTTTCTACTCATCCAATATAAACAGCAGAGGGAATTTGGGAAACTGGGTCTTAGGTATGTGGAAACTTGAACAGTTATGCCTGATTATCTTGATATAATTCAAGTTATGTGGCTTAAATGAGGCTGGGATAGGTACACAATATGTGTCAGAAAGAAAACATTTAATTGCATGAATCTGATTAAAAGCTACTGCATTGTAACAATGAAGGTAACTAAAACCTCAGTTGAAAATATAATGAATTTAAAGTGTTGAAGATGCAAGGGTTCATTATTTGATTTTACGGTCAAATTCCAAGTGCACTCTGTCATTCAGGGTCCCCTTTTATGGAGAGTTCATTGAGAAAAGGCAGGGGAAGAAAGATGAGGGTGGAAAATGGTGCTTCAAACAGATCCCATAAAATCATGCACTTTTTTCTCAAAGATTGAGGTTAATCTTTTGTAGTTGTACTTGAACTTAATCTGCCTTGATTTATGAAAGGTATTAATTTATTTTTTTTCTGAATTTATCCCTGTACTTCCAGTATAAAATTTTATATCCCGCATTCTCTCCTGATCTGTGGAATTTCATTTCCCTTTAGCCATCTCCATACATAGAACAAGCAGTGATGATTACACTGACAAAGCATCGCTGTTTGCTCAGCAACAACACCCCTTTACCCCAAACCCTTCCTTTGCAAAGTCTGAAACCAATGCATTATATATTTCTGCTTTGTATTATCTTGCCTCTTGCACAGGGTAACGCCACTTTCTAAAAAGCAAGTAAGATCTGTGAAGAGGTTTGACTCGGGTTTTGCTTCAATTCAGTATTTAGACTTGAAATTAAAAAAATGATTCTTCAGTCCAAGTTCTTTTTCTTTGGAAGGAAAAGTGAAGATTCCACTTAGTTTGTGAGGCAGATTGACTTCACAATGAACATGGTAATGTTGTAGAAATGCACCTAAGCAATTCTTTCAAAAGTCTACAGTCACCTTAATTTCTGTAGATAAACCTGAGCTTCTCCAGTGTTACTAGAAATTAAGTTATTTTTTTTCTTTTTCCTCTAATAAGTATACTTATTCCTTGAAGCTATGTGTCAGTAATAAAATGTGAGAATGAAATACACTCTTACACATATCTCGGAAGGTAAATTGGTGTTTTTATCAAAGATTTTACTGGTATTAGTAGAATCCTATAGAAAAATTCGTGCTATTGATAACATTGAGAATAATTCCTTTCTGACTGTCCTCTTGAATAATTTATACCGTTTTCTCACCTCATTCCCCGTTCCTGATTGCTATCAGGTAGAAAGTTCCTGCTGGTTTTTTTCTCAATCTTTAACTCTTTTTAATACCCTTTTAATTAAACCCTTTTTAGGAGACTTTTTCCTGATCCTTCCAGTCAAGGAAGGATCTAAAGCAAACAAAAAGAAATCGTTGTCATGCAACAAGTTGTGGAACCCGCTGCAACTGGTGGTTTTGGAAAACAGAAGTTTTAAGTGTCTTAAAGTAAGAATATCCATGTTTGTGTAGAAAAGGCCCACAGTAATGTTCAACGTGATGGTTGCATCCCATATCCACTCCAAAAGGTTCACCACCTCCTGCCTACAGAGGAGCTGAGACTAAGAGAGCTACCTAAATCTAATGGCCTATTCCTGAACATCTCCCACATGCCATTGTCAGAAATGTGACGATGGACCAGGTACTTCTGTACAGCGAGCCAATACTTCAGTTCCTGTGCAAAACACTCCTTTTCCTCTCAAGACCCAAATTTGCTCAAATACATATTTGAGCTGTGTTGCCAGTGTCCAGTTTTGACTGAAAATTCTTTAGGACAGAGGTAATATCTTCCTTTTAATGACAGCCCTGCATGTAAAGTTGAGGGCATAAATACTAATTCCTTGGCAAACGCATGGTCTCGACAAGATGGCCCAGCACCCTGTGCAACTGAAAAGTATCCAATGTTGGGGAATCCCCCACATCCCTGGGGAGATTATTCCAATGGCTGATTGTTCTCACTGAGAAAATTTTTCCTCTTGGCTCCAATCATAATCTCCCCAGCAGTAACTTGTACCCATTACTCCTGTCTTTTCCATGTGACTCCTCCTAAAAACGGAGTCTACATCTTCTTTGTAGAAGATGGAACATGGTGATAAAATCTCTCCTATTATTAATATAGTATGTTCAACTGTCTTCGCCTTACAGGGAAAATAAGTGGTTCTTACCTGTGAGACTTGTGAAAAATGACTCTGCCACCTGTGTGCTTGAGTAGATCTCTTGTCAGTGTGATACTGCCTAACACGGTGTCGGGAATTGCTGACAAGGTGCCAGAGTTTGTCTGTGCTTGCTGTAGCACAACGACTTGCCACATGCCAAGCTACCACTCTTTTGTAAGTGAGAAGCATCATCAAATGCGCTGAGCCAATTTTCCTCCTATAGATCCTCAGAGTAGCAGCTACAAATCCTTGTTTTTGTGCAGCCTGGGTGTGCAATGGGGAATGGCGCTCTTTAATACCAAATGTATCCACGCTTACCAAAGGTTATATAAAGGGGTTTGGGTTGGGTTTTTTTTTTTTTTTTGACTTAAAAGTAATTTGCAGAACTTCAACCTGGATTACTTGAAATAATAGAGCTGTCACTAATACGATATTTTTTAAAAGTGGGTGCAAATTACACCCTTTTGCAAGACCCTGCTGGGTAATGGCAGAAACAAAACAATAGAAATGAGGCAGACCAGAAAGAAGAGGCAAACATAAATCTAAGATGCTGAATCCTAGGGAGACAAGAGTAGCTTCCACTATGAATAATTCTGCTTCTCTTAATTTATTTCCTGTCTCCATCCCCCAGCGTTTCTATTATTCTATAGGGTATCGTATTACTGATTTAGATCAATAGTAGACTTCCCAAGATGTTTGTCCTTCATCCAGTTTTACATTCAGAATAGTTGAGAGGGTGTGGACATTAAAAGGAAACAAAGAGCAATGCTAATTTCAGTATTTCTTCTTTTGTAAATCAAACTTTGTTTTGCATGAGTCTCTTTATAATCGGTCTTTGCAAACATACTATTTTAAAGTGCATTTTAAGTGACTATGATTTGACTGCAAATATTGTCCTGATGATTTCTGGGTATAAAGTAGAGAGCTAAATGATGTAGCCTTGTTTTGGAAAGTCTGTTGTATTTAGTTCTGGCTTAGTCAGTAAAGCAATACCTCACAAAGTGTTCACAAGCTTTAGAAAAACTGTGTATGGTTCCGTATGGAACTAGAAGGACAACTGGTAGGTTTTCAGACAACATAATGGGTCATAATAGAACTGTTTCAAAGTCCAGCTTTGATTTTTGCTGCTTAGATTAATTTGAAAAAAAAAAAAAGAAAAAAGGTGCTGTTAGGAATACTTGTTGTAAGAGTCCTAAACTCACCCTTTCTGAATGTCATAGAAAATTGGTTCCTTGGTTGTTTTGGTGTTTGGTTTGTTTTTTTTTTTTCTTCCCTAAATAACTTTTGGTTTCCTGGTAACTCTTAGGCTCATTCTTTTAATCACTTATCAACGCATAGGGCTGATGGGTAGGGGTCTAGAATATCTCCCCATCCCCACAGGCATTTTCACAGTGCAGCTGTTGATCATGTGAACATATTCATGTTTCCTTCACAGCTGACACCCTGCAAATGTCTGGCATGCCTGGAGACGGTAAACATGTGTTCAGAGCAAAAGGAGCTTTCTTCTTATAGGGATGGCACGTCAATTTTCTAAGAGGCGAGGGAATTTGAAGTGAAAATAAGGGTTTCTTCAATTGCATTAAGACAATACAGACAGACCGTCAGTGAATGAGAAGAAAGTGTGTCACAGTGGGATATGGATCTAGGAATCCAGGCATCAGAAAAACAAATAATTTTCTTTATTTGTGCTCCCTTAGAAGTAAAGGTTTTCAGAGCAAAAAAGCTAAGCATTTCACAGATTTTAGATTTTTAGCTTGTCTCATCTCACTTTTTTGTACAAGATTTTCCTTAGTTGCCTCTTTAAAGCTCTCTTTTGCTGTGAAGTTTATTAAAATTTTGACAGCTGTCAGACTAGGGATGTGCTGAGAATGCTGCCTATCACACTGACCAACTGTGTCACTGCTTCTTTGTTCTTCCATCTGCCTGTCTTTTTCCGTTTGTCATTTTTGTCCTCCTCTTATACTCTAAGTGCCTTTGAGACAAGTAACATTTTTGCAAGGTGTTTTGTGCAGCACCTACACAATTTCTCCTGATGCATGTCATCCACTGTTATTTTGTTCCATTTATTGGGCTCCCTTTTCTAGCTGAAAAGCTCTAGCTGAAATACCGGGTGAAAAAAGATCAGCCCCCTGTTATACCAAATACAGTATATCTCATATGGATGCAATTATAGTTTTGACAAGAGTCTAAAATGTTTAAAGAAGAATCTCCAAGGCATTAACTTCTGTCAGTGCTTGCTTCTTCTCTAAAGCAGAGCTCATGCCTTTATGCAAGGATTGAATAATCCAGTCAACTAATTAACTATACCTTCTGTCATTTTTTGAACCCTTTCATTTGGCAGTGCATGCATGTTTCCCTCTGTAACCTAGTGAACCTAATATAAGACACTGAATTGTCATTTGAGCTAATCTAACCATATTCTTTTCTCTATTTAAGGAAATAATAAGCCTACAAGGACACATTTATTGCATATCAAATTATTCAGTCCTTTTGTATTCAGTGAAGCTCATTTAAACAAAAATCTGATAAAGGAATAAATATGTAATGATGAGTAAAATAATGCATACTGGGTAGAGATGACGTATCTAATTCTAATGTTAACGGACTTAGTACCAGAAGACAGACATTTAGGCTTCTGTATTCTGTATTGCATAAATCACCTGATTAAGTACGTTAGGCTTATATGCCAGCAAAGTGCACAGCTGTGTTTAAGGTTAACCCTTAAAACACATATCTGTCCCTACAACCTTCATTTCTTCTGGCAGTGAGTGCTCCATAACTACCTCTGAACTGCTGGTCTTTCTTAATGTTTTTCAACAGGAGGGAGCCAGTCTACTGTTGGCTTTCTGCTTGCCCTCCACCTTACTGAAGTCCATCCTTTTTGGTACTCCTCCCACCAATCCTCTCCAGCTGAACCAGGCAGCTGCTTTGTAGTCACACCACCTATTTCCTTGAATTGTAAAGATAGGTCATCTTTTGTACTACTGCTCTTTTCCTGTCCTAATAAGGATATTAGAGATGAGGCGAGCCTTAATATCTGGGAATAGTATTTTCTAGAGTCATATAAGGCACACAGATACATGGACAGATAGATTGCCTTTCCAGTGGATGTCTTATTTTTGAAAGACTCCTTTGTATTTCAAGTAATACTTCCCAGTTTCCTAGATATATTCTATTTGCCACAGACATAACCCAGCTACAGAATGGCCAGTTTCTAATCACTCAAGCTGTAGGGAAATGCATTTGCACCATTTGCAAAAGTTCGTATTTTGCTAAATTATTTTTAAAAAATCCCCAAACAGACCCACAAGCAACCACAAAAACCCTAGCACTCCCAGCTGCCACTACCTTTCAGTATTAGAAACAAAGGAAAACTCTTGTCTAATACTGTAGGAGATTTTACATTTCTGTCTTGCAGCTTGTCTTTTTAGAGAGGGAAGGCAGGCAACGGAAGAGGTGTCAGTCTCTGAATAACGAGTCCTCTTCTTCCTATTGTGAAAGTTCTTCAAGAATGAAACAGATAAATTTTACCAAGTGACTATGAAGCAAAAAGTTAAACTGCAAAGTGGAATATTAGTAGTGATTGTATTTCTTTCTTTTCAGTTTGAATATCAATGTGTTAGAAGAAAAACAAAGATTTAACTGTAAATAGAATCACAGAATGGTTAGAGTTGGAAGGGACCTTAACGATCATCTAGTTCCAACCCCCCTGCCCTGGGCAGGGACACCTCCCACCAGACCAG
>JAOXJM010000012.1:62339187-62350405 GCA_026413425.1 Tringa solitaria | reverse complement strand
ACAATTGCTGGGGAAATTGTTAGTAGCTGGAGTTTAGATTTGGAAGTATTTAACTACTCCATTTGCATCTGCATTAACATATAATACCATCTTTAATTCTGTATTTATCACAGGAAATTTTTTGCTTGAAAGATATACTTCTGGGAATATGTTAATTGTCCTGTGCCATAATATCACTCCTGAAAGAAGTAAGTCTTTAAATATTACAGTTCAGTAGGACTGCTCTTAATCTTTAATAATAAATACTGAATGTCAGACCTTTTCAAAGATCCAATTTGGAAACATCTTTTATGTCACTAAAATGAGTGGAAGCTCCACACATGTACATATGAAAGTAGGGAATTGTTATCCCAAATATACCTTGCAAGGATAATTGGAAAGGATTTATTTATTTTATGTGGCTTTGAGGGAGATGAATAGTCTGCTGTGTTCCCAGGAAATAGAGAGTTTGGAAATCTTTACTTTTGCTGGTGCAGAATTGTCTGTAAAGTTTGCATGATCAAGTAGTTTTAGCTGTACGTGTCCTTGAAGAGTAATCCAAAATGAAACCTCAGGTCTTCCCTTCCCTTGCTACAGCCTTTGTTACATGAAATTTTAAGTATTGAAAATATTTTATCCCTTTAATATTCACTCAATAGAATTTCTTTCATGCATCAAAGTGGAATAAGTTATACATATGTGTGTGTATATATGCATCAAGACTTAGAAGACTGTGTCAAAAGAATAAGAATAATAGAATGTTGAGGTCGGTTTGTATGTGTGCTAGCAGGTACAGTTTGAGGCAGAGGGGCTCAGACCAGGAGGCTATTTTCAGTCCTGGGTGGGAAGCTGGTTAATTAAGCTCTTGTACTACTCATCTGCTCCCACAGTTTTACTTGTGTTGCATTTTCCTTGCTTTTCTTCCCCTTCTTATGAAAAGTCTCTGGCTCAACAGTCTAAATTTGACCTATTTGACTGTGCCCCTTTCCTTTCTGCTGCATGGCAGTTCAATAAAAGTACTGTGGAAGCAATCCCCTTCCTAGCATATTGCCAGCTGGACAGAAGCTGACATGAACCTTGTAGGAAAGCTGGGATGTGGTGTAATACTGAAATTCACCTGCCGTCAGCAATTATAAGGTGTTATCTCTGAAAAGCAGAGGGGATTGAGTGGATGTGCCATGAAAGAATTAATGGAATATCCACTTTAATGCTCTCCTAAGAACGAAGGTGTATTCTGCAGAAATCCAGTTCAGCATGCATGCTAACGCAGCAACATTTGGGTCAGCTTGGCCTCCCATGAGACGAGACTCTGCAGAGCCTCTGTGGTCTGCTGGTGATGTCTCTGGGCTAGTCCCCCCTCAAAAAAGAGGTTCTGTAGAAATGAAATCTCCAGGAGCTGTATTTAGACATATAACTTCAAGGGGAAATGAGTCCCAGAATCCCATTAGGAAATATTCAGCTCTAGGGTTGCAAGGATATTCAGTAGTGTGGAACACTGATTGGTACTAAGGTACCAGCATTCAACTTCTACAGATGCAGGTCAAATCTTCATTTCTCCCTTCATCATAGCTGCATGGGAATCTGTTTGAATGTAGAGAGTAGGTTGCTTATCAGCCGGTATGGTGAGACACAGAGTCAGCCTCAGCTGCAGACTCAAGAAACCATGAAATAGATGAATTTTAGAAGGCATATAATTTTGTGAGGCAGTATAAAAAAACAGTGGCAGCCACCCAAGAGTGGCTATAGAGCGGCTATAGGGTTAGGGCAGAGGAAAGTTTTTCCACCTATGAAACACCTGTAAAACAGCAGTAGGTGATTTCCAATGTTCTTCAGTGGAAAGATACTTGGGATAGCACCTACGATGCTTAATGCTGTCATCTAAAAGATAAGTAATCTGTTTTAGTTGTGCAGACATTGCCTTAGTCCATGGATCTGTGTATTGTAGAGATCTGTCTTGAGCTGAAAGCTCAAGAATGAAAAAAATTGTATCTTCTCATTCCTTTGAGCATGGAAGGTTGTTAGACAGCTAATTTTGAGGAACGATGTGTTAACTTTGTGCAGAAAACCTTAGGTGATGCAAAGCCTACACTCATTTACCAATATGGTTTCACAGAAGATGAGAAATGCCTCAGATCCTCAGAAATCAAAATAACCAGGCACTAGTGAGATGCCAGGCCCGTGTTTTACTGTGCCATCAGCAAGTCAGGGTATTTATTCTGTGGAAAACTGACTGCTGTCTCTTGTTCAAACCAGGGGCTACACCCATTTCCCTGCTCCTGTGGCCACTCCGAGTCTTCTCGTCCGAGTGCCACTTTCCAAGGCTGTACCACCTTCATTTCTATGTTTGTCGGCAACGCACATGACTAAAATGGTATTTTCATGTTTCAGTGCAGTCAAGGCCCCTTAAAGCGGAGGGTTGCAAGTGTGAAAGAGAGATATGTTGTTCCCTAATGGCTTATTACCATCCCATTTGCAATTCAGATCAGTTCTAAATTGACTGAAATTTTTAAACACATAGCAGGCAGTTTAAACTAATGATTGTCTGGAGGTTCACATCTGACACGAACTAAGCTTCTGTTCAAAACAAATTGCAAATAATTCCTCCCTTCGAGTCAAAATGTCACTTTTTACACTGTGCATTGTTGCCAGATTTTGTCAGTTACATTAAAAAAAAAAAAAAAACCCTCACCAAAAAACCTACTACCCACTGAATGTTCTGAATTAGAAAGTGGAGTGACACTCTGGTTGTTCCTGCCCCTTCCTTATTTACAATAATGTGTGTATATATATATATATATATATATACACACACATATATATGTGCCTGGCTCTCTTCTGGCTGATCAGAAGCCCTTTCCCTGCCCCAGTTCCCCGGAACCCCACAGCCTGCGCTGAAGGCCCCGGGGGCAGTGGTAGGCCCCGGTTGCCTAGCAACCCCCAGCAGGCTGTGGGGCTGCCGCGGCCTGCCCTCAGCATGCCCTCAGCATGTCAGCCTCTCTCCCGGCGTTTTGCCTCGGCCCCCCCTCCCTGTGGCTGGCTTGCCCAGGCCTACACAGCCATGGTCCTAAAATTTAGGGTGCCAAGGGTGGCTGTGGCATGTTGGAGGGAGAATGAGCGCCGCAGAGATTAGGCGCCGTGTCAGGCCATGCTGAGCGTGGTGCTCCGCGGTGAGCAATGGCCAGTCCTGGCATAGAGCTACAGAGCTGCGTTTGCTTTTGACTGTAGAGGTGTAGTACAAGTGGCTTAATCCCTCATTGTTTCCATTTTTCAGCACCCTGCCTTGTAACGGCTGCTTAAAAAAGTAATTTATAGTTTGGGTTCAATTCCATCATGATTTCAAAGTCTGTAAATTTGATGATGATAAAAAGGGAAGCTCTTTAAAAATGTCCATTGGGGTGGAATGGGTATGTTTAGTTTGTGATTGAAATTGGGTTTCCCTTGAAAGAAATAACCCATCTGAGGGGACTCGCTGGAGAAATCTTAATAATGTACAACTGCTGATAACTAATTGTGAATAGGGAGGTATTTCCTAATTTCTAAAGGGCATGAGTTTATGTAGAGAGGGAATAAAAAAAGTTTTCAGTTCCCTTCGATGTAATCCTTGTAATTCCTGCTTTTTAGGTGCTGGCCACAGGGAAAAGGTTAGCACAGTCTCTTTTTGTTTTACTTATGGTGTTACTGGATCAGATGTCTGTTAGATGTTACTTGAAAATCTGTATTACTTAACTCATTTGAGGCTATCTCTGAAATCCAAAAAATAGATTGTTTTTCAAAAATTGTCTCAAAGAACTCTCTTACATTCATCAAGCTACTTGTTCAGTTGATATTTATGTTTTCATCTTGAGCTGTGTATTGATATACTTTGTACAACATTGCATTTCTCAAAAGCTTTTGTGTAGCACTTTGTTATACTTACTGGTTTTTTCGTCCTTTTTTACACCAAGAACTATTCCTTGAACTGTTGTTAAAATGGTGGGTTGCCGGAGATCCCTGCTCAAGGAATATTTTCTCATGAGAGTGTGGTGAAATGACATGCTTCTTATATACTAAAATCGCCATTTCACTGAAAAATTCAATTTTCTTTCTGTAAATTGTGAATCCAGAGTTGGTTTCAGTCAATACATGGGAAGAAATCCTCAAGCACCATTTAATTGGTTTGATTTAGAATGTTTCTTTATTTGCGGGGAGGGAAAAGTTGAAGACAAATGTAAGAGACTTTTCTATGCTAAATGTCAGCTTTCCTACTACATGTTCATTGCACGTAAAAAATTACATTGCATGTTTGTTTTTTTTAACTGTAATGAGATGGGAAATGTAAAAAAGCATTTCTTAAGATGTTTCTAACTTAATGATATTTTTGGGACTATACCTGTTTCTAACTAGCTCTAGGAAAGATGTGCGTATTTATTTTATTATCCTTATGCCTTAATATGTTCAACTGTGATATATTTTTGTATTTCACAAAAAACCACCACCAACAAAAAAGTCTCAGCTTACTGATAATGGATATGGATTAATATAAAATCAGTTTCTGCTTTCAAAACAACCTTATGAGTGCTGCTTCTTTCCTCTATGTAAATCTATTTATGTTGAAGACTAAGTCTAAACACAGTTTGCCCTAGCTACAATTAAATATGTATAAAAGAAGTCTTGGTCATTGGTTTTAAGGTTAGAACTCAATCAAAGCCATCTTTCATCTATGAAACATAAAAAAACATTTTTTATCTTCTGATTTGCTAGAGGGAAAGGTTACCATCCAGAGGGACCTTGACAGGCTTGAGGAGCGGGCACGTGCAAACCTCATGAGGTTCAACAAGGCCAAATGTAAGGTACTGCATCTGGGTCAGGGCAATGCCCAGCATCAATCCAGCCTGAGGGATGAATGGATTGAGGGCAGCCTTGCAGAGAAGTGGTTGGGGATACTAGTGGTTGACAAATTGGACATGGGCTGTCAATGTGCGCTGGTAGCCCAAAAAGCCAATCACACTCTGCACAAGCGCTATAGCTGTCTGTGTCCTGGGCTGCATCAAAAGAAGCATAGCCAGCAGGTCAAGGGAGGTGATTCTCCCCCTTTACTCTGCTCTTGTGAGATGCTAGCTGGAGTACTGTGTCCAGTTCTGGTGTACCCAGTACAAGAAAGAGATGGACCTGTGGGAGCAGATCCGGAGAAGGGCCAGAAAAATGATCAGAGGGCTGGAACCCCTCTGTTATGAAGGGTTGCTCAGCCTGGAGAAGTCTCCAGGGAGACCTTATTGTGGCCTTTCAGTGTATAAAGGGAGAGTTTTGTCTTGTAGTGACAAGGGACAACAGTTTTAAACTGAAAGAGGGTAGATTTAGATTGGATAAAAGGAAGAAATTTTATAGAATGAGTGTGGTGAGACACTGGAACAGTTTTTCCAGACAAGTTGTGGATTCCCCATCATCACAAGCATTCAAGGTCAGGTTGGACAGGGCTTTAAACAACCTAATCAATCTAGTGAATGATGTCCCAGCCCACAGCAGGAGGATTGGACCAGATGATCTCTAAAGGTCCCATGTACTCCAAACCATTCTATGATTCAGTGCATACTTTGGAGGAGAGCATGTGGTGTTTTTTGACCATGTCTCTAAAATGTGTTGTGCATGTTCAAGAGTGTAGCACTGTCATTCTACAGCTTCACTCTGCTGTTTTGTCCCCAGTCAGATTTATGCCATGACAATAGATATATAATATTACCTTTAATTTAGGTGAAGACAGAATTCATAATCCCTTTGATAAAGAGGCTATTCCAGGTATGTCATACTTTGATGTGCATGGTATAAATTACTTAGGTACTTTTTCCTTCTCAGAGCAGTAGTGAACCTTTTTCTGTGAATTATGAAATGCGCAAGGAGGGTTGTCTAGGGGACAGAAAGCATCTTTTGCAGAACAATGCTACTATCTACCACTGTATTAAAAACTTCAAGATTTGTTTTTTCATGAGTCTCTTTATGTCTTATATTCACTTAAGCCTTACTTTCACTTAGATGAAATCTCAAGTGAAAATAAAAATAAATGGGTATCCTAAACTTCTTGCAAACCATTTCGGATGCTTTTGCTTTACATTTTTCATGGTGCCATCCATCAAAAGCTAATCTCTCAATAAACTCAGGCTGTGCATTACGCTTTCTCCCTTCACATGGCCCTTGAGAGAGCATGAGAGAATTTTCTAATACGATCAAGTATTTTCTAGTACAAGATGATAAAGAACAGAATCCTTTTTATTTTCTCACTTTGATGCAACAGGGACACAGAGGAACAGATTCCTTGCAAATAACATAAAAGCCGTTTTAAAGAATTGCTGAGCTGCTTATTGCATTAGCTTTGACGTGAAGACACGTGGTCTCTATTGCACGAGTCTCATGAAGGTACCGTGCAAATCAAATTGATTCAAGTAGCTTTTGTCATATTAAGTTATAGTACATGTGCTGTAGGTCCAGGATGTTGGAACATCCAAAAGGTTCTGAGGCTTTAGTTAGGCTTGGATAATCATCAAAAGACTCGGAAACTTTTTTGAGCTATATGAACTATTTTTGTCCGTGAAATCTGGCTGGAAATCTCCCAATAATGGCTCCTGGGGAAGATTATTGTTATTTCAATCATCTGGCTAATGAAAGGGCCTATTGTCATGTATGATTGTTGGCCTAATCCTGCAAAACATGCACAGTGCTTTCAAACATGAAGTCAGTAAAGGTAAGCACAATAATATTTACATATTTCAGGAATTGTTTTTATCTTAGCAATAGAGTGAAAAGAACAACAGAGAGACAAACTATGTTATATACCACACTTTGTATACTTTTGATTCCAACTTGTTTAAATTATAAGCAAACAGAGCAGGATGTTGCTGGAAAGGGACTCTTTTTTTTATTCTGTGTTAATTTACAGTCACGGTGATTTGGTCCATGAGTGTGCGTCTAGTAATTTTGATAATGCTGTAAAAAATATAATATTCTGTATTAACTTCTGATTTATTTGATACTGAAAGCTGGAAGGAGGTAGTCTGCTTGACAGTGGAAAAAAAACTCCATCGGGAAATGAGAATATTTTTAGAGTTAGTAATTTAGTGCACAAACTAATTCCCATTCATTGAATGCACATGCATGTTATGTATTTCATATTCTGCAAACTCCCTTGCAACATGTGGTTTATGGTACAAACAATAAGAGTTTTATAGCTGCTTTGATATGCCAGAGTGAGTGCTCTTAGCATTTTTGATGACTCACACTGTTGCTAATGTGAATTAATAAGTGAGTGGTATTCTTCAGTGTAATGAACCCTATCATTTATTAAAAAGAGAAAAGTGTTCCCATAATTAATGTGGTGATGTTTGACAGGAAAAGGGAATTTTTGAGGGACTACTACTATTAAATAGTGTTGGTAAATACCATTGATTTTTATGCTTGGCAAAGCACTTTCTGGTAGCAGACTGGATAAAATCTAAAGAAGTGTTTGTTGTAAAAGTGTTCTTTAACAAATTTTGACTAGTGTCTATGCCATAATTTTTAAATGGTTATGAAATATGGAAATTCCCAGTACAAGACATGTCCTTAGAAGTTTAGTGAGGCTCAGTGTCAATAGTGAACAGGACATGAACATTCATTTATTCTATTTATACATCAGAAGTTCTTGAGTGAGAGACCAAGTGTTTCTGTGACCTTGAAAACCTTTCTATAACCTCCTTTCACTTAGTTTGTTACCACTTGCACTGTATTCTTAGGAAGAAAAAGAAGATTATCTGGCCTAGCCAATGCTGATGTAAAATGTACCACTCAGTGAAAGAACTTCAGAATTCCTTCATGAGGAAAGCAACAAAATGTGATTATACCCTTCAATTATCTTTTGGACACATGAATTAGAAGACAGTATGCCATGACAACTTATTTTTCCCAAAATACAGAACGGTAGCATGAGAATCTAGAGCTTCTTGAATGATTGCAAAAACATGGTAGTAAGAAAGACAGTTAGTGACAAAGTAAGCAACAGGGTTTGTTTTTTCCCTCAATGCACAATAAAATTATAGATTGAAAGGTGGGCTCTCTATTTTCTTTCAAAATAGCATTGTATTTTCCTTGTGTTCCACAGAATCTGTCCATGGGACCTTAAAAAAAAAAAAAAAACCAACACAGAAAATGGGAGAAGTCTCTGAACCCTTTTTTTCACCAAAGATAAGGACAGTTTGTGCTGCTTTCACCTGTATGGAAAAAAGATATAGTTCAGAGGACATTGCGCACCATTACTTATCTATTTTCATTTCCTCCTCATAGCTGAATACATGAAAGGAAATGAAAAATCACTCTGAGAAAATGTACATTTTTAAAATGTTCAATTATAGGGGGATATATCTAAATATGGCCTTAAAATCCCAATGATAGTAGATATTGTTGAAACATTATCTGGTAGTCATTGAGTTGTTTGGGGAAAAAAAGTTTGAAAACCATGGCTGACATTCCTACTGTTTTCCAGGACTGATATTTGAATTTAGCTTCATTCCTAAAATGGATACAAGCATAAGGATCTTCAGAAAGGTATCATTATGTTTTAAAACTAGTTTTAAACCTCTTTTTAACACTTAACATAAACCTGTGGATAGTCAGTGTTAAATTTCAATGGAATTGAACATTGAGGGTCGGCTTCAGTCTTCAAGATTTACCAAAGGAATTGACAGGCACAAGTCGTTAAGAGCTTGAGTTAGAAATAGTCGTACATGTAAATAGCTTTACAGATCAGAAAACCCAGTAATTTCAGTGGGAATGTATATGGCTGTGATGTTACTTCCATGTATGAGTGTAGTATTTGATTTCTGTAGTATATGGATATATACATATGTATGATTACTGAGTTTACATCTCTGACATAATCTGTTGTTTGTATAAATTTCATTTATAAGACACAGACTCAGTTTAAAATGTAGCCCTCAGAGAATTTCTGTTCAGAAATTAAATTTAGAAGATATATGTGCATTTTCTACACGTATCCCTTGTTATTAGAATTGTGGAGTGCCTTTGAAATAATATTGTGAAGGTAAACTGTATTGCACAGATGAGTGGCCATGTTACAGTTGTGTTTGTTGGTTGTTTTTTTTTTCTGCTAGAAGTTAAGCCATTGGAGACTTTTTGTAGGATCTTAAAAGAAATAAAAAAGCATGGTGGAGAGATTATCACATTACTAGTTTAAGCAGCTGGTTCCAAATGACATACTGTCAGTAAAATCTTCCCTTATTGGCTTTAAAATCCTCCTCAAAATTATTTCTGTTTGCTCCAGTGGTTGGATACAGTCCTAGAGTCTAGACACAAGTCATGAATAGCAAGTTAGATCTTTATTTTGCATATCTCTATTGCTCTGTTGGGTTCAGTGATAAATGTTCTCGGTGATGAATTGGTTTGAACTTCATCCCATTTAGATTCGGTGTCACAAGGTCTTAAGTTTAGTGCCATCTATGGAAGCTTGAATATCATTTTCAAGGGGAATGGACCTGAGGCTATATTTCAGCCATGTGGACCTTGCCTTTCCCTTCCTATCATTAAACAATCTTAAATGAACAGAAGTGGAGAAACCAGCAGAGTTTTAAATATGGCCAATTTGGGTATTGAATAAATAATTAGAAAACTAGCCATTTTGAATGCTGGAAACCTGAAGCAGTCAGAAGTTAATACACTTGGAAAAAACCTCTTGTTGATATCAGTTTCTTTCATTGAGAAAGAGCATGCTTGTTCTAAATTCAGTTTTGTATGAAATAAGAGATTGGCTATGTAACTATTTTTATTGGATGAAAGACAATAGTTGCTCAGGTTTTACGAACCTGCACTAATTACCAAAATATTAGTGAAATGAGAATGTATTCTTATTAGCAACTGGAAGAAAGAGAGTTGCCAGCTGGCCTGCGTTGTGGCTCGAACATTCGGAGCCTGAAGGCATTGTCCATGCCAGGGCACTGGACGATGAAGGTGTAGCTTTGAATGTGCTCATGCGCTTCCAAGTCTTTCTGTCTCTGTGACAGCTGTGATGACTCAGAATATTAACCAAATCACTTTTAAATACCCCTTTAGCTAAACAGCTGCAAACCAGATAGCTCTTCAGTTGTTTAGAATATTTTTATGTCATTCTCTTCTATCTTTCTTTATGAAATTAAAAACTCATAATTGTACTAAAATAGGCTATAATAAAGCCAGTGCATGCAAGTTTTAAACAATTGTTTTAGCAGTGTAATTTTTAAGCAGTTAATGAAAGTCATTGTTTTAGATCTAGTCATGTAAGTGTAAAATTATGAATGTCTGCCCTATTAATCAAGTTGCTTTTGAATTCTAAAGAGATTCTGAGGTAGGAGTTTACTCAGCGAGACATAATCGTTTTTCCAGCTCAATACAGAGTAGTCCCATTATTCATGTTTTCTTTTGAATAAGAACTCACACTGTAATTCTAAGCACTTGTGATAATTACAAAGGATATTTTTTCTTTTTTGCCTTTAAAATGCTTTTTTGTCCCCATTGGCATTATAACAGAAAATAGAATATTATGATCAGATTAAATTCTAGTCTGAGCACTTGCATTTTGCCTGGCAAATTTTACCCATTTTCTTCCTTGACTGTGGTGGTGTGCAGCTGTGTGTTTTTAAACCACTGTTGCATATGTCTCAAGTTTTGTGCATTTCAGGGCTTATGGGAGATGTCAGTTATGACTGTCCAACAAGGAATTTTTTTAGTGTATGTGTGATTTTATATATATTAATAATGGGCTTAGTATATACTTATCCAGATAAAGCCTGAGGCAATCAATAATTGAAAACATGAAGAGATTAAAAGGCCGTTATATATATATACATATAATTAGAAATGCAGGTATCATTACATCCATATAGAGATGGCTAAAATGAGACCTTTCTAGCAACTGGTACCATCTAATCTCTTATGTAAATACCTATCATGGCTGTGCTTATTCTGTTATGGTAATGAGAGTCTTAAGCCCTCAAACCCATCTTGTCAGGTGTTTCACTCTTCCTGCAAGCTGTCTCAACTCTGGAGCAATGGAGTGGGCTTGTCTAGTGGGAAGCCAAACCCACGAGGAGCTGACTAGAATTTTAGCTCCTCTTTGCTGAAGCTGTGTGATGAAGCCAGGGCTGAGTTTGTTTATGGTTTACACAGACAGTGTATAGATGTGGTCATTGGGCACAAACTTGAACATAAGAAGTTCCGTCTAAACATGAGGAGGAACTTCTTCACT
>JAOXJM010000012.1:62318607-62336096 GCA_026413425.1 Tringa solitaria | reverse complement strand
CCCTGGGCAACCTGTTCCAGTGCCTCACCACCCTCACTGTAAAGAATTTTTTCCTTATATCTAATCTAAATCTCATCTCTTCCAATTTAAAACCATTGCCCCTTGTCCTGTCAAATGTGTGCATGTGAAAAATCACAGACACATCCTTAAAAACTCAGATTGCAAATGCAAAATATTAAGACAGAATGATGATTACCATCCTGATGATTATAGCTGCCCTTGAAGCAGGACTGGGAGTACACTGGATTATGCTATATCAGTCACATCACGTTGTCTGTTTAGAAGTTGCAAGATAGGAGAAGAAAAGAACGCTGAAAGAAGAAGGCTCAAAAGTTCTCAGATTCAGCTATCTTGCCTCCTTTTTTTCCCTTCATGTCTACTGTTTCCTTTCCTATTCCAGGTAGGGAGCACCTATCACTGTATGTGTCTTTCTTATAGCAACAGGCCAGAAGGATGTTAAGGACCTAATACTTACCCGCCCGACTATTTTCTCCATTCCTTCTAGAAGCCGCTTGTTTTGTTCTTCAATCTCTACAGCCTTCCAGAGGATAGTGTCTGGAGCTTCCTTGATTCTTTGTACTTCAGAGGCCAGATGAACGAGGGGATCGTTCCAGGAGCGCAGCACTCCCAGTATTAAATTCAGTAAGTCTTCATGCTGCTCACGCGCATTAAGAAAATGCAGTTAAAATAAGGAGGATAAATGCTGACGGTATTAGGAGCCATCTAGAGCAATGTCCTCAGACATAGTTATTTGGGAAATCATTCCAGGATTTACCACTGAAGGTGTCCTGTAGCCCTGTCTTAGATACCTCTGTGCAATTGCATTTTTGAAGTTTGCCATTGTTGTACGATATTAGCACAAGCAGTTACAGTGTTGTAATGGAAAATATCATTAAATGCTTTTCATGTTAAAAACTAGCAAACACAACAGTGTTTCATCTCTGTGAAAAAAAAAACAGGACTCCTTTTCTGATTTTCGATGAACATTTTAAAATCCAGTGTTTTTTATTTATTTTTAATTGAGTACTGAATGGCAGGTGCGCATTATGGCAAACTAATAAATAGCTTTTATTGCCTCTATGTAACTCATCTGTCTTCCCCTTTGAACAATGGTGCTTCCAGCAATACCTCTGTTTTTAAAAATTGTCCTTTCTTCCTTTCTTGTGGGCAATAAACATTCATAAAGCTTATGGTTATGGTAGTTTCAACCATTTCTTCTGTGCTTGATGCACTGGATCTGAATGTAACCAGACTTCTTATGTATTGAGGGCTGTGCCAATACAATTTCTGAATGATATACTGAGAAGATGGTGATACTGGGATTGCAAGGATATTACCACCGTGAAAGGGATAAAGATTTCTCCCTGGCACACCCCCATTCATACACCTGTGCTTATTGTTTCTCCACAGTATTTTCAAAGTGTATCTGTGATCTAGGCCAAACAAGATTATCTTCATCTTCCCTTAAGTTTATAATTATTGAATGGATGTATGTAGTATGTTTCTCTTTACAAGTTTTTTGCAGTATTTTGCATTTGAGTCTTTGGATTTGGATGACCATGTGACCACTTTTGCCTACTGGTAACAACAAGAATATCTATTTAACATTTCTTTAGTAAAGTCAGTGTTTTCAGTTATTGGAATACTATTTACTTCTGCCTACATACTATATTCAGTATATAGCCAGTGTATTTTTATGTTTGTTGATATAATTAATTGTCTATAAGGTGTTTTAAGATAATGTTCAAAGGTTGTAGTGTTCTCAGTAGCATAACTGGCATTGCTTCATGAGGCTATATTGTAGCTGGAAATAAGATGCAATGACTGAATGTAACATACAGGAAAAGGAAGGATGAAGATGAGAATTACTGGTACCTGTATATTCTGTATAGTCTGTAACTTAGTATCAGCAAATGTTAAATCAACTTTTCTTGGCATTTTGGTGCTTTTCTCCTCCTGGGTTTTTTTATTCTGATTGAGCTGACTTCCCTCCCTCTCTGTCTGCTGCCTCTCTGTTCCTTAACCCTCCCTCTTCCCCTTTTCCCCCTGCTCTGTCTCTCATATCTATGAATGACATTAGAAATGGGACTTACATGAATCTGTTGAGCTTGCTCCTTATCTTCAGGAGTGGTTAAGGAGGAAGTGTGGCAGCCATTAACAGCTTTTGTAATAAAACCCCGGCCCTGAGCGTAGCGTTCATCCTGCAGATCAGCAAGGACAGGCATTATTGAAACAGATAAGTAAGAAGAGCTTCAGTTCAAACACTATATTAATTAATTGTTGTTCCATAGCTTTTATCACTGCTTTTATGCTATAAAGGTCAAAAGTTTCTGGTGAGTCTTTAGAGTGAAACTGGCACCCAGAAAACTCAAACTTGTCCTACAGATAAAGAATGATGGGGAAAATGGTATCTTTTAATAGAAGTGTTGGCGATCTTAGCAATGGTCAGCACTACACACAGATTTGGTCACCATTGGGACTATCACTGTCTGTGCAGCAGTCGTATTTATTTACTTATTGAATGATTTAATATGTCAGGATATGTTTGTGCTTAAAAAGTATTAAATTGCATTTTTATATTTTCTTGCTCTCAGGAAAAGGCAGAGTACTTACAAATTCATTGAATATTTCTGAAGAGAGGAAGTGGATGTAGTGTGAAAGTTTAACTGCTCGGTCAAAAAGTTCCCCGAGGGAAACTTGGCAATTGACAGATCCGCTGGGGCAGATTGGCAAGGAGGTCACTCCTTCCTTAGTCAGGAGCATGTTGGACACCAGAAGGACTGCCAGCAACAAACCTGTTCAGGTTTAAAACAAATCAAAATGGAATCACATTGACTTGTATATGCATATAGAAGTTGGTGTCAGTGTCAGGTGCTGGGTGATTTTTACTGCGCTGTCACATGGCTCAGAGTACCCCCTGTACTGGCTGCTGAAAAAGGAGGAGGGAAGCACTGTAATTCTGTTATCCTTTCTCCCTTCCTTCATCCTGACTGTATAGCAGAGCCTACTACAGAGTTTGAGGACACAAAGTAATCTGTGTTGCACCGTACACTGTATTCTGCAGTCTCTTACTATTGTGTCTGACTTTATTACATAGTGATAAATGGAAGGAAAAAAATCAAACTTCTTCACAGTGTAAATATAGATACATAATGATATTTGCACAGATACATAAGTTTGGGAAATAGATTGGTCTTTTTTTTTCTATTTTTATTTCTCCTCCTCCCACAGGTCCTTTTTTTTCTTTGCAGACATTTGGAGTTTAAATTAATTTTGTGAAAGGGTGATTAGGTCACTCTCTTAAGGTTTTGATTGTCCTGGGAGTTCCTTCAGAAGATTTCTAGCAGCTGTGCTGCTTTGCTCTTTAGAGTTTAACCCTAAATTACCTACTGCTAAGAAATCAGAGAGAACTTTTGTCTTTTCTCCTGAGCTTCTGAAACTGAAATAGAGGACTTCTAATTATCTAAACCACAAAACTTCTTCTGTTTAAAACTTTTAATATTAGCTTAACTGAGTCAAGTTTTCTATCTGGTGAAATAAAATATGCAAAGAAAAACAATGGAAAAAATTAAAAGGAAATATTTGGTAAATGAATGAACTTATTCAAAAAACACTGTTCTGTCCTCTGAGAGTTTTAATTCTGGAAATTGGTCTGCTGCCTGTATTGGTTCACTAGGCTTCTTTTAAATGCTAAAGCAAAGTGTACTCCATAAATCAGCAGAGCTGTCCCTAATATTATCATGTGGCAAATTTCTTTCTAGCTCTAAATTCAAGAAGAGTGCATTTACACAATATTGAAGTGAGCCTTCCTCTTCCCCCATGAACAAGGTATATACCGCACGCTGCAGTTAGGAAAGTACTCTGGGGAAAAATTCTATGAATCAGAAAAGCTGAGACTTGTTGGCTTAGAATGTTGAAGATGGTTATGAAAACATTAACTTCAAAATTACTACATCTTTTCTAGACTTGTGGGTAATGACTTTTGGTCGTTGCCTTCCGAGTGGTGTAGCAAAGCAGTCTGGATCCAGCCTTTTGTGTGCATGTATCACATCCCTCAAGTCAATTTTCTGTGACACTGCCCAATCCAAAAGTAGACTTAGGAGACAAAAGACTGAGCAAAAAAGGGATCAAGCTTCCTTCTAATTCCAAGCTTTGGACACTGAACATTGGAGGTAGAGGCAGGTTTCACTGTTACTGGAAGATTAGGTGGCTGAAAGACCTCAATTTCTAGAGCTGTTACATTTCAGTTCTTTCCTAATTCAAGCTAAATTTAAAGAAATATAAAAGTTACCAGCAAGCGAATGGCAAAAGACTTACCTTGCAGTGAAGCCCCTTTAATGCTCATGGTGGAGATCGTGTATGATGACTTGCTCTACCAGAAAGAAGTCTCAATACTTGCTCTTATTCTCCGCTCATGCCACTTTTATATGCACCATCCAGTGTCCATTTTGCATACATTCAGCAGGTCGTGGAGTTTACCTCGATAATTACAAACATCAAATTGTCTTTCTTCCACATTCATATTCAGTAATTTTTGGTTTTTTATTTTTAACTGTGGGAGGGAATTTCATTAACAAGTTCAGCTGTGGGATCCTAGGTATGGTTGGATGAAGAGAGTGTCAAAATTTTGTCCTGAATGAGGTGCAAATACTGTTGGTCCTAGAAAACTCCAGTTGTCAGTTCTGAGACAGGCATTTTCAATGTTCCTAGTCTGCTGTTCCCCCTCCCCAAGATTGTCTTCTCATCCTTCCTCGTTTCGTCAGTCATCCACACTTGCTTATGTTAAAATTCTGGCTGTTTGTGGGAGACAAACAATATTTTACAAGGTCCTCAGTTAGAGAAACAGCATAAATTATACTGAAATTTATCCAGAGCAAGGCAATGGAGGATCCTGGAAAGACAGGTGACTATCTATAAAATTATAGATGTAATGTTCTGGGTATATAGCTGCATACAGTTAAAAAAGATAGTAAACAGCACAAATCATGATATAACTGATGCTCAGTCTGAGAGAAGTTTAGAGAAATGGGGACACTTTTTATATTAAAAAAGTAATATTTGCAACAATCAAAGAAGAAGTTATATCTTTACTATTTAATCACAAATATTTCATGAATAAATCAGCATCTTTTGAAAAAACAAAACCAATCCTCTACAAAACCATGAGATTGTTTTCTATACTTGAAAAGTCTCTGCGTAAAAGGTGTGCATTTACATCATATGCAAAACATATGCTGTCGTAATCAGTGGGATTTGTTTCCAGATCTATGTGTCTGTGGTAATCTACAAACTGGCCTTGGCAGGTTGGCCCTGTTTTCTTGTTGTGTGAGGCTCATCTGCATGAATATGTTAGCAAATGTGTAATCTCTCATCTGTTTCTCAGGTCCATTTACCCATGAAAAGACTTTCCAAATTAGATGATTATAATGAATAAGGTATACAGTGTTAATGAATTTTCTTGCCTTTAGACAACTTGTTCTGTACTTGGTGGAACAGGTATGTACGTAACCTCGAATCATTCATTATTTCATAACGATGAACATGATTCTTGAAGCAATGATAAACAAGGGAGAGGAAAGGTAGAGCGTTTAGGGGGTCAATCATGGAAGGCATCCCATGGGAAGCAATAAAAGGAGATGCTTCAGCAGTAAACCAGAACTGGTAGCAAGTGGTCTACATCTGATAAGTTCTAGAATGGTTGCTAAAACAGTTTGTTCTGCTTGGAGGTTGGATCTTGTTTGGAAATTGAGGTTCTGCTGAGTAAGAGAAGCAGTTGTTGCCTGCAGCAGGGAAAAGTGGCAATCTGATGAAGGCACTAGAATCAGAATAGGGCCACAGCCAAAACTGAATGCATGGTAGAAAAACAGCTGTCTTCCAAACTACAGCCATATGACTTAAGATCTTTATTTAATTCAGCTTCATTTGAAAATCTTCCCCAATAAGATCACAGGTGAGCTTGAAAAATCCTGATATAACATTAGAAGAGCCCTGTGAATAAAAGGAATGAACACTTCTTAAGCCACCAATTGCTCTTTCGTTTACTAGTCTGCTTTTCTTGGCTTTTTGAGGGGCTGGTGGTGATGCTAAAATAAAGCACAGAGTTACTTAATATTAGGGGCTAGAGAACAAAAGAAGATATTCACAAAGGCAGCAGGTAAACTCCCTAGGCTCCCTGTATCATTATTGGAGAGGGAAGCTCCTCTCATGCCTGACAGCATCAGCTAAAGTCAGGATCCTCATACGACTTTCAAGAAGAGCCTGTCTCTTGCTGCATAAGAGTAGATGAGCAGCTTAAACGTAGACCATAGGAAAGAGTGGTTTATTTGAAACCATTGCATGATGTTTTAATTAAAACATTCTACCACAAAATAATATACTTTACATTTCTCTTGCACCTTTCACCCTGAAATCCTCAAATACTTTGCAAACATGAATGGATTAAAATGGTCAGCAATCAAGAATCACAGGCAGAAGGAGAGAATAAACATTCTCTAAAGTAGATAAATATAAAGGTAAAGTTCTTTTATCAAGTGTGAGAACTGACATAGAGGATAAGATGTTTATTTGTGGCTGCACAGGAAGTCTTGGGGAAAAAACGCCCAAAAATTTCTGATTCCCAGACCTGTACTTTAAGTGAAGATCATAATTTCTTACTAGTACCAAAAAAGAAAACAAAGGTGAGGGAAGAGAAAGCAGAGGAAAAGTTAAAATAACCATAAATAAATAGGTTCAAATATTAATTTTCTTTTATAAATCAGGAATTGGGTTCTATTGAAAAGTTGAAAAAAACTTGAAAGTAGGAGAAAATGCTCATCTCTGCCTCTTGAAAGTGGTTTAGTTTTGTATCTTCTGAAGAAGTGATGTGGAACTTGGCATCCTATCCTCTCAGACTGTTCCCTGAACCTTAGTAAAGGAAGCTGATCCCAGCCCCTAATAGTCTTCTAATTCTGAGAGTAGCTCAGGACAACACTGGACAGTCATCAGTACTAAAGGGGGTATGTTTCCAGCTCTCTTTGTCTTTCACTTTTGCTGTAGGAATTTAATTGAATTAATATTTATTTATTTTTTAATTGTCACATTCTCTTTATATTCAAGAGCTTTTCTGGCATAAAAATTGGTAGATAGTTACCACCCAGTGTAAAAAATATGCCAAAAGAAGGCCTAACTATAGGTGGACTTTATTATATAGCTTTTAGGTCATTACTGATGCTTCATAGACATTACGTGTGATGTATCAGCATTACAGATAACAGCATTTAGTGCTCATTTCTCAAAAATCTTATCTTCCCACCTCATATCATGTTGCAGACCATGAGTCAGACTGTCACATTTTGATTAAGAACTATTGATCAGTACTAAAGGATCGAATATTTCTATTCCATTTTATTTTATTTAAAGGCTTTTGAAAAAAATGTTGTGTCTGATAAATAGGAATGAAAAATCTTTTTTGAAAGAACAAGTCTTTGCAGAATGCTTATTTTAAGTAGCTGAGTCAAAGACTGGGTAATGCCACTTGGTTTTGTCTTTTACTTACCTGTATCTGTATTTAATAATGGAATATTAGTTAATGTAGAAATTTGAAATGCCAATTTTTTGGCTATGATTTTAAAAGGTAGTCCCCAAGCTATGTATGCAGATGACTGAGCATGCAAACTGAATGTGCAGAAAAGTATTCCTATATGTTCTCTGATTGTCCGAATCTTCCAGTACCCAATGAAACAAAAGGTTTTATGTGTTCCTGTTTTGTGTATGTAAGCTGGAATCATAGTACTGAAAATACAGTTACTCATCTTCCTTTTATAGAATAGTTTATAAAGTTATCCCATCAACTTCATTTAACAGCTGGCTTCGGAAAGATACAAAACTATTTAATCTGGATCAAAAACAAATCTGCAGAGCACTTTAATTTTTCAAGCATGTGGAAAATACATCTTGAGGAGGAATATAAACAGAATATTATTTCAATCTAGATAGTTTCAAATGACAAATATTTTGTCTTTTCTGATTACTCCCTATAATCTCCATGAATCTTTTTTTGAAAAATTCAAGTGATTTTCTAGGATTCTGTAAAACAAGGGCTCTTCCTGTCCATCTTCTTCATATAAGGAATGGGAGAATTTAAAAAGCATTCTCTCCAAATGTATTTCTCAGCAAAAACAGGAAAATGGGGATTGAGTGCTTTCTTAGTGTGATCTCTCCATGAAGGCTGGTAAAAAATAGATAAGAACATAAGGGAAAATGATTCCATATGGAGGAAAAAAAAAAAGGTGGAAATCTTTGGGAGATTTTCAGTTTACTTTTAATTTAAGTTTACGTACCAGTGTGGTTTCAGAAGTAGACATAAAAATAAAATGACAGAACATGTTTCAAAAATGATTTATGAACGTCGTCCTTCTGATGACATACGCCCAAGTGCACCATGAAATATTAAGTGTGAATCCCAAGTAGAATTCCAGCTAACGATAGCAAAAAAACCCAGAGGAATTCACAAAGAACAGAGTAAGAGCTAGCTAGTATATATTGGTCCTGATACTTGAAGTTGTTTGAAGCCTGTGGCACTGTGTTCACTAATGCTGTATCTGTGTATTATCAAATAACCTGGCAGTATAAATTTGATCTGGATCACACATAACTGCATTATGGCACTTCAGTTGAATTATCGAGAGACCACGTTATGGTACTTATCCTGTCTTGATGCTTGATACCAGATTTATCTGACTGGTGGAGGTTGGATGATAATGATCTGACATCTGCTAGGACAAAGATATACTGCAAAACTTTTTGTATAAATGTGAAGTGGCAGAGTGAGCTTGTGCTGGTTCAGTTTTTCATTTCATGTAGCTCCAATATGATTTATCCTATACCTTAAATTCAACTTTCCTTTTTCAGAATTTGAGAACTAGTGGTTTTAAAACTAAAGACACATAAGGTGAATCTCAGCCCTCCAAAAAATCTTTAGAATAGATTCCTGGGAGCATTGTTAAATGGTTGAAGATCTGAGCAGTTGTGACAGCTTCTATGCAGAGTCTTATTCTACTTCTGGGATGGTGGAATTACATACTGGGCCATAGTTGGCATGATTTCCAAAGTTGTAAGTTTGTAAGCTCCAGTCCAAATGGAGAAGTATTACAAGCATGTAAGTATTTGCACACTTTGACCTATAAGGTACAGTTATTGCTATTGCAGTAACTGCAATTAACTGAATTGCTCTCTCTTAGCTACAGGAAAAAGTATGCTTGATTCTGATCCTTATTGAACATCTGAAGACCTTGTGATTGAAACAATTTATATGGGGTTTTTTTGCTTATTTTCCCAAACACTTGCTTTTATTTTTGATTTATTTCCTTTGACCATGTTCTGCTGCAATCAGTAAGTTATTCTTCATAAAATCCTGATTTCAGCTGATCATTCTTCAGGATAAAATAGAATGAGTTCCAAGAATTTATTTAGGGTAGGCATGCTACAGTGGAATTTCCTAGTGGACTGGGTAATTATTGGTAATGTTTTAAGTATTTTATTTGTATAACATGCTTTTAATAAAAGGTAATAAACAGAAAAATTGTCATCAGAAGGCTGCAATTTTCCTGCTAACAAGTGAGGAATAGAAGAAATAGGAACCTGGTTTAAATATTTGCATATTTTTAATTCTATGGGTAAACGCATCACTGGAAAAACATTTCTTTAAGTGCCTTGTGGAACTCGAGTCTGTAAAAGTAAGAGGATTTTTTTTTTTTAATTACAAATACACTGAAAAGAGCACTGAAGTGTGCACAGAGATTTTGAGCGCATTTCAACAGCTAGGTATTTCCAAGGGTTGTGGTAAATATGCTTCTGTTTTATCATACAGTGTTTGATTTTACTAATGGATAGTACCCTGAAATGGCAAATGGAGATCTTGTCCTGTGCTTTAGAAGAAGTGCACCTTCCTGAAGATGCATTTTTTCTCCTTATATGAAATACGTTTTGGTCAGATAATTTCTGATGTGTATGTAAGGATTGAATAGAAAGGAAAAGGTGAGTAGAAAATTTTTTGAGCTGTGTGCTATTAGCTGAAAGCCAAATAGCAGGCAGAGATCAGTGCTGACATTCTTGCTTCTTTGGGAGGATCTCACTTTTAGTTGTGCACTTGTCAGAGGGAGGAATGCATATTGCTGCTCAAAATTCTCCAGTTTATAATGGCATAGAAGTGATGCTAAAAGAATGTGACCTTTACTAAATTGAGTTTAAGGAAGCATTCAATGTCAGAGGTTTCTCTTGCTGATTCCAAAACCTAACACATTTTCTTCTCTTCATTTGTTCGTTACTGTCTCTAGACCTAATATATAAATAAAACTAAATGATTACTGAAGGGATGAGGTCTATGCGTATTAGGCCTCTCCTGACCTATAGGAAATTTGGAACTTCAGATCTTATTTAATATCTCATTAGTGCTATTTTTCCAATCTACCCCATTTTGTAGATATGTTAATTAAGCTTGTCATATTTATTGAACCCAGGCTAGAAATTGATATTGACATAGATTTTTTGGGAGACATATGAAATTGCTTTAGTAAAATGCCTTCATCTCCTTCCTAAAGCTAAAATGTTTTCTTTGGGGAAAAAATACGAAAGAAGTTATTCTGTGACTATATTTTCTGTGCTATTAAAAAAGAAATATGTGTTACAAGCCAAAAAATGCATGGAAATGCATACAGATATATATATATAGTAGGCACAGCCCATAGTATTTTCTGTGCAGAGCTTGTCAGCTATCTAAGGGTACCTGGTAGGATTCTCTTATACCTTAAATACTTAGAAATGATAGCTGTATTGGACATCCAGTTATATAAGTAAAGAAGAAATAAATGACTGTTATTAAAAATGAAAACAGCTGAAGAGTTTGAAGTAAGCATTTTTAAACAGAAATAGAAAAAACTATAGTCAAGAAAACTTTTTGTAACAAACATTGCTAACCACTCCTTGAAAGATCAAGTACATTATATTGCACACCTGCAGCACATTCGTATGTTTAAAAATTCATTAAAAAATTATTGAAGCTGCATTTCTGTTCAATCTCTTCTCTAATGAATATATTTGCATGTAATCACAGCTTTTCTCCTTTAGAGCTTTCTTACTCATTTCCTAAATCCTCAATCTGTAACCTGATCTTGTGGGATTTACAAAGCTGAGGCTGAAGTCATCATGGAAATGTCATGACATTGCCATTATCGGAAGCGCCTAGTCATTATAAATGGCTGACACGGTATAGCAGTAACATCAGATATATTGTGTTACTTGTTACATTTTGCGTAAACAGGAAGAGGTAAAGGAATGTTTTTTCTCCAGACCATTCATTAGTGCTGTCCAGGGCTTCACTGAAGACAAGGGAGACACTGCACCACTTGGCAGCTTACACGTAACCATCCCTCATGTCTTTATGCTTTTTCATTGTGGTCTGTGAATTTTACTTTAGTTTTTTGAACTGTGATTATAAAATTGTTATTAGAGGTACTTCAGACAGAGCTCTGCCCAAGGGATGAAGGCTTTGATTGTTTTGCAATGTTCCTTGGGAAAAAAACCCAAACCATCAAAACAGACCAATAGAAGGGAGTGGAGTGAAGCACGATCTTTACATCACTTTCTCCATATAGCTTTTCTGGTTTGGCTCCGGTTTTAAGGCTTGGGGCTAATATTCCCTGTGGAGCGTATTTCAAGACCGTTTGGCTTTATACCTGTGAAACATATCAGTACCATCCTACCTTGCAGACACCACAAAAGATCAATTTTTCATAGTGAATAAAAGTAATTAGTTTGTATCCTTCATAAAAATGAATATGCTAAATGGAGGTAGTTAATTTTTTTAACATGATAAGCTAAAAGTAATTCTTATTAAAGTACTGAAGCTTTACTCAGATTATGACATTTCTTTCTTTAAAAAAATCCCAACTATCTGGCACAAATTTTCTACAACAAATCTGCTTTTCTGAGCATGTATCCTATCAACCTCCTTAACCTTTTGAGTCTTTAAATCAGTCTTTAAAAAGCAGAGGAGACATCTGTATCAGAAGTAATATATTTGTACATTCACATTTGTTGTGAGGGATGCAATCATAATGGTAAAGACTTCTAATCTGTAATATTTCTCTAAATTTCGTAATTAAAAAGTATTTCCTATGTGTGAGGAAAAGAAATGTATGAGAAAGAAACCCAGGTTACAATGAAAAGAAACTTTCAGGTTTTTAATGTGTCTTTCTTGTCTTTATAACAGTGGAGCAAAAAGGTATTGCATGATGACTTGTAAAATTTTGTGTGAGAGAGAGTGTGTTATCAGGTTGCAGGACTTTTTTGCTATTCTGGCTCTTGAGTTCATGTGTAGCCAGATCCTGTAGCCAGACCCATTATTTGCAGGTGGCTGTGAGATGAGAATTCCAAATGATTGAAATAGGATGATGAGGCAGCAGAAGGTTTTTTCAGTTTCCACCAGACTTATTCTGGAGATAAATCATCTTCAGGTAAATCAGATAATGTAATCTCCAAAATTCTTCCTGTGGTAGTCAGTTTATCTTCTGCAAAATCTTCTTTCCTACATGGATTGATGATTTGGATGTACATGGCTGGATGCATGCCAGAAATCTGTCTGTTAAAAAAAAACAAAAGCCACAAACAATTTTCACCTTAAACAGCATCAGTAGAAATGAATCCATTTCCTTGTTAGAAATAGTGATGATCACAAGAATGGAAAAGTAAAGTGGCCAGTCTTTTTTGCCCTGCTCCAGTTTTACCCTCTACCATGTACGGACAAGAGTGAAGGTTTTGTAGCTACATTGGCAATAATAGAAACTGCAGGTGTTTGGTTTAACAAAGACTTCATTAATCCCATAAAACCTTAGTGTGAGGTAGAGCTGCTGTTAACTGTTCTTACTGAGCTACATGTGAAGAACCTTCAAAGCCTGTAAACGTGCCAGCAGTAACTGACTATTCTTGCACATTCCCTCCAGCCACCTTCTACTTCACAAAGGGTTTTAATTTAGATCCCTCATATCTTTTAAAGGCACTCTTAAAAATTTTTTCTCTCTGTCTTATTTTTGTGTCTAATTTCTTCTATTCAGAACATGAATCTGGGAGGGGGGGGGGGAAGACAACAAAAGTCCTTGCTATCTGGAGAGAATTTCAAATTGCCTTTTACCTTCTGAAATGACATCTACAGGTTTTTAACAAAAGAAGAGTAAAAGGATCAATCAGCTAGAGATACAGCTATCTTACCTGACAGGCCCATGACAGTGTTCAGTGCTCTTCGCTGAAAATGTTGTGGAGGTGTATGATTAGTCTGAAGGTTTTTTCCTAAGAACATCAGGTCAGAAAGGCCTGTTACCTATGAATAAAAGCAGATGCAATTGCGCTCACATTGTCCAGGACTGTATTACGTGTACATGCCTTAAAATGACAGTGGAAGAAAAAAGTCCATAGTTAGTATAAATCCCTGCAGAAAAATATGCTGCTAGTGTTTCAGTTTCTTGTGTTTTCTGTAGAGAGATGTCCTAGTGTCTCTGCTTTGTGATAAATCTTTGGGATTGTGGAACTAGTTCTAGAGGTTTGGGGTGAAATCAGTAGTGCATATGTCTCTCTTTCTGCAGGAAGAGTTTTAACATTGTGTCTTCTAATACCTTTGGAAATGGGACTATTTCTGTAATCTTAGTGGAGTATGACTTTCCTATATCCAGGGGCATAGGTCACGTGTGTAAACTCTGCACAAAAAAACATATGCTCCATCCTATGTCTCTATTTTAAATCCTACAGAATCATCCACAGATCATACAACCCTATATCATTTGTAATGGCTTTGGTTTTCCTTTCTCAACTCTATATACCTTCTGTTCCTCCCCTACTGTGATACCACAGTACTTACATTTTGCTGCAAGACAAAGATTGTTTACCCTCCCCAAATCTGCTTGCCTGCCAGCTGTGTTCATGTACCCAGATGTACTAATGCACGCACTTACATGCAACTCACGTGCATGCCTCATTATCTTCTGGATGAATGGTCTAGATCAGTCCAGAAGCTTGTTGCACAGACATGTCTATCTGTCTGCATACCTAGGAACTCCCCCTACAAGCACGTCTGCATGCAAACCCGATTCAGAGGCTTACTCTATGGCTCTCAGGTTCAGTTAAAGGTAGAGGGAAAATTATTGGACCACTCCATGTTGATTTGTAAAACTTTTGACAGAGTAAGGTTCTGTGCAAACAATGAAATCTATCTGCTCTTATCCCCATGCCTTGGACTCTTGCTGCTTTCATACTGTATTTTGTGTTAAGGGAAGACCAGCTAATCTTAGCACATTGTCAAGTGAACTTGGGCTGGCTTTTTCAGTAGGTCATGATACACATAGGATACATGATCCTATGGCCAGCATAGAAAAGATGCTGTGGTCTTCCCTAGGAGAGTCTTGATATGATACTGAACTAGCATAATCTGTGGGATGCAGCTTGGTGCAGCTCCCCTTCTAAAGCGTACTCCTGTAGGTTTAGGAAAGAACCAACTTCCAGGTCCTTATTTTGAAATGGTCGTGAAACCTACTCCTTTGAACAACACTGATAGTATTTGGCAAAGAAATGAGATAATTATAAGGGGATAAGTATTTTTTGCCATATTTATAATCTTACTGCTAATGAACGTTGCCTGCATGAACATGGCAGGTAATAGGGAAACTATTTACCTGTCACTTTGATCCACTATTCAAGAACCTAAGATATACTTCTTTCTCTGGCAAAGCCTTCTTAACTCATTTTAATTTGTGATTTTAGTTCAGAATTTTAACTATTGGAAGTATTATGTTGCCTTATCCTGTTTCAATCTTGGCACAATCAAAATAGGGATCTAGAATAGTTATCTATCTCACTGCTAGTAACTCTGAAAAATGCTATCAGTCAAACAAATCTTTATTATTAATAATGTATATATTTTCTTGGCAGGATAAGAATTACACATCACATTCCATTGAAACTGCTTGCTACAAGCTACTCTGATATTTCTTGGAACTGGCTTTGTAAAAAAGAGGAGTCATGCATCATTCCCTCAGGGTGTCAGCTCTCTAGGTTGCTGGATGACTTTGGAAACAGTGAGTTCCATATCCAGGCCTCGTCCCACCAAGATACAGCCTGCATTCTGTCAGGTCTGAGATCCTGCTCGGATGTTCTGTCGCAGCATATGGTGGAATGAGAAGGGACTCTTCATGTATATATATGACTAGACAAGTCTATTTAAGGCTGAAAAGAGAAGGACTAGATATTTTCATATATTTAAAAGAAATATTTGATACAAAATACTGGTGTGATGTTCTGTCCAGAGGACTCTCTAGCTTGGGAACCAGCTTGCTGCAGTTGGACCCCAAGAATATTTTTCACATACTCTTAAGGACAATCTGGGCTAGAGGTATTTATGATACTAGCACAGCCATGGACCCCTACTGCCAAATCCAGATCTGGCAGTCACTTTGAAATTTGGCCAAAGAAGAAGCAAGAAAAAAAAAGAAAAAGGTATTTCACAATTGTTTTTAACTGTGTGTGAGTAATAATGAATCCAGAGAAATCTGATGGTCAGGCACCACCGTGAAAGCTGGAGCATAAATTCTTATTGCTGAGGAGTCTACAATTTTGACTGATTCATGATAGGGTTGCCTTCTGCTTATCAGCCCCAAATCACCTCTTTTGTTCAGCCAGAGAGCTGTTTCTCAACAAGGTCCATAATTCTCAGAGATATGCGATCAAGAGAGCAATACTCTAATACTCTCAAGTTAAGAAAAGACTGGATCCAGGTTTTGTAGGAGCTATGGTAGAAAAGAATAGCTTCTTTGTCATGCTGGAAGTTTTCTGTTGCTAACTTGCTAACTTTAGGCCTGTTGTCTACCAGTTGTCTCCTCTCCTGTTTCTTTTCCTGCAGTTCAACACAGAATTAGAATTAGCTCTAGAGAGCATGTGAGGAGACATGGAATCTCTTTATTACTTTGATGGCTGTAGACAGCAAATAGTTGCAGTATTTCAATTTTATACCCATCAACTATCACCTAATTTAGTGGATACTCATTGATCTCTAGCAGAGAATTTTGAAATTATAATCAGTATGAAGATGCCACAGAGGAATAATAATAAACCTCTTAGGAGCTGGAAGTACATTTAATGAATCAGGAGGTTGTGTAAATAATACCACATGTGTGTGGTGGGAGCTGTCTGGATAACTGTGGTTACAGCACCAAATAGCTCCTAAATAGCCTACAAGCTAAAAGAAAAGGAGATTTAGTCGTTATTATTGGAGGGTCTGCTCATGGGACTATATCAAATGGAGTTACAACAGCATAAAACATGAGAAACATGAAAGCTCTTCTTGTTTCCTTTTAAAAACAAAGCAATCATTTTCTGGCAAAGCATGTATGTGTTTGTATACGTGATGGTGGTTAAAGACATGGGATGAAAGTGGGCTAAAGAAAGCTCCAAAAAAAAGTAAGGAATACTCATTCCAGAGGAACAAGTATTGCCCAGTTGAAGGATTGGCCACAGACGCTTGGTTGACTCTTGCTGGTATCTGTACCACTGCTTCACCCAGCTTCACGTATCTGTGCCAGTGCCATACCTTATCAGCCAGCGGGGCTCAGCCGCAGAGGTGGGCAGCTGAAGAATCTGAACTGCAGAAAGGGCTAGAGCACTTTGGCCAAGCCTGTGCTCAATAATCCCAGCTCTGATACTGATCTAGGCTTCCTGTGTGGCCTTGGTCACATTTCATGACATTTTTTTGCCTCATTAGCTTCATCAGTAAAAGTAGGTGATATTTATCTAAGGGCTTCATAGGAATTAACTAAGTTGTGTTTAAGGAGATGTAATGCAATTTCTGACCGGACAACACCCTCACCCATCAAGTGGCTGGGGATTTGACAACCTACCCTCACCCAGACCTGGGATATAATACCCTGTGTGTCTCTACTGAGCCATGTGTGGGTCTCTCTGTTGGGTGCTGTTTCTAAAGAAAAGAGGTGGTAATGAGCTGAAGATTCCCATCCGTCTAGCTTAGATAAAGCAAGTGAATCAGTGGTTCCACAGCTGTTTCGGCAACCCTCTCTCCATGCTGCCTTTCTGAGGGAGAACAGAGGGAGCAGAGGGAGTAGACTTCTGTCAGGGGTTTGACTAGGTGACCTCTCTGAGGCCCTTCCCACCTCAATGAATTTGTGATTGTATGATTTGAGGCATGTGTGAAAGTAAGCTGGTTTTAGAGGTGCAGTTAGGAAACAAAGAAGCCAGAAATCTATCTTCCATCCTTGAAGCTTTATTTTCTGACAGTTTCAGAAGATTAGAGGGCCAAGTGTATGTGTGTGTCTTGATTACAGAGTAGCATCTAAATGAGCAGTATCCAGCCTTTTTTGCCTGACTTTCCCCCATCTGGAGTACTGTGTCCCCATCTGGAGTACTGTGTCCAGTTCTGGGCTCCCCAGTTCAAGAAGGACGGGGAACTGCTGGAGAGA
>JAOXJM010000012.1:62288794-62314261 GCA_026413425.1 Tringa solitaria | reverse complement strand
GAAAAATATGTATCACATACCTATAACATATTACAAGAGTAATGCAACTAGGAAAATATTTTTATATTGCTCCTTATTTAATTACCTCCATAGTTTCCGTTACCTTGCTTTATAGAAGCAAGTTTTCCTTCAATGTTTACAAACTAAAATTAAGATATTGTGAAATATTTGACAACAAAATTCAAGTTTAATGTGCTATATGTATATACACAATGTGTACAATAATCTGGATTATAAAACTGTGTATGGCTTTACTTTTTGCACACAAGCACATACCTACAGATATATGTGAAAACAAGTCAAAGAGCTTTGCTAAGGATGGTTCTGATATATAGACCTAGTAAAGATCTTACAAAATTGTAAGTGATAAATTAGAAGACACAGATATCATTGTCTCTTGGTATAACAGAGAAGGTGAATGATGTGAAACTATGCCAAGAACACTGAACTATGGACTAAACTCAGGGTATCTAGGAGAATTTCCCAAGTGAATCTTATCTCTTTCTCACAGCTATGCTGATTACCATCAGTTTGTCTGAATTATTTGTCCTTTAAAATTATTTTCATTGAGACTCAGCTAGTCTGTTTCCCTTCTGGTCCTTTCACCTAATGCTTATACAACTCAGCAGGGGCTGTTTCATGAAGTCTTTCAACTTGAGCTTATGGCATGTGACCTTGAGAAATGTGACTTCTATTTTATTTCCAGTACTGGTACCTCCTAGAAATTTGCTCTACCTGTTTTAATATAGTGCACTCTGTCTGGGTTTTGGTTTTGTTCCTCTTTGTGCATCATGGTATCTATGGGCACCTGTGGCTGATGCAAATTACATGTATGTTTACATACCATAAATGAAGCATGGCTTTCAATATATACTGATTTTAAAAAAAAGGATGTTTATGAGCATGTACTGTAGTGGGACAGCTAAACACAAATCAAACCATCGCTTTATTCCTTTTGAGAATAGCTTTTATTAAACAGAGAGAAGAATCATCTGTCTCTGGCTTCACATTCTCTACAACACTTAGCTTGGCCATGATAACAAAGCAGTAAACTCTTGGCCAAACCGTTTTCTAGGATGAGCAAGTGCAACTCATGTTCAAGACAGCTGAGCTTTGTGCGGTTTATGGTAGGAATATGACACTTTCATTTGGCTTTGTTTTCACATTTACCAAATTAAGAGAAATAGTTCTTTCCTTACAGCAGATACATTTGGAATCTCTTTGCAAAACTGTACAGAGAGAAGCAGTGTCTCTGTATAGGTGGTACTTAAGGGATCATGAAGAGTTATGCCTGTACATCTTGACTGAACAAGGAACTGAGTGTATATGTCATTATGCTCTTGAATGAATGGCAGAGGGTCCGTGTAGCAAATGGGAACTACTATATCAGTTAAAAACATCCTTTTGCTTGATAATTGGTTTCTTTTGATCAGTTCAGAAGTCTTTTTACCCCACTAATAAAAAGAACCAGTAAAATTTAACAGTGACTGGTATAAGCAAATAGTTATGTCCTATAAATCCTAATGCAGTCATGGTAAATATACGATTTGCCATCTGCTTTTGTTTATATCAGGTAAGCAGAGCTGAAATTTTGAAACTGTGATTTGTGGCTGAAGGAGAAATATTTAGTCAAATCAGGCTGGTTCTTGTTCCGTTTCTCACTGAGACAACCTATGGGGAAGGGGTAGATGAAATGTAGAGTAAAATTAGGCCACCTCAATACTTTGAAAAGTTTAACTCAAAATTAAAAAAAAGCCCACTTAATCAAAACATAAAAAAACGCATAAATGCTTTCCAACTAACACTACTCTGTGAAGATGGTTGCAGAGAAATGCAAGCTTATTGCTGTTTTATGTGTTATTATAAAAGAGAGATGTGTTTGCGACAAGAGTTTGTCAGAGTGATAGTGAACGGTGTTTGCAAATAATTTTTCCAGAAGAATTCAGTTTTGAAAGGTCCTGAGCTGATTGATTTGAGCAACATGGAGCCTCTGTTAGATTGCTTTTTCTTCTAAAGTTTTGTTCTGACTACAAGGCTTTGGGAACTGATGGTATATCACTGCAAATAACTGAGGCTTAGCCAGTCACCACTAGAACTGCCAAGAGCTGCTCTTTGCTGCTGAATTGGACCTGTTTTTCTCTACGAGCCATGGTATGGCAACAGAACATAAGCTTTCATTGCACAACAGCAGCAACAGTAAACTTTATAGGGTAGACATGATGTGCTCCATCAGGAAATTATGACTGCTTCCTATTCTACTCATTCAAAGAAGGCAGGGTCTGAGATTGCCTTTGCACAGACGAGCAAGGAGTATTTCCTCTCTGAGGTGGCGTAATCTAAAATACAAAGCGTCAAGTCCCTTTCTCTGTTTTAGTGTAGCAACCAAATTTTCTGATTTCACCATGGAATAAACGCATCTTAGAAAAATACAATTCTTTCCTAGTTTCCACTATGAAAAAGGACAGATTTTTGTTTTCTTTCACAGATTTTTGTTACTTTCCCCGTAATCTTAATCTGTGTAAATTCAGCAACATAGTCTGTAAATTGATTACATTTCCTCATGGTATGTTGGGCAGTAAGTGTTACTAAATCTGTGTGGCTGGTCTCAGAATAATTTCATCTGATTTCAGGAAAGTTGTCCCTGATTTGCATCATTTCAATTGAGAGTATAATGAGAATGCCTGAGTAATGATGCAATTTAAATATTTCTCAAATTAGTTACTAGTATTTGAAAAATGTGAATAGCTGGAGTAGATGTAAGAGTTTCTAATCTATTAATCTATACAAAAAGACAACTGATCACCAGCTGAACATGGTCTTCTCTCCTCCCCCTTTTTTTTCCCCCCCGTGTTCTCTGGAGAAGTATGCAAAGTAGCCATTGTAGCTGATGATATTGTTTCATCAAATTTGTAAAGAGATAATAATGAACATTGCACATCCACTTACCTCTGAAGTGCTCATGCAAACCTGTTATTAGGAAACTTACATTATTATGATGCTACTTGCACTTATTTCTGAATACGAATTATTAACCCACAACTGCTCAAAAGAAACAAAATCCTTCTAATCACTTACAAAAATACAGAAGTCTGCTCTTAAATTAGAGAATTAACTAGCTAGGATTGACTTTGCATATGGAATGGCAGGAGGAGAAGGGCAGCCTGAGTCATGTAACTGGCCTTGTTTATCTCAGAAATAGAAAGAGGAAAATTTAATTTAGTGCATGCAATTTAGCATGCAAAAGGTCAGACTGGTGCATGCCTGCAGGTAGTTAATCAGAAAACTGCTATAATTCCCCAACCCAAACAATGTTAAGCAATAGAAATGCAAATATTAGCCCTTGCTCTGTGAGGCTGATTTCAGCTGATATTCATAAACCCCTCTTGCTTCTGTCCTGAGTATTTTACATGATACAATTGATTTTAATTAAAAAAGAGGGTGTCTTTCCATCCTCAGTTCTTCTATTGTCTCCAGTAGGGGTGGGACAGAGCGTATATCAGACCAGAAGTGCAGCTGGGGCAGGCTGGCCCTTGGGTGGACTCAAGTTTGTTTTAATTGCGTGTTTAAAAAAATTATATTGTCTGACACATGGCATGTGCCATCTGACAGTGGACAAAAGGCCTCAGATCAGTGACAACTGAGATGCAAGAAAGACTGGCTGGATCAGCTGAAAACAGCTTTTAGTCTGGGTGAGGGAAGTGTTGTGTGTGCAGGAGTTACTAAGGAGTCTTTTGTAACAAAACGCATCCCTCCTCTCTTTTTCCCTTCTCCCCTGTATTTTACATTCTCTATCGCTTTTAAAGTTCCACTAGGCACTTTCAACCCAGCGCAGACCATCATGGAGTAGTGTAGTGTCTGAGTTCGTTATTGTGCCTGCTTTTTGTTTTATAGGCCAGTAACCTGGGAAACATATTGCTTGGTTTTTTTAAAACACTGAACATCTTTTAGTTCTTTTCAGTTTCCCAGATGTATGCTGCAATTAGCCAAAAGATACTGTTCTTCTGTCCCATTTTTCCTTTTGTAAATATATACATTGAGTAGCTTTTTTTTTTCCACCACCAGGTCTCATAGGAAAACTACTTTCCTTCCAGCCCTAATCTACATATACATTTCTATTCATCTTATAGTGCTGCTTTCTGGGACTCAGTTGTGTCCTTTTCAAAATAATAAGCCCCAATCTCAAAATAAATGGGACTCAAATCAGGTATTGCTGTTAAATCTTAGATCTGATTTGGACCCTACACATGGCAAGCTTGGAATTCACATTTCCCTACCAGATGTCAGAAAATGGTATCTGCCTGCAAAACCCGAAAGTCTTAGAGCTTGGTTTTACAAATGCGGCTGCTTTCTTATTTAGTGGAGCTAGTCACAGACAGCATATTATTCTCATTTTCCAAAGTTTGTCCTGGCTTACATGGTTGCTTCAGGACATAAAGCATTGATTTTAATCTGTAAACTCACGTGTGGTTTAGGTGGTGATTGTCTATGGGCATCATCCTTTCACATACTGAGTGCCTTGTGGGAGGTGCAGAGTTTCTTCAGCTCGCATTGTATTTAAGGTGAGTGTGAGGTAAATGGAAAGAGGCAGTAGAGACCTTGAGAAAGCCTCCCTGCTGTATGCAGTATTGTAACATACTTGAGCTTTGCTAGGCACTTGTAGTCTCCAAACATTTGGCAACTGAACTAGTCAGACATAATCTAATGTAAACCTCATCTATTTCTGTTCCCAGAAGGAAACAGATGAGGAGGCTGGAATAGTTTTAATGATCTCGAACTGCATATGGATGTGGAGGAGACAATACCATTGTTTGCTGTGGCACTTGTTTTAATTTTTAAATGATGAAGATGTACCCAGACAGGACGGACTCAGGTCTGCTTCATGACTGTAGCGTGCAGTGGCTGGTAAAGGGCCAGCACAAGGGCTGTTCCTCTGCTGCTTTCTCTCACCTCGTGCCAGCAGCAGGGCTGAGCAGATGAAGCCTTCTCTCTCGGCTGAGCTGTGGGGCAGAAGCACACTGCTCAAGGGAGCTCTGCAGTGACCCAGGCTGATGAGTGGGAGCCCCGGCTGCGAAGTGCAGCTGGCTATTTCCTGCCTGACTGGTTGATTTTACTTACTGGTATAAGAAGCAGAGCAGGCTGTACACCCACCTCTTCCTCTCCCTTTTCTGTATTTTCCTACTGGTGAAGTAACCAGTAGAAGAAAAAAAAACAGAAGAGGAAAAGAAAATATTGTGAGGGAGGGAGGGAGGCAAATGCAACTTTCCATTTCCTTTTCATACATCTAGAGGGAATCCATTGGATTTGACCCAAAAGGTCTATTTTCTGCACCCTGCTTAGTCAAAATGTTTAATTTAACTGAAAATATAAGTGCAGTTACTTGATGGCATTTCCATTATTGTTGTTGTCTAGGTATCTACCATCCCATAAACAAATAAAGACTCTGGTCCAGCCTCAGAGAAGGTCCGCTCCAAATTCCACAGAGGATGACAACAGAGCCCTGGACTGAAGAAGGGAGAAACTGGAAAGGTAAAGTGGTGGTCGTGGACTCGTATTTGATCCTGTAGTAAAGTGCTTAAACTTAAGACCACAAATATCTGCTTTGATTTAACTTAGGTGAAGAAACTTCAATGAAAAAGTTGGTATTAGTCACATACATAAGTCTGCAGAACTAGGGCTTAAGCCACACTCAATAGTCTGTCATGATATTTTAGTAACTTTTTTTGTGCCACTTTCTGTAGGCTTAAAGGTAGACTATGAACTCTGAATAAGAAAATGGCAACTTTGTCTAGTGTCTCTCAATTAACTCTGTTTTTAATGCTGTAGGTTTCATAAACAGGAGAGACCTTTTGAAGATTCTAACAAGTTGCATTGGTGAAAGCAGATTTCAGTCCACACAGCCAAATTTCCTCATGAAGGTGCTCATTGTATTCCTTAATCTGTAGCTCTCCTAATAGGCTTGAGTCACTCTGGCCAAGAAAGAAAAGGAGAATTGTGAGTCACTTGCAAAGAGGTTATGAAGCCTTGATCTGTGAAGCACAGAATTGTCACTTAGGAATGTCACCTTCCCCTTAAGAGTCAGAGTTGAAGGTACACTGTGCTGCTTAGGTACTAGATGATCAAACAAAGCTATCACTATTGGAGGACCTTGTAACAGGAACACATGAATAGGTCAAAAGATTAATACATTTAGGAAGCAGTTTCTGAATAAGCATCCTTTTCCTAATTATTTCTCATCTTTCCCAGGAATGGTCAGTTGCATAGGGAGCAGCACTAAGGTAGAGTGTAATGTGTGGTTTTGGTTGTGTTTATGGAAAATTGCAAAAGAAGAGAGTCGTGGATTCATTCACAAAACCTTTCTGTTCCTAGGAATACTAAGGAACAAAATCAAGAAACAAAAAAAAAAAAAACACCCAACCTCCTTTAAGCAAAGCGCCAAGGCTGTGGTCTTCTTGCTGGTAGCTTGTCACTAAGGCCCAATATAATTCACATACATGCATACACACACGAAGCCTCCATGTGGACTGTTTAAATGTGCCTCCAACTGTGATTTTGATGACTGAATTACAGGGTTAAATATGTTGGCAGTGAAGGCTGGAAAACTGGACTGAGTACTGAGAAGCTGTGTGGTGGGTAATAAGGAAGACACTCTCCCCTGCAGGCCTGGGGAATGGCTCCAGCTGCCTGGTGGGAGTTTAGACTGTTGCCTAAGGTAGAAGTGAACATATCAAATTCAGCTTTCTCATGGATGTTTGGGTGGTGTGGTGGGAAGACCCACGCAGCTGTGGATCCATAGCTTTGTACCTTTCAAATGAATCATGACCACATCTGCCTCTGATGTAGTCCAGTGCCAAAGAGACCTCTAAAGACTTGGGAAGTGTGAGAGGTTCATGTGGATTTGCTCATCATGGCAAATTCTCCTTTAAAATGTGTGCTACTAGACTCCTAAAGAGATGGCCTTCTTGTATGTGCTTGCCTCAGTACTGCCAGTGGAAGAAACACACATCTAGAGAGAAGAAGCAGCAAGAGTTGATTCATATTTTGTGGCTATGATAGAGTGGACTTGCCTAACGTGCTTTTGCCAAATTTACAATACCAAGATTCCCAGACTGAAGCTTGCACTAATTATAACAGGTAGATCAGTAGCCTTTGACCAGGCTCAAGGGAAATGGCTCCCTATTACTCAGACCTGTGCTGTGGCTAATGGGACTATAAATGCCACAAACATTTCATCTTAGTTTTTTTGAAACAGAATGCATTACTCTGTACTTTGACTGATTGCCCAAAGAGCTGTTTATAAAATAGGCAGTCTGCTTACCATCATTCTGATTATATTGTCAGTCATTTGACCAAGTGCCTGGAAATCTTAGTGACTTGGAGAAATGCTAAACAAAATGGTTATCTGATCAAATTATTAGGACATTTTCTTTTCCTGTTGGTTTAGTTTTTATTAGTGCTGTATATACAGATAACGCTTTGCACTCTGTCTCTACTGTAGGACGATAAGAATTGGGATTCATTTGACATTATGACTCATTTAGCTGTGCCATATACACTAGGATTAAAAATTGGCGAGCAGAAGGGCAGAGAATTTGTGTACTTTTACTATCCTTTGGCATATTTTCTTTAGAAAATACTTTGTCTTTAGTGATAACAAATCTGTAGTAAAATTGTGGACAATGGATAGATAAATTAGGATGTCTGACACAAAAACCAGTTCGCCAAAGGAGCTTCGGGAAAGGAAGTAAAACAATGTTTGGGGAGCAAACAGGATGTTACCAAAACTACACAGAGTACTTAGGACAAGCTGTCAACAGAAAGCAGCTAGGCCCAGGTGTTGCTTGAGTGGTGCATCCTGCTTCTTTTGAAGTTTTTGTTTTTCCTGGTTATATAGAGAAAGAAGTGTGAGGCCTGTGTACTGCAGGTCTAAGCCCAGGATTTTAGGAGTTACTGCTCCCACAGCAATATTGACACCAATGTTTGCTGTGTATTTATTATGCACTGTACTGGAACAGAACTTGTACATGTCATCTTGCTACAAAACACTTGACTAGGCTTTATGGAATATCAAGGGACCTCGGACTGAATTTTCTTAAGTGGAACTGCTTATAAGCATGATATACAACTACCTGAAAGGAGGTTGTAGAGAGGTCGGGGTTGGTCTCTTCTCCCAAGTCACAAGCGATAGGACAGGAGGAAATGGCCTCAGGTTGCATGAGGGGAGGTTTAGATTGCATATTAGGAAAAATTTTTACACTGAAAGGATTACCAACCATTGGAACAGGCTGCTCAGGAAAGTGGTGGAATCGTCATCCCTGCAGGTATTTAAAAGATGGATAGACATAGTGCTTAGTGATATGGTTTAGTGATGGTTTTTGTCAGTGTTAGGTTGATGGTTGGACTAGAAAATCTGAAAGGTCCTTTCCAACCTACAAATTTCTACGATTCTACATAGGGAGCAGGCATTTTTTGCAAGTAATTGAAGATGGTGGAAATCAGTTAATCAAAGCAGATTTCTGTGATTCTAAATATTATATGAATACTGGTAAAATATGGGTTCTGTGAATCTAAATTCCAACTTCATCTTGGTGTACCTTGAAGCAAAAGTCTAAATTCTGTTCTAACCTAATCTAGAAGTAGATTCTGATGTAAACTGAGTTTACATAGCTCAGTCAGTCAAAAGGTTAGTCAAAAATGAAGAGTAAAACACAAATGTGAACTCTCCCTGGAAGACAGTCCGAATGCAGTGGGTGTGCTCATGGAGCCATTCTGATATGAAAATAATGGAAATTGTTGAAGGATTAAATCCATGATGTTCTCAGTTTTTGTTGTTAAATGCATTGCTAATGCCAGTAGGAGATTTTTCTTTTTAGTTCTGGAAGAACTTGAAGAATTTGGTCTATAAGCACGGAGAGGGAATTAGAAATAGGCTACAGCCTGAATTTAGGCAATGATAGAGCATTCCTCAGGAACCTGAGGCTGCAGATCACAAGAAATGAAGAAGGATTTTTATTAATCTGAGAAGTAAACTACACCTAACTGAAAAATAATGTTAATAATTCCACAGAAGAATAAACATCTGAATTAGAATCCAGACATCAATTGACTCTTATCCAGTATTAAATGGAAACACATGCTTTGCACTAGGAGCTAGATCAGGGTGGGAGGAGGAGGTGGCAAGAAGCCCCAAGCTCCTTTTCATTTCACTGTTGTACTCAATCATGGCCACTGGCAAAAGAGCCCAGAAAGTTGAGCCAATTCAAAACCATTCAGTTCAAGGCTGAAATATCTCTGTCTCTCCCTCCTTAACTTTGTTCATAAACATGCTTCAGTCAGGTGTTAATTACAATTCCCAGTAAAGCCTCAGAGCTGTGCAGATTCTCCCGGGGAAAATGACTGGACTCAGCACTTCACAGGTCTGTTTATTTTACTTTACTGCACTTTAGTTACCCCAGCTGGCTTGCTACACACAGGGAAGAGAGAAGAAAGACTAGCATACAGAAGAGTCCAGGGAAAGGAAAGAGTATCACTCTTCCAAATTGAACAGCTTACATGAGAATTGCTTGCCCATACTGTGTTGATTGGGTGTTGAAGTGTCCTTTCTCTGGAGACCTGACCTTCCAATATCCTGAAAAGTCTGTTTCTTGCAAGGTCATTCCAAGACATCTTCTCTTGTGCCATGCTTTGCAGGCAAAAAGCAAGTGTGAGAACATCTTGCCACATATTATTTATTATTGTTAATAGAAAGAATTATTTGCTAATCTCTGATGATGTGATCGGCACTGAACAAGACACAGATAAGCACAGAGCATACCCTGAGGAGTTTATAATTTCAAAGACAAACATAGATGAGACAACGTGCACTTGGAAGACCCTGAAGTAGATGTTGACCTACTAAGAATTTAGAATGAATTAACTTGGAGACAGAGATTATTTCTTTCTGATACAGTCTGTTTTAAAGAACAGACTTTTTTACTTTAACTCTAGCAAGAAAATGTTGTCATGCAAGCCATGCATGTCTTACCTTCCTATGCCCTCTGAGAAACAAATAAGGCCATATTCTTGCATATCTAAAATGGCAGACTGTTGAAGCAGATGCAACTCTGTTAAGTTACATCAGGCAGGCATTTGACCACAAAGGTACACAGACACCTGCACGTTTTAAGGTATGCCAACAAGCTAATTGTTCTGAGCTCACAGAGGACTGAATAGAACTTTGAGATCTTGTGTGTCAGCTTGCTTGCTAATTCTTGGAATGTGCGTTTTCCTTAAGTAGATAAATACTGCTATACAAGTGAGGAGAAATTCCGGATATTTTTATATTGCTTAAAGTGTGCAAACCAGATCAATTGAAGTAAAACCTGTTTAGATGGGAAATTATCTTCCCTTCTAACAGTGGCTACCTACATAAACTTATAACAGCAAAAATACAAATTTTCATTAAGGGAAGTAATACTTTATTTTGGGTGATCTTTATTCCTGTTGAGGTTTTACAGAAACTTGACTGTTCTAACTGTTGGCTGTTGCTTTCTGGAAGTCAGGGCAAATTCACAATGCAAAGGCCTGTCTACAGAGGTAAGTTACCAGCAGTAAACTAAAATGTGAAATGACGTTGCATTAGCTGCTCTGTACTAAGACTCCCTATGGACATTGAGAGTGCACACTAAGAGTTCCTTTGTATGAAGTGGCTTCCTCAATTGCATGTAAAAGTGTACGCAGAAAGAGCAGCCAGTGTGGTGTAAATTCACACTGTAGCTTGTAAATTCACACCCTACTTTCCTTGTATAAGCAAAACCTGAGTCAAGGCCTTGCATTCATTCCACTGGCATAAACCTGAATGAATAGATGAACCTTACACCTTGCCCTGAATGTAAACACGTTTGGGCTAACATGATGCGTAATGGAGGGAATGCTGTCAGGAGTCAGGGAACAGCCATAGATAATCTTGGAGGGTCAGTAAAAGTACTTCAGAAATTTTCGAAGGCCATGACGGAGAGAGAACATTCTCAATATCATGGGGAGAAAATCACCTTAGCAATCCTGAAGAACATGAGCATGACTTGAAATATAGCTACAGATTTCTTGCCTTATGTGTTCTTTAGTTTTTGAAGGGAATCTCATTGTTGAATAGTAGATTTCTCTACCATTTAAAGCAGAATGAATATTATTTATTTATTATTTTTGGCAGTGAAAGTTATAGGAGTGCAGCTGAGCTCATATTGGCCAAGTTTCATGTTGCTGAGAAGGAGACTTTCTCACAGCAATCTCTGGGCCTTTCCTAAAAGTCTCCCTTTCTAATGAGTATAGCTCAAGGCATTTCAACGAGACACTAAAAATCTTTTTCAAGTCCTTTGAACCATCCTTCCAAACTTCTACTGCTTGACAGCCCTGTAAGACTCAGTCAGTCATCCAAGGCTGAGCTGATTCGCATCTGCAGTAGAGTAGCAACAGTCATCTTGTCTGCTCAGGTTTCACTTGAAGGTCAAAAGCAGTCTAAAGACTGGGGGGGCCTCCCTGAGAGAAATGAGCATTTACCTTTCCTCCTGCCACTGTTACTTTTGCAGGAATATACACAGAGCTGCCTTTCACATTTTATTAGATTCTTCTGTGAAAAGAGTATCTTTGTCCAAGCATGCATGAGCCATCAGGCTGTTTTTCCAACTGCTGTTATTTGATGGCCTCAGGAACCCATTTGCAGAATGTGATTTTACCTAAACATACATATTTTACTGTGAAATATTTATCTTTGATTAACAGCCTAAGAAATTGCACATGCTCAAAAATCCACTCAGTTGTCAGCAACTGGGGCTACAGGAGTTTTGTTAAAAATACTCACTTGCTTGTGTTTTGACCATAAAGCTTAAGCAAGCTGTGAAAAAAGTATAGGGACTAAAAACTTTTCCCTGCCTCCCTGGACATATGCCTACAAAGCGAAGTGGTGTTGATTGAAGACTGGGGAGGTGACAAGCATGAACTAGTTACTACGGTGGTAGAATCAGAGTGCTACTGTGGGATTCAAAATGGGCAAAGCACAGGAGCTCCTGAAACTGGTGTGTTTGATTTAACTAGCTCACGCCAAAGGCCACATCTTCAATGCTATAGTTAGCTAGAGTAGTTCTTGCACAAATTTATGCTTTTCTATTTTGCGATTACAGCTTCGTTTTGCTGTCTACACATTCATTTTTTTCAACTTTGGAATTGGATATCTCATCTGGGCAAGTTTTAGTTATCTTCTGTAATGCTCACGAGGCACACCCGGGCGACAAGCATCCTACTTGTCTCAGACATCTCTCATGGTGGGTTGAGTTCTGTGAAGATTTCTCTTCCTTCCTCCCTCCCTCTAATAGGGATGTGTCTTAGATAATTAGCTGGAACTGGATGGCTAGCTCTTGGCCATCCATTTTTAGAAGACATCGAACCAGGCCCAGAAAGTGAGCATAAACTGTATGATCACACGCCTGCCAAACTTGGTGTGCAAGAAATAACCATGTACTGCCATACTTATTCATTATTGGGCTGAATTTGCTTGTTTTATGTACCTGGGAATTTATTGTTTCTATTGAACTCTAACCTGTATGCTATATAGAGAAAAGCCATTTTAGTAGATGCTAAATAAAGCAGTCATATTGGTGATGGCTTGCCAGAACTGAAATTCTTTCCTGATCCCCAGGTTAGCCTCTTGAGCCTCTAGTACCACCTGCTCCAGAGATGTGTTTTATATCTTTCAAAGGGCAGCTTAGACAATATAACAGTATTTATTAATGTATGCTCAGAATAAGCTTAGAGTAATATCAGTTTGGGGTACTCACCCTCTGAGGGCTGCCATTCACTTATGCCCCCAGCAGAGGAAGTTAGAATTTATGACTGGCTGCAGAGGCGATTTTCTACAAAGGATTTGCCAACAAAGCTGCACTATCGTATGAAGTGTATGGACCAAAAAGTGCTTTGGTCTTAGTAAGTGTAGGATCTGTGACAATTTGTCTTCTAAACTTTTGTCCTCTATCTCATGCTGCCAAACTCATGAAACTATCCTGGGAAAAAAAAAAAAAAAAGAGGAATGTTGTAGCCACCTTGTGAAGTGCTTTGTTTTGCCTAGACATGCAGGATGCCACAGCCCAAGCTTAAGTTCTCCTTTGGGGACATCTCTTCACATCTCAATTGCTTATGCACTGCCTATGTTTCACAGCAACCTGCAGCCCAAATCTTCTCACTGTCCTTATATTGTGTGCTTGTATCGTGGAGTTTGGAGATTATTTAAAATCAGAACATAAGCAGCATGAAACTGCTTTGTCTCTTCTGTTCTGGCATCTGGCAGAAGTGAGCTCCTGGTGGTGATGCAGAGTGTGCTTTGGTCAGCCTTGAATATGACACCACAGTCCAAGGGAGCCCCAGGGACCCTTGCAATCACTTCTCTGTTTTGACCTTTGTGAGTGAGCAGGTTGTGCCCGATGGTTACGTGAAAAAAGCATTTAAGTTAGGAGTTTGTATTCCAGGTTCATTTTAGGTAATTCCAACTACCTATCCTAAATGTCTTCAGTTCTATTAAATATTGTTGTTTAATTGCCTAATATGTCAAGAAGTCAATACAACCATTTACTACATCAGATCACAACGGACAGAGCGTGGTCCAGCACCTGGCCAAAGTCTTCCCGTAGCCTGGCCGCTGGGACACGTGGTACTGAGAAAGGAAGTGTTTGGCTGAAATGCCAGCATTATTCCTCACTTTTTCTGTAAATGCCACAGGATTTGTAACTGGTAGCCAGTTTGCCACAGGGTACCTGAGAAGGGATGTCAGTTTTAACATGTCAGCTGTTCGTGCTCCCTGAACATTATATTGTTAAACTCCTTGGGTATAGCAGCAAAGTGCAGACATATTGAACTCATTAGTTACATGCAAATGGTTTGAACAGAAAATAGCCCACATTAGTATTATTTTTAAGGAAAGATGAAGTAATGTAATGCAATTATAAGAGCCTGAAATATGGCTGATTTATTGAGAGACACCATATTTGGCTTCAGTGACACAGCTGAAAAAACCTTGGAAGTAAGAAACACAACAGGGACACTTTTGGTTTAAAAAATACTTAATGTGAAATGCAGGTTTTGGAAATATTGACACAAATTGTGTTTTCATTCAAACACATATGACTTAGTTGATTATCTATGGGCACAGTTCTCAATGTTACTGCTGGAAGTTTGGGTAAAGTGAAATTCCCCTTGTGTAAAGCTAAAATTGACCCTAATGGAAAGAGTTGAAAAGAGTCGGTTTGTTCTTCATTTTCGTTCTCTTGAGCACTCTGGATTCCAACCGAAAAAGAAATGGAAAAGGTGTAATGTGACCTGAAAGGTTCAGACCATGCTTTTGAAGCGCTCATGCAAACTCAACTCATTACGTACAGTTTGCTGTTCCACAGATTTTTAAAGTCACTGAGAAATCGCTACAATGAACTAGTTGGTCCTTGGGCATATTAACATATCCTTCCGTTTCACCTAATTCTTCCTGTGTGAAGCTCATACCTTTCAACTAAATTTTTGTATATATTGTAAAATTGCTAGTAAAAGTCCAGCATTTCATTTTGCTTCTAAGCATTTTTAAGAACAGTACAAGGCTTCCTAACTGAAGAAGAGGTGACATTTAAATTTCTTCTCTGAAGTCCAGGGGTTAAGAAAGCAAGTTGTATTGTGGAGGTCTAGGTTTTGGCCTGGTTGAGAATGCAAGTTTGAAGGAAGGCTGTCTTGCAAGAGTACCTTCATGATAATGCTGAAAGATATGGCTGTATTACCATGTTAAAATTCATTTAGAGGATATTATAATGTGGGTGCTGAGCTGGAAGGTATGATGCCCTTGCTAGTTAGTATTTTAATGCTTATTTTAAAAAGCCTTCTCAGAATGCCCCATGACACAGTATCTAGGTTGGTCTGCTGGGGATTTTTGGTTTAAGAGTGAGGAACTGAATTCAGATCTTTTGTTTCTCTGGAGAGTATTTTAACGTTTAGGAAAAATAGGTACATGTCATCACACCATCTGTTCACTAAATTATTTTTTTCCCATCAGCTAAAACCTTTAAGCAAATCAGCTAGACAGCTTCAATCATATTTTTTTCTTTTGCTAAGAACCCTGAGAATATAGTAGAGGTATTTTAGATTTATCTTTTTGTCATATTTTACATTCCTATGCCGGGAAAATGGATTTCTGGGTGGAATAAAGGAGGGGTTTTGTGAGCTGATCTTGTATAAATCCTGTGATTTCCCTATGCAGTCTGATATGAGATAAACACTCAAGACAGATATAAAGTTTTATGATATGTCTGCAGTGCAATCAGAGAGCAGAACAGGTATTCTGGGTACTTTTTGAAATGTCTGCTGTGAACTGAAATCTGTGCCGCCTATAGTCTATCCTGCCTGTGATAACTGATCCAGAAATCACCTTGTCCACCATGACAGGGTCACACCTTCTTAGGCTGAAAATCATCAGGTTAATTGAAAGATTTGCTAAGTATTTAATTGATACCTTTCAAGCCTACTACTTACTTCCTTCTTAAGGAATCTTGTGTTTACTAAATACATGTATTAAATTCTCTAGCTGGATCACCCCTATTTCTTTCTATCCCTTAAGTTCAGCTAAGGCACTGTCTTAAAAGCCCAGGTGCTCTGGGCTCTTTCTGTGTTCAGTGGAGAGTGGTATCTCAAGAGCCCATCTAAGAGCAGTAAGAGAGGATGGCTCCTAGCTTTGGTGCCTTGTTCATTGTCTAAACCTAAGTAGGGTGACTCTGAGGCTCCTTGTGTTGCTGTAAATAACACAGCACTGATGCACAGTCTCTCAGTAAAGTCTGTTTAGATGCTTCTTACACAAAAAAGTGCAGTCCAAGTGCCAATAACTTCTACCTGCCCTTCTGTTGAAGGGTGTAAGTGGGGCAGAACGGAGGATGCGGAGACAGCAGGCATTAAAACATTGTCAGACCTCTTGCTGCAAAAATCTGCACCTGCCTGTAGAACCTGTAGTCCTTTTTCTTCTCTCTACCCATCTATTTCCTTTTTTGACACTTCTCTTAAAAAAAAAAAAAAAAAAGATGTCTAGGCAACGCCAATTTCTGACTGACAAAATCAGTGGGCAGAACTGCTCTGCTGCATCGTCCCCTTCCTAATGGATGTTTTTCCACTATACCATATGAAATCTTAATACTTGGGTAAGGTAGAAGAGAAGAAGAAAGCATGTGTGTGGAGGCTGTACCCAGAAATCAGAACCATGCCATGTAAAATTGTTACAGCTGTTTCTGTTTTTATTGACTGTTTCTTTTGGATTCATTTCTCTGACAACTGCTGCTCATGTGAGCAGGAAGGCATGTGGCATGACATTGCTGTGGGCTGCCGGGTCCTTAGGGCCAGGAGTAGGTGGAGAGTGGAGGGAAAGGAAGAGGGTGTGGTGGTGAGGACATTTATGTGGGACACATCAAAGCACATCCTTGTAATGTGTTACAGTGACCCAGGAAATTCAGTGCAGATGCACTGAAAAACCTCATGGCCATCCAGGGTTTGCAATGCTGTTACAGCAGCGGCTGTCACAGTGCTTGATTTGGGGGATATCGGCGAGCTACATCTTCCCCTGGTCTCTCATACAAGTCCATTCTCTTCAGTTTTCTCCTCAGAGTAGTCTTGCTGCACAGTAACTCATGCAAATGAAAGTAAGTGCCTACAAACGATTTAAGCAGTGCCTCTTACAAGCTGGGAAAGAGTAAAGAAAGTGATTGTTATAGCCTCTTTTGATTTGCTTGGGTACGGCATTAGAGAGACTGTTCAAACATGGAAATAGTGAATTAGGTTATTCTGTACGTGGAGGGAAATAGCAAGTGAGAATTTTTTTCATGTGGGTAGATATTAATCTTTGTTTGGTCAATATGAAGTATCTGTCTCCTTTGATAGAAACACTAGATGGAAGCTGGAAGGTAGGAAATGCGATTTCAGATGCTCAACTCAGTTCCCCGACCAAAAGAGGGAAAAATCTAGAAAGAAGCCTGAAAAGCACTGTTGGCTTTTTTTTCCCGCTCTCTCTCTATCCCTTGGAGTTGCTCCATATAATCAGGCTCCTTAAGTAACTGGCCCGTCTGAAAGGGGTAGATCTTGATATTTGTTGTTTCATATGCACAATGCACATACACCCATATGGTCATATAAATGGTTTGGAATATACACACCCCCTTTGTAGGTCTTACTCAGCTACCATGATGTTATATCCCATGGATGCACATACCAGGGACTTAGGTCAACAAAAAGGCTGTCTTTTTTTAAAAATGCCTGCAATGTTAAGTTTTTTTTTTGCTAACCAATGTAAAGAAACAAAACTGTAAATGAAGGGAAAATGCATCTTGTGATGTAAATTCGAGATGAAAATGAAAAAATGTATTATAGATAAATATATGTTATTAAGCATTACTTCTTGCTCAGCAATTTATACTGTAACTCCTTCTCCCATCTGTCCCTGGTTTTCATCCATATGTGGAGCCTCAGTGTGTCCCTGATATTTGTCAATGTGTCAAAACTTTGGCACAAGGAGGAGGAAAATATACCAAAAACTAGAATCTTCAGTCAGAACACACTGAAATCATGTGGACTGGATTCAAATCCCGGAGCCACTCATACCTCTTCAGCTTTTGATTAGAAGTTAAACTCAAAACTGAAAGGCACATAGCTCTAAGGTTCATTGCAGCTTTAGCTAAAATGAAGACCAGAACCATAGACCTGCTTTGAAAGAAGCCATACTTGATCCGAATGTGAAAAACTGACTTAAGTCACCGTTAACAAAAGCAGCATCTAAATACAAAGATCAGGTAAGTTCATTCCCACTGTGAGGACACCAGTTCAGAGTGGTAGAAAGATTCATGGTTTTGATTTGCAGATCATGCCAATTTTGCTTTAACTAGGCACTTTTTGAACTGGGGTCTACATGTATAATGCTAGTTTTTCCTGAAATATGTCTGTTTGCATGTATAGATTTTGTTTCTGGCTAGCGAAATACCCCATAATATGCAGTTATCTGCTTTTACCCATGTCTTTTTACCTATGACTTTTATGTATGGAAGATTTCTAACTAATGAGTCACTATGAAAAACTGGTGCTTTATGAGCAATAGAGATGCAGGGTGAGATGCTTGTGAGTCCCTGTGCTCTATGTTAATGCCCAGAGCAAACCATTAATGAAACATACGCATTCTGTTAAAAATTGGGAACAGAACTAAGCTTTAAAAACAACTAGTGATGTATCTTTAGTGACTATGCATTCCAGGCCATTGCCTTCTCTATTGAATGCTCTCCATATAATTGATTGAAAAAAAAGTTGATGGGCTGTAATGGGATAAAAATACTTTTTTAATGAGATTTCTGGCAATTCTTAGCTATGGAAGAATCAGAAATAGTAGTATAATAGAGATTTTTGCAGATTTTTGGGATGTTAGTTTTAGGTCACAGAGAGATGTTTGAATAAACAAGTGAAAAGTTTGAATAAACAAATCAAATCCCCACCAGACATGAAATAACGGCATCCTCTGAAGTTCAAAACTGCTTGACAGTCATTGAGGTAACTTTCAAGTTACCTTTATATAAACTGAATTTGATTGTTCATTCCAAGCAATAAATGCCTGCAGCTCCAGAGATCCTCACGATGATAAGATAAAAATATTAGAATTTTGAGGATAAACCATAAATGAGTATATATGAGAATCCTCTGCCTTTCCTTTACTCTTTCATGGACTTACTGGGACAGAATACTTTCCATACGCTCTGCAAATCCAAAGCCCAGACTGCTACAAGCATACTGCTACTGGAATACTAGCACTCATGTTGTTTTCTGTTGATGAGTGAAAATTTTTCTCTGGTGTCTCCTCTTGTCTGGTTTTTGAATAAGACAAATGTCCAAAAGTGATAAAGAACTTAAAAGATGTTGTTTGGAGTTTTGCTTGAAAAACTTTTCAAAGAAAAAAAGCTTTTGATCACCCAAGGATGCTGGGGCTCCTTTTGTTCCTAAGAGGGTTATGTTGTGCTATCAACTTGCTCTTTTTTCATTCTTTGACTTTTCATTTCTCCCTGCCCAGAATACAGCGGGAAAACAATTTCTGCTGCATTTACAAATTCTGGAATTTTAGTAATTCAGCCAATGATTATTTTTTTTCTGACTAATTTTTCAGTATTTCTTCTCAAATTGTTATGATTTCGCTTTTGGTCTTCAAAATACTGTTATTTCCTTGCCTACTATTTTTTTCCTAAGTTCCTTCAGTTTCTAACTTGCAATGAATTACCTAGAATCTCTGCCTAGTCTCGGCTGAGTCACTTGAAATTTTACTATTTGGCTCTTTGCTGCTGACTAGTATGTGCCAATTTCATTCTATTGGTGTGACTTACAAAATTAACTAAACAATCCTTGTGTTTAGTAAACTATGAATTAAGTTATTACAAAGTGAGTGAGCGTCTCTGAAAATCTCATTCTAGTAGGAATAAAATTCACATGCCCAAATACCTTGGGAAATCTGTGGTAGAGGCCCTCAGCTTCCACCTTTTGGTCATTCTCTTCTCAAATCCTGTATTGCAGGTCAAAAAAAGACTTGCTGAGGAAGAGAACAATCTTATTTTTGCTCCTTTCTGTGTCAGAGTTTTAAGGAAAACAAGACAGCTTAATGCAGACATAACAGCAGCCATTGAGGTGAGTAGGGAGCAAAGGCAGGAGCCTGGTAGGATTATATTAAAGATTCTGGGAAGAGCCAAGTGGAAGGTGTCAAATAGGCAGGTTGCATTGGACCTGGAAAACACTGAAGCAGGACTTCTGGAGACTAAAGCCAGTCAGTGTACTGGCTTTCATTGAAATTATATGGATGCCTGTTAGTGAAGGAAGTTGGTAATTCCTGTTGTACAGGGGGAAAGGGCAGGGACAAAGTCTGCACGTGGCAAGCTGGTTCCTTGATCACCTGAAGCGGTGTCTCTGGTGTGGAAACTTCTAAATCATTTCTGTTTGATGATTTCTTTATTAAATCAGAACAAACTACTGAACATGTGGCAAAATATTTCTCAGTGCCTAATGTTCCTGATTTGCGCTGGCACATGGATACCTACCCAGAAATGCTAGTTTGTTCGGAGTCCTTTCCCAGCTTTACATTCTTTTCCGTGGGAAAAGGGGAGGACTGGAGACCAATCCACAAATTGTCATACATTCTCACAAACTCTGGAAACTGTCACTTTCTTGCTGCTTATTATTTTGAAGAGTCTTGCCCGTAGGAATCTGCTGTCTCAGATATCAAGTCAGAGTGTCTGTATCTTGGGATTGTCTCAACAGTAACTCTAGCTGCCTCCTGCTTCACTAGTCCCACAAAGTCACTGCAATTGTGACTAGACTGGACAAGGTTAACCATAAACCTGACCTTGAGCATATTTGTGCTATACTTTCTTAAAACTTCATTGCCAGGAAAATTGCCTAGCAACTATTGGAAGAAAATTGCAAACAGGGAATATGTTAGATCTGGTTACTTCTCTGTGTCTGAAAAAAAATAAATTTTGTTTGTTTGTTTGTTTTTTACAGTTCAAACAATATAACTAATATTATGGCTGTGGATTAGTCTTGTGGGCTAAGCATTTAAAAGGTGACTTCAGATTAGCTGAGGGATAAACATGATTGTTTTGATGGAAAAAACCACTTTGGTCAAGCTGGAGGATCAGTGTACAGAAGGTATAAACTGCAAAGAGAAACAGAAAATTGTGACTGATGCTAATCAATCAATAAAGCATACATTTGGGATGAAATAAACTACTCAGAGTTAGTAATAATAGTAAAAGTGTAATTTAATTAAAATAGCATACTGATACTCTGATATGGAAGGAGGTCAGTTTTCTTTCAAGGCCTCTCTAAGCTTGTGTTTCTACTCTATAGTGGTTTATTTATTTTTTATTCCCTTCTAAGTGCTAGTCTCCTTTTGAACAGAGTTGCAGCTTTTACTACTGCCTTTTATAGTGTGTTCCACAGCTTAACCCTTTCAAAACACATATTTTTTCAGCCAGCCTCAGGGTATAACAAAACCTCAAAGCTGTAGTGGAATTCTTCTAACCAGAAAGGCTTAAAACATCTATAACGAATTAGGAACAAGAAGCCTGACATTTCATTTATTAAAGTAGGGGGTGGGGAAAGAGAAGGGAATAATGATTACGTTTCTTTTTTTTTTCAGTTTGTTAATATAATGCAAGTTCTAGAATTGAATTAATTTCTGGCACTCCCCACACTCATGTATTCAACAATATCACAGCCAGACAATGATAGGAGGATAAAATAATCCAGATGTCTTCAGTTCATGCAGAAAAGAGTGAATGTTCTCTTTCACATTTGCAACTAACTATATATAAGTAAGATTAATTTTCTCTAAAATAATACTGTGTGCTTTTTAGTTAAGGCTTTTTTTTAAATCTGAAGATAAAGTGGTGAGCCTTAATAATATCTGTAATTATGCCAGTAAGTGACTGGAACAGTCATACTTTTTTTTTTTTGGTATGCATTTTTGTATCATTTTAAGATGTGAAGGCTGTTAAAGAAAGACATACATGAACGACATAAAGGTCAGCACTTTTCTTCCCTTTTATTCAATACCCATGCATTTCTCCAGACTTCTTGCTAACAAAATGTTGTCCCTGTGTTTATTGATGCATCTATTGTAATATGTGTTTTATGTGAACCAGCCCTTTTCTTTCTTCTAGTGTTCCTCATTAGCATTAGTATCCAAGAAGACAAAGCTAAGAGGGAATACAGTTGAAGCTTTATTTGTTCTTTTCATTGTGAGGTGTTGTTGGTTTGGGATTTTTTTTTGGTTTTTTGTTTGTTTGTTTGTTTTTTTCTTTTTTTCTTTTTCTTCCTTGTTTGGAGGTCTCAAAACCAGTGTTTGAGTGTTTGGTCTGATCTGGTTGCCTTCAGAGAGACAAGAGGGTCAAGGTCCCTCTCTCAGCTTGCTGTGGCCTCCTTTGTGGGGAGATTCCAGTGAATGCATTGCAAAGGTGCCTCATTTGGTTGCCCATAGCGAGCCTACTTCTTGAATAAAGGCTGGAGCTGAGACTGGTGTTGCTGCTGTGTTTTCTTGTGCTCTTCTGAGCCTTCTTAGCACAGGTCTTCTACTGGTTTCTCTATTGCAAGGTGTTTATGAACACCAGCCCACTACAGATCAAAAGCAATTCTACGAGTCTACCTTATTTAGCAAGTGAGCAATGTGTGACTTTGAGTATTTTGACTTGTTTAACACATATGACACAGTATAACAACTAGCCAATATCCGAATATGCTCTTGCACTGTTGTTCCTGGTACTCAGACAACTGTCCATGAGACTCCTGGATCAGCAGTTGTTTATCAGTTTCTGTGTTGCTGGAAGTACTGGTGGGTTTTGCTGATTTATTATAGCTGAAGCAGCTCTCATAAGCACTTTTTCTATGTTTGTGTGTACGTGTATAAGAAGGAGGCATAGGAGGGAGAGGTGACTTTAGTCGCTGTCTGCCCATTTGTGGAGGAACGGGATGTTTCCTCACAACTTCAGTTACCATCTGAATCAGGTTTATTCTTGCTGCTAGGCTTGCAATATACTGTTTTATGCAGAAAACATATTGCTCTGCATTTCTAAATCAGGTTGTAAGCATGATATAAAATTCTCTTGGGGGCATTTTAAGGTAATACTGTTTCTTTTTGTTGCAAGACTCAGAGTGAAAAAATGGGTAATCATACCACAGAAATAGCTGCATTACAGAATCCCTTCATGACATTACACTCCACTGAACTCCAAGGCATAAATTATATCACACCTAAAGTCATTAAATGTAGAGACAAATTGCTTCATAGAGGCCAATCTTTTGTTGCTGGATTTTTTGTCTTTCATGTTAGTGTTGTCTTTGCCATATGTGGTCTGTGGAATAATATCTAGGATTGGTATTTGAAAATGATTCAGTTGGCTTAGTTCGAGAAACCTCCCCTCTCATCTGTTGTAACCAAATTTCTGAAGTAAATTATAGCCCTGTGGAGCTACAAGTGGAGAAAACAGCAGCCTTCAGTGACATTTTGATAGTTAAAGGGCCTATTGCTGTTGTATTACTTGCACCACTGATTATTTCTGTTTCTTTATTTACAACTATAAAATTGTTAGCTTTGCAAAGGAGAACTTCCCTCAGGTGAAAAATAATGATTCTTAGTTAAGGCTGGACCCAGAGGGAGTGAGAATTTCTCAGAGGAAACATAACTACATTTTGTGCTGCACTCCAGTGCCCCACAGATCCAATCTAGCATGCAGACAAATGGAGCTAAATACAGTGCTTAAATGTGCATGTTAAACCCTTGCCAGAAGCTACAGTTATTAAATAATACCAGGATCTCCCCCAGTCTTTTACTAAAACAGTTGGAGCTGACTGTCAGGCTCGTGTTTTCTGGGCAGATTATTTCAATCCTTTGGGAAAAGGAGAGCCACTCTAAGAAGTTAATACCTCTGGGGCAGTATACTGGAAAGCTTCATTTGATCTTCTCTGACATATATGACAGTATCTCATTTTCAAGCTGCAAAAGTCCCATTCATGGGTTATGCCACTACCAATATGCATAAATAAGGCTCCAAGTAGAAAAGGGAAAGTGATGGGGTATTGGAATGAGTGGCAAATGTTATCCAAAGCTCTTATTACAATCCCAATATTAAAAAACACGCTGACAAAGTTGTCTGGGATAACTGCGGTACGTTGCTGGCTTATTTGTGCTGTTTGGCTGAGTGGATGGTAATTGTCAGCACAGGGATGGTGTCAGCAATCAGGGAGTACCAGTGTTTTAAATGTCTCTGGCCAGATGTGTAAAAGGAGAGCTCACTGAGATCATATCCTCTCCATCGATTAACCATGTCTCACAATTCATCAGTGTGGATGGCACTGATTTTGTTGTGGTCTGATGTATGGAAAATAAACTGTTTCCTCCAAGGATCCCAGAGGAAGTTGTATAAGCCTAGTGATAGAGGGGAAAAGAAAAAAAAAAGAAAAAGATGGAGATGGAGATGTAGAAAGAAAGAATCTCCTTCCACAGTCCACATCAGCTATTAAGAAGCTTTATTTAAAATTGCTGCAGATCTCCTCTGGGTGCTAGAGCTACGCTGGAGAATGGCTGCTGCAAACTAGGTTAGGCAAATTGAGATACAGAGGCAGATGGGGGCAATTTCTTGCAAATCCTTGACTGCCTTGGACATCTGGTCCTCCTGGAGAAGGATATTTCCACACATGTTTTTTATCAGTGAGACAGGATTGCTGGACTATACTGTTGATTCCAATTACAACACTGTGTTTGAAAAAGCCTTTAAAAGCAGCACCTACTTCTCCCTGTTTCTTCAGCTCTCTAAATCTTTCTGATACTGTTGGCTCTGAAATAGGTTGAATGGGACAATGAGAAATAGCGTTTCAAAATCCTTCATTGTGCAAGGCTTTCTCTGTTTTCGGGTTGGTTTTTTTTTTAATTATTTTTCCCTACTGCAAATAACAGCTATGTGATACTGCCTTCTTGGCAGTATAATAGCTGATTCAAACTGAAATGAAAAAATTGGGACCACTAGGGCAAAAGTCAACAAACATTTGCAATCTGTGATGTAGATTTTTTATCAATAGTGGGGACAAGATATTCCTGGCTTATTCTTCACTGAAATAAATACCATTCCAAGACAGACATTGCTTCTAAGGGCTGGTGTTCTCTCCTAAATCCTAATCCACAGAAAGGTCATTGTATTTAGGAAGGAAAACCTTTTTAACGCTGTTTTCTTGTCTTTCCTTGAGCAGTATCAGAAGGTAGTTTCTGTGTTTAAAGACTGGAAATTGGGATTTTTCATGCCAGCTCTGTTATGGCTCTCTGACTTTAGGAAAACCATTTTTTCCTCAGTTATGCCTTTGTGGAATAAAAGCAATAGTACATCTGCTTTTCATCCCACTTGGGAGACTTGCTGATGACTATAAATGGGCTTGTAGTTTCTCAACTGGAAGGCAAGGAAGAACAGAACACTGGTATGGTGGTACCAGTGGCCAGTGTGCAACCTACTCTTCTTCCAGAATGAAGGCCAAAGCTACAGCAGAAGAAGGACATGGACTGGTTGGAGCGAATCCAGAGGAGGGCCACAAAGATGATTAGAGGGCTGTAGCACCTCTCCTATGAGGACACAGTGAGAGACTTGGGGTTGTTCAGCCTGGAGAAGGCTCAGGGGAGACCTTATGGCAGCCTTCCGGTGCCTAAAGGGGGGCTACAAGACAGACGGGGAGGGACTCTTTGTCAGGGAGTGTAGCCATTGGATGAGGGATAATGGTTTTAATCTGAAAGAGGGGAAATTTAGATTACATATTAGGAAGAAGTTCTTTAATGTGAGGGTGATGAGACACTGGAACAGGTTGCCTGGAGAAGTTGTGGCTGCCCCATTCCTGGAGGTGTTCAAGGCCAGGCTGGATGGGGCTTTGAGC
>JAOXJM010000012.1:62238804-62278978 GCA_026413425.1 Tringa solitaria | reverse complement strand
TCTTCTAAAAATTTGGAAAAGTGGCAAGGATTGAATGATAAGCCCAAGACCCTGTTTTATGTGATCAGTCTTATAGTCTGAAGATTGCATTGAATTATGTTCTGCCATATTATGATGAAATCAGTGAAATAAACTTATCTGAAAGGGAAAAGAAGTATAAAGATGTTGAAGCCCAAAATATTTGTAAATGGACAGATGCTATTGTCTCACAAATCTTTCCTGCCCTAGCATGGTAGGGCTATTTTTTTCTACCAAAGGGCATCTGCAAAAATGTAAGCTAATATTTAAAAGAAGTACTTAGAGGAGCAGTAACAAGGAGAAAAAATAAATCACCATTTTTATTCCAAACCAGACTTTAATTTTGCACATATATGTCATAATTTGATATGTTTCCCTTTTATATTTCCAACTGGAAATGAACCTAAATGCCAAAGGTTTCCTGTAGGTATATGGGATTTCAGGCTTGCTAGAATCTCGATGGTCACGAGCCTCTCCCCTCTTCCTTGCAGGTTTGCTTGTTCCTGTGCCATGCTCCATCCACTGCTCCTGAGGTGCCTCTCCTCTGATGCAGAGTGAGTACCATTTTTATTACAGGGTAGAGAGAGCGTCTTCCCAGGCAGCTGGCAGGAGGAGTGCTGTGGCAGTGCCATCTGTTTCAGTGCTGCCTGCTAGAATTCTCCCCTCGCTTGATGTGCCGTCGCTGTCTAATCAAGATATGGAAGTGGTTAATGTTAAAGGGACTGTTGTGAAAAACACTCTCTCCAGCCTGAAGAGCTGTCAGAAGCTGTAGCCATAACTATTCTTCAGCTTCTGGTCCTCTTGGTACTTTTTTCCACACCTTCTTTTTGAAAGACTTTGCTGTCTTGCTGATCTATGAACCACTGAGTGTAACTACAGATCCATATGCTCAGAGAAACTGTTGTGAGACACTTTAGATGGACCCTGAAAGCATAAGATAATCTCCTCTTAATTTTTTTTTAAGCCTTGTAACAGCTTCCTGAGGTATACACAGGAACTGATTACCTCATGCAAGGCAAATGTGACCTCCCTCCCCTCATCTCCCATAAATAATCATCCACACAACTGTAGACACTGATATATTTATCTATGGACCACAAAGGCTGAGGACTCTGGCAGCAGCTAGGAGTGAAAAACTAGAGGGAAAAAAAAAAAAAGGTGCAAAGTTCCTTTCCACCTCTTCCCCAGTTTACAGGAACTCATCTGGCTGCAGGCCAGCGAACGATGCCGAATACTCTTCCAGGCAATTCATTCTTTCATATAAGTGAACTACAGTCACATTTGGGCACGTGATAAATTCATTATCTCACTATCTTCTCCAGGTTATAGGGGCCCCAGTTGGTGTGTTTGGCAGCTAGTTTAATCAAAAAATGTGCTACAGAAAAGTCAGCTCATCAGGGAGACTAGAAGGGTGTAAGCCAGGAGATTCCCTCGACCTTTGGGGTAGGAAACAGACTTGCATAGTGAAGGTAGGGTTATGGTTGTCTAGGCATCCTTATAACCAATAACCTGGATGTGAGGTTGATAGTCAGCCTTTCCAACAGGACTTGAGATGTTATCACCTGCAAAATCAACAACACTGATGAATGGTTTTTTTGGAGCCCAATGACCTGAAGAAATCAAAATATATCCATTACTGGCAGTGCAGTATCTGTGAGTCCTTAGTATGCTAATAAGTTAAAGGTAATATGTCTCCAATTGTACTTACTGCCAAACAACTTAGGTGGGAGCTTCTGTGTGACGGTGTAGCATAACATGAGATGAGCAGGGCAGGGTTGCTACCATGGGCTAGTCACTGCTTTATAAGCACTAGCAACCCTCGGGTGAAAAATGTAAATTTTAAAAAAATGTCACTTCCTTTCTAAGGATTAAAACAAACAGCTTGCCACTGATTTCACTTGCTCTATTGAAGTTTTGAAAAGAAAGTGGTAACTTTTTAAGCGTAAGGTTTTACTACCTGTCAGAACCTCGTCATATCCTCCTTACAATATTAAACCTTTTTCCAAGATGCCGAATGGGAGAGCACCTGGGATAAAATTCGCTAGTTTGCTGTACCATATCTGATTTTCTAAAAAAAACCCAGCAGTGAACCAAACAAACCCAACTTTTGTTTTTGCTTTTGTGTTTTTTTACCATCTTGGTGACCTGCCTCAACTCTTGTTTTCAACTTTTTACTGTTGGAACCATAAATGTAGACTTCCTGCATCCTTTCATGGATCTGGACAGCAGGTGGACAGGAAGTCATCACTGGGGAACGGGAAACAGAAGGATTAGGAAACAGCCAAGGTCTACTCAGGCATGATATTAAGGGCAGATACAAGTGCTCCCCAAGTGAGAGGTACTTGCTTCTCAGTGGGATCACCTGGACGATATGATAGCAGTTAACATGCTGCACAATTAGGCTGAGTCATCAGGAAAGTATATTCTGCAACTAAGGAAATCTTTGATAATCATCAAGTTTTACTAATGGTTATCTGCCAGTGAGCCACATACATTTGTCACAAGGCAGATCAAAGTGGAATGATGGGTACTTTATGGCGGTGGAGAAACCTGAGGATGCAGGATGCGGATTTCAAGAGCTGCTGTTACAGATTGCGGGAGTTAAATTTGATCTACTCTTGATGTCATGGGTCCTTCATTATGAAATGCAGCAAACCAATTCTAATAACATTTTTCTTTTGTGCTTAACATCAGTCTTCTTGCAGTAGAAACCTGCTAGAGGAAAAGGTCTTGGTCCTGCTATGCTTCTGTTTTTATGTAAACAGAGAGTCACTTTTCTGTTACTTTTAAGCTACTGTACCAAATGGTTTGAGTATAGTTCAAAGTTGCTTGCATGTAACATACTACTAAATGCCAGAGAGTTAAAAGCATTGTAGCATCATCTAGAGGCCAGACATAAACTACAGTGCATTGTTAAATAGTCTTTCAGTTGAGTAAGGCACACAGATGGATGTTAAAATATGCGATTACAAGCAGGATTTTCCAAAGAATACAAATACCAGAAAATAGGTGTTTTCCAACGAATTCCTTACCAGCAGAGTTACAGTGCATAAACAAATGTACTGTGAATTAGTTGGTTTTGGACAAATTTGCATTTTCCCTCACATGCATAAATAAATAATCAAAGGTGGTAGAATAATTTATAATCTGAGCTCCATCTATTTACAAATTTGATGGACAGATGACAACTTGAATGAAGAGACAAGTACATATGCCCCGTTGTGCAGCTGCAGCATGTGACAGATTCAATTTGTATAGCAGCTACATGATCCAAGATTCTAATTTCATTTAATATAGGAAGAATAAACTGCCTTGCTTCCATTTACCAGTTGTAAATGTTGTCTCTTTCTGAATATATATAATGGCCAGGGTAATTTCAGAGTTTAATAAGGATTGGCTTGCCAGGAAAGTGCAGAGGTTTGAGAAGTTTATCAGAAGTGCGTGCATATGTGTGGGCAAGAAAAGTGACTTCAGCAAAGAAGCCTGAAAGATTTTGGTGTTCAACTTCCACTGCCATGCAATGGGATTTGGAAGATTTTCCTGAAGCTCCTTTGAAATTTGTTTAAAATCAAATTTTAAAGCCAGCCTGTCTTCATTCAAGTAACTGAGAGTGCCTTATAAATGTGAGAAAGTTGGTCATTTCCACTTTGTAGTGAGCAGTTTGCTGATTTATTCAAACTGATTTGCTCAAATTGATACAGTAAGTGGGCAACTCTGAAAATGAAGCTAGTTCCCTTGAGTCTTATTCCTGTGTACTGAGGCCTGCTGGCCCCTCTAAAAGAAAGGTTGATATGGCTGACCAAATTAATTGTCTACAGATGTATATGAGACTAGAAATACAGATGCAGGAGTTCTGGCCTGCTGTACAGATTTACTGCCCTTTAAAGCGAATGTTTCTTTCTGGGACATAATGTCTGGCTCAAATCAGAAAATCTCATGAGAAGTCAACGCTGCAGATTGTTACATTGCACTGGCAATCTCCTGAGAAGATAGGCTTTTCCTTTTTCAGCCTGAACTAACAAAATAGGCCAGTTGAGAGAGCAACCAATGAGCAATTACCAGGCACGAGGAACAAGGGAGAAAGGAGGCAGACTAGCTGAACTACTCTCCTAAGAATTTTTTGCTTTGTGTGCTATTGTAGTTTTGGTGAATACCTCTGAAAAGGTTAGTGGCAGGGGAGGTTCTTCTGCCTAAACCTCAGCAGTCACTAGGCATATCAGTGCAGGAATAGGATTTTGGTTCTTTTGGAAGCCAAAGACCCATCTCTGAAATATTCTCCTCTGTAAATGCGGTTTTCTTCAAAACAAGTCTCATCAACTGATACTATGTCTGCATCGCCTCAAAATGCTGAGGTCCCAGGTTGAGATTTCACATGCAAAAACTTCTGTTTGGGACTTATTTCCCAGCAAGGATCTGTGCTTATTCTTGTATGCATGTTTGTTGAGCAACAGAGATTTGATTTGTATCTTGTGCGATGTTAATTTGCCTAAAACTATCCTGTTTCAAGTATTAATATAAAATCTCTGAAAGCACTAGATTCCAGCAAACTGACATTATTAAACAAATAGCCATAGTTAAACCAAAGAGTTCAGAAGCCTGAGTTTATGAAAGACAAAGAGAATTTGAGCTTGTTACATATAATTACATCTATTTATAATTAAAATGACACATGCAAGTCTTTAGATATTCATGTTTAATCAGGTGTGTAAATATATTGAATTAAATAAAAGCTTACTTAGGGATCTTGTTTAACACATGCTCCATTTTGCTTGTATGTGGAGTGGCATTCAGAACATTAAAAGTTATTTCAGAGCTGTTTCTCCATATGTAGAGTTAATATAAGAGTACCCTATAAAGAAAAATTAGAAGTAGAAATTAGATTCTAAAATTAGCATTTCACTGATTTTAGCCCATATCTTTTTCTTTCCTTGGGACATTCCCTCAGAAAATTCCATAATTAACCCTTTGCCATTTCAATTAAATTTTCTACTAAAAAGCACAATATTAAATTAGAACAATTAAAGTGGTTAAGCTTATCCAATAACACTTCCTAGACTAAGAATAGTAAAAGATAACACAGAGAAGCTAGACAACTAAAAATATATGTGTATTGGATTTAAAATAGGAAGAAGTACAAAGAGATCTGAAATAGCTGTTGACATTCATAAACACATGCATATAAATTATTACTTTCAAACTTTGGTGAGGTCTGTTGTTTTGAAAATGTTAACCCTCCAGTATGTAACCTCCATGTGGGAACAATAGGATAGTCCAATTTCACGTCTCATTTTGTACTTCCTCAATGACTTTTCTATTAAAGATACACTGTGATTAGATCCCAGAGTAAAATTCAGATATTTGTCTGTGATGGCAGTTTTTGCCTGTTTTTATGATGGTTTTAATCCCACTGTGGAGCAATCAGCTTGACCTTTGCAGAAATTATTGATTTCTACTCTGACAGTTTTGAGAAGATGGTTGCAGGATTTTGGTCTCAGTGTTCAGATTTCTGTGAAGAATGATGCTGAAAAGCTACTGGCAATTGGTTTTAACCAGACTTCACAATTGCAGCTGTATCATGTAGACAAGTGATAGTTTCAGAAGTGCCTGAAGGACTGCTCAGGTTCAAGGGTTTTGTCTTGTTGATTCCCTCTTGTGGGTTTCCTCATTAGCAGCTCCATCAATGAATCATTAGCGGTGTCTAAAAATTAGGTCTTAACACCAGGCCCTGATGTGACTTTTCCTCGATCTATGCAGGCATTGTTGGAGTCTCCTAATATTACTGTTTCCTGCCACTCCAATTTATCTTATATGTATCAAAGTCAGTAATGTCAGCCTAGTGGGTGGTCAGAAGGCTACTCACCTATTTGCAGCTAAAAGTTAGATCAAATGTGATATGAAAATATTTTAATTATTTTAAAAATAAACAAGGAAGGTAAAGAAGTGCACACATGCACACACAAGCACATGTATGTTTGTATGTCCATATGTGCCCACACACGTGCAAAGTAAATCACAAGTTTATACAATCTGTACCTAACAGTGCAGCTTTCTTAGGAGTAAAGTACTGGGGTACATTCTTAGAAAAGAACTGACTTCACGTTCAGTGAACTTGACTTCACTGAAAAAGTGCTTCTCTCTTTCAGAAATGACGCTCTAATCAGCTGGTGTCTTTACTTAGTCTTTTCTGATTTTATTTTAAAATACAAGCACCAGAAATTGTCATTGGATATGGTGTACCACATTGCTGATGAGATACAAGCAAGTACTCCTGGACACAAGGACACCAGCCTTCCAGAACAGAAACACTGTGTAAACTCTCTGTCCTAGTTCCCGCTTGCTTAACTGACTATTACATTCTTATTTACCTATTCAAATATTTTTGGCCATCTCATTTTTTAATTCTCTGAAATCTTTCCTCTCTACCATCTCCTAGAGTGTTTATCTTTGCAGAAATTTCATTCCTTAGTTTTACCACTTCAAATCCTACCTCAGTTTAGCTAGACTGAGACTTCCTGGAGACTTTAATAATACTGGGAGGTCTTTGAATAGGTATGGATTTGTAGTGATTTTTATTTTTTAATATTAGTGTAAAAGGTAGTGCTGAAACATTCTTCCTTAGAACCTCATTACCCAACAGGCTAGAATGTAGAACATGTAAATATATATGTTAGTTAAGAACAAACTTTCCAATGTTGTTAAAACAATTAGATTAATATAGAACAACTGTAACATTGATGTGTTGCATGGCATTGATTCAAAAATGCTGTGCCAGACCTTAGATGGTTATAAATAATATTCCCTTCTATACACACACTTATACAGAAAAAAAATAGAAAATAGAAGCAGTTTCAATCATTTGAGGATTTGGTTAAATGGCACAGACATATGCTACTGTATTTAGGGTGTTCAAAACTCAGAGGGCACATAAACCATTTTGTAGTCTTGGGAACATTTTCAGAAAAAAATAAATTGCTTCAAATTGAGAGTGTAGCAGTTCTCTGTTTTCATCTTGTTTTCTAGACATTTTATTTTTAGAAGTCCCTGCTTCCCTCTTAACGTAACTCTGCTGTCTCCAGCTAAATATAATACTTATGCAAGAAACGACTGTCCTGCTATCTGGAGTCCCTATGCAACAAGTTCAGTATAAATATTTCTCTTGCTGTGCTTTAAGAGCTGTAAAACCTGGCTGATGAGGCCATAAGCCAATCTTTAACTAGAATACATTTTCCCTTTGGGCATAGTTGCTTACTGGTAGCTGCTAACAAATGGCCAAAAAAGATACATGCAGCTGAGCCGAAGTGAGTCTGAAATTGGAAACATCTTAAAATTTTCCTGGTTCTTCCCCTCTTCTTTTTATTCTTTAAGTCATTGAGCACTACGTGGCCTGTGTATAACAGGTTTGGGCATTGAGAACATTCCACCCCAGGTACCATTCATGGTGTCCCTAGCAAACAGACAGAAGCAAATACAAAACAACGCATGTAGGTTATTTTAATGAATGTGGTTTTGCACGGAGCTTTGCGCCTGAGGGAGGAGTTACTTGAGTTAAAATGTGCTTGGTGGTTGTGGTCAATATTTGTAGATATTGCCTTAAATAAGACCACTCATATGCTTAAGCGAAGCCTGTGTTTGAACCTCTTAAGGAAAAAAAAAGTTGTTAGGAATCACAAAGAAAGTTTTAGGTATTTGTGTTGAGTAGGGATGTGTGTTCCCTGCCTTGCTACCTGTTCTCGTGACACTGAAGTCAACAGCATTATTACCCATGAGAACAGAGGTGGAATGTTTTATCACGGTAGCATAGTATCATAGAATAATAGATGAGTAAAAGAATAATAATACTGTGAAGGAGCCATTCTCTGTTACTCCTTAAAAATCTTAAATAGTACCTGTGAATAGGTGGTGTAGCTGTTTAAATGATACCTATGGCTGACATAAGTTAATTAACTGATACATTCCATTAAATATCAGTAATCAGTAACCAATGCTGAGTTAATAGCAAGTGTAGTAGCACAGGAAAACAAAATGGTGCCTTGTGGGAGAATAACATTACCAGAAGAATTATGCTTAAAATCTGATTTTTATGAGTTGTTAGACTTGACTAATATTATGTTTTGCAATATCTACAGAATTAAATAGAGGCCTCTTAACAATTAAGATAAAATACATCTATTAGAAAAATTCTTCAGCTGAATATTTTGAGAGAGAAATAAAATTGGAAGAGAATGGAACTGAAACTGTTTTAAATACATGAGCTGGATCATGCAATGGAAAACTACATAAAAATGGGGTCTTATTCTTATTGCTACATATCATTCCAAACATATGCTTTTTCCATTTCTGAAATTCGTGTAATAAAATATTAATGGGGGAATGAAGTGACTCCTTAAGGGAAAGGGAGGACGTTCTTTAGGAGAACTAACTTTACAATGCTGTGAGTCCTTGGGGGCAGTTTTGCCCCTGACTTCGCATGAGTAGGTCATGGACAAAGCCTCTCTGAGAGCTGCTGGGTTCAGGAATCTCTTTTGCATGAAGCAAACTACAGGATCATGAATGTCCACTAGAAATAGGAGGAACAAAGTCTGCTGAGGTTTATATGCATCAAGAGAGGCATATAAACTCTTTTGCTTTTGGATCCTGTAACAATGTATACTAATATAATTTGTATCTTAGTACTATAACCCCTTGATTTTTTGTCTACCTGGGGTATTCCAGCCATAGATTTGGAAGTAGCTTCTGTTGACAATGTTCTTCATGCAATTGCTAGTGTTTAATGAAGGTACTCACTGCAGAAATCCAGCAAGCTTCGAGCTGTATCAACATTCTCTGACTGGAGCCTGCAGATCTCCATGTCCTGAGGCTGCTGGACATGAACACTTACATCTTGAAGCATTCTGAAAGAAAAAGCTCCCCATTCCTTTGGAATGCCATGTTTTTACTTGGGGATTAAAATTCTCTCATTTTATTTTAGAATCATGTAAATATTGAGATCTGTTTAATCAGAAGATGATACCAGGCACTTTCAGATTTTACTGACTGCATGTTGCTAAGTCACCTCTCTGCTGTTAAAAGACATTAAGACAGTTCCCATGGGAAATAAGATGTAAATTAGCAAGAATGAACCACTGGACCAGATTATGCAAATTTTCCATCTTTTGGAATTCCTATTATGTTCCTAAAGATAAAAAGTCTGTGGAGATAACTCTAGTTCTAGTCAGTTGATCATAACTGTTTCATTATCCCTACAGGGCCCTACAGTAAGTCATAACCTCTGTTTTCTGTCATACAAAACTTTTATCCCTCAATGGGTGCCTTCTGTGTAAAGGTGGCACTATATCTAATCCTTCATCTCAGTGCATTACAGTGTTGGAGGATGCTCACAGACCTGCAGTATAATGTGAAAAAACTTTGAGGTCTGAAAATGCTATTATCAAACTTTTAAATAGGAAAATACATTCAGTATTCTTAAATACTTAAATTATGCATTCTCATTATAGATAGTAGGTATATGAATTGTACTTAACTCAGTGATTATTGTTTTAAAGAGATTATTTCTTCAGTAATGGTGCCCTAAAAGTAATTTCTTAGGCTGGTTTTAACAACAGTAGGTATAAATAGTAATCTAATTATACTAAGGAGAGATTTATAGCTCTGATTACTATCACTTTAAAATTTCAAAGGGACTGACATGAGCAATCAACACATCCCATACTGTGAATTCATCTTGCTATTGTAAAAACTACCTGCCAGTTGCTTGTCTGCAGAATGATATGCCATGCTGCACATATTATTTCAGGAATTAGTGATACATATGCATAATGTATGCATTTTGTTCAATGCTGAGGCATAAAACCTGAATGCTATCTAATAGCAGAGCTTAGATTTCCAATCCTATGGCTGTTTCTTTTGTTTTGTTTCTTCATATTTTTGGGGGGTCTTTTCTGGATTTGCCAACCAACTTACTATGGAGGGCTTGGTGTCTCTATATGAACTACATAACACACCAACAAATAATACTAAAAGCACATTACCAAAGTTTCAAATACAAGTACGTTTATTTGGAAACACCAGATCTGAAGATGCTGCCCTACGTATACAAGATGATGTTTTTTATTTACATAAACAGACTTCTTGCATGGAATTTTTGTCTTACTTGTTACACTTATGCTACTAAATGAATCGGGGAAAGTATATGAGTTTAAGCATGGGATTACAGTTCTCCACACTGTCTAAATTTTTAGCATGAGCCCCTAGGTAATTCTTTTTTATTCAAGCCAAAGAGCATCTGTGCAGTCAATGCCTGAACACAAACTGGGGACCCAGGTCATTTCCTGATAGATACATTAGATGCAGCCAGTGTGGTTCAGGGGTAAGGAGAAGAGTTTAGCCATGTAGATCTGGACTCTGCTGTCACTTGCTCTCAGCCAAAGAACAAGAACCGTCTGGTTTAATTTTTTCAGTAGCATAGACACAGGTGCACACATTATTTTTGGGAATTAATGAGGACTGTTACAGAACAAGGGATTTGTTCGTAGACTTCTGCCCCTCTTCCCCTGCATTTGCTGCAAGAGTAGAAAGCGAAGAGAAAAAAAAAGGACAGAACAGTCAACTGAAGGAACCAAGAAATCTAGGAAAAAAAAAAATATTGAAGAGTAGTGTGTTAGTTCAGATCTGATGCATCCTAATTCTTAATCAAGACAAAGGCAGTCTGCAAACTTTGTATGTTTGTACTAATGCATCTGCATGAAGGGCTTATACAAGATAGATAAACCCTTGATTCTAGCATTTCCTTTTCCCTAAGTGTTCAACTTTGCAAATTTAGCAATGCTCATTGAGTATACTTTGTGTACATGTATAATTTCTCCTTGTTTTGAAAATGAGAACAATGGTCTACAGTGGTTAATCATTGTGTTTTAGGTGAACTGCTCAGATTTCTGCTGCTTGAGTTAAGGAATAATTGATTATAAATTGTAGTCCTCTGTGAATGATCATCACTAGATAAACATAAGATATTTTGATATTATCATTTGTAACAGTCAAAGAAGTGGGATGCTGTTCTTCATTTCAGGTTCTGCAGGAGCGCATTCTCTCCTGGGCACAAACTTTTCTACTCATCTCCTTTCCAGCTTGATCCTTTTTTCTCTTTCTCCTCTAAACTGTTTCTGACATGTCTCCATTTCCTTGCCAGGCATCTTCTCCAACCCTAGGCTCTCTTAGCTCATGAGAGTAATTTTCTCCATCTTTTGCTTCCCCGCATTCTCCCAGTTCGTAATATATTTGCCTAGACATATCTTTACGCCTGTTTTTCTTGTGCCCAACTCCTCTGGTTTTACTATTCACTTTTTCCTCTTATCCTTCCTGCATTAGAATGAGATGGTTTCCTGCCATATACTGCTAGCAGGGGGATTACTGGGAGGAGTGGAGAGACAGGTTCTTGGTCACAGTTCCAGCCATTACAGTGAAATTCTGGCTCTGCCAGCTGCAGGAGCCTTGGGCTGGAGCGTATCCGTTCGGGTTGCACGTGTGGAACCCAGCGAGCCTGGGGAGCTCTGAGGGAATGGAACATACTCACTCAGCCTTGGGGGGAGGCACATGTGCAGCCGAGGAAGCGGTCGCTACTGGGAACGGCGAGAGCCTCAAGCGCATTTAACACAGAAAAGATCTTCAGGGACTTTTAGCCGAGAGAATCTGAAGTTTCTAACGATCCAGTGTAAGCTGGGGTTTTTCTTCTCCTTCCATCCCTGGGCTTGTATCTATGTTGAAGCAACAATGGAGGGCATACCACTGTTCCAGTAAGTGAGGCCCTTTAAAAAAAACCCCAACATATCTCCAGGATTTTTTAATATTACAAATAATTCTCTTCATTGCTGGAAGCAGCTAAATATTTTAATGGTAAAGTCCCATTCTCTCCTTCCTGCAAGTAATATGGCTGGCTTTTGCTGCATTCCATTTGGGGAGAACTTTATTTCCTGGCCTTGTCAGACCATCTCATAAACTTTTAAAGGGATTTAATTAAGTAACTTTGTTCTCATAATAAAATTACCTAACTTCCTTCATGTCCCCCCATCTAACTTAAATGTGCTCTCAGATTTCTTGTGTGCTGCCACTCTTTGGGTTGCGTGGTCATGAGTGGAGGTGATGTATTGGTATGATTAAGTGAAATGCACATAGTTGATTAGCTTTTCATTCGGCAGCCACCCAGAGCACTGAAACTATAGAGTGGGGCTGCAATACTGAGGAAAACTTTGCCTAGATATTCCGAAATGGAGAAAAGGAGCTGCCAAGTGTAAATGAAAACCATTTGGTCTGAATACTGGGGATAATTGTCTCCTTCATTCACCAGGTTTAGATACAGTCTGCATTGCTTGGATGTTTATTTTGTATCATATTCTTGTTCCACCATTAGGCTATTATGCACAAGTCTTATCGAGCATGCTTGTTAAATACTTTTCTCAGCCTTGTGGAAAAAATCTTCAGATCAATAGCTCTTCATATATTACTATAATCGTACAAATATCTGTTTCTCTCTTCAAGTCAGTTTTATATTGCTGTCAATTTGCTGCATTCAGTGCTATGTGTAGATGTAAAAACATCCCTGGATACTAGCCACCCTACATGCTCCAACCATTTACACTACGGAGACTCAGTGGAGGGAAATCTTTGTTAAATGTTTTTAAAAGTAAATTTCAGATAATTAAGGACACCACATTCACACGAGAATGTGTGTAAACACAGGCTTGTACATGTACATGCACACATGTATGAAGGTATGTACACACTCACATGGAAAATTATATGAGTGCACACACACACACACATTCAAAGACTCTGAGAAGCTGCCTGTCTGCCAGTTTTTATCTTAGCTTCCTCTAAGATTAGCAGAAGAGCTCTTCTACAGCTCTTCTGACAAAAGATGCAGGGGACAATTCTGTTCTCATAGACTCAGAGACACAACAGCAAAAAGAGACCACAAGATCTTACTTGTTTTACTTGTTTATCTCAAATCCTAAGGAAGGATCTTATAGTGTTGTCACCCTTATTTCTCTAAACATTTTTGTTGTTGTTGTTGTTTTAAACTCCTTATTATTAAGAACATTTTCCTAATGTTTACTCTGCATCTCTACAGCTGGAGTTTAAACCCATTATTTCTGTCCTGGTGGATAAAGAGAACAGCTGGTTCCTTTGTGTCAGTCTTTACTGTATTTAAAGACAATCATGGTTCTTCACAGAGCCCCCTTCTCTAGACTAAAGAATCCCCTTCTTTCTTTACAGTCCATGTTGTTCTCCTCTGGACACTCAGTGGCTGCCGTCCTGCTTGAATAGTGCTCCTACAGCTGACACAATGCCCAGCTGTGGGGCTAGGAGAAGAGTGAGGATTCCTTAGACTGCCTTTCTTATAACACTCCTAGTTTCATATCTTTAATTGGTGTATGGTTTATTTTTGAAACAGCCTGACTTAGCTGACTCACATGCAGTTTGGAATCCCCTAGATCCTTTTCTGCAAAGCTTCTGATCAGCTGGATTTTCCCCCTATTATATTTATAGAGTTGCTAATTCTGATTTAAGTGCAGGAGTTTGCACTACTCCTTTCTGACCTCGTCTGTATTTCAGAGTATTGCTCCAGTGGACAAAGATCTTTTCCATTCCAGTCTTATTCCCAAAGTGCCTGAGAAGTTACTTGCCCTGTTTGATGCTGTTTTCAAAGGTCATAAAGGTTTTCTTTACTCCATTTGTCAATGAAACTATACACCATGGACTTCAGGAGGTCATATTTAATAAATATGTCCTGTCTGACCGTGAATGCTAATAACCACATTTTAAATACATCTTTCAGCCAACTGTGCACCCATCTCAGAATAATTTCATCTAGGCTGTATTCCCTAGTGCACTTGAAGGAGATTAGTAAGAGATTGACAAAGGTCTTACCAGTGGCGGGATCTGTGCCTTTTCACAGGCGTTTGTGGAGACAGTGTCTGTTGCTTGTCACAGTCCACCAGACCCCATTGATCTGTTTGTCACTGAAGGGTGGGTGCATTACAGAAGACTTTAATAATTGATATTAGTATTTCGGTAGCCTTATTGCCAAAACCGGGAAAAAAAGCTTCAGTGATTTTGTGTATCTGTCAATAGAACTAAATTTGAGATCTCGGTATATAAATGCACGAGTTGTTTCATGTTAGGAATACTGTTGGACATTGGGAATGCTTTTGTGGGCGTTCTTTCAGCAGCACTAAGTTGACAAACACCTAGCTTTGAAATCATTGCTGGATTTGATCCAGTCACTCATGGAGTACCAGCATTGTAGAGCGGTTTAATTCTTGCTATCTCTTCAAGAATTCCCCGTAGGGTTAGAGATGTAAATATGTCAGTGTCACACTGACACAAACTGGTGCCACTGACGATCCTGTCTACGGACAATTCTCAGGGAACAGCCTTTTACTTGATAAGTCAATTGAGAAGACTTCAGTTGGTTGTGCTAAAAGCAGTCAAAAATCACATATTTAGAGGGGGAGAGAAGGAGTATTCTGTCCATGCTTAATGTCCTTTTGCATGTTGAGGCTTGGGGTTGCTCATTTTGTTCACGTCAAAGTTCATTGCTAAATTATGTTCTTTTAATAAACATTCTTCTATTCTGCTATTAACGATTGAACATGGCAGTAAAACTCCTTTGGCTTCAATTTCTTACACAGGTATAAATGAAAAAAGAATTAAACTGATTGTTCTTTTTTTATTATTTTTATTTTTTCAAATATATATAAGTAAGACCTGACACTTCATGCTACAGATAACAGAAACCTCTTGTTTGTACTTCAGGCTCATTTGCTGCCAATTATGAAGTTTGGTTCAGCAAACTGAGACCTTGATTTGGTGAAGTGCTTTAATTTGTGCATCATTTAAAGTCTGTGAATAGGCCAACTTTCCCCAGTGGGGTTGTTTGTATTTTTGAAGGATGTTAAGTATGTGTTCCTTTATGTGCTTTGCTGGGGTGAAGTATTGTTCTTCTCAAGTGAGGAAAGATGTGATTGAAATTAGCCATTTTCTTTATAAAGCAGACATTTGATTGTAAAAGTATTCTCATAGTCTTAATCAGTTTGAAGTTTATTTGTGTTTCCACTGACAGAAGGCTAGGTTTTTTTGATGAAATGTGCTCTGGAGGGTAACGATAGGATAATTTTAAGTCCTTTGTTTTCTGATCCTCAAATTCTTTGAGTTGGGGCACAGTCCATTCTGGCTGCTCGTGGCCTGGAGAGTGTACTCGCGCTGGGTAAAAAACTGGCTGGGTGGCTGGGCCCAAAGAGTTGTGGTGAGCCGAGTTAAATCCAGTTTGTGTCTGGTCACAAGTAGTGTTCTCCAGGGATTAGTATTGAGGCCAGTTCTCTTTAATATCTTTATCAAGGACCTGGACAAGGAGATCAAGTGCACCCTCAGTAAGTTTGCAGATGACACTACGTTGGGTGGGAGTGTTGATCTGCTTGAGGGGAGGAAAGTGCTGCAGAGGAGTTTGGACAAGATGGATTGATATGCTGAGGCCAATTGTGTAAGGTTCAACAAAGCCAAGTGCCGAGTCCTGCACTTGGGTCACAACAACCACATGCAGTGCTACAGGCTTGGGGAAGAGTGGCTGGAAAGCTGCTTGGCAGAAAAAGACCTGCGGGTGTGGGTCAACCAGTAGAGTGTCCAGGTGGCCAAGAAGGCCAATGGTATCCTGGCTTGTATCAGAAATAGCATGGCCAGCAGGACTCGGGAAGTGATTGTCCCCCTCTACTTGGCAGTGGTGAGGCCACATCTCGAATACTGTGTTCATTTTGGGGCCCCTTACTACAAGAAGATATTGAGGTGCTGGAGTGTGTCCAAAGGAGGACAACAAATCTGGTGAAGGGTCTAGAGCACAAGTCTTATGAGAAGCGGCTGAGGGAACTGGGGTTGCTTAGCCTGGAGAAAAGGAGCATGAGAAGAGACCTTATGGCTCTCTACAACTACTGTTGTAGCGAGGTGGGTGTCAGTCTCTTTTCCCAAGTAACAAGTGATAGGACGAGAGGAAATGGCCTCAAGTTGCTGCAGGGGAGGTTTAGATGGGATATTAGGAAAAATTTCTTCCCTGAAAGGGTCATCAATCATTGGAACAGGCTGCCCAGGGAAGTGGTTGAGTCACCACCCCTGAAGGTACTTCAAAGTGTTGCAGACGTGGCACTTAGGGACATGGTTTTGTGGTGGACTTGGTAGTGTTTGGTTTACTGTCGGACTCAATGATCTGAAAGGTCTTTTCCAACATAAGTGATTCTGTGATTCTAAGTGGTGTTAAACCCAGGACTGATCCTTTTGACAGTGTAGAACCGTGTATATGGAAGAGTTATTTGGTTCGTGGCATCAGATAAAGTCTGAAATAAAACCTGTGAACTGCATATAGGGTAGAGGTGTCAGCAGTGACTCATTCAATCAATTATCTACTCTGTCAAATCACTTGCTAAACATAGATATAGCTGATGATTGATGCTTTATTGTTCTTAGAAGCTCTTCTTTTGTTCTTTAAGTCGTATTACCCTGATGCCTCTGAGAACCAGTAAGATTCTAATGGCCACCATGTTTTTCTAACTAATAGACAAGTGCAACTTACTTTAGAAATCCAAATGATTTGAGACTGTTCACACGTATCTAAAATGCTTCCAACAAGGATCACGCAAGCCATAAAATGTGAGTTAGCTTTAGCCACTGTCAGTTAAATCTATTAAACTTTTAGGTGCTCAAATCAACTTTGTCAAGACTACATCAGAGACTCTTCTTTAATCTTGTATTCTTGTCATTCCCTTTGGTCTCACTTGATTGATCTTTTTGAGGATTCTTCTTGAAGTTCTTAAAGAGTTCATTATTCATGGAGGTCAGACAGGCTTCTTCGAACCGGAGAGATCCTGCTTCCAGAACAGACAATGCATATAAGCATTTTTAAGTGCTGCAGCAGTAGCTTTTTGTGTGCTGGAAATTAAACACCATTTTATAAGATACTGCTATAGGTGCTTTGCCCTGTTTTAATCATGCAAGATGACGATGGTGTGCTTTCTACATTTGAGTTATAATTAAGATGACTGTTACATGTCTGGACTAGGTAGTATACAGGACAGAACTGGAGCTTATAAATTTGTGATAGGGCTCACACTGTGCTGGGGCTTAGGCAGGAGGATGTGTATCTAAAGTAGAACAGTCATACAGCTTTCAAAGAAGAAGGAACTGGCTGCCCTACTTATGACCCTTCCCTGTTGGCTGGGTGAGAAGGAAAAGTAACTTATAAAACCTACCTTCCTAACTTCAAAGTAGAAAGGAACTGGGAGAAGGACAGAAGAAGGAAAAAGAAACAGAGGAATTAAAGGGAGCACCCAAATATATTCAAAGTGCTGATCCCCACCTTCGGGAACTTGTTTTACTGCTTTGGTTAGCTGAATCATGAGGTTGTTTTTATATATTCCCCCAAGACATTCAAGCTCTTAAAAATTCTTGGCAGAATTCCAGTTGTTCTCCAGAAATCTTTTCCACTCTGCCTCTAGGATTTCAGCATGGGATTTGCTGTCAGATTTTTAGGGCCTGATTTATAGCAAATTTTCACATCCCTTACGTAGGACAATTTAAGAATTTACTCAGAGAGGAGAGAGGATATACATAGGGTAGCAGCAGGAGACAGACATTTCTCAACTTTGTTTAGAGAAGAAGAGAGGGGAATTTTCATAAGAAGTAATTTCACTAATGGCTTCACGTATTGACTTCTGTACTGCTTAATACCTGTGCAACTCTTCACTGCACAGTGAGGGTGCAGTGCCTTAAATACTTCGTTGAAGAAGAGGGGAATCTTTCCACAGTGAAAAGCATGAGGTCTTGCAGGCATCTCGTGCTGTATTAAAGGTATCGGATATCTTAGAACTGTAATTATTCGCCTTTCCTGCTCAAAGGCTCCCTAATGCTTTTTTTCTTAGATAACTCAATCATTCTGTACTTTAAACCTCACATTCAAGTTCTGACATGGATGGTCTGAACTTGCAGTGAAACATCTGCCCTGGAAAGCCATCAGTCTCACTCTCAAGTATCTTAGGTGTAGGTTCATCTATCTTGTCAGAGTTCAAAGCAGAACCGCGTTAGTTTTTTCCCCTCTTACTCTTGTCTCACTTAAAACTCATTCCTTGTAATTCTACTTGAATTCTCTGACATAGGCTCCTGGTATTGTCAGCACAGTCTTTAATGTATTCCCCAAAATAGATGAGAAAAGGAAACCTGGAGATATTAATTTAAAAAAAAAATAAATTCCAAACTAGCTGTCTGTGACTCCAGACTACTGAATTTCATAAATGTTGACAGAAATATATAATAAAGCTTAAATGAACATTTGCACCTGCAATTCTGTGCTGAATGTTTTGGGGTTTTTTTAGTTCTGTGTAACTGTTGTTTTTTTTTCTTTCCCAGTGACTGCTTTGTGGAGGAGCAATGTCCTATATGAAGCACGTAGACAGAAACAGTGAACTGGGATTAAAAGGAGTGTGATAACTCTTCAAATTCATCTGCCCAAATGAAATCTTTGTTCTTTTGTATGTGGAAATGTGTCTCTCCATGTGAAACCCAAGCAAGAATGAAAATGTGAAGAAGTGGTTTCTGGAATTTTGTACTACAGAGTAAGCTCATTCTCTGAGGACACGCAACTTTGCCTCAGCTTTAGGCAAAACATTCTTAAAACTTCAGTGTTTCTTCACTTTCTAGAGTCTTTCATGGTGACCTGGCGAAGTATCTCTAGAGTTTTCTTTGGTGTGCATAGAAAAATTCCAGCATAGGGTAAGTAGAAGTTATGTTACACATTTCATCATCACTGTCTTTAATAGACAGCAGTGGTGTGTTGTTTATTTTACTAGCAGGGAAGTTATACAGATCTCTCTCCACACACTGTTCCCATGTCCACACCTACACAAAACCTGCTGTATTGTTTTGACCGGGAAATGTCAATTATCCAGTGGTTTCGGGCTGGCAGTTCATTTGAGTTGTCAGTAAATTACAGACCGCTAGTATACTACCAGTATAGATCCTTGCCAATCCCCACCATAAACCACACACCCCATCACAGAAAGCATGCAGAAATGAGGGGATAGGCGAGGGGTCATTGTTAATGTTAAAGTTAGCCAACATGCACCAAATTTCTACAGTTAAAAAAAAAAAATATCAGTCAGTTGCTCATTCAGGGGTATATACTACAGATTGAGTTACCCTAAAGTTTTCTACCTGGCCTACAACCAGGTTGTTGTAGATTTCTTTCAGGTCCTGTGTAGTATCTGCTATTCCTACCTTGATGTCTTGGACACCCTTGGACATCTTAAATGTCCTAGGCACAATATGCCACATGGGAACAACTGAAGCAAATCCTTAGTGTTCAGATTTCTGAAAATGCGAGAAATAATTTCTTTAATGTATTACAAGCTGTATATTGTATATTAGTATATAAGATCTATCGCTCTGTAGGCTTTCAAAGCCTCCTGGGAGTCAGTATGCTTAGTATCCAGCTCCAGATTGAAACACGTGAATGTGTCAGGTGCCATCTGAGGCATCCTAGTATCCCATGGGTCTGACAGATGAGATTTGAGACCTACAAGAGACCCTCCCCCAACACACACATGTTTTCTGGATTGGCAGTGCAATGCCCATGGGCATCTAAAATGGCACCATGTTTTGGCACCTGAATCCTACTGCACTGCCTAACCTCAGGAGAATTCAGGTCCCTGAATTAAAGGTCACTGAGAGGGTCCCAACCATGCCTGTGTAGGTCAAAGGATGGTATTGTGCAAATATTACCTCATGCCCCTGGAATGCCCTCCATCTCTGCACCCTCAAGGAAATGCTCTGTCTTCCTGGATTTCTAAGAAACTCTTCTGTAAAGGACAGAGCAAGGAACTTCTAGATCACCAGCTCTGATCCCCTGCTCACCTCAGAGCACAGTGTCATGCAGTCCTTTTCCAAAGCTGTGCAGTCCTTGTAATGGATGAGAGGAATGATTCCCCATCTCTCTGCTGACTGCCCTGTTCAGCTGTGGCCCACTCTTTATCTTCCCACTCCACTCAGCTTCCTGGACTCCTGCCCCCAAACATTTCCCCCTGGTCTTTCTAGCAGTTGAAGTCAGTAGAAGGTCAGCTCACAGTGTAAATGTTTACACAATAAACTTTGCTCTTTCTATACTTAAAGATAACTCTCCATGTTTTTAACCTCCCAGTGAACTTCACAATAATCCTAAGAAGCCTGCCGTCTCAGTGAGGCTTAGAAAAGAGGAGAGGGATGTGTAGGTCAGGCTGTTTTAGAGAGCCTGTGAGCTGAGGCAAAGAACTATCTCAGGCATCGGTGTGAGACACACCATTTTCGAGTTCTCTTGCACTAGCAAATCTGATTATTTGCATCATGAGGTTTGTGGTATTTGATGCCTTTTTTAAAGTTTCCCCTCCTGAAGACCTATGATGTTGGTTTTCATTGAATAATAAGTTAACTTCTTAGCCTTTAGTGGAATATAGGAAAGCTGGAAGACATGAAACTCAGTAGTTCAAGATTTCAAAAGTAGATTGAAGATACAACCTAATTGTTAGTATTTTGTGAAGGCTAGAGAAGAGATGGAGAAGATTGAGCCTAGCTTTTTCGAAATTGACAAGATACCTCTTTTCCCCATACTTTTCTGCTAAGTCCATCCAACTTCTTTTTTTTTTTTAAAAAAAAAACTAGAAATAGCCATAATATATTTTAAACATTTCTATGCTCAATTTGCAGGCCTTTTAATTTCCTGTCTCTGATATTGTCTTTGTTTTGGAGGTTTTTTTTTTCTGTTGTTTTGTTTTTGCTTTGCACATCGTAACAAAGAACATTTTCAAGGTGAGATGTGAAAACCGATAATGTGTAAGTGCTGTTGGTGTTGACAGGAAGTCTCTTATATGTGAAGGGCAGCATAAGATAAAACTGTTCTTTTTTTCAATTTTCAAGCAAGTGGCTGATAGAGGCTGGTATCTCATACTGAAGGGAAGTGGAAGTTGACATGTTTTTAAAACAAAGATGATGGAGGAGATGGGTGAGTTTGGGATCAAGATGGAAAGCTATGCTTTAAGCAGTTTGCGATTCGGTATAACTATTTATTCACTGGGGGATATCAGAGGGAAAGCTCAAGAAGAGAAAAGGAGAAGATCTAGGTTCTTCCGGAAAGACTAATCTAAACTAACAGCAATCAAAAATTTCTATCAGAACAGAACCAGTTGTACTGGTTTTGCAACTGGAGGCAAGCTTGTGAACAGCTGCCCTTGCAATGGACTCCGGCTGGGAGAGGTCTCTGGGAGAAGCAGAGGGCACACAGGAGGGACCACTTGTTTGTTCATTGAGCTCATTCTGCAAAGGCAGAGTTATGGAAGTCTCTTTTCTATTGAGTGTGTCAGGATTTGTGCTTCCAAGTCTGCCCTTCCAGCACTTCCCATGAACGCTGTTTTCATGTAGAAACAGGTGAAGAAAAGATAAAGAAGCCCATGCACGTGTGGATTTGCTAATGGGTACAGCTATTTTGAGTTAGTTGTTTTTCATGGGTAAGCAGGATATCGAAGTTAGTTTTGTATGATTTATAGTGGGATTTTTATATAAAAAGCCACACTATTTCTGTAAAGTATTATACATTTCCTTTAGGGAAGTCTAAATCAGCCATATTAATTCAGCTAAATTCAGACTTCTGTGATAAATGAGGGAAATATGTTTTAGATAGTCATAGGAAATCTATCCAGCAGTGTTCTGATAGTCAAATGGACAAATGAAAAAGAATTGGTTGAAGCTGAATAATAGAGAGTCCGTCATAGCAGTGTAATATAGTAGGAAACAAGGAAAACAAATGCATTTATTTTGAGAAGTTACTATAAATCACCAGTAGACCTTGGAATGTTTTTCTGAAGAAGGCACAGAAAGAAGTAAGATTGTACAAAAACATATGCATAACAGGTTGAAGCATATCAAAGGCTTTGAACCAAAAAGGAGGAGCTGTAGTAAAGCCCCGGGGAATTGTTACCCTGCTCTACTCTCAGTGGTTTCTTGGACCATATGTTTTTATGCTAAGGCATCACATCTCTATGTGCTAATGTAAAACCTAAATGAAAATTTAAAGTTCCTGTTTGTGAATACACGACAGCTCAGCTATGCAAATAAAAAAGCTCAGGACAGTAAGAAACACCAGAGTAAAACTGCTACAATATACTCATTAACTACTGATATAAAATGCTTTTTTTTTTTGTTATCAAATTTCAGTTTGTTTCATGACAGGTAAAAACATGTGTAATTGTCAGAAAATTGATACAGTTGATACACTGGCATGTATGAAATTTTTCTGAAAGTAATCTTCCTTCCATTCTCACCCCTTTTGTCCAGTTAAACACCTCAATAGGATCAAACTGAATTTTGTTAAATGGAACTTATATTGTTTGCACTGATTTCCAAAATGCAATTTTACCACAGTTATTTTTTTAGTATGCTCTGTGTTGCAACTGCAGTTAACAATGACACGCTCATGTTACGAATCTACAGTGGTTTGTCATTTCTTCAGCAGCAGACTTTGGTAAAAACCTATTTGTGGTGTTTACAAGAATTACAACACCACCAGGGATTTGGACATACAAACCAGAGGCAGATAGAGTTTCTTAGACCAGCTGGAATTTAATTTCAAATAACGAACAAAAACATTTGGTGTTTTTAATGGGTTGAATTTAGCAGTGTGTTTTGAAGAAGCTTGCATCAGCTTAAAAGAAAAGCCTTTGCAGTCCTCCTTATATGTTAGTTTTTGCTGTGACATACCAACAATCCAGCACCGTATACAGAGTTACACATTAAAAGTGGAGCTGGAACACTGAAAGTAAAGATGGTGCCAAAATGCAAGGGCTCAGTGTCCGTGGCAGTGCCTCTGGCAGCACTGTGGGCTCCCTGGGCTCCATTCTCATTGGTATTTCCCTTTGCTACCAGGTGGCTCTGTGCTACAATCCTGTGATGGGTATTATGAGTTCACTAGTGGAAATACGGGGAGAATATGGTTGTATAACACAAGGGCTGTGGTTTATACTAATACCGGACTGCTAAACTGTCTTAAAATTGTTTTCTTCTCGTTCTTTGCTGCTTCTTGTAACCGAAGTTTTGAGGCCCTAGTTCCCAAGTGTGCTCTAGCCTGTCAGAAAAGGAAGTTTGCCTGTTCCTTCACCTGCAGATACCAGGTATGTTTCTAGAAGCACTCTAGAATAAACTGACCTTATTTTACCTCTGTGGAAACACAATTTAGATCCATTTCTCCTGTTTCTATCCTTCCTTTCCTTTTTATTAACCTCTCTCTCAAAAAAACCCCCATGTATAAACCACTGTTGACCTATTTCTTTGAGCTTCCTGGAAGTACTCAGATGTAGTGTATCAGGACCTATCATGTGGCTGTCCCATGACCAATTGAAGTGTATCTGGTTATATGATGGGATTGTTCATACATGTGAAGTAGGGGCTGTTTGAATGTACTAGAATAAGAAAATGTAAGAGATGAGTGAGATTAATGCCTTTTATGTGATGTGATGTGATGAGCTCATATGCTCCTACTACCTGTATGTACAAACCTTGATACAAAATGCCTGCCTTTTGGTCACTGTGATGATAGAGAGGACACAGGAGTCTTGGAAAAGAGAGTCCCAGCCAGTGTGATAAATCCTAGAGCTGCTAAATATCTTCAGTTGGTAATCTGTAAGTTAACTGTTTATGAAAGCTGGAAAGGTAAATTTATCCTGCTGAGTTTTTCAAACTTCAGATATTTTCTCATTGCACTTTGAAATTTTAAATTATTCTGTAGGCTAGGAAAAAAAGGAGCATCTAGGATGCTGCCTCAGTTATAAGTCCCCACTTTGAATGAAGCAGGGCTGGCATTTGCGATGGGATGCTCCAGATAACTTCCCTGAGCAGTGTGTGAATAGTTGCTATCACTGTGTGCCATGGTCTCCTTTACTTTGAGCAGACCCTTTGTACATAGCTGAAAAGGTGTGGTCCATTCCCGCAGAAAGTTTTGGTTCTGATGAATAGAAATTACCCCCACGAAAAATAATCGAGGGAAAAAAACACACCAGAAAGTATTTCCTGAAACTTTTCCCAACTGCCTCTGTGGAGTAGTTTTAATTTCAACACCCCCCAAAACTATTTTTAATTTGTGCCACCCATGAAGGAGCACAGGCAGAAGGAAATAGGAATGGCTCTGTGTGATGCATATTAATAGCTAGAATGTCCCAAGCTTAAATGTGGAGTCTGAACAATGTGAGTATGGAGCAGAAGTATAAAAAGCTGGTTGTTATGTGCTGTATATTGATGTCATTAAAATTAGCCATAAGAAAAAGAGTTAAGAGCCTGCAGGAGTTAGGGAAAGTTTATGTTTATTGCCTGAGAAGGTGAGAACTTTCCACACAAATCGAAGTTGATGCAATAATACGCAATTTACCTCTACATATTTCTACTTTGACCTATGTCATTTCTAGGGGTAAAGCTTGTGTTTTCTTTTTGAATGCCCAAATATTTTGAGAAGAATGAAGATTAATTGCAGAAATATGTTTTTGGAAAGAGACATTGTGGCTGAAATTCCACTGCCTTGGCCTAATGCAGCTTGTTTGCGTGGCTAACATTCAGCGAGCAGGGAGGTGAGATGTCTCATAAGTGTGCCCATCTGTTCAGAACATGATTGTGAGTACTTGGTAGGTGGCAGGATACCTTCGTCACTCGTTTTTTATATATCCTTTGGCTCCTCACATGCCTGTTGCTGCTCAGGATCTCTACAGAGCCAGCATGTGCTGGGACCTTTGCTGTTATCTGTGTCCCAGTAATCACTGAGCTGGCCTTTACCATCACTGCAGCAGGGGAAGAGAAAGTCCCTCACAGTCAGCACAGCTACGTGTGGTGTTTGAAAAGTGTTAGCTTTACCAAGCCTTAACAGATTCTTAGCTCAAATCCACTTGGAAAAAAAATAAGTGAGTCTGTAGCCTCGGTGTTTGTGAAGGAAAGCTTCAAAAACATGACCTGAACTCACCCTGCATTATAAGGCAAATAAACCACACAAATGTATTTATTTATTTTTCAGTAACTCATGTTACAGCTAATCTCATGATGTTTTGTGGCTTGACTCATGGTTTTCAAAAGCTTGAGGTTGGCAATAGTGAGTAATACATAGAATGTCACATACAAAGCAAAACCAGCTTGTATTTAACTTTTTCTTTTTTTTTTTTTTTATAATTTCAAGGGTTATATAATGCCAAAACCATATTCTGCTGTGGGCTTTAGTCTCCAGCCGTAGGAACGGTGTTTGGCAGTCCAGGCCTCTGGCTTTGGTAAGAAGAGCTTGAATCTCAACAACTACATCCTGTCGTTAAGTAAGCAGTTCTGTAAGCCATGAAACTAGTGAAGTCTGTTGCCTTATGGATTTGTTTTCATCATCTTTGAGGGCATCATCTTCTCTTGAGGTCTAATTGAAACTGGCTAATAAGTTAAAAACACTTATGAGAGATGCTGGCTCTGTATATACATCTCGTTTCATTTGGAAGTTAGACTAAAAATAAAAGCCTCTGCCTGCAATATATGTGAAGCTGTCAAAACCAGGCAAAGGATAAAAAGTTGAAGCCATTAATTAATTAATTCTGTGGCCCATCTCATGAGGTATATTTCAACTATAGCTTGTGTCTGTTTTCTTTTTTGTATTTACTGCTTTTGCACTGAGACTTTATAGGGGAAAATGGGGAGATGAATATATTCTGAAAGGAAATCTGAAGTATTTAAAAATTATTCATTTTCCAGATCACCTATTATGATTTCGTTAAATCCATGGTTCACTTTTTATAGCACAAAGAAAAGCTCTCAGCATACAACAATGATGAAAGAGTGAATTAATTGTCTTAGCAGCCATTATGATTCACTTAGTAATACTAATTTGATTTTCTGCAAAAGAATGCATTAACACTGTTATTATCACTACTAGAGGACTCTCAATCTGGACATACAGAGGTGTAGAGCATTACTGTATTGCCACTGGTTATTGCAGTGTGTTGCCACTGATCATTTCCAAATGTTTTACCCCATGGGAGCGTAGAACCTTTTGTGAATCCCCATCTGTGCAGCTAGAGAAGGCCTGGTTTATCTTGTGCTGCATGCGGTGAGCGTAATTGTCTCTCGGCCTATTTGCAGGGATTAATCCCCAGCCTGTATCCATAACTGGTGAGATAATTAACTCTTTAATTATTGATTCATAGTTTGTGCCGTGCACACATACAATAATTACCTCCATGTTTTCTTCTATTCCGTTGTCACAGATTGGAGCTGCTCTTAGCGAGCCGATGTCTTTCCCAACCCGTCAAAGAGAATGGGCACTGAATACTGGAATGTCTGGCCCCTGTGAGCCCTGCTGGTATAAAAATCAGCTCCTCTTTTTCTTCCTATGACTAAACATGGCATATTCGGTTGGTGGAAAAGGCTGATTCTGCAAAATTTTGTTAGTTTCAAAGCAAAAAAAAATAATTAGTATACCATTGGGAAAGTCCTTCCTTCAACAAAAATATGACATTGAGAAAAATATGTTCATGCTGTTGTTATTAAATATTTAGAAATTTCTGCATTTTTGCTACTAAGAATAAAATTCTGATGCATTTTTTATTTTTAAAAATCTAACTAAGCTCTACCGCCAATTAATGTTATCAAAAGACATAGTCAGATTATTCTGGTGTCTTTTTATCTCTGCATGATGAGTATCTTCAAATATCCTCCCTTCTCCCATTAACAGTTGGATGTCATTTGAAAACTGAGTAATAATAGTAACTATTCTCAGCAGAACTGTTGAAGCCCTCCATCCGGAGGCTGATATACGATAAAATATGCATTCCACATTTCAACTATAGAGGTATACATGCCTAGAATTTTTTTCCACAGTAATTGAAAAGCTAGGGATTTGCAGGCAAAGAGCTGCAGGATGTCTTCTCTATTTGCAGAGGCTGCAGAGTTTGGTCAGAGGTCAAGATCTCACGGACCTTTCCATGCTGATTTCTTAATGTATCAAGAAGAGATTCATCTTGTATAATTTCTGTGCCCTTCTTCCCCCAGAAGCATTAAATCTTAAATTTATTGGTTTAGTATCTGTGATCACAACTCCCCCTTCTCCCCACCTGATTTTCTATTTTTGTTTTCCCAAGGTAGTAATAATGATACTCTCTGCACATTTCATTTTTGCTGTATAAATATAAGGTAAAAATCTAGTTGCATTTGTAACGAACTATGTCTTTACTTTTTATTAGGTTGCTCCTCTGTTATTGTTTGAATAGTCTACATGTCAGTGGTTGACTGGATTGTGGCTTTTCTCACACTCACCCAAGACATATGTTGAACATCATCATGTGTTTAGCTATAGGCCTTCATGCTTCTAATGGAAGAAGTTAATATCAATATCATGTGTTAGTTTGGCTTCTCGAGTATGATTTCAGTGGATAATCAGATGCCACCTGTGGGAATTATGGCTGTGTTCTTCTTTTTGCTAGTATTTTGGATAGAATATATTATAAGGAGTCCATGCACTATAGCAATTTTTCTGTAAGGGTTATCTTGGGATTTCTAATTCACCATCCTGTGGACACTTATGTTAAGTAGCTGACACCCCACCATTGAATTAGCACAAGATCTCCTGCTGATTTCAATAGGAGTATTAGATCTTTCTATTTTTAGTGCTATAGGGGGCTTTTAATAATCCAGTTTGACAATAATCTTCCCTTATATATCACAGTAGTTTATATAGTAGAAAAACGTTTTCGAACAGTCATTTTCCCTGTTGTCTGCTTTGAGCTAAAATTTTTGTTATTGCTGAAAGCACAGCCCTTGTACTTGTTAGATAATTTACAGTAAACACACGTCCTCTTAATTACATCATAGTAGCTGAAACAGATTTGTAGAGCCATTAAAAAATCAATACTTAGCTTTTAGGTGATGAATTAATTAATGGAGTGTGAACGCTGAAAGTTTGCTTTATCCAGCACGCACTGTGACTTTACAAACCTTCAGCATCAATAGGGGCAGAATTGCATTAAGTTAATAGGTTGAAAATGCTTATGAAAATGTATCGCTTTTTGTCTGGCCTAGTGACCGCTTCTGTAAACCTTTGTGTTAGTCCAGAAAAGTGGCGCAAACGATTTTATATATAAATATAATACCCACACAAATCCATTGCACCCTGCTCTAGGGCCTGTATTTTTCATTTTTTTTTTTAATAAACGCCAGTTGAAGTCAATGTGAGCTTTACATAAGGACTTAGTTTGTAAAGGTAACTTGGTCAGTTTTGCAGCAAGAAAATGCAAACTCAAAGCTAACTCAAAAGGTATAGCTAATGTGAGTTTGAATGCATAAGAATATAAACAGAGTGATAAAATAAATGTTTTCATTCTTTTTTTTCCAATCTTTGCTGCATTACAGCTAGATCTAGAAGGAGAAAATCCAAACATTGGGACAAATAAGTATATTCTCATATTGTTTCTAGGGCGACCATGGATTGATTTCAAACAACTCTCTAAAGTCATTTCATAGGATTATTTATAAGTTTGTAATTGATTCTTTGTTCTAAATTGGGATGAGATAGAAAATGCTGAGACTGGTAATTACCATTGTTTTTTTTCTAAAACCATTCAACATTGGTTAAAACAAACAGGCAACAAGATTATACTGAATAAACGCTATACAGCTAGCATTACACTGACTGGTTTGTAATTCTCAAGAGTTTAAGTCCACATATTCAAAGTCCTACATATGGATAAGATCCTTGCCTATCAGAATGCCTATTCCTGGCTTCTGTTACTGTCCTCCATTTATGCTATGAAGTCTCTTTAGAAATATTAGTTTTGTAAATGCAGCTTCAGCTTTATGTCCTTGATTTGTGGTGAGACAGGAGAAGATGCAGAAATGAGCTTGTTCATTGTAAGTAGAGCGTTCAATTGATCCAAATAATGTGTTAAACAGTTACACTAGGACCAAAAATCAGGAATTTCAGAAGCATTAAGTATTTCTAAATTATGGGACTGAATTAGTTCCAAATTTAGTTTCGAGTCTGTACCAAGAAAATTCCCCACTACCCAAATACACAGAATTGCTGAAGATGAAATAGCAACTGAAAGCAGCATCTGCTTCAACACAGTCACTAGGATGCATTTGATGTTTATTATCTGGGATTTATAAACTGTATAGTTCTTTAAATGCATAGCCTCGGTGCACAGCATATCTGCCCTTCAAAAGAGTTTCATTGTTTAATTATTAAATGCAGCCTTCATTTTGTGGGTGGGTGAGTGGGAGTGGTTAACATAAATGTGGAGTTAATTTAAAGGGTTATTAAAAAGAGTGTTCTATTGTGCCACTTGGTATTTTGATAATAAATTTAGCATATTCATACCTGTGTCAGAATTTCAACAAGGAACTTAAAAGTACCCCAACAGGTGTGTCTTGAATGCTGGGTTTCTTCTTATCACTTAAAGTCCCTTGAGCAGAAGTGGGTCAACTGTGCTGTAAAAGGGGATTTTTCACTCAGCTTTCAGGTGTGGGAACAAAACACGCCAGCTTTGAAGTACTCAGGCTTTCATTTGTCTCTTGGAAGGCAGACCACGCTTTCCTCATTTGGCTGGAATTCGTGCTCAACTGTGTATACAAATAAAATAGGAAAATATCTGAACCGATTTTCTAATGAGAAGTGATAGCAGAAATGGAGATGTGGCAGCATTATTTGATTTTTAAAGCTTTGCTGGTGATTGGCACACCACATTGCATTTGAAGTCTCTTCTCTGTACTACTGGCTGTGGTGTATATATGCTTACTGTTTTATTCTTAGCCTCACCCTTCTGTTTTCTGTTTAGAGATATTCTTCAGGAGCAGGCAAGGATGCTCAGATAAAACATGAACCGCTACATCCTGAGAATAGCATTTTCTGACATTCAAACTTAGCATTAAATGAATACATACTTTTTTCATATTTGGGGTCAAATAGGAAAAGAGACCATAAAAGAAAAAAAATCTTTTGAGATATATTTAGTTCTGCATACAAACAAAGAAATCCTAAACCCACATTTTATTTTTATTTGTGGATATTCAGTGCAAGTTTCAACACTCGAAGATTCAGCTAACATTATGTTAAAAGCTAGGCTTCAGAGTGCTTGTGGAAACATAACAGAGCTAAACCAGATTAAATATCCAATAAGTGAGCAGTGTTTCATATTCCAAAGGACTGTAACTAATTTTATCTCTTCTTGCTTTTCATTGAATGAAGACAGTCTTCTTGCTCGGTCCCTCAATGTCTTCTGTCTTTGGCTTCTTTTTGTACCGATTTTGGTTGTCTTCAGGCCATAGCCTTCCCCTCCAGGATACTTTTCATACAAGGGTTAGGAAAGAGAAGCCAACACGATTAAGGCTTCACATATGTATCCACAACTAGGGGTCACTTGACAGCTAAAATTCTGTAAAGAGAAACTTATATTTTTAATCTGCAGTGTTTGTTTGCATTTACATGTTACTCTTTCTCTTGTTGTTGCATCAATATTAATCTAGCTTGTTTTTTTCTATCTGCAAATTTGTTTTACCTGCAACTCTTCCTGCCTTCTTTCGTGCTGTCCTCAGTTGTCAGCAACCCATCCATCAGCCCTCCCACAGTATAGCTTGCCAATAACTCTGCATTGTCATCCCTGCTACTGCTATAGGTTCAAGTCTTTACAAAACCCATTTCAATACCACTTTCACTCCAGTATTTTATCAGAAGAAGGTAAAAAGAATATTTCAAATCTATACTGCCTCAGCTTCTCTCACTAATTTGTCTGAAATGATAACCAATTCATTGTGTCTTTTACATGAAAGTTCATTTGCATCACTCCTTAACAGGAAACTATTGCTCTCAGCAGAAGTGATAATACCAGTGACCTTTCTAACCCGTGTTTTTGGAGAGTACCCTTCCCTATTCTGTGAAGCGTTTGTCTACTTAATAATGTAGTAACGTTTCTAGGAATATAGAAATCATAAGAACACTCACTCAAAGCTTAAATATAATATCCTATGTAATATTTATTTCTTCAGCTCCCTTGACTCAGCTCTGAATGGGGAAATTGTGAGAAACCCATCTCCATGTAGGGAATTCCTGGAACAAGAGACCGCACTCTCCAAAGCAGCAAAGGCTGATGCACACACGACCTCATTAAAAGACAAATTCCTTTAGTTGAGCGTCAGTAGCCCACAGTTTTCTAAGGCAGGAGTTTTTCTTTTTGATAATTGGTTCATCCTTTCTCAGAAAACTGCAACATATTTTTTTAAGCGAACAAAAAAGTTTGTGACAATAATAATAACCAAATATATATATATAACAGTTTACAGTCATTTAGTTAAGTTAAAAATAATAGACCAAATAAAAGATAATTCGTTTAACACTACTGTGTTATTGTTAAGCAGATATATTGTTTTATTGTTGAAATGCTAATGATTTTTGCAAGGCAGCTTTAAAGATGCATCATCAACTTCTAAGGGTAAGACTGGGAGGTGTTCAGAAATAGGAGGTCTGTTTTGATTGTACTGAAAGGACAAATTAAAAGATGAAGCTGTTTCCAGGTCTCAAAATGGAGTGTGGTGTTCACTGCTTGACTAGTAAAGCAATTCTTTGGTAGTAGCTTCCAGTACTCTTGTCCTGTATATTTTTACGCTCTTTCACTGTGCAAGAGCCATTTAATGCTCAGCATGTGAATTAATGAGAATTGTTATTGCATATTTCAGATTCACATGCAGGAGGGGACCTTCCAGGGTTTTTTGGTTGGTTCTTTTTTTTTTCTTTTTTTTTTCTTTTTTTTTTTTTTCCCCCCTGGTGTGTAGTCATGATGAAGAGGGAAGAATTTCAGTGTAATCTGCTGTAGTTTTGTAGTCCTGCAGTTTTAATTTGATACCTCTTTTTCACTGTAAGCACACAGCTCCCTATTTCTTTCTCTGCTTCAGACTTACTAGCGAATGCTTCCTCAAAGCTAATCTAGAACTGGAGTGTTAAAAGAACTGGTGAGGCTGGGACCCACGTCCCTGAATTCAGTGAAGCCAGTGTCAACAAATGCCAGGTTCTCAGCAGATTGGTTGTGTGCTATAAAGGAAGCTTTTTTCCGCTGAATGTCTGCCAAATGTATCTGTTGAAGAGAAGCACATCTCATGATTGAAACTCTAGCCTCACAGCAGGCTGAGCAGGACTTTAGAATGAATTGAGCTGCTGAACATGCATTTATTTTTATGCTCTGTGTGATTAAGTTTCTCCTAAATAAAGTGCACAGCAATCAATCTGACAGAAAGGAAGCAATTTACAGCACCTTTCTCTAATAGTTATACGTGTACACAGCTGCCCTCTACGAATTGTCCCCTTGGAAGGACAGGTCACAGGGAAGAAGCAGACCTTGACCCTGACGTCCTCTGCTTGAGCTTTTCCTGACATGGTACTGCAGACTTTAGCTCAGATTCATTTCCCATCCATCTTGTTTGCTCCTCAGCTGCCACCTCATTGCTGTTTCAGCTGCAGAGAAGGCAGAGCAGGCAGCTGATGCTATTTCTGCTGTGCATTTTGGGCAGGTGAGTGACACTGTGAGCCTCTTACGTTGGTGAAGAGTTGCTAGCAGTCTCTCTAACTCGGTAACAGAAAGACAGTAGAGAATTTATAGTTTGAAAAAAAAAAAAGAGAGGAGTAGAAGATATTGCTGCTATTTTTTTTCTCTTTTTTTTCCCCCCCCCATTTTATTCCCCAGTTGATCTAGTAAAGCTCACGGTTTTTGCGTCAGAAGAAAGGACTCTTCTTTCTTTTATCATTTTCCATTGAAATGTGACCATGTCCATTGCTTTCTGTGTTTCACATGGCTAAACAATTTTGGTTCAGAAAATGAAAATTGTGATTGTTCTAGCTGGATTAAAGCCCAGACTGAAACTTGCTTATTGTTTAGGAAACAGGAGAATACCTTAAAGATTCCCTGCCAGAGAGCTGTGGAGATGACATACTCACAGTGTTGTCTAGGCCTGGGTTTGGTGATCTGAGGAGAGCCCTTTGGCTTACGTGACTTCCCCCCTGATGGAGAGATCAATGTTGAGGAGCCTCCAAGGGGTTTTTGGGATCACCAGCTTTCTTGGGTTCTCTGTAAGACAGAGTTTTCTGGTCTGGGGCAAGTATTGCCGGTGTACAAATAATGATGCACATCACTCCCTGTATATGGATCTACTAGGATGACATCAGCCTGGAGTGGGAAAGCCAAAACTGGTTAAGAATGCCTGTTTTTAATATTTAACAATCCCTGAATTTAATGCAGTAACCTATGGGAAGAAAAAGGATATTCCAAATCCACTCCTGCTCCCCATACATAATGGCAGGACTGCTTTTCTGTTGTTGAAAAACCTGCTTTTTTATGCTAAATAATTTTTATGTAGGTGAAAACACAGAAAGTGTCTCATCTCCTGTTGGGTGTTTGCAACTTTAATGTGCAAGCGGCTCTCGAAGTTACATCTTGATACTTTATTACAACATTTTCTTTCATGACACACCTTAATGTTTCCATTTCTTCTGTAGTTCTGTAATAAAGTAGTGTCTTTGATACTGCTGGGAGCCATTGTTTTGGAGCTTTGGTCAATACCAATTTTATGTCCCTGTGGTTAGCTAGCTTGTAGATCTTTTCACATCTTTTCCCGCTCTGGTAGCTGTTTCTTGCTGATCGCCTCTGTACTCTGCTTTGATCTGAGTTAGTCGCTGTCAAATACACGCATAACAGTTTTAAGAACAATGGCAAGCTCAATTTTTGTACTTGCCTTTCATCACAGGTGGCCTGTCTGCTGATCCCTGTGTTCTCATTAAGAGCAGGAGAAAAAAATAGCCCCCAAACTATTGAATATTACTATTCTATATTCTAATATAGAATAATATATACTAATGTTATTGAATATTACTCAACTAGTGGACCTAATTATCTACTTGATGCTGCAATCTCCTCTGGCCACATAGTGTCCTAGTGATTGCATAGCATAATAATAAAATAAAATATATACATTTTTCAGGTGGCCCATAAAGACACGCTTCGTGGGAAAACATTCAGTATTTCTATTTGAAATGGAAATTTAAATCTTCTATTGTTTCTTTGTTGTTGTCAGGGTTTTTTTGTTCTTTCTTTTCCCCACCATCTCTCCCTCTTCTTCCTCCCCTATTACTCTGTTTTCAGTTTGTTGATTCCTTTGTCTACCAGCTAAGCCAGAGTGAGCAGGTCTGGGCTGGAGCCTCAGGTGATGTGGAGGGAGCGAGGAAAGTCTCCTTTAGTATGTTTTAACACTTTGTAGCTGCCAAGATGGGTGTGGTAGCAGAAATAACAGCAAAAATTGGGTCTGCTCATCCTGCTGTTTCATCAGCTCACTGTGCAGTTAGCGTTTTCTTCACAGTACATATGTAAAAGCTACATCTGAGCCGTGTTGTCATTCCAACCCTGCTCTGTATCTGCCTGTCTACCCTGCTTTTCCCCTTTGAGATTTTCTTGCTTTTTTAATCAGTGCCAGTTGATTCCTGATTAAATGTGGCTATGATGCTCAAGGTAAAAAAGCAGTTAAGGGTAGACTGTCTATGTTTGAACTTTCTATACAGATTTCATTGTCACAATCGCTTGTAACAAGGACCATTGGATTCTTACCTGAAAAATAAGATTTGGGAAACCAACTTAGAAAGAAGTGTAGTCAGAAATGGATTGTCTGATGAATTAAAAATCCAGTTGCTTGATGAATTAAAACCACAGTTGCACCAGGTAGTGAGTTGAGGTGTCTGTGTTCAGATGCTGATAAAACACAGTTTTGCCTATCAAATGGTCACTTGTGAAAGGAAACAAAGAAGTCAGTCGTGGTCAGAACCCTCTTTAATAATTTTATAATGCTTCATGAATTTCCATGCCTAGCCTTTGTGTAACAACTTTTGTGTAAAACCTTTTGCTTTAGTCGCAGACAAATTCATATATCATAATTTATTCTTTTTTTTTTTTTAATGCTGTAACTCACAGGCCATGAAACTTGAAAAATTTTATTTGGAACAAAACTTCATATTTTATCCTAAGTTTGGCATGATGTGGCTTGTCATGCCCGCAGTATCTCAAGCTCCCTTTTAAAGGAAATTTTACGTTATGTATGTATACAGCCCTTTCTTCTAATTTTGTGGCAGCTTATTGACATTCTCAGAACTCAGAGCCATTTTCACTTCCATCACAGGAAAAAAATGACAAGTCTGAAATCCTAATATTTCCATTCATCTCTTCTGATGAGCAGCCAGAGTAAGATACTGTTGCACTGACTTGAATAGCACATTTACTCTGTAAAATGCTGTTTACACAGAGTGATACTTTTGCAGTGTGGGTCACCAGTTCTTCAGCTTGTGTTGTTTGTAGGTCTGGTACAAATAAAACTTCAGTTTGTAAGGCTGGCTTTTATGTATTTTTATATATTGGCCCAGCAAAACCATGGGGAAGTGGCATAAAATCTCTCTGCTATCTTCTGTGTGAATAGTGCCCTGTGTATTTTCCCCCCCTTTTATACCTAACCTTCTACAGATACTGTTGAAGAACTGTCTTTCATCTGTGCTGCACCTTCGAGTTTATATTTAGCATCTCTGCACATAAACATATCCTGTTCCTTGCCAGCCCTGAACACCCACCACAAACTTCCTCTGCCTTTGTCACTGTCAAGTTCCTTCAAACAACCACTAGCTATTTTAGACACTTCTAAAATTTATTTTTGTACAACTTGACAATGCTCCTGCTTGCTCTATTTCCCATAAAAATGTTCCCACAGGGTTGGTTTGATTTTTTAATTATATTTTTTTTTTTAAATTCTGATAGTGATAGTTGATGAAGCCAATCCTATGTGTTCTTTTTGTTGTCTCCCTGCTCTATTGACTTTGTGGTACTGCCTTACTGGTGACAGATCTGTTCCCCTAGTTCTCCAGAGGGACAGTAGAGTTAGGGACATAGAGCAGAATGGTAATGCATAGGAAAAGCTAGGAGATGCCCAGTGCTACTACAGGTACGTGAAAGTATTCAGACATCCAACAGATGAACCACAGAAGCACATCCTATCCTTCTGTATTGAGGAACTGGTAGCTATGATAAGAAGATTGGCTTAATTGAATTTCCTATCCCCCACTGTCTGGAGGAAACTATCTTGGTAAAGGTCAGAAGGCAGAAAACTCTTAATTTTACTCTGTGTTTATTACTTTGCCATTGTGATCTACTTCTGTGGAGCATTTAGAACATCTAACAATGTCCCAGGACTCTTTCAGATTAATACCTGTTTCCTTACAAGGACTGTCTGGTGCACTTCTTGCATTAACTTCGGTATAGTTTATCTGAGTAGCTGCATTCAGCTGTGCTGCTTAACTCTTTAACCAAGACCTGAAGATAGGAAGAGTAACAGAGCACTTGCATTTTCGAAGTTTTCTCTGGGACTGAGTTGGTATAAGGTAGGATTTTTTTTCTTTAAATCTGTGCATGCTTTTTTTTTTTTTTTTTTTTTTAACGTGTCACCTTAACGAGATGCTAAGTCCTTGCAGTGCTAGCATTGCTAAAAGTTATCTGAGTGGCCCAAGTAGTTCACCTTCTTTCGAAGAAGCTATTTCATCTCATGTTTCACTGCTCTCCTGAGTTTCCCAAATGTCATGTTATTCAGCTATTTTCACACCCCTGGCCAACTCATCAGCACAGTCATTATCCAACCTCTCGAGCTGATCTACTTAGCACCTCATTAAAAAAAATATGTTCGGCTCATCTCCTCTCACTGCTCTTCACTTGTCAACAAGTCCTGTTTTTTCCCTTTTACATGCAGTCCTTTTGGTGCTTAATATTTGTCAATCATTAGTTTTTACCCTCTGGTGCAGTTTTCTCTTACTAACCATCTCATCTATATTATATACCACTGCCTCCCTATCTTACAGTATGTGTCTATATATGGAGTTTTTTTGTTCTTGTTTATTCTTGAGCTTGAATGCTAAAGCCAAGGCATAATAGCATATTCAAATATATCCTCTGCTATTGCTTTAAAAAAAAAAAGTATATTTTCGTAAACATACTGCTATTTCTCTGTTGTACTTGTCAGAAACTTCTTGGTTGAACTTTCCTGTAGAAATAGTTTTCTTACTTGACTAGATAATTCAATATTTCTTTAAAGAATCCATAATTATTTGCGAAGGAAACTTGTTAAAAGTAAGCCCACAAATAAAGATACAGACCTTTTTTTTTTTAAATATTCTTTTTACTGTGAAGCAGTTAAAATGAGAAAGTTTTTCTAATTTTTTTTCACAATAGAAAATAATTAGGATTCAATGGTATGGAACACGACATCCTTGTAATTTATTTTAAATATCAAGTAGCTTTTTTTAGCTGCATTTGAGTTCTTTACTGCATTTCACTATGACTTTACTATACTCTGCCAGGACATGTGTAACCTGGATGATTCTTGAAACTGGTAAGTTAGTTTGGTGATGGCAGTAGGCACTTAATGATGTTTTTGACTATTGGTGAACAATGGCAAGTGAATAAAAAGTGCTTTAAAAGTATTAACAATCACATGATTGCTTCTGTACCAGAACTGTTTGATTTTTTTCCCTGTACTTCAAACAGTGACTGTAGTTTTGGGAAACACCTGTGTGTGTTAACTGTGGATAAATGCCAACTTGGTGAAGCTGACCATAGTGTCAGTAGCCAGAAAGTAGCCAGAAAAATAGCAGTGATGCTTGTGGCTGTTATGTGAACATAAGATGAATAAGGTTTCTTAAAAATTGCAATTTCTTGATGCTGACAATGTCCAATGAGTATTGATAACAATTTATCTTACCACTAGCTTACCACTTACTTCAGCTGGAAACCTGAAGATATTACTTCCCGTTCCCCAAATATCGATAGTTTTTGAAGATTACAAGGGCATCGCAGGACTAGATAAGAAACATCATAAAAAACCCCAAAATATTTCAAAGCATTTTCAAGGAGGTGCAGGGCTCGCTCTTTGCAGCTTCAATACTCTGATCAATAAATACACACCTGGACAGCCATGGTGACAAAGAACAATATCTTTCCTTCAGATGACTGGTGCTGAAGAGAATGCATGAAACATCAGCTAAATTTGTGGATGTCCCATTCAGTGGTGGGTACTTTTGAGCTCTGTCTTTCCTTAACTTCAACTTAATAAAGGATTTGCAAGGCAGATACAGAGAATGCTTTGCAAACCAAAGTAAATGTCCTCGAACTACAATTAATTTGATTAGTTATGAAAAAGTTAGGGACGATCTTGGGGTCCTTAATTGAAAAGTTGTAATAATTTCATTTTACAATGTATAGAATAGAGAGTTTCTTGTTCTCTTTTTTGATGGAATGATCTGGAATACTTCACGAGTGCAGTGAAAGTACAAACAACAAGTGTTGGTTTGGTTTGGGTGTTTTGGGGATTTTTTTTTTTATATTCAGGACTGCAAAACATCTCATTCAGTTAACAAAGTGAAATGGTTGATGAGAACAAGCAAGCATATTTCTACAGTAACACCAAAGGAGAGAATTTCATAGTACTTATTAAAGTTTGCTGAACTCGGTTTTTCTAGAGCTGTTTAAGTTCCATAGGGGCACTGCTTCTTCCACTTTGGCCACATATACTTAGCTTTTCAGCAGCAATGCACTATCCTATATCCATTACACCTACCTGCGTTATGTTCTACCCTAACATTGCTTTAAAACCTATATGAAATATTCGTTAAAAGAACGTGGAAAACAGACACACAGGCACTTCTCAAAGCAAATGGAATTTTACTACCTCATCTGGAATATATGGTTATATTAATCCTTTACTCCTTCAGATGTGTCCCTGTCTCTCATTGAACCCAAAGGCATAGGAGTATATTACCTTTCTCTTTTAAAAAATAATAAATAATTTGCCTTTGAAACAACTTATTATGAAATTTATTCTTAAAATACACTTTTCCTAGGGAAAAAGAGGAAAAAGTCTCAGGCTGGATATCCAGACCATCCAGAGGGAGAATGTACAAAAGGTGGATTAGCCCTCTGACATGGAATATTTTAGATAGGTGGAATTATTACAGATGGAACTACCAGAAGTAAATATGCCAGGTATGGTTGCTCCTGTGTGATTTTATTAATGTAAGAAGTTGTGATGTGTTAGCTTTCAAAACGTAAGTCTTGTTTCCACTGTCTGCCTTGGTAGTGGGAAGGGGTTCTTTTAAAAGTAACTATTATTTAGTCTTGAGCTAAGCCCCCTCCACCTGGTTCCTTCACCATGGAGTTAGGGAGTATGAGGGGCCTTGCAGTGTCTACATAATTTGTCTGAGCACAATGTTAAGAACTTCCCTTTATTGCAGATCCAGACCAGTGTATTCATTTGGTTTTGCATAGCAGCTGTACGGGCTTACCAGCGTGAGACCAGGAGAAGTATTCAGTATTTTCAAGTGTGCCTGTTTTATCCCCCTCTCATGTCTAATGAGCATCGGTTTCCCTGAAGCAACACCTCTAGGAGTTCAGGCTCTGGATTTAATTAGGGTGGAAGTGACTTGGTGTCGACCGTTTCTATGGTGTATGTATAGTCTGTACTGTCCTTGTATATAGGACAACTCAGATCAAGTTCTTTACCTGAGTGGGTGTGCAGTGTTGTATTTAGTGGTAGAGCAGCTGGCATTTCCCTTCCTGAGCTGTGCATCAATTACTGTAGACCTTTGCCTTTGAGAATTTTGTGACTTAGGGCTAAGACTTACCAGTGTGGTGCTGGATGTGTTTTATGTCCCTCAGTAGCTGACTGGGTATGTGTACGGCTGCTTTGCTTTTGGCAGTGCAGGGGAAAACTGTGTTTGTCATTTTCTTGTAAAACCATGGTTGAGTTCATGTAGCGTGTTTCTTCTTATCAGTTATTTACAATATGTAATTTAAATGATGTCTTTTGCATTTAAGAAAGAAATGCAGTAAGTGCTGCTCACACCAGTAGTTGGGCTTATTAGAAATTTTCCCACAGTTAGGAAGAAGGATAACATATGCACTTGCTATTAAGAAGCGCTAGTATGTTAAGAGAAGTGTATGCCAGTATCCACTGAGTATCCATTGAACTAATGGGTTGA
>JAOXJM010000012.1:62213428-62238794 GCA_026413425.1 Tringa solitaria | reverse complement strand
TCTTAGTAGTAGATCGCAAAACTGATGTTTAATGACACATGGTTGTTTATTTGGTCACACTCATAGACCTTATTCTTATAAACCGCAACATTCAGCATCACAGAGTATTGCATTAACCTGTGATCACTGATGCAAGAACTTGTCCACATGTGGGAATCCACAAAATAGCTGCTCTGAAATAAATGCTGCAAAGAGATGTTAGGATTTTTTTTTTCTTCAGATGTGAGAGTGTGGGTTGTATAAACCTTCTGTGCCTATATCTTATCCCAGAAAAAGTGTCCACACAGGGACTTACTGTAAAAGAAGGCACTAGTAACTCTGGTTACATTAAGAGCATGAGTCAGGTTGTTGTTTTTTTCTGATAGCTGAAAAAGACTTCTTATATAGTTTTTTAAATCTTACTCTGTGTGGTCACCTATCAGCTAATTGCTTTGTTACAGAGTCTGGGAATTTATGTCAAATGACATAATCTTGATTCAGAAAACAGGAAACATGAGGTTGGTGCAAATGCTTTTTTATAATGGCTCTCAACAACCATGTCATATACAGTCACATTAATGAATAGCTTTTGTACCATCAGAAAATTAAAGTGCATGCACACTCTGCCGTGCACAGATTGTACAGCATTCACTTGCACCTAGCAATGAATTATAAAATCTCCTGTCCCAGCAGGGATGTTACAGGATAGATTTGGCTGTTAAAACAATTTTCTGTGATTGTCTATTCACTTATAGATACTTCTACGATACACGCTACTCTTTTTGCTTTGTGACCTGGTCCATAGTAATATCTAATTAAATATTGTAAAATTACTACCTTGCCTCATGAAAACGGACAGCTTTTGTCTCCCTTTGTGTCATAGCTTCTCAGGCTTACCACTGCAAATTGTGCTGGAGGCTTGGCATTCAACATTTAATTGAAATTGATATAAAATTATTAGCTTCAGCATGCAATGTTATCATGTCCATGGCCTGCTCTTCTGCCTCTGATGCTTAACTCAGAGAAAGTACCTGCTCCCTGAGTGTTCCCTTCTTAGAAATGTGTCAACCACGGCAGTAGATCCAAATTGAAAATTTGTTTTAACTCTGAATTTTACATGAGTGGGGTAATCAGATTTAACTTTAAAAGAGTAAGTGGTACTTTAACACATAAATCCTCTGCTAACAGAATCCCACAGTAAATCTAGAGAAGAATCAAAGCTTTGATGTCCTACTGACCTAGAGAAGTATTTTGCTTAGTCTTTAATTTTGCAGGTGACAGTAACAGTATTACTGTACAACCCTTGTTCCTCATCAACACGAGTATCATATGTTTTAACGATTCCCTTGTCTCAGATGATGTTTTCTCCCTACGTAAGCTGAATAAAACAGTTTGGAAAGCAAAGTGGAGGAATAGTTAGGTCCTTCCCATTGGTCAGTGGAAAAGTTTGATTCCTTCAGATCCTTCCAAAGGCTCTAGAAATAGCTTGCGTGACCTCTCAGTTTACTTGTTTGTGACACAGGGAGCATGACAAACTTCCCACTGCAACATGAAATCATCTGGTACAGACATCTACAGTAATGTAATTGAAAGTTATTTTTATCAGAGCTTTCCTTGAGCTCCTGAGCTGCAAGTCTTTTACTATTTATTTCTTTTAAAAATAGAAATCTCATTTTTCTGGTTGGAATAATAAATCCAGCTTTGATACTTCCTTATCTACATTGCCAGTTTTAGTGCTCAGGCAGGTGATTTGCTTGGGGTACATGCCTGAGATAATCTCGAAATGCTTTCGTATTTGATATCATGAACACTTCTGCACAGGATGTAGTCTGATCTGTGTGCTGAAGGTTAAGTGATACTAAATTATTAAGTGGCCTGTAGAACTGAATAACCAACCTACTGAGTTTAATCCTATAGTTAACAACTTCCCCACCCCTCCAAAAAAACCCTCCCAAACCTCTGGAGAGAAAGCCTGATGAATACAGAAGATGCCATACATATTCTGATAATGTTTATGTTGCTTTCTGAGTCTGGTGAGAGCCTGTCCAAGGAGACAGAAGCATAGAAATCCAAGTACCTGGGAGAAGCAGCAATACCTTGTGGTAGAGGGTGGAACCTGTCCTGCTATAAGCTCTTCCTTCAGCTGGCTCCTCACCCTGGTTCAGATGGGGCTGGACCTGTGAGCGATGCAATGCTATGGCACGACTCAGACTTTTAGCAGTGCAGTTTACGTCATCCTCCCAGGCATCCTGCCTACCACATTCCCTCCAGATGGTCCTCCTTGCCTCAACCCACCCTCCTGTCCTCCTGGAAGGGGACAGGGCAAGTGGCCTTGAGTTGGCAGGGCCTTTCTTGTAGGTCTCTGCAATTACCTTATACCAGGGTAATCCCGGCAGGTCTCAGCAGCTTCAACCATGGAATGATAGTCGTAATAATTCCTATTGTTCCTACTGTCCTGAGCCTGATATTCTTAGTTCATATAGCTAGAAGTACTCATTGTTCAAAATATTGTACTTTAAAAAAAAGTAAACAATCAGATCAGACAGGGCAAATACTCTTAATTTGGGTGTGTATAGGGTTCAGGGAGTAAGCAACACATGAGTGTTAATAAATAGCACTAGAGAATCTTATTATACGATGTGTCTCTTCTAGAAGCCTGGTACTCCCTAAGGCATCCTGGGCCAGAAATTGCTGTTCAATAGAAAGTTTAGCACCTCTGTGGTTCGGTTTAGCTGAGGTCATGAAAAATGATGATAATATGTTTCTGGAACCTTAACAACTCATCCCGTATGTGCAAAACAATCTTATTTTACCTTAGAAGTAGATACTTCTCAGAACAAATGGAACTATTGCAGTGTCTCACAATTGTAAGGCATCAGCTGATAAACTGATCCTAGGACGGGCAGGCTTTCCATTAACTACTGAAACTCCAAATTTCAAAGGTACAGCACTGGATATAGTAGGTTATGCTGAAGGACAGCAAAAAAAAATTGTGAGCCGATGTACAGTGCTTGTGCTATCTGTAGGATGTCTGAAACCATTAAAGATGCATGATCTGTTAACAAGGAGCTACAGCAGTAACAACATCAAGCTCCAGAATCAGCAAGCAATAGTTTACAGGTTAGTGCTTTGAAATATTTATTTTGTCTGATTTTAAAATGTTTAGTCTGGAACATTTTAAATTATACTTTCCCACTGTATATATTTGGCTTTTAGAGCCTGTCTTTCTGATTCTGGACAAGTATGGACTACAAGTTCCTGTATTTTATTGTTTAGAAAACCAGTCTGTAGTTGAAGCTTAATGTAAAAAGCCAAGTGTCCTTTGGAGAATGCCAGGGTCAAAGTGCAAGGCCAAAAAAGGGAAAATGAGATAATAGGAATCTTGTGAGATTTCTCTGGTGGGAATAGAGACCTCTGAAGTCCAAACACAGTGGAAATTTATGAAATAGTGTCTGAATGCATGTGCTAACAGAAGAAAATCTGCAAAGTATCATGATGGAGTTCTAAAATGAATGAAATAGAACAATAAACAGTTATCTCGTAAATGCTTAACTGACTCAGCCTTTGTGGTCACCAATGGGAATTTAAAAGTCAGTTTTTAATATTTTAGTAAGGATTTTCTGTTTCAAAAAAATATTTCCAATTTACAAGGAAGCTAAGGTAATGGGCATATATGTTTATTTTAAAGCCCCAAGCTGAGTCAAATAGCTGATTTAGGACAGAAGTATTAACTCAGTTTGAATTCACATTTTCTGGTTGATAGCTATCAAACTTTTGGTCTCACCTTCCTTTAATACCAATCTTTGGCTGCGCTTTGACTCCCACCACCCCTGTCCCCCTCTGACAGGCTGTCACTGGAGAAGAAAGAACTGGGTTGTCTTATGGAAAGTTTGTCTGTTGTTGGCCAGTTTTTGAAAACCTAGCAAAGAAACTGGATTGCAAACCACAGAAATGTTCAGAACTGAGTTATAAGGAACATAGAAATGTCACAGTAAAATACATGGAAATTGAGCAACTAAAGCTGCCTGCTTGGGTTAGGACTGGTTTTATGGATGTATACATGAGGTGTAAATACATACTTGATGACTGGATAGTGAGTCCTATAGGATGGGAATTAAGTGTTTTAATATATAGGGACAGGTTCTTAATTCAATCACAGCCAAGTTAGTAGGAATGGGATACACTTCCTGATTAGACATCATCAGCTGGAGAAACAGTCAGACACATTTTTCTGTGGCCTACTTTTCCCTTTTGTGCTTTCCTTAGCTGCTTGCTCTTCTCTGAACTTTTTTTTGCCTTCCTTTCTTTTCTTGTTAAGGACCAACTCTGTTTTCACTTATAACTGAAAGGTACATTTGTTGGAGTGAGAGCAGGGACTGGCTCTGTTCTCAGGGGGAAAGTTACTGTTATGCCTCTAGAGGCATTTTCACTTGTGACAATAACAAGAGATGTGGTCAGTCTTCCATGCAAAGGGGGTGTTTTAGCTGAATTTAAAAATCTTTTACTGTTTTTCTCCTGCCGATCCTAATGCAAACTCTCCAGGGTACATCACAATAAAACTTGCACTGGTGGCAGACCTGCTCTAGTTCAAAACTGTGTCCAGCTACAACCAGTTCTCATGCATATTTGTTTTTCAAAATTAAGATGGCCTTCACCAGTATTTTTGGTACTCTTGAGACATGATGACATTTAATCATGAAAAAAGCTTTAGACGCAGCATGGGAAAGTGCTTTATTTTCTCTCACCATTTCCCTTCAATTATGATATAAGTGAAACCAGATAGAATGCAAAATAAAATCCACTCAACTGAAATATGTGCAGCCTTCATATACACATATTCTCCCACATTCTGGTAAAAGTCTCTTTCTCTCTATTCTCTCCCAACTTTAACATGACCTTTAGAGCTAATCACATCTCTGAAGGCTTTTCTTTATTATTTCTTTGCAGGCAAATAGATAAGTAACTGCATTATTTAAAACAACTTATAATGCTCAATAGGCAGTGAGTAGTGTAACAAAGAAGGGAATGAGTGGATACTGTTCTGGAACTAGAATAAGAGTTCCTGTTAAAAGCATATCTATGGTTTGATGATCAGCGTCTTACAATCTGTTTGGACTAGGAGATACAGAAAAAGTTTGGCTTGTACCCCTGCAGCAGTGCTTTTGCAGTTTCCCAGTGTAGTGAACCTGCCATGTTCCCTGTTGTGTCCATGTAGAGAGCATCCCAGATCACACCAGCAGTGCTTGGCCAGAAGACCTGGATGTCCTTTACGTTCACAGCTGAGAGAAAAAAAGAAGCAAACTGGTTGCATGGGAATGCTTTAGGGCCTTTCTCTAAAGAAGACAAGGCCCTGATCAAAGAACTCATGCAGGGATGTGTATTTACACAATTGAATTTCCAGGGAAGTAATTGGACCTTATTCATAAGTGTAAAGGTGTGTTATCCTTTCTGAAGAAGGTTAGTGTCCCAAATCAGTCTCTCTTGACTTGCAGTAGGGGAGCTGTCTAGCTGTAGCCACATGAATTCACCAGTGCAACTATGATCAAAACTTACCATGTTGTTTAAATACACAAATAAATATTTAGTTTTAAACATGTTAGGGCATTCTAACAAATGTGTCTAAAAGCTGTGCTATGGAGAAGAGTGAAAGGTTCTGATACGTGTGTTCTTCTCCCCCAGCTTCCACGTCTGAACTGCATTAGGAAGTCTTAAAGTAGATGGGAAAACATGGCCCCACATTTTATTGCCTATGAAGTATATGGATAAGAGGTTTTGGGTTTTTTTTATAGATCAGAAATGCCATTATGTATTTATGTATTTTATTAGTGAACAAGCTGGCAGGAGGTGTACTTGTGACAAGAGGTTTGTATTTATTTTATAATGGAGATACTTTGGCTTCTCTCCTCAAGTGTTGTTCAGATTTTTTGATGTATATAGTTATCCACTACAGAACTGAACCCTTCTTTTGTGTTCATCCTTGCTAGCTACATACTTTGTCTGATGTATTACTTGTTTTTTCCTGGTACAAAGCATTCTTAGTTGCGCCAGATCAGCTTTGGGATAGTTTTTAACAGAAACACAGCAGACAGAATAGGGATATCTGTGGGGATGAGTTTTATCATGACAACAGGACTCTGTAGCCATCAAAATGGAGAATAAGACTTGCCTGTAAAGTAGGTGAACAGTATAGAACCTATGGAAGAAAAGTAAATATTGGAGGAGATGTATGGAAGGCATCGAGATGCTCAAAAGTCATAAATGGATTAGGGTACATACAATGGTGGGATTAAAGTGTTTAGTTGAGGCCGACCTAAGCTCATTGTACCAAGATGGGTGATGAAGAATATGACTGTGTGAGGGAGAAAGCTGAAGAGCTCACTGGAAAAAGCAGGAGTAGCAGTATCAGAAGCAAAATTGTTAGATAGCCTTTTAGTCTACAGCACTTTGGCGACTCGTGCTGGAGGGAAGGTAGTTGGTGGTAGCTGTGCTTTATTTAGTTACTTAGATACTGTATGGAAACCACCACTTGTTTCTATTAAGAACATGTTGTTTAAGTGGGATTAAGAATTTAAAAGAAAGCTGCCTGGGCACCCAGCCAAACAGGAGATATCCATTTATAGTTTAGCAATGATGAGCCAACATGGTGAATTACTAGGCCAAGTTCCTCCACGATGTAAACTAATATAAGCAAGCCTGAGGCCCTGGTGTGTGAAACGAGGCTTTTTCCCCAAAATGTAACAGATACAAAAAAAGCTCCTTGTTGTCAGCTTGTTGAGGTTCAGTATTAGCATAAGAAATAAGTGAATTCTGGTTGGACAGACATTTTCCTGCTGAAAATGAGGTTCATACCAGGAAGGAAAGCTGCCAAGGAGATTGTTTTTTTGGTGCTCAGATGAGAACTTGCTAAAAACACAAAGCTCTGCACTGTGAGAAAAGGCAAGGATGTGTCCCCCGCTCTTCCATGCTACTGAGCTCAACAGGGAAGGGACTTGATTTTGAAGATTATTTCTTTTTAAAATGATGAATCAGCTGGATGTCACTAGATGAAGCTGTGCAACACGAAAAATGCCTACAACAAAAGAAGTTTTAACATAGGAAAATGTAGACATCTCTTTCCCCTGAGTTGCCTCATAGTTGATTCCCAGACTTAAATAATTAAATAGCTACACTAGTTTTGCACTAGCTTATTTTATATGAAAGCATTTGCTTTACGTGTTGCCTCATCCAAAATTAGCTTTAGCTTTCTGTCTACTGGTTCCCCAATATCCTTTTCTCAAGCAAATGAATGTAATAAAAAAAGCCATGCAATATTGTTTTCCTCAACATATGAATACAATATGAAGTCATAACACACTCCACAAATACGATGGTTCCATTCTCAGCTCTGAGTTTACTATATTATCCTGAACTAATTAATTTTCTGAAAGCTTGAAAGCTGTGCTGTGGATTGCCTAAAATTACATAAATGGTCCCAGACATTGCCTGTCAACTGTCTGGTGTCCCTACCAGTGCGAAGATGATTTAAGTGCCTAAAGTTCTGGATAGCTCTCAGTTTAAAGCAACTTCAAAGACCTCTGTGGTCTTTGGGGACAGAGTTCCATCCTTGTGACTTGATAAACCAGCTGAAAAAAAAATGATATAGCATGGAAATATATTGTCAAGAGCTTATCCATTATTTACTGTTGATCGATGCTGAAAGTTGAAGTTTCAAAGTTGAGGTCAGCAGTTCTTTGTCTCAGATATTTAACAGAAAACAATCAGAAGAGTTGGAGCTGGAAGGACAAGGGGTCCATTTGAGGAAGCACCAATTGATCATCCAATGACTTCTCCCTTTGGGAGTGGTTGTGTGACAGAAATTTGATTCATCATCTGTCCTGTACAGGCAGGGAGCAGTGAATGCTTTGTTGTGTTCACCTTTATTTGATTAAGCACTGGGGACTCTTAGGTCATATGGAAGGAGCAGACAGGAGTGTAAACAATTGAGAAGATGCATGGAGTTGTGGCCACTCTCTCTCAGATGGGCTTGAATATTTATCTCAAATCTGATTACATAGGATTTAATGCAATACCATGGACTGAATAATCCCTGTGCGTGAAAGAGAGGGTCCTCCCTGTATTGTGGGGAATGAGCTGACAGGAAAGGCAACAGGTGACTTGCCATCCTTTGAATGAGTATGAGCCTCCATAATAGCACTGGGAATGTTGTATTTTTGCAGTTTTCTGACCTACTTTCCATGAATCACTTCTTGACACATAAAGTGGTTCTGTCAGGACAAGTGAAAGAACTGGAACCAGAATGTCTAATGCCATGAAGAAAAGGGCATCTGGGATTACAGTGTGCTTGTAATATAAGTCTTTGGGAAATGAAGCATGTACAAAACTTGAGCTAGATCATGGAGAACATGTATTTCAAGAGCAGACAGGAGTCGTGAATCTATTTGGTAGTATTATTTGGAGAAAGTGAGAGATGGGAACTGCTAGGAACCATGTGTGGCTGGGTAGCTACTAGGTACCTCAGAGCTATGCTGGCTTGCTGGAAGGTTGTCCTGCTGTGTGCAGCACACACTTAGTTTGCCAACTGCTGGAGTAATAGCAAGAGAGACTCAATGAAGCGGCAAAGCAAAAATCTGACAAAAACGAACAGTGTAGTTTTCTATTTTCCAGGGTCTTGAGGATACCTTAAGTCTGAAGGTTAATTAAATGGCTGAAATTATAGGAATGAAGGGAAACCTTTAATGGCATTTTTTACAATTGTGTTCTACACAAAAGGGACTGTGTACTTTGTAAGCTTTTGTATTAGAGATTTGAACATCAGTAGGAGTTTTGCAGTATCTCAAGGCACACTGTTATGTTTTAAAAAGATCCATTTGAGGTGAGATAGTTCTCTTCCAGATAACTTGCCTTAATAGGCAAATAAAATATGGGAAATGTGGCTAAAAATTTGGCATTTTAAGCCATTTTCCATTTGATTGCTGTCTTTAATCCCACAAGGATACTGGTGTAAATGTGCATGAGCTTCTGGGTGCTTCTTCAGCAGATCTGGCCCTGCACATGAAATCATAAACAAAATGACATTTTTAATACAATAATAGCTTATACTCTTGTGCTTGCTAATTTTGGCAAAATTATGCCCTTGAGAAAGATTGAAGTTAATCATATTTAGTTTAAGGGACAACAGAAATTCACAGCTGATACTGGAGTTATTAATGATGTCTAATTAATATACCCATTAAAAGTTTGCAAGATTAATCTAACAAGTAAATTGTAACCAAGTTTAAATTGGAATTTTCTCTAAAATTGGTTTTCCAGGCTTTTAGGAAGGATTTTAAATAGAAGTGCTGTAGTTAATAAGAAATCCCAGGCAGTATTATTTCTATGAAGTAGCAGGCTGAGGGATTGGTAACAGGTTACTAAATCTTTTTTCTTTACCTTACCACTGTGACTGTAATCCTTAGTGGTTTTAATGAATAATTCTTACAATCTGTTGACTGTTTGCTAAGATACATTAAATTTCTTGGTCCTGGATTGGTTCAGCTGGGCAGGTGGCCACGCTGCAGAAAGAGCTGGTGTTATCTGACACACATCGCTCGTGGAAGGAATGCCAGCCTCCCCAGAAGGTCACGGAGGAGAGAGCGAGGATTGAAGGGAAGGAGAACAAAGAAGATCTCTGAGATTGTGCCCGAGCTACTCAATAATAACCCAAGCCAGGTGGCATAGGTTGGGTTGTGCACACCCCGTGTAACTCCCTCCAGAGTTACATAGCATTTTGTTCTGTCTCTCTTTTGGGCATCACAGGGTGCCCTCCTGGCCTCACAACATCATTATTTTTGTGTGTAGGTTTTTTTCTGTTCAAAGATTCTGAAAAAAACTGGGAGGGCATTGTTGCTGCTAGTTACCGAAATGTTTCTGTAGCACAAAATTGAAGGTGTGCATTACATGTATGGATGTGGCGTGTGGGCATACAGGAGTGTTTCAGGGAGCAGCACCCTGAGGGGTTAAAGGCTTGGGGTATCCTGTTCACAAATACGTATGGTAACCTGCACGTCGAGATTCCTTGTAGACTGAACAGAGGGTATGTTATGTGTCTAGGCCTGGCACGAGGGGGAGGCTGCTTAAGCCAGAAAGAAACATTAAGCTTAGAGGTCTTAATTTTTTTTCAGATTTAGACATTTTCTTGTGTGTGTGTGTGAGGCGTAAGCCAGGCGTGTTGATGAAGCTAGGATTTTTGGATTGAAACAGCTTTTGGACTTAGTTACTCAATGTTAGTTATGTTGTCTGTTAGTTTTTCACCTGTCTGATAAAAATGAGAATTAAAAATTAAAATGCTCTTTTGTGCATAAAGACAGCCATAGCATGAGACTAATTTGTGAAGTCCCCAGCACGGGGAGGAGATGGGTTGCAAGATTTGTAGCTTGGCCAGAATGGCCTGTGGGCACGCACAAAGTTATGATGTGATTTACTTTGGTGGCTACAGAGCAAAAGCCTGCAGCCTCTCCAGCATTCAGCTGGGCTGCCCAGGGAATGCTTATTTGTGCTTAAGTACCACATTGGGTTTTTGTTGGTTTTTTTTTTTGCCAAATGTAAATTTTGTGTATGTGGCCCCATGTGATGTACTTAGCGTTGCACAGAGAGTCTGTCACAGAGACCTGAATCTCTTCCTTGAGGCATAATTACTGGGCTGTATCTTATTCATCTCCAAACCCACTGAATCTCTTTTTGTGTCAGGCAATTTTGTGTTAGACAATTACAAGCAACTAAGTCGCTGTGGTTTAAGCAATTATTGCACCTTCTGCTGAATGTTCATAATTCTTAAGTGAAAAAGCTGGTACAATGGGCACATTCAGAGTCTAACGAAAGGAGCTGGCAACGTGTCACTGCAGCATTTTTACTTATCGTTGATTTGGCCCAGCTGGAAGAGTGGTAACATGCAGTTGTCAGCAGGAACAATTTCTTAGGATGCTGTAGCTCAGCTGCTTGAAATGGTCTTTACAGTACGTTAGATCAAGGTTAGAAGCATTTAATGATATCTTGCCAAAATTGCCACATTACAAAATTTCAGAAAACTTCTCAATTTGTAGACATACAAGCAGGTGAAATGAAATATCAGGAAAGCCTATGAAGATATTAGTATTTTTCATAAGACTATTTTATTAGGTAGGCCCTGACAAGATATGACATGCTAGAAGTGGACCTTTTTGTAAATGCGGAATTCCCCAGGTATTTGGGGAAGATTACCATGGCTTCTAACAACCTATATTTTCCCTTAGTCAGGTCCCCACTAACACATGCATTTTGTTTCAAGCAGTGCACTCTCCATGTCACGTGTTGGTAAAATTGGATCAATTATGTAGGGCTGCATTTACAGAATTCCAACTTTTCAGCTATTATGTTACCCTGTAACAGTATCTGGGACAGAAAGTGATTCATGCTTATGAAAATAGTGAGGTTTTTTATTTTTTTTTTATTTTTGGCTACATGTCTTCAAATTTCCCTGGAAAATCTGGAAAGAATTTGCATTGACCATACAGTTCTCCTTCAACACTCTGTATTTTTAAATCTCTATGTACTTAGAGACCTCTGCTATGTCATCATCACTAATGATGATACTACTGAATGGGCTTTTTTTAGAATTAGTTAAAAAACAAGAGGAATTAGAAAGGAGGGGGGAAGAAGTCTCTGCACAGAGCCATTCTTTGCGCAGTATAATTCCATAATTTAAAAATATCAACCAAATTTTGCCTTACGGTGATTGAAGATGGGAGTATATCCATGGATTTTGGAAATAATTTCTTTGTAAAATCTTAAGCCAATGATCATTAATATCAATCTGATGATCTCAGTGTGAATTACTTGGAGGAAGTGCAAAACTTGATGCATTGCACCTGTTTTTCTTTCCATTGTTTTAGTATAATATTTAATAATAGTTTAAAGGTGGGAAGTGAAAGGTAGAAAGTAGGGGGTGTTAGAGATTTTCAGAAGTTGCTTGATTTTTTTTTAACAGCAGCTGCCTTAGTGAATATAAAGTACTCTGTGATCTGTATCGTACCTGGACATTTTTTAAATCATGTCAAATTTGGTTTATTTTATTAAGGAAGATGACAAAAGTAAGTAACTATGTTCTTTCATATAAATCCAAATCAAACATTTCCTCATAATTACAATCTATCTGACACAGGTCTAAGTGGAAGGAAAGATAACAATTTGCATATTTTAATCTGGAGGTTAGGGACCCCTGTCAGAGTAACAGCCTGGTCTGGGTCAGCCAGGAGAAATAGAGAGGAGAAAAATAATTGAAAAAGCAGTTCACAATAAAATGAAATTTGTCTCATTGTCACTTAAGGTTGTCTTCATGTTTGTCTGTAGGAGGGAGGTCAGCTTGGGAATGAAGGGAGGAAGGGAACAAATATGCCTCACTGAGGACCAAAAGACAATTTTCTTTTCCTTAGTAACGGGAGCAATTGTAATATATATTTATGAAGAAGACTAGGGAAGAGCCCACATGGCACATCCTCACTACAAAACACCAGGTGTCCTTTTACTAGCAGCACAGCAGACAGTGGGTATATCTAAAGGTTGTCCTCAAAGATGAGCTGTGTACAGAGCATGAGGAGTACTTAATGAAGTAACTCACTACGACATATTGATTTTGAAGGCAAGAGGGCAGGAAAGGATTTTCAGCAAAATTAAGATTTCTCCATTTGAAACAGCTGCAGTGGTGGGGCTCATATAAGCTCTTTGTCAGGATCAAGGGCAAGCGAAAAATTTTCTCCTTTCCTGAGCTTACTAGGATATCAAACGTAAAACAGGATTGTGAGCTTTTGTCTCTGGATCCAGCTACAAATTCCACTGTCCCACACTATTGCTGAGGGGACAGTAATCTTGTGGAAGACCTCCGCATGAACCGTGGTTACTGTGCATACAACTGCGTGTCTAAATTCTTCTCAGTATCATGTGTTTTCAGTTGAGTTTTACATTAACCAGACCATGGCAACAGCAAGAGATGAGGGCAGGGGAATGTTAGTTCGAACTGGGTAGGTTTTAGTGAAGATTGTCATCTTGGCCCGTCATCTCCCACAGGAAACAAGGGAACTCCTGTTTTCTGCACGAATAGGCCATGGAAACAGCCTCTGAGCATTACAGGATCCTGCTTCTGAAAAAAGATTGGAGTGATATGCCTCCCTTCAGAAAACATACGCCTCCCCAGTTGAAACCCCTGCTAGTCACAGAAGCCAAGTGTGATTTCTTGTACAGCATACCTTTGTGGAAGTGCTAGAGAAGCCTCTGCCATTCAAGGGTTGAGAGTCTCCCCCCGCCTCCCCGCTTCTTCTAGAAGGTAGCATTTAGATCTTTTCATGAGCAATGAGGCAGAGCAAAAATTAGCAGAAGTATCCGTGTGTGGTCTCTTAATCACAAAGGCTCCTGAATGACTGTAAAATGCACTGTTGTCAGCTTTCAGGGTCTCCACGCGTCCTTGTACTCAGAGAAGAAGGAGTTTCTGATCATATGTTACTGCCAATTGGTTTTAAAAGATGGAGCAGATCACCGAAGATTGTGAGCCTAAGCAGTGGTGTTAGCAGGGCAAGCAGCGTCAGCCTTCCTTCCCACATGAACCAGTGAAAACACTTTATATTGGCACTGAAGACAGAAACTCTTGACTGAATCTGCAGAATTGGGAAAATCTTCTGGTAATAGGCCGGGAGGCTTTGAATTCCACAGAACAGCAACATGGAAGTGTTGTTATTTTGGAAAATTTGCTTTTGGATATGCAGTTGCACGAAAATGTCTGGTAAAAAGAGAGCATTGCAGCTGAGCATCCAGCTCTCCTGTGAAATGTATTTCATTGTATATATGATATGCTTCTGGGAAACAGAACTCTATTTGCCTCAAAAAAGCGTGCTGTCATAGTAAAAGTAACAATACTAGATTCTGGGTCAGAATGAGACAAGTGGGATCAGGGAGCCATTGTGTCAACCGTGGCAGAAGTGCAGAGTATTTGATCTGGCCTCAAACGTCTATTATTGAAATATGATTGTTTACACGCTTAGTTGGCAGCGTATCTTTAACAATTTAACTGATCTGTGTGGATGAGCAGCTGACAATTTTTACTCTTCCTTTGCTACTCCTGGTAAAGGGGGGAAGTTTTATACTCCCTGTGTTCACCTGTACTGAGTTAATGACCTTTGTGAGATCAGAAGTCAGTGGCAAAGCAGGACCTGTAGCCTTGGTCTCCAGGAGATAGTGCCCTTACTGTTGGACCACCCTTCCTCTGCGTGTGACTATGTGCCCATTTACAGTTTAGGATTGAAGCAAAATTGATAGGATTCATCCCTGGACAATGTGAACTGAAAAAAATGAGCTGAAAAGCAGCATCCTAGTCACCTCACACAGCAGTATCATGAGGGTGGACATAGCATGCTCTGGTTGTCTCTTGCAGTAACATAAATTAGTATCAAGAAGAGAATTTTATTGCTGATGAAGTTATCATCTTCTCTTACCCCCTTCTCCCAAAGCCCTCGTTCCGTTTTCTCACGATACAAATAAATAGTGGGCTGGCTCACAGGGTTAGCAATGGGATGCTCAGTTCTAGGGAGGCTGCTCTGTGTCGGTTTTATTTGGTAGAGCTGGAAGCTGTTGCTTTCTGATGTATTGTTCATCAGCCTGTTGCAAAATGAGTTCGCATCATTTCCAGTGCACAGATTTCCATGTTGCAAAGATCCTCCCTGGTAAGTGCTGTGGTAGATAATGTTCACCCATGAATCACTAAATGTCTCCTGTATGTATCTAATATCTTCCTGTCTTGCTAAGTTGCACTGGTGTTTTGTTCTGTTTCAGGACAAATCCGTACTAAGTCTGAATAGTTATATCAGTATGTTATGATGGCAAATGCCTTCAAGTTTGCAGTGCTTTTACACAGGCAAAGCTGCAGCACTGCCAAGATTTATTCAAGCTGCCCCAGTGCTCCCCTGAGTATATGCAGTTGTACTAGCCAAAACATGCTTTTAGAGCATATCTTCATATAATTTTTTTTCTTGTACAGTACTGTTGGTAATAGCGTGAAGAAGAGAAACCTTTGACCAACTGATCTTTGCCAGCAAAATATGTACTGTAAATCTGTCTTCATCTACAGGGATCATAAATTAGTAGATAATGGCTTGCGTAGCTTTTTAAAACAGTGGTAAGACACTTAGTGTATTCATACGAGTGTTACTGTGGTGCAGAAAGCGTACCTCTGTTTTTAAGTTTCTTCAGTTTCAAAAGATAGGCTTTTGGTTTTGTTTCATTGCTTTACCTCTCTGCTCCAGCAAAATGGATACCAAACCTTACACTTTCAAATAAGCAAATAAAAATCCAGGGGAAAACCCTCAACAAACTTCAGACAGATTTCTGTCTGAAGCAAAGTCTGCAGGTTCTCAGATGGCAACCTTCATGCTAGAAGGTGGGCTAAGCAAGCAAGTGAATTCTTTTTTAAGCATAATGCCATGAATCTATTGGTAACACAGAGAGCTTAGCTTACATTTAACTTAAGCTGCTATCGGCAGGAGGCAGCATTCTAAGACATTTATCCCTTATTTATTTACAAACCAAATGTTTATATTGCACAACTTTCTTCCACTAAGCTAGTGACGCTCAACATCAGAATATTTATGTCCAATGAATGATGTGGCAATAGAGCAGTCTCCTGGCATTTCACCACTTCAGATGACGTATTTATAAATGTGAGAGATATGGTTCAAAGCAAATGTGTTACAATAGCATAAGATCTAACATATGTTCTAAGATGGAAATTAAAAAAATGCCTGCACGCAGAGAGTTGCAAGATATTCGCTCACTTGTTTATGGCAGAATGTTCCTTCAGTGTTAAAATTTCCCCATTACACATTGCCTCATTGGCTATACTTCTTCTGGTAGGAATTCCAGGCTTAGCTGCAAGTTCCTGCCCACCTCCCCAGTTCCCTCTGCCAGTAGCAGTGTGGTTAATACCAGTTGTGTAATTTGGGTAAAAATGAGTATCTATCATCTGACCTGTTTGTTTTCATGCTGTACTGTCAGGATACCCCATCTGTAAGGACCCCCTCTGAGATACTTTGCTGTAGGCGTGCATACATCTGAGGGACGCAGAATCTGACGTGAGTTCTTGGAATGGAAGACCAGACGTCAGTGCTGCGCACGGTGAGGAGGAGCTCACGTTGTCCTGTGTGCAGTGGTTATCCAGCAGGTAAGGGAGAAAACCAGTTTTTTCTAAGGTCATGAACTAAAGGCTGAAGAGACTGCTTGGGTGGCAATTGATAAAGTTCATGTCCTTTCACTATTTTGATTCTTGTGTATTTCAATAAGCAGAGCACTTAAGAAGTTTACAGTATCTTTGTTAAATGATACTAGAACAGATCGGTGCATTCAGATGACACCTGGCTCAGTATCCACCTGAACTAATGCTATAGAAAGATAATTTACTGCAGCAAATCAGAAATTCTTGTGACAGAATGGTTTTCATTAAAAAAGGCCAGCTAGTCACAAACAAAACTACACCTCCCCTGCTCTCCCAGTAATGTGTCAGTTTTAATATAAATCTTCACTGGAGGAATGCTTGGCTATAGGATATAATTTTGGGCCAAAATAACAGGCCAGGGATGAAAAACATTATGGTTGGTAGATTTTCTGGTTTCATGCCTCATGGACTGAATCTCAAAACTGTTTATTATCTGTTTCCCACTCCACAATAAATGAGTGGGAGCTGTTTTTTCTATAAGAGTGGGAGGAAACAGGTCTTGTACTCAGATACCCTAAGTGGAATGTGACTTCATGGCAGTGTATGGTGTTCAAAAGCAAAGGAAAATTAACTCTGTGGTTTGAAATATCAAAGCACTTCCTGTGCAATGTTCTTTATGGAGGCAGATCCCCAGAAAAGCCATGTGACCCCACTTATTATATTTGTGGTGAAGACCACGATCTAAGAAGATGAGATGGTCAGGACGTATATAGAGGCAGATGAAGGCAATGATCTCTCCATATGAATTTTTCTTTTCATTTTGTCTGTAACATACAATACTGCTTCTCCTAACATCTTCACACAAAACCAAGTAAGTATGGACTATGAGGTGAGGAAAATGAAGGAAGTGAACTCTGACGTGGGTTGAAAACTAGTTGAACTGATGAGGTCAGGGGTTTGTGATCAGTGACAGAGTTTAGCTGGAGGCCAGTCACTAGTGCTTTATCCCAGAAATCAATCCTGCAGCCAGTATTTCACATCTTCACTAATGACCTGGATGATAGGACAGAGCATAACCTCAGCAAGATTGCAGATGACAAAAAACTGGGAAGAGTGCTGATGCAGCTGACGGTTGTGCTGCCATCCAGAGGGACGTGAACAGGCTAGAGAAATGGGTGACAGGAACCTCATGAAGTTCGAGAAAGGAAAATGTCAGGTCCTGTGGAATAACCCCGTACACCAGGCCAGGCTGGGACCAACCAATTGGAAATCAGCCTGGCAAAAAAAGCCTCGGGGCTCTTGGAAGGTACCTAGGTGACCATGAACCACCAACGTGCTCTTGCAGCAAAGAAGACTAACAGTGTCCTGGACTACAATGGGAAGAGCATTGTCAGCAGCTCAAATTAGGTGATCTTTCCTCTCTATTTGGCCTTGATGAGTGCTGGGTCCAGATCTGGGATTCCCAGTGCAAGAGAGACATGGGGACACAGCAGTGGGTCCAGCAAAATGCAACAAAGGTGATTAAGGGCTTGGAACATCTGACATACAAGGAGAGGCTGAGATCTGGGACTGTTAATTTCCAGACTGTAGCTGGGAGATAAGTGAGGAACTGTGACAGTGACAGTTTTTGAGGAAGGAAGAAATCTTGTCTTTCACAGAAATCATTTGCACTTAACTTCTTTTATTAGGTATTGGTTCCTCCTCCTACCCTGCATGCATCCACATGTGCACACACACACACGCATACACACTCCTTCCCTCTTCCTCGTACACAGAGGAATACACAGTGGAAGAGATGTGTGTGTTCAGTGTGGTCTATGTATACTTCCAGCTCTTGGGTTTTGGCTTTTTTTTTACTATAAGTACAATAAACTGAGAGGGTGATGATTTTTTTTCCTTCTCATCTCCAATTCAATGGCACTCTACACTGTTGGCAGTTTAATCTGACAGTGGAGCAGACAATAGTTGTAAGGAGAAATGGAATTACATTTTGCTCCCTTTTAGTTTAGGCAAATTTTCAAAATTAGGCGTTAAAATGCAAAAACACTGTAAGAATGAATTAAAATGCAGAAATTGCCACTCACAGGAAGGCTGCACAATTCTAATTCTAAACATCATTAGAAAAAAAAAATAACATTCTGTGTCTAACGATCTTTTTTCAGAGAGGGGGGTGGAATGGTTAATTTGAATTACAAAAAAGCCTTGATAACCCCCCACACATCAATTTACCTGTGAACAAAAAGATTCACACAGAGAAAATGGGACTTGGGACTATTTGATAAATTACTGCAGACTGCTTGAATATTCCATTAGCAAAATAATAGCTCGTTATGGAACCCAGAAGAATGTGGTATAATTATGATAGTACCATCCCCCCCACACACTATGGGGTAAGAGGAATGCAAATGTTAGAAATGATAGCTACTTAACCACAGCTTGGAGATAGGCCTGAAAACAAATGGAAGGGTTATATGATCTCAGGCATTCATAAGGATTTCTCCAATGTCAATGCCTTAAATTGCTGAATACATTCCAGCTAGCTGAAGGTCATATTATTAATAGTCATCTTTATTGTGGTAGACTGCAAGAGCCCACAAAGAAGGAGGAGGCCCTTTTGCAGATGAGATGTAAACAAAGAGCAATTGAGAGCCTCTGCCCCAAAGTTCTTCCAAACTAGAGCTAAACAAACAAGGCAAAACAAAGGGCTGCTGCAGTGACACAAAATAGCATTTTAGTCCCACATCTGGTTTTGTTTGTTTGGGGCTTGGGGGGGCACTTGGAAGTAAATGGAATGGGAAACCAAACAGAGTGAGAGACCACAGGGGGGGAGTTGGGTGAGGGGGTAATCCATGACAAATAAAAATCATTTCAGGTCTAGAAACTTCTCTGAATTAATTGCTTCTGCGCGTGTGCCAATGGCCAGAGCTCCTGGCATAGGTATGTAAACATAGTATATTGCTATTGCCCCGTGCCCAGTGTGCAGGATGCTTGGCATATGGTGCAGAGAATGAAAGGGGGTCTCTGTCTAATTTACTCACAGTTTGACCTTGCTGCTCCCAGCTTCGTAGTTTGAGCTCCTCCAGCTGGCAAGCTCCATGCAGTGCCCTCACCCCTGTGCTCTGTGGTGATGCAGACAGAGCCCCTCCTCCGTGGGCATTTATATGTGTTTGTGAATGCAAATTGGGAGACAGACAAGATCCATTTTTTTTTGTTTTTTTTTTTTTTAAGACCAGATACCTCCAAATTCAAAGATATTATTATAAAAATTGACCGAACTGACCTCGCATCGATCCATCTGCACAGGAACATCTTTCAGTGTTTACATAGGACCTCTGTCTTGGCATAGAGTGAAATCTGTATTGAACCTTTACCTCTTATTGCATTCTACTTCTAGCAGTTGGAGTCCATATAATCTCTTCACTCTTTCTTCAGAGTAAGTGGCTGGTTGGTCATCTTTGTATTTTCTTGGGGGTAAAAAACACATGAAAAGAAATCTTATTACATTTTTTAAAAAGTCCTTAGAGCACTAGAATCTGAAAAGTTGTTGAAGAACATGGATTTGATTGATCTAAAACGATGTTTTTTTGAAAGCGCTTTCAGCTAGCTAGGTAGCTACCTACATTAGTCCTCGAGTTTAAGGGTAGGAGGGAGAAGAGAGAAAGCTGTTTGCAAGCACTTTAATTCACAGCCTGTGTGTTAGGGCTAAGGCTGCTTTTTATTTCACAGGAATCCCACACCAGCCTTCTGACTTTAGATACTTGTCCAATGCAAACATTGGGATGGCCATCATCTGATGGTTGGCTCAAGATTCAATTGAATGGAGAGCTTTAGGATTTGGGTGTTAGGCAATTTAAAAGCATGATTCTTGGCACTGTGTTAACCAGTCACTAATGGAGTGACATCAAAGATCTCTTATGGTGAATTATTGACTCTGTCTCATGAGCGTAGATGCAGCCATATAAACTGTACCAGGATGAAGAAGTAAGTGCTCTTTATCCTCTGAAGAATTGTGTGCTTCATTGCATTCTTTTCTATATGTGTCCAAGAAGGTTGAAGAGTTAGAAAAATCATGTGAGAATATTCTGGTAACTCCAAGGTTTCAACAAATCTCTGTAACCCTCCCAGTCACTGTTTTTATGAAAAGATTTCCAGGAGGCATTTCCAAAAGAACTAAGTATCAACATTTATAAATAACATACAGTCTAGGACAGGCTGTGTGTTTGTGAGAGTGTGTTAAAAAATAAATAGAAATGTCCAATGTGATGTGTTCATAAATATGTAACAAATGCCCTTCTCTTGCTCTCTGGGAAAAAATAGCCATATTTCTTCAAGGCTGCAAGAATTTAGCTTCATCTGTGAGGTGCCAGAATGTTAAATGTGACATTCAATAAACCACCTAGGAAAAGCTAAACAGTGCTAATCAAGCCATTTAATCTTTTAGAATTAAGAGCTGCAGTAGGAGAATAAAAGGTATAATTAATAACTCCAGCTGGGAAAGTAAGGCAGAGTGAAAACAGGAGCTAAGGCAAACATCTGGTCTTTGTTTCATGAAATATTTACCATGAAATCAAAACTTTTTTCCACCCTTGTGAAATGTGCAAAATTTCCTGAGTTGTAAGCCTCCACGCTGGAAAAAGTTTGCACCTGCAAATAGAAATGAGCTTCTCACATGCACCTGAACTTGCACGTGCAAATAAATGCATGGATGTGTGTGTGTGCCTGCCACTCTGTCTCCTTGAGTCTGCCCTAAAGTAAACTCTTAAGTTATATCAGTTTTTGAAATTCTTAAAAAGGTATCACCTGTTTATTAATTCATAGTGCGTCTGCTCTCACGAGCAATCAAAGTTTCATGCACAACAAAACATTTAGCAAACTGGTTTAGCAGCCTTGTGCTTGGCTACTTTTCTTGTCTGGTTTGTCCAGCTGTATGGTGGCTTCTGAGTGCCTTATGCCGTGTTGGGTATGTACCTTCATAGAACTTTCTTATAAAATGGAAATGTGCTGACCCCTTTTTTATAGATGGGGATCTGTGGTTAGGCTAAAACAAAAGATCACAGAGGAAATCTTAGTTGAGAGGAGGGTGAAACATGCTTTAGGATTCTGACATGTGATTTATGGGTCATTAAAACCCTAAGAAAAGGTGAGTTACACAGTCTTATAGCTGGAAAAGGCTGACCTGATGCCTGCACAGTTGCCGGTGGTAACTGGCAATAGCTGGTTGTGCACTCACAACTTGACCAGTGGTGTGAACTCCCATTTGGGCACCCTACGCACTGGATTATCCTTCCCTCTCATTGCTGCTGTCTTACAAAATCTCACCTATTTAATAGTTCAGTGGTATAAAGTCCTACGCACTGAAACACAGCACTTCTAATATCTGTACTTTTCATCTTTGAAATTTTTGCTGGTAGCATATAGGTTGCGAGAATTCAGTGCCCACTCTAGCCTGCATGCCTTCTCATGAAATTCTGTGGTCAGCAGAGTCCTGCAATTTATGCAAATGATGAACATGTCTTTCTTACTTTCAGTTTGTTGAGAAAGCTGTCTATGTGTTTGTCACACTTGCATAGCAGGGAACAATTGTATTTTGATGGTCCTTTCATGGGCTCTGCATGTTGTTTTGTGAAGATGAACTGTGGAATTTCCGCTGTAGTTTGGGCCTTACCTGCCTGGGAAACTGTGGGGTGTGACAACAAAAACAATGTGACAGTGTCTGTGGAGAGATGAAAGTCCAAGGGCATCTGTGTTCTCATAACCACATCTTGTACATCTGACCGACAGTGCAGGATCAGCTTTATAGAGTCAGAGAATCATATAGGTTGGAAGAGACCTTTAACATCATTGAGTCCAACTGTTAACCTAACACTGCCAAAATCACCTCTAAACCACGTCCCTGAGCACCACATCTATCTGTCTTTTAAATACCTCCAGGGATGGCGACTCAGCCACTTTTCTGGACAGCCTGTCCCAATGCTTGATAACCCTTTCCATGAAGAAATTTTTCCTAATATCTAATCTAAACCTCCCCTGGCACAATTTGAGGCCATTTCCTCTTGTCCTATCACTTGTTACTTGGGAAAAGAGACCAACCTCCACCTCTCTACAACCTCCTCTCAGGTAGTTGTAGACAGCCCTAAGGTCTCCCCTGAGCATCCTTTTCTCCAGGCTAAACAATCCCAGTTCCCTCGACTGCTCCTCATAAGACTTGTGCTCTAGACCCCTCACCAGTTTTGTTGCCCTTCTCTGGACACGCTCCAGCGCCTCAATGCTTTCTTATAATGAGGGGCCCCAAAATGAATACACTATTTGAGGTGCGGCCTCACCAGTGCCAAGGACAGGGGGACAATTGCTTCCCTAGTCCTCCCATCAAATTAATGAAAACAAATACTTTTGTATTTTAATAAGGGAAACCTGCAATATATTTCTATGACATTCTTAATAAGAATCCAGTGATTTGAGAACCCTAAAGATGGCCGTGGTTTGTGTTCACATTCTAGAAGTCCAACTAAAAACTGGCATGAGATGTGCCAGGAGGAAGGGAATGAGTATCCAGAGTGGAAAAGCACTGTGGTCATTGTTCGGTCTCATGTGGAGTAATTTCTTGGAAGAATCTTTATTAAATTCTTGAAAGGATACAAAAAGGACAGTGCATTGATCAGAGGAATCAAGAAAGCTCAGTGGTAGTTGGGTTTCTCAATTTGTTGTGTTTCTCAAGTTTATTTTATTCTGGAAGAGGATAAAACCAAAAGTATCAAAAATTGGTTTAATTTAAAATTCTTAAAACAATTCATTTGGGGTTGCATGGCACATTAAATTACAAAAAAACCCACCCCAATTTTCTTAAAAATCAGAATGTTACCTTGTTGTTTTGTTTTGTAATGTAAAAACTACCAATAAAAATTAATTTCAAGAGAGAATATGAAACATGCCATTTTGAACAAGTTCAGTTAGAATATTTTGACCTTTTCAGATGCTTTGAAAACATTTTTTTCTTTCAAAATAAATCTTTCTCAAAGACAAAATATGCCATTTTAGGTGACCCTATGATCCCAAATGGAAAGACATTTTGCTGAAGTTTTTTTTCTAACCAGGTCTATATTGTGTTTCAGAGGAAAATAACTCTGTCAGAATTCTTGCTGTTTTCCAGGGAAGTTTGCAAAGCAATGAAGTCAGATATCTTTGGATTGGCAGAATTCCTTCTGCCTGGGTGGCTTTTATGGGCCTGCACATCCACTAAGGCAATTCTCTCTCTTTACACTCCCTCCTCTGTAGCCTAAAACACACAGATGGTGGGAACTTCAAGACAGAGACAAGGACACAAGTCTTGCCAACAGAAGCTGAGTCCATTTTGTGATCCTTCCCCCTTCAGTCTTGCCGACAAGGAACAGTGCACTCGGCATCCAAGGGTGGTTCCCACTGTCTTCAAAAGGAGGAGATCCCCAAACAGCCTCTAACTTCTGCCTTACTAAGAGACACATCTACCACAGTGTTCCTCCACTTTGACCCTAGACCAGCCTTGGAAATGTCTTGGTGTATCCTTCACTGACAAAAAGGCAGAGCAGGAGATCAATTGGCTGTCCCATCATATCTGCTTTCTTGGGAGGGGAGGAAGCAACCATGGAAGAGATGAGACCTGGGGTCTTTGGAAGACGGCAGTTGTCATGCACTGGCATGATAAATATGATCCCACGTCACTGGCATGTCCAGAGTCAGCTACTGCAGATGGATTGAGTGAAGTCCTGCAGGGTTATACAGTAAGGTGAGTATGGAATTCCCCCCAAAACGTAATACAGACTTCCATATCTCAGTGACCCTTCTAGTCCATCTCCTTCTCTCCTCTTTCCATGGGATGTAAATCCAGTTTCACAGCCATTGTTTTTCCACTATACCTTCCAAGGACTTCCCTTTTCCACCCAAGAATAAGATCTGATTGTGTCTCAGAACTAAGTTTTGTTCTTTTTTTTGGACCACATAGTTCAATTTTCCTTACACTACTGAGAAGCCTTAAGATGACTCTCTTATTAGTGCCTTTTTTGCAGTTGTCTTTAGGCAGCTCGATCATCTTGTTATGTTACATGAGTACTCAGTTTTTATAAAACAGTCCAGGTACTGACAAACATAATTTCTGCAGATATTCATGGTCTGGGAAAAAAAAAAAGTCTATCTTCCCTAATTTGTCAGAAATCAAGTTATTGGGGTAGATATCATCCTCAAAACTGGTATAACTGGAGAATTAATGAATGACAATGATCCACAAATAATTTAGTTTACAATAAAAATTATTCAGGAGAGCAAGTCAAGCAGAAAATGATTCATAATCAAGTCATAAATTCTCCACTGATCATTAATTTTTCATCCTTCAGTGATGCAGGAGAAGAAAGGCACAACATGCCCGGTCCATGAAAGTCTTGACTTAGTTTTTGCAAGCTTTGGGTTGCACCCAAATACTTAGCCTCAGCTGGATTTGTTTGTGGGCTAAGTTTACATTGTTATGCCCACTCTGGATGAAATGAGATGATTTGCTTTGTTTGTCAGGACTCCCAGTGAACACCCAGAAAACGTGGACATGCCTTAGTTGCCATACTTATTTTTGTAGTCATATTTCCCAACAAATGGGAAGACTCATACTATTGGGTGTGTAGGAAAATAACGTGTTACTTTTAGCTTTACAGAACTATTTGTGATAAAGTGAGATCAGACTCACTTGAGTAAATCAGTGAAGCCTATACTTCCCTTGACTTCAGCAGCCATGGTGTTAGCCCAGCTGAGCAGGACTTTGTACCTCTGAGATTCAGTTGGATGGGCATGGAAGGGCTGAAATACTGCAGGGATGGATAACCTCTCCATATATCCATACAGCCAGGATACTCAGCAGTGTGCCCAGGCGGCCAAGAAGGCCAACAGCATCCTGGCCTGTATCAGGAACAGTGTGGTGAGTATGACTCGGGAGGTGATTGTCCCCCTGTGCTCGGCACTGGTGAGGCCCCACCTTGAGTCCTGTGTCCAGTTTTGGGCCCCCTACCACAAAAAAAAACATCAAGGTGCTGGAGTGGGTCCAGAGAAGAGCAACAAAGATGATGAGGGGTCTGGAGCACAAGACTTATGAGGAGAGGCTGAGAGAAATAGGGTTATTCAGCCTAGAGAAAAGGAGGCTGAGGGGAGACCTTATTGCTCTCTACA
>JAOXJM010000012.1:62171423-62213328 GCA_026413425.1 Tringa solitaria | reverse complement strand
TTGGACAAGATGATCTTGAAGGTCCCTTCCAACCTAGAAGATTCTATGATTCTTTTTTATTCCTTCCTGCCTAGTCAAAATTATTGCTTATCTTCTTTGTTTGAGGACGTGAGCATTTTTATTTGGCTGAAGTGTACCCTCTAGAAGTGAGTTTCCAGGTTACACCCTTGTACTTCTTGTGCTGTGCTTTCCACTGCCAGAGATCTCAGGCTCCATAACTGGATTCTGGTCAAATTAAACGAAACCAAAAAGTGTATTCGATGAGCACATACAACCTCCTTCCATCACTAAAGGGGGTTCAATCCACAAGAGGAGTAAGTATTCAAGATGAACCCCCTTGAAATATATATAATGTGGGTTCTCAGCACTGAGTGTTTCTACGATCTCCTATTGGTCTGCACTAAATCCTAATATAGACATAGCTTGTAGACATGGCTAAGAAACAAGTACGCTGCAAGCACTGCCAATATCAAGATTACCATTTTCATTAGCAGACTGGGGGAACTTTAATTTCCCCTGTGATTGCTGGGAATTTTCATAATTTTCAGTTGGAAAACTCATGGGACAGCAATTTCATTCAACAGCTACAAGTTCCAGGGAGTTTTCATTTGTGGAAGATTGTATTAATTTTGATGCCTTTCAAACCAAAACTAGATGATGAAAAACGAGATGATTTTTAGATTATTTTTTCTTTTCTTTTTTTTTTTTTTTCCCCCTGTGTACTAGCCATACTGATGTTTTGTCAAGCTAAACTGTTTTTCAGTTTGGGACCTGCTTCTTGAGGTAGAGTCACTTTTCTCCTCTCTTCTAGCTAAAGAGAACTCATACAAGGTGAACAGCAGAGTATAGAAATGTTGCTTTTTTCCTTGCAGTACAAGAGCTTTTATAATTTTCCAATTTGCCTTAGCTTGGGAATCTTTAAAGGGAAAGGACAGGGTGTTGTACTTTGTGTCCTGGTAGAATATACTGAAGGTTTTTCGTCACCAATAGAAAAGCCTTTTCATACTTTATGTTTGAAGAACAGATCAAAAACTCCCGTGTTTTTCCATAATAATTCCTAAGTGTGACATACTAAACAAGTCTTCCATGGGCAAACTCTGTATTTTTTTTTTCAGGCTAGTATATACCAGCTTAATAATATAGCTGGGGTATAGCCCCTTAGGCTGGAAGGTTGTCTCTTCTCTGCATCCATTAAATCCTCACCTTCTTTGTTGCCAACACAAATGCTGATTAGTTTAATCATGATGATAGTGGGACCCGTTTCTTTATACAGACATTTTGTTGAGGGGGTCACTGACCCTTTTTGTAAGGTGGCAAAATGTCCAGAGGTCTGAGAACTTTTGTTCTTACCAACCCAAGGTCATCAATAGGACCTTTATATTGTCGGGGCGAGGCCTCATTTCTTCCATATGTCTTTTACTGTTCTGTTCCCTGGATCTTCTCTCAGTAGTGGGGAGGTAGCTAGATATTGCAATGTAAAAAGAGCTGTCCTGTCTGATACTTAAACACCTCTGTCCCAAAATAATTGAAAGAGGAATACTCAGAATACCCTTATTCTTGTGTCTATAGACTTGTGAGAATGGTGCTATTACACCAACTTTTTAGTGATTCTTGGCGTCTCTGGGATGTCAGTGCCCATGTAATCACAAGGGAAGAGAAATATATTACATTAGTTTTGTTTCTAAGCAAAACATCCACAAATCTACCTGACTGCTAGTTCATTAAAACTGTGCTTACTCTGTGCTTTCTTCCAGAGTGTGTGCCAACAGTCCTGGCTCAGAATGTACTCTACCAGCAGTGCTGCTGTGTTTTCACTCCTGGTTATAGCTATCAGAGCCTCTTGAGCTATGGGGCAAGGTCCACACAGAAAGAAACTTTGTGGGTTTTTTCTGGGAGCAGGGGGAGGGATTTTTTTGAAGTGCTTAGGTCCTGGCAGATCTTTGCAAGAAGCACTGGCGTGGACTGAACTGTTGCCAGGCTGTAAGAGATCTCTCCATAGCTGCCTCCCTTCTCATCTGTCTTGGACTTATGATGAGTGAGGTGAACCACCTGCTCCACACACTTGCCTCGTTGTGCCACAGCCTGAGAAGTGCCCAAGTATTGCACTGAAGTCCTGCTTTGGAGGTTGGAAGAAACCTAGATTCCTTTAATCTGCTTGTTAGGCCAAAGTAACTGGTAAAACAACATGTCGTCTGGTCCTCTAGCCTGCTTTTGAGACATTTGGCTCCAGCCCTCCTCAGAGAAAACTGTGCTCTTCATCAGGCACAGTTTTTAGATTACCTTGGGTGTTTTAGAATGGCAGCATTTTTAGGGCAGGAACTGAGCTTTTGCTCACAAGCGTATGGGTCTCTTAAGAGAGAACAGTATGGCAATGGTGAGCAGTTCTTCTTGTACTGACTTTTCATTTACACAATGTCCGAAGTGCCTCTCTCTCCGAGCTTTACAGAACTACAGTATTTCAGATGGCATGTTTGGCAAAGAAATTCTCCTGACTATTAGCACCACTTAGACGTATTTATGTCATCCAGAAAAGCGAAGTAAGTTGCTATTACGTTTGGGGAGGAAAATCCATAGAAGATACTGGGATGGTCATTTCCAGCATCACTTACTGCTGGCAGAGGTAAAGAGGGGAAGTAGGCCGGGCTCTCTCCTTCAGGCAGAGAGAGGGGTGATAGCTGTGTGGCAAATCCTTTGTTAACAGAAATAAGGCCCAGCTCAAAGCTCACTGTAGCTATAGAAATAGTCTTTGGCTGCCATTTCCTTTTTGGTGTCCTTTTAGGCAGTACCTGCTCCTTTCTACCTTCTCCATAAACTCTCATCCCCTGTAAGTGAAGAATGATATGGCAAAAGAAAAGAAAGGTATGTCTTAGCAGAATTTCCTCCCCTGATCCAGTTCACTGTGCAGTTCCATGGCTGTGCTGGCACTTGTGGCATGGGGGAAGAAGTGAAAGGGCATGAACAGCAGGAGGGAGTAGGACAGGGACTGCTTCAGTTAGAACAGAACGGTGTAACTACGGCTTCATCAGCTTCCGTGGTCTTTGAGCTTCCCTTTTAGTGGTTTCTCTCGTATCAGGTGTTACACATAGATGCAATGACTGATGTTATAATTTGCATTATTTTGATTATTGGTGATTAGTGTCTCTCCTAATGAGGATATGGAGCAATATTTAATTCTTAGGCTATTGATTAGGGATCTCAGTAAGTATAGTTTAATTGGCTATGGCTACTTTCTACTTCAGGGTAGTGTTTTAGACTGTTTGGTTGTCCTTGGGCAGTTCATCTGCTTATGTTTTTTTAAAAATTTAGGTACCTGAATCTCTGACTTTCAGTGTGGGCCCTCCACTAGGATAAATCTGGATATTGTATCCAGGAGGAACATGAGTAACTTCAGAAGACTTTTTGCTGCCTTTGTCTCCTGCCTTTTCCCTCTCTTACATACTCACACATTGTATATGAGATAATGAACACCAACATCTGTTATATATTTTCCAGGAATAGAATCTACATTTGAAACTTTTGACCAGATAAAGACTGTTGAGAAGCAGATGTTTCAGAAGACTTTAATCTCTCACTTTAAAAGTTCACAGAGGTGCTTTGGCCCAAATTTTCAAGGTTTCCTTGAATTATTTTTATTTATTTTTATTGGATGACAGTTTATTAAGGAGTGAAACCAAACTACAGATTTTCAAAAATCTAAGGGAATTACCCCCCCAATTTATTATTAAATTTAAAACTAAGTCCAATGTTAAAACAAACCCAACAATATTCCAAGGCTGATAACCCTTAGATGCTAGCTAAGACACTGAAACCTTGATTTTGTTATGGGTATCGTTGCGTTATCTGCCTGAGGCAGAAGTTTGTGAATTTCTTTGGTGGATGAACTAAAGCTAATTAGAGAGTCACTTTTAATCTCACCACAGCTTTTCGTGAGTGCAGTTCCCTTGACTGACACGTGCTTGTATTACGTTGCTGTGAATAGGTGCTGCCCGCCTGCCCAAAGCAACATTAAATGACTGTGCTCATCACTGAGTTGCAAAATCCCAAAGTGTCCCTGAAAGTGTAGGAAGCTTAAAGCTCAAACCTGGCCTATTTCTCTGTAATCACTTCAGTCCAATCCCCCCCCCCTCCCCGATCCAAACACTGTTGAACTTTGGGAATGTTTGGATGAAGTTCCAAAGTCTGTAGCTTGAATCTAGCTATATCTAGGAGGATAGATTTGTAAAACAGATGTTTTCCCACTGGAGGTGTGTACATGATCCCTATTAGCAAAACAAAAGGGGTTGTCCTGCAAAACATGTCTGAAACATTCCCTTATGCGCTCAGCGAATAGAAATGGAAAGTTTATTCTCTGGGCAGTAAGCTAATGTCTCACTCAGAGTCAATTTGAAAAGATTCCAGTATGGCGGGCATCTGTCACCACGTTGAAACAAAAACAGTGGCTTTAAGGAGTATCATAGAAATACATTATGTCCTATTTGACTTGAGGGAATGGTTAGGAACTGAATGAAGTATCGAGTGGTTATTCTCTCATCCAGAGGTGAAATCCAAGCCCTGTTGAAATTTGTGGAATAAATCCCATTTATTTCAGTAGGGTTAGGATTTCACACCAAATCTGCAACACTGCAATAGGACTTACTTATTTCATCGTACAGAAGATCTGGGAAATCTGCACACGTATGAACTAGACAGTGTTTCTTGTAGAAGATAATTTTATGCACCTGTTATAGCTGAAAGCTGCACGGTACAGAAGATATTTACTGAAAACTGAGGGAAAGAGTTAGCATCTCACCACAATTGTGGTCTTTACTGTTAGAAATGCACTGCTACTTCGAGTTTCTGAGAGCTGATAAAATGTTAAAGAAAAATTTAATATTACCAGGCCAGGTCTTTGAGTCTGTGTTTTAGCTTCCTTTTTTTTTTTTTTTTTAATGGCCCAGAACCAAGCAATTACGTATCTAAATGTGATCCTTCATTTACTTTGGCAATGGAACTTCATCAGTCATCATTTTAATCCATCTACTGAGGGAAACGATAAAGACTGCCATACCTGAGAAAGAAAGGATGCCATCTCAGATTTCTTTGTGCTTGAAATATTTCAACAGATGCCATTTTGTGTCAAGCCTCAGAACAGCCTCTTTATCTGAACTCTGAATAGTGCTGTTTGTCTCATAAATATTTTCTAGTATTTAACCACTGTGTATTTGACTTTTTGAATGACAGACTGTAATTCCTGTTGAGCCATGGTAGCCTATCAAGTTGACACCTATTTCCATCTTACAATGTGTTTCTTTTATCATTCCTTTCAGGATTTGTGGGGTTACAGTCTGATATATTTAGTGCATTAAAGAAAACAATTATTTTGCAGTTGCATGAAATCATTCAAAAATTCTTCAAATTACAGCAACAGATGCTCTGAACACTGTTACCATTAAAGGACTCCTCTGTACCAGACATGAGAAAAGAAAGAGATGAAAGTGCAGAGTAAGGGACAGTCCCTTTGTAAACACTCCAGCAGCCAATACAAGGTGAGGGAGGAACAGCAAAGAGATGGAAATGTAAAAAGAAGCTGCCCATTACTACCCCATGGGTTAGGGCTAGGACCCAGACCTGTTATTTTGAGTGCCTTTACCCTATCTGTTGAACAAGAGTTTCCTTGTGACACGTAGATATTGAATTCCTTTCCAGTACTGTCCAAGTAGACAAGTGTTCCTCTTATTCATTCTAGAGGTGGGAAGTCTGAGCTACTGGGAGGTGAAGATATATGGATGAGATCAACATTGAGAAAGGTCGGAGTCTTTTTAATAAGAACTTGAAGTCCCATCCACATGCTGAATCCTGCTGGGATTCAACTATGCTGTAGAGCATGGAGCAGTTGTCAGTCATGGAACCACCCTGAACATCTTGGTATTACATTTTGCAATCATAGTACACACCATACAAAAAAGTTTAACTTAGTCTCTGGTGTTTCCATTCGAATGAACAAGAAAAAAAAAAAGTGTTATCTTGGCAGTCTTAACTTTTACATTAACATGTAATATTGGGTATATCCACAGGCAGCTGCCTGAATACTATTTAAGCTGGGTGCTGAACTAGGTGCATGCAATGACAGGCAGTAGTTAAGCTGCTCTTATCTTTTTTTCTTCATGTCATTGATAATGATACTCTAATTCTTTTCAAACTGTGTTCCTTTGGCTATGTTTTGACAGCATGGTTGTTATTCCAGTGGTCTATGTTATTCTCTGACAGTGTCATTTCTGGCAGAGAATTTTCCCTTAAATTTAATTTTTGAGCACTTTCACAAAAAATTGGTTTTCTTCATATTTTCTAATAATCATTATTGCTCTAAACCACAAGGCTGTCCTTAAGCATAGTGGTGTAAATCAGTATAGCTTTTTTGAAGTTCATAAGAATGTTTGCAGTTTATACCACCTGAAAATCTGCTTTTCCATTCCTTGAACTATGACAGATATTTTTTTTTGTTACAAATTAGGAATTCTTTTATTTTAGCAGAAATGATAGAACTTTTCAGAATGTTCTACAGGGTAGTACCTGATCTGAATTTAAAAAGACACATTTTTTTTTTAACCTACAGTAACATAAATCAAATTTGGAAATTCTTGCTTTAGTAAAAAATTTTACTCTGTTCTTGTCAAATTCATACAGTAGCTAAATCAATTCTAAATTGTGGATGACTAAAGGTAGCTTGTGTATGCTGATATATCTGAAGAATGGTCTAGAGGAATCAAGGATTAGATTTTGGTAATGCCTCTTACGCAATATATTCCTTTGCAACTTTCAGTGGGAGTACTCCTGAAGTTAGACAATACGAAGTGTAAGAAAATTAAAATCTATTTCAAAAGCAGTAGCTAATCTTTTTTTTTTTTAAAAAAAAAACATACAAACAAGCTTGCTCTTTGAACATTGTATTTTGCTAAAAAAAATGCCATTGTTAAAACCAAACAGGTAATTTACCAAGAAAATTATTGTTTTTCCAACCTATATTCTTCATTTGTATGGAACTGCCCAGTTATCTAGGTGTCACTGATGGTCCCAACAAGGGCATTCTTGAACTAATGAGATTCTCTGTGTTACCTATTTGATGACAAGAACATTTGGTCTGTATACAACTGTTGCTCAAATCCAATAAAAACATAATCCATACGAACATAATAGTGACCCAAGTAGGCTGGCTTAATCAAAAAAGAGGTCTGATGTGAAGGAAATGTGGCATCCCTGTACTTTGGAGGAGTCACTTAAAATGTGAAAATTTGTCCAGATTTGGTGAGTTGTTTAGTCTAAAGAATTTCAATTTCAACAAATTTGGCAGAAATTAGGTATACCTGAGCTGTTTTATTGTCTGCAATTGCCCTTGCATCTTCAAGGCTATAGGTGCAGAGAGAAAAGAATAGAGTAGGATGAGATGGAGATTGGACTCAGGTCTATAAGGATGATATGGACGACATAGATGTTAGGGAGACAGGAACGTGGAGAGCCATTGGAGGGAACAGAAGGAAGGTTTATACACTGTACTTCCATGGATTTGGAAAAGCACATTTGGTTCCTGAATTGCAACTTTACTCCAAGTTGCGAAGTCAGTGGTTGTGAAAGATACTGTCAAGCTTTGTCCTTATCCCATTGCCAGTGGTAGATTCCTGAAGAAGGTAACAGCCTCCTGCTTCCCATTGCTGTTGGTTATTCTGTTTAATCAGAAGATGACAATGAGGTGGAGGCAGAGATTGTGATCCCATGTTAGTTCCACCTGATGCCGTTTTATGTATTCTTTTTAACTAGGTCATAACGTTATTGTATTTTCATTTGAGTTTAATTTAGTTTGCATGATCATGTGACCAGAAGCCAGGGATGTCAGCCCTCAAGTTGCCAATGCAATTTGACTTTGGGTCCTTTTATAGGTTCATGTTGCTTATGTGTGTGATCATGACTTTTCTTTTGTTGCTTCTGTGTCATTCAGTAGGACAGAATAAACCTGCTGAAGGAGTAAGCCAACGTTGACTAGTGAATAAAGATTTTACCAGAACATTTGTGCCATGATAGCAGGATTTGGAAAGTGTGCAGCGGGTAAGGCAAGATGACAGGAAGAGATTGCAAGACTTTCTGGCAATGTAATAGTTGCCATCAAAATGCAATTCTACCCTCTCAGTAGCGCAGAATTTCTGCACAATTCTGGGAAATCCATGGAAATAAACATGCATTTGGGCTGCTGTTCATCTGTGTCCCATTTTCTGCAGTGTAAGTTTCAGGCACCCAGTGGCAGCTTTGCAAGGTGTTAAGTAATTACAGTTGAATTTTAATTTTTCTGAAGCTGTCAATGCATAAAAGGATATAACAAGTGAAGGTTAGATTTTTCTACTTAGGAATTAAGAACTCCTCTGAACTCCCTAGCCCTAGCTCTTTTTTTATGAAATGGGGAAAATCCTATGCTCTCCTCCCATAGAAAAAATTGAAAGATAGAACCATTAATAATTGTGAATAGCAAAAATATTAAAATGCTGGGCACCAATGAAGACATTGATATCTATGTATATAGAACAAGATTTATGTGTTGTTTTCTGCCCCGGGGTTAGTGTATGGGACATTATGGAAAGAATATTGATTCCCATTGTGGAGGCGTTTTCTTTCCTGTACTCTGGGTAAAGCAGGGAGCATGAAGAAAGTAGGATGTGACTGACTGGTTAAATATACACAACTGGCCTCAGTTAAATATTCACAGTCTTGACTTTGTGGCCTAAATTTTCTAATGCACTTGATATTTTGGAGCAGTAATGGTCTAGACATTTTCTTCTGAGATGCCTGTAACCCTGTGTATCAAGTATTACTCATGCCCGCAATATAGTTTTAACAGCTATTAGTCAAGTATTAACATTTAATAAGCACTCTGTAAGTGGGTCCTTAAGGTGACATGCTGTGTGAGAATCTTTCCCTAATTTTCTTCAACCAAACCTCACATTCTCAGGGATTTCTCAGGCCCAATGACAGTATTTAACAGCTTCTAGTCTCAAAACACAGGCTATGCTGCATACAGTATAAGAATTGCAAAGTGCTGAAGGCAGCTTTGGCACCATTCATCCAAGTGGTCAAAAGTCACTTCCAAGTCTCTTTGCTCATTTCCAGGTTCTGAAAAGTTCATCCCATGGGAATGAATTTCCTGAACTTTTTTTTGTTGTGAATAGCTAGCACACCCACTCAAAGCCACATGCAGCCAATCGATGATGAGGCAGAACCTCCTGAAATAATCTAACAATCTTAAAATAGTGGTCTTTATTTACACAGAAAACAGAAACGACATACTATTTTTCCTTTCCTTTCTTTTCTCAAGATAGACTGAATATCTTCTGTGAGTTTCACACTTCAGCTACTTTCAGAATCCCAGGCTGAGTCTCTTGACCTGCGGATCCGAATCCCACTCTAGCAAGGCTTTCCAAGCCAGCGCTTCATTAATCACTACTTTAGGGAGATAGGGCTTCTCAGAACTGTGAGAAATGGGTATCCAAATAAAACCAGCAGTCAGGTTCAACATTAAGATTTTTTTTTAAATTATGTAATATTTGTTACCAGTGCACTGTCCCTGCCTAAAAAAAATCTTCCTTTAAGTCAGTGCTTTGTAATTTGTGTCTCAGCCTCCATAATGTTAGTGAGATATTAATATATGCATGAAGAGCAGCAGTCAATGTAATTACAGTGGCAAAGTGATAAATGCATAGCTATTTTGCCTGGTAATATTGTGTATTTAACAGGTTTATTTGTTCAACAGTTCTTACTTTAATTATATTTTGCCATTTGGGAATTTTAGGCATATAACAATCATAGCTCTTCCATGAATATTATTCTTAAAATAAGTGTTCGTGCATTATTAAAAATGCATGTGTGTTTGCTTACTTATTTATTTACAGTGATTTTTCCCCTCTTTTTTAAAAACACCAATTTTTTTTTTATTTTTCTGATAAACTTGGAAAGAAAAAAAACAATTCATCTGTTGGAAGGAAGGATATAAGGCAAGTTTCTTGCTGTGGATGAGCTCTAATTAGGACTTAGGCTGTATTTCATAATAGAGAAGCTAGAAGTAGGTGCCACTCTGAAGGTGTGGCCCTAGAATATTCCATGGGTCCTGTGAATGTACAAAAATAGTGAAAGAAAATAAACAAAAAATTCGGATCTCAATGAATGGACAGGCACAATGGGGCAGTGTTAAAAACAACGGTTGATCTTATTATTGGTTTTGAAGTTAACAAGTTTTGAGTTAAACTTATCTGGGATGCAATTCACAAAACATACAGAGAGCTAAAATGCAGACTGTACAAACCTCAATATACTTTTAGCCCCTTCTACTGAATAGTCTATTATACTCTGATTCTTGAGGAACACAGAAAAATACCCATTTACAGGTAACTTGCACTGTTGTCAGATAGTATACAGTGTTCAAATTAGAGATGAAACTAGATTCTTGGTTGATGTCAGTTGATATAGCTCTGTAGAGCAATAAAACTTGGGTTAGAAAGTCCTCATTTGAATTGTGAACTTTGTAGAGTTAGATTTTGTGATTTTTGTCACAAATCTCAGAGTATGTTTTTTAAAATCTCCATCTCTTTGAGTCACGGGATTTCAAAGGAATTGCAGCCTTTAGTAAATGACCTGGAAATCAACATTTTGGCCTTGATAGTCAAAAACATTCAAAAATTATCTCTTAATGATTTAAAATCCAGAAGAGAAAAGTAGCAATAACATTGCACCCCAACAAAAGTGTCATGATTTTTAAGGAAACCTTATTTCTGGAGCCTGACTCATTATTTTTGAATGGTGATGGCTTTACAGAGTGCTGGTATCTTCGGTGCTGGGGACATTTCCTTCAAGCTCAGCAGATCGAGTTTCAGAATGTTTCCTCCCTGAAGGGAGGGGAAGGCAATGAGCTTCAGACTGATGGTGATGGGGGCTTGTTTGCTGGAGCTCAAATCCTTAGTGAACAGTCCACTCCAACTCTAATTATAAAAACATCACAGTTCTAACAGTTGCCTGGCCATGAATTATTCTGACAATATTTAACCTGCAGATAAGAAACCACTATCAACCTGTCACATTTCCCCCACTAACGAGTTCAGCACCAGTTTAAAAGGAAGTGCAACTCATGAAGCAATGGCTCTGTGTCATAAATTATAGGTATCCGGCATGCATTACAAGGACAGAAACAGTAAAATAGCATGGGACTCTTTATTATACATTCTGACAGTGACAGAAAAACAGCACTCCGCAGTGTTTAATCTACCATAGCTTGTTTACTGCCTTTCACATCCACGCTGGCTTCGAAACACTTGGTGCTGTGTTCTGCTGCTATCTGCAATTAGCACAAGTATTTATTTAAAGCTGGAAGGGAGAGAAAGAGGTTGTCTTTGATAGAAAGCCTTGGACTCTCTAATCACCCAGACAGTGGAAAATGGTACTGTCACAGAAGACTTATTCTCATTTATTGCTTTGCGCATGTATACATGTGTGTGTGTTACTTTAGGTGAGATTCTTGTTTTGTCTTTAATGAAGCACACAATCCCTTTTTGAAACAAAATGTTGTAAAGAGATCTGTGTTACTGAAAAAGCCATGGTGTACACACTCCGGAAAAAATGAACTGAAACAAACAAAAAACCTGTGATGATACCTTGTCCTGATAATGAAACGAAGACAAACATTACACTAAAAAACAGGAGGCATAATTTCACAAACAGTAGCAGCTGCATAAAGTGCATAATAAGGTTTCCTAGTATGACTGGGCATCATATAGTGGCAGAAACATAGGAGAATACTGTTAAAAACTTTCTCAGTTCTGTCATTCTTGGACATGTCCTTCATAACTCCATTCCCTCTTTTGGAAACCAGGTAAGCAAAAAAGAGTGTAGCTTTATCGCAGTAGTATGTAACGTCTAATTATATAGAGTCAGATTGCAATATTTCTATTGTAAATTTAAACAAAAAGCTGAAGGGAAGAAGCAGGATGAGAAGCTAGCTGTGCGCAGAGAGTGCACCAGAGATGAAAGAAATGCTGAATTATGAGAAGATACTAATTTTCCCATGCTTCAGGAAGGAGAGAAAGGAATTGTAACCTGGTATCCCTTTCCTGAATCATGGTCTTAGTGACCAAGCAGTAGGGTAAAAAAGAAAGCCCCTCTCTTCAGTAGTTTTGGGACTCTAACCCTTAACTCCTTAACTCCTTGAACTAAACATTCTGTATTCAAATTGGAAAAAGAAAAAAACCCAACAAAGCCTAAATCCTGCTCTTGTTGTGTTTTAATGAGGAAAGCCCCAGCAACACATCTTTATTAACCCAGAATTGGACTCTTCTTTTCTCAGGCTTTATATCCATTTGGCATCTGAACAGAAATACCAGCTGTTTACACCCATGTACTCTGTGTCATTGTGACCAATTGCCCTTGCTCTGGCTGCAGGTGTTCCCAACAGGGTCATTAGAGTTTGGTCCTTGTGCAAAGACTCAAGGTGTGAGGAATCAGAGTCAAGGCTTTGGGGTGCTTATCTGATCATCGTGTGTTGCCAGACTTATGGCAGGTGATCTGGTTTCTCTAGCTCTCATAACCAACAGCATGGGCCAAAATTCCTCTCAAGTAAGAAGCTGGAGGGATTGCTATGGAGATTTGGGCTTGGAAAGTGTTCCTTGTGGCTTGGAGAAACAGAAGGTATATATTAGGTGGAGACATTTAAACTTTGTCAGCAGAATCAAAAGCTTGAATATTGCTGCAGTAATCCTGCCTAAACTTGATACAACTGTAGGAAATGTTTAGATAACTTCATGATGTTCAAAATGTTTCTTCCAGGCAGAGAGATCTTTTAGGAAAAAACATATATATTATAGTAGGTTATTGAACATACACAGTGCTTTGTATCTTTGTCTTTTAAATGATATGTATAGAAGGAAAAACAAATTTCTTTCCCAGTATTTTTATTTTTGTGTAGAAAAAGAGTAGAATTTATGTTCTGTTACAGCTGTAAGGAGTAGTTATATTATGTTGATATAAAGGGTGCAAGAAGTTGGGAGCATAGCAGTCGTTCTTTACTGAGTTGGGAATACTTCTGATTTTTACCTGGATGGTCCCAATAATTTCCCATTTTGTACTTTCAGCTATGAAGGACTGGATACGCTGTCCTGGAGTGGTAGAAAAGCTGGCTTATCATCTATCATTTTTGATATACAAAGCAACAATAATATTATGAATATTTTGAGGCCCTCAGTTCCATAGTGCTTGAACTGCAAGTAACTTTGCCTTGAATAACTAGACTTTTTAACCGCTTCCCTAGCCTTATTCCAGCTTGTCTTGCTGTTCTAATTTTTGGCTTTTCTGTTGTATTCCCCTCTGGCACTTTAGTGGACAGATTCAAGCCTGCCGCTGGAGAATCCAGTGATCTCCACAGAAAGGAGTTAATCTATATCCTCAAAGTTTTCTGAATGCGTATTGTAAAAATAAGTGAGTCCAGTGCCCAACATGACCCGAAGAAGATCAGCAGAGGGCTGTTGTCCTCTCCTTGTTAAAAGCAGAATATTTGCAAGCATTACTGAGTAAAAATCATCCTGCTTTGCCTTTTACTGCTCTCGTCAGTTAACAAAAGAAAAGGAGTATCTTGTCTTAAGAAATATTTCTGCAGCATCACCCAATTTTATCCTATGTTTTTAAGTTTCTCCCTAGTCTGGGTGACAACTTGTCTGCCTCAGGTGAGCTGAGAAGCACATCCTACTTCCAGGGGTGGTGAGGACTCTCTGCCTTCCATCTCCCCTCCAGCTGTGTCAGTACTGTCCACATTTGACAGGTATGTGAAACTGTTGAAACACTCGTACTGTGGATGCATCCATGTCAGCAAAGCTCCACTTTACGTTGCACAGTGAAATTGCCTACTGGAGTGAAACAAGCTATTCTGGTTAAAGGCTAATCTGTAGCTATAAATGCTGCTGCGCAAGAGTGCGATCTGACTTTAGGTTTGCCTGAACTGTATGGGCTTCCCAGCCCTTAGAGGTGGGTGATGCCATAGTCTGGCTGCATCTGGGTGACATTGTGGTGGTATCTGGTCATGCGCCCTCTCCCTAAACTGTCAATGTTTCTGCAAAAATTAAAGATGTCTTCCTGTCTATCTGTCTTCCTAGACTAACACATGACATTGCTTTTGATGCCTTGTTCCTTTTTAGCATGGGGCTTTTTGCTTAGGGTACATCTCTTGCAATTTGACCTAGGGAAGAAAAGGAAGGAGTGGAGTGTGGGAGATGTAGGCTGGCCAAAGAGGTCTACCAGCTGGTGAGCCTGAGGCTCAAAGTAAGCAAACTACATATGTCAGGAGATGTTGTGGCAGCACATCTCAAATCATTATATTTTGCATTCTGGCCAAGATATTTCCATTTTTTTACACATCTGAGTCTTCCACCCCCCAAAAGAAAACCAAAGCAAATCACAAAGCACCAAATGAACAGTACGACATAACTTAAAACAACATAGAGAACATCTATATACAGTTTCAACTTGTTGAAGGCCGACATATTTGTTGATGGTTTTATGGACATTTTTGACCATTTTCAGTACCAGTAGATGGTGCTCAAGAATACATTGCACAGATTCTGAACTTTTAAGAATCAATAACTCTTCTGGTGATTCATGTTCCATGTGAGTAGTTTATCTGGTGCTGTTTTAACAATCCCTTCATGCACTGATGGAATGGGTATCCCATGCAGAAACTGTTCTGCAGAAACATGTAAAACACTCAAGTGCCATAATTGCAGTAACTAAGTCTCATAACATCACTATGACGTAGATTTAAAACCTCATCCCACTTTATGGATCACCTAAGGAGCAGTTTTTCTTTGACTTGATCAAAGTTATACTGCAAATAAAAAATTCAGGAGTGGATGCAAATTTATTTGAATTTTTGTTGCTTGTTCTAGTTCTCAAAATCCATAGACATTTATATTCATCTGTAACACCTGTAAGCAGAAGCACTGTTAATTTCATACTGTGCAATTATCAAGGCATGGAAGGAATATAGATGAGATAGATATTTAGAAATAAAAGTATTCCCTCCTTCATTTATTATTGAAACAAGCCAATATTATACATATCAGTCACAGAAATATGTATCTATATACATTTATGTATGTTCAACGTTATTAAGTGAATTTTTAGCTGTCTGCATTCCTTTTAGTCTGATAGTGTATGTAGTTCTAAATATGATATAGTGAATGTAAAGTAAATGTACTCTTATGATGCTGTATTTAGAAAAGGTATGCAAGTAATATGGAAATAATTGCAGGATTTTTTTTTCTTTTAAATCTGAAACCATATACTCACTAGAGCTGAAGACTATCCATGTGTATTAAGGATGAAAACTACAGTATTCAAGAATTTCAAGATGAATAGTACTGTCTTAATGCATCCCTCAAGCAAAATCTGCTTGATAGGTGGAAGTGCTCTTTTTGCTTTTATTTTGTGTGTGTTGCTGACTTTCTCTGCATCATTTCTGCATATGGCAGTCTGTGAAAGGGGAAAAAAATGTTAGTGTAGGTTCCATTGTGAATATTTTGCATATTTACTATTTATGGTGGCAGTGCTTGTGCAAGCTTATGATTAATGATCAGCACAGCCCCTGTTTGCCTAAAAAAAACTTCCTCAGTGGCAGAAATGCAGCATATGCAAGGGTGCAAATTGCCGATGACAACAACAATCAAGGCCCAGTCTGGCTTTTTTTACTTTTATGCTGCTTGTATCATGCAACAGCAGCAATCATTGTAAAGAAATTTTAGTTTTATACATCATGTAGAAAATACTCAAGGTTTTCCTACATCATGCTTTAAACCTTACTTTCAAGGTACTGTATGTCTCTTCTGAAAACCTGTGTTTTGTTTCCTGAAGTTTTGGCACAATGTTTTATCCCCTGTTACTTTCCCATTTATAGCTGCGTAACTGTTTCTTAAAGCCGAGGATGCAGTTGCTTGAAGACTGGGGTGAGCTATGGCAAATGATCAAATTTAAATAAATATAGTAACACTTTGAATGCATATGTAATTGGTTGCTCATAACTGTCACTCTGGTAAATAATGTTATAAATAGTGTGCTGTCAGACCTTTAGGCATTGTCTAGTCTGCTATAATTTAGAGTATATTGAAGTTTCCTTCCTCCTACAGCACTACTTAAGGCTTCAAAAAAGTTGAATCAGATATATTTTTTCTTTGAGGACTTAGAGGACTTAATTGATGATTTCAAATCAACAGTACAACAATGTAGCAAATTTACTCTCGGCATAGCTTTGAATATTGGGATTTTACTTGTTTGTTTCTTACAGAAACAAGAAAGAAGCTTGGTCAAATTTTACCACAAATACTTATTCATTGAGACTGTAAGCTTTCAAAATTTTTCTAGCCTAAATATATCCAAAAGTGCATTAGTAACTGAGAATCCCTTCAAAGGAAGCCTCATCTCTGTAACTCTTTAGGAACTAGTGTAATGCTCATCATCAAAATATCAGCATTTTTAAAAAAAGAAAAATAATGTCTTTTTCAGCTTCTTAGCCAGCACACGTTCACTAGCCATGCATGAGTCTTGCTGACAAAGAATGAAAAGGAAGAGATTAGCTTTGTCTTTACATCTAAACACAAAGACACGTGTGGACAATTTTGTCCTCTGCATGCCATAATCTAGCCAGTTCCTTGTCAAACACCGTCTCAGGAAGTTGGCTCTAGTACTCTGGGGACTCTTGCTATGGACAGACATGTCCCAGGTTACTGGAGCTATTTGTGCTTGTGCAAAAGGGTAAAAAAAAAATCCCCCTGTCAACTCAAAATGACATCATGCTCTTGTTCTTCTTCTCAGAATTTTTTGCCAGAATTTTACACTAGAAAATGTGATTTGTGGAGTTCAAAATGCTTTGACTAAGGCTCTTCTAAATTAAAGGATGTCTTGATGAGCTGCGCAGTGCATGCCCGAGATGATGAGCTCCTGGATGTCTCCTGTCCATTCTCTCCCAATTGTACAATAGACATCCAGGGCCCGTGTTTGGACTGAAATCCAGGGAATCTAGAAGTGGTAGCTCAATTTAGGTGAAGATCTGCTTATGCTTCAAATTCCTTGAAATTTGTTTTTTAATATTTGAAAGGTGTCTAACTTTTTAATCCCTCCATCAATGGGAATTAAAATTTTTATAAGATCCAAAAATTAGACTATAAACAGGAAAGGTGTAGACGATCTGGCATCTAAATCAGGCATTTACAGGATCTTGTGTCTCATTCTTATGGTACCCTGGGCACCTGGATGCAAGTCCTTTATCTTTCTAATATTAGTGTTGGCCGCATACTGCCAGTGTGAACCCAAACAAAAAGAAGCCTCCCTCTGGCTAAGCCGTTCAATGCTGTGCCAAACGTATCTCAGTTGGAAGTGGCTTTTTCCATATCTTCCCAATCTCACATGAATTGTTTTCTCTTCCAAAGGTTGTGAAATATCTGGGTCAGCAGGTATAATAGAAAAGCAAATGGAAAAAAAATATCTATTTTTGCAACTCCCGAGCTCCGTTCCCAACAATTTATTGAAATAAGATGTCATGCATGCACATGTATCATTGATTTCAGATGTATGGTAAAGTTGCCAAAGATCTACTCAGCAGAAATAACTGTAATTTTTTCAGAACTGCTCTTCTCCCATCAACTTGGCCTCCAGAACAAGAATTCAGCAGAGTGAAACATATTTCATACTCCTGGGCACCTGCTGATGCGTGCCCTGTCTCCCAGCTCGGAGAGGACGGAAGGTTTGACGCAATCCTGTCTGCCGTGAACCGGACTTGATCGCTGTGCGCCTTGCTTTTTTGCAATTCTGATTTCTTTTGTAATCATGGTTTTAGCCCAATTCCCCGGCTGACACTGAACCCGCATGCTGCTGATGCAGGAGCAGCAAACAACGTGCTACGGTGAGAGAAAAGACTGGTTTTTCGGTGCTTTTAGCAATGTGACCTTACGTATTGATTTATAGGCTGCTGCAGTGCTCTAGTGCAAAAGGGAACTGTGGTAATTAAGTTAGTATCTGCGCTTTCCAAAATAGTGCTGAGCTGCAACAAAAAGAGACCCTTTATTTTTCCTCTCTGCCTCTCAGTGAATACAGATGCAGGCGCTGCCCTTTGACCCCGCTCAGCTTTTCCCCAGCTGCAGATTATTTTTCTCTCTCTGTGCCTTTAGGTGCTGATAGACAGAGTAGGACCCATTAATTCTTGTGTCTGACTTTCTCTTTTTTTAGCGCAGGCGACGAAGCAAATTTCTACACTCGTACCCGCCTCCTGAAACGTGTGTCCTCACGTGGGTGAAAAGAGGACGGTGGCCAAGGAGATATAGGCAGCATTAGAAAATTCAGCAGGGTGGGTGGTCGTGAAGTGGCTCAGACTTGAAAGGAAAACCTTTTGCATGAAAATTCCCGCTTCTCAGCACGACACGTTATTCTGAAACTCATGTATAAGGTAACAGGGTAAACACAATGAGAAATCTCTTTTGTATTCCATTACAGTCATTAGAGAAATAGGCCACAAAAGGTAATGGCAATAAAGCTGAATACCTTGAAGTAAGCATGTAAATTACATGCTAATATATGCAAATTAGCGCACCACGTTCAATGTCCATAAAACTACAAAATATAGCTAATTAATGGTAGGTAAGTTGCTTCATTTTATATTCAGAGACTTATGGGGGAGGCAGTATATTTTTATAATTGTGGAACATTAGCCTTGGGGAATGCATCAAAATGTTCAGTTTCTCTCCTCTGGCAAATTCGTCCAGTACACTGGAAGCAATTGCCTTTCCGCTTCCTCACCCAAGGACTTATTCTGAGAGCGGGCACTGAAATCAGAATTAAAACAAAACAAAAATGCTCCCAGTTTTACAATTACTTTCCTGTGGAAGTACTTCTTATTAATGTTAATATAGCCTCTGTTCAGCAAAGTACCTAAAAGCATTTGGTACCCTTGGCATCTCTAAATGGAGTTAACGACTGAATCCCCAAATGGATAGAGGCTTTGAAATGCCCAGCTTTTTAGGCAATCTGTTCCCAGCAGAATTCACTCATCAAGCTTCCAACACAGCACGAGGAGAAAACAGAGCACCTGAGAACAGGTTCAGCAAAAGCGATGAACTGAGCACAGAGTGAAGTACGGCAGAAGGAGTGTGTGGGTCAAGCCCCTCTTCTGGTAGAGGCTGATCGCAGAAGCAGATGCAAGCTCCTCTGCCCACGTTCTTGAATCTTGCACGGGAAACAGCTTTGGTTTGAGAAACGTATCTATCCTGTGCCTAAAATTAATAGTCTTGTTGTCTGTCCAGCCGACAGAGTGAAGGGGCCTGGGTCAAGGTGGAGCAAAGCCCTGTTAAAGGCATGTGCATGTGTGCAACTCTGGAGAAAGCTGCAATGTGAGTTGAAAGTAAACATGGTATTTGATGATACACCTAAATTTTAGTGCAAACAATGAGTAGCAGGGGGTGGGAACCCTGTGGAAGCTCTTCTGAGCTCCCTTCTGCTGTAGAGGTGCTCACCCTGCAATTTGCAGGAGCTCTCTGGGTGGCTACCTGCATGCTGTGGGGCTGTGGCCATGCAGGTTCCCAATGAGATGCTCTGTTGAGCCCATGGAAAGGTGGGTCAGCTCAGCTGCTTTGCAGGCACCATCCAAGCTGGAGGGCATGTTCTAGATACAACCCTTGTGTCCCCATACTAGAACAACTCCAGGATGTCCTGCTTCCTCTAGCCGTCCTGCTGCTCCTCTGCCAGGAGTCCTTCCACTGCAGTGGCTGCTCCACTCTGCAAAGGTACAGTTCAGCAGGGGAATGAACAGCTTGGGAGGATGTGTTTTGTGTAGGGTCTTATTTGATAGGCACTGAGATGAGTGATGGTGATGAATGTAATACGCCTTAGGTACCCGAGGCAGAGGTTACAATTTGCCAAATACTTTCCATGAGCCAGCGGTTCTCCTTCTGGAAAGCTGTTCAGTTTCAAACCAAAACATTTATCTTATATGCATGTATGTGTGTGTGTATATACATATATATATATAAAAATATATATAAAATCTACACCTGTTTGGCAGAGCAGTTGAACTTTGATCAGCTTCAGGTAAATGCTTACCTTGCACTTCATGTAAAAATTAACCCCAGTGCTAAACATGTGCTTAAGTGTTTTCTGATTTAAGATAGTTTTCAGGATCGAGGCCTTAGAGAGGACAAATGAGTGCAGCTGTTTCAGACACAAGAAAATGGAGGCTGGCAGAAAAGAGACACTACAAAGGGGAAAAAGCATGTGAAATATTGTAAGGACTTTTAAGTAGAAGAAAGAAAAAGATGTGTGATAAAAGTAACAGGCATACAGAGGGAAGCAACATATGAAAATAAATGTCAGAACAATAGAATGAGGGGAAAAAAGGAAATAGAAAATGGAAATAAGGGCTACTGTAATGTTAATTTCAGAATGAACGCCTCCTCTTAAGTTAATAATCTAAATCACAATGTGCTTGACTGATACTCACAAATTCGGCTTCTAGTCTTATTTGCAGCCATAATGCCTCATATTTTGTCATGCTTCCCCATGCTAGGGAGTTATCAGAAAATGTGCTTGGAAGCCTCACATTGCAGGGACTCCCAGTTGCAGGAGGGGTGTGGAATCATCTCAGAATGGAGGGCTTTATTTTCTAAGGAATAAAGGAATAAGTTGGGGGCGAATAATTCTAAAGAATGGGGTATCTAAGGAATAATTTTGCTCGAGACAGAAAGTTTAACTGTATATAAGTCACTTTTCAGGCTACTGAGAAACTGCCTTGCTGCTGCTGGGCATCGGTGCCTGTCACGGACAGCGCTGTTTGGAGGGCTGCTGATTCAGCATGTGATGTGCAGAGGGATTGAGCTGATGTAAGCTAGAGACAGCTATAAAAGGTCTTTAATGATATACATACTGTAGTTTGATAGAAGAAGGAACAGTGAGAGAGAGGAGTAGAAGGATCTGACCGTAACCTCCTCCAATAAAATATTCTAATACTAAAGTTTTTTTAATGTCTTCAGAAACCTTGAGGCTAATCAGACACACTGAGTTATTTGTATCAGTTATTTGCATCAGAGGCAACCTGGAATTAAAACTTTTTTCTTCATCCCTGTCACCTTTTCACCCTGAACTAAAAGTATTAGAAAAGCCAAAGGTCCTTACCCAGGTTGTGACCATTACCGTGATCCTTTCTCCCCTTCTCCTTCTTTCCCCTGCTGCCCTCTGTTATATATCTTGGAAAGACCACAGCAAATCTAAAACTGATGGCCTTGTTTCTTTTGCTTTTTTGGCCCAGCAAAAGCTCAATACCTGCACAAGAGGGGAGCAGGATCAGCTTGGGAAAGAAAACAAAAAGACCTCTGCCAAAATAATAATCATAATATTAGCACACAGCTGTAGGGAGACATTTTTGGCATCCAGAGCAAATGCTACCCGCTCTCTCCCCTCCCTCTGTGACCCCACTTCTGCTTTTCAGCTTTCCACTGGCTACCAAATTCTCTGCTTCTCTCAGTCACCTCTCTATGCCACTACCTCCCCAGTCCTGTGGTTGCTCCTTGGTGGTGGCAGCAGCAGAAGCACCTAAAGGGACTTGGGTGTGTGTCCGTGTGTGTGTTTGTACTCATATGAGTGTGATATTCCTGCAAACCTGAAAAGTGCTTCAAGGGCCTGATACAATTTTCTTGATCTTGCTCTCATTCATTTAGAGGGAGGAGGAGGGAAAAAGTGAGGGGGAGAGGGAGAGGGAATGCTGCTCTTGGCAGAAGATACAGGCAATTGGCTGCTTTATGGCTTTGCCTTGATGTGTGTTTAAAAAACAGCCCCAAATTTGGCACAGAGAGATTTTTCCCACTTGTTTTACTTCTAAATATTCTTCAAAAGCTTCCACGGGATATAGAATATTGCTTTGATCAGGCGAATATACTTTGTGCTGAAGTTTCTAGTTAATACCGACTTCAATTCATATTCTGCCAATTTTTTAATTTCAGATATGATTTCAAATTTTCTCTAGCCCGTAGACAAAGGAAAAATAAGACAATTTCCCCTGTGGATCATGTTATTTTACTGATGTGGGTTGAAGTTTCGGAAGATGGGGAAAGAGAGAGTGGAGAAAATATTACCAAACTTGCTTCTTAAGCAAAATGTAAGCATGACCAAAAGGCTGAATGTACCCAGGGAGTGCACCCCAGACCAAGATGTTTTGGAAAAGGTTCACAGCTTGAATTTCTTTCAGATAAAGCCCCCGTATTTGTATTCTTACCTAATCCTTATCTGAGTTATTTGAACTACTCGTGTTTGTGAAACTTTCTGGAAATGTCCAGGTATGGGCCGCTGTCACATGTTGAGTCACCATGCTTCCTGTTTCTGCTCAGTCATAAAACATCTCTTACAGCAGCCTTTGTCATGCTGCTTAGGACATTCGTGATCTCATTTGGAGCCTAGAATGTAAACACATTGGGGTTTTTTTCTCCATTAATGCTGTGTTTTGAGTATTTCCGTGACCCAAGGTCCACTGAAGGTTGGTAACAAAAAAAAAAAAAGCCCCAGCACTTTAGCAAGTTTTAATTGTGATGCAGTGAGTCTGAGCCATGAAAGCAGAGCTCAGTTGCTAGGGACAGTATTTAATGCACATCTCCTTACCCTCCAGGCTTTGCTACTGTTGTGTTTCTCACTTTAGCTGCTCTGGGAGTCTGTGAGGAAGATTTGCCCTCACAGAGTGGTTCTGCTCACTTGTCTGACAATACTAACATTGCAGTTTTTGTGTCACCTCTCTTTTCAGTCCATCACAAACATAACATAGGAGTCACATACTTTTCATAGGCTGCCACAGTCAAAACTATGCTGTTCCTTCCCACTGCAGTGCCAGGGGCTGGCAGAATAGAGACAACATTTTTAGTGAAAGATTTTGGACCTCATGTCAGTAACCCAGAGTTGATAAACCTCAGGGAAAGAAAACTATTATTTATTTATTTTGTCAGAGGCAGTTATATATAGGATGGTTTATTTAGCTGTGACATCAGTCAGTAGTTCATGTAAAGCCATGGTATTATTGTAACCTAGTGCCCTAGGTCTTCTCTGAGATTCTCCAGATAATGCTTTAAAGACAGAAGAACGGAGACAGGAGAGCACTGATAATAAAAGTGAATTAACTCCACCAAATTTCACACTTCTTAAAGAAGGAAACCAGAGTTTCAGTGTGTGAGCCTGTGTCTTGAAATCAATGGAAGGTAAATCACTGACCTTGGCTGAAGAAGAATCAAGCTCAGATGAAAAATCTCTGGCCGTATCTGCTAACTCTGCTGGGCTATTCCTAAGGAGCTTCCTTGTAGAGCAATGTAGGGTATGTGCCATCCACCCTGTAAGCTTTTCATGGCCCTCCAAGCAAGCTCGTTCACATTACAAAGGGCTGCTTCAAGCAGCTATGTCTCACAAGCCCTCTGGCTTAGCCCTTCCAGCCACAACCCCAGGCTTAATTCACACACATCCTATAGGCGCCCAGCTGCCTCTCATCACTTGTGTCCTACAGTGCCATGCCGATCCTCTTGCCCAGGGTGCAACCCACAAAGATGGAGGGCAATAGAGTCAACAGTGAGCTGCCAGGTGCTCTGCCTGGGGGAAAAATGAACCCACTGCCATGACAGCCAGGGATAAGGTGGTTCCCACAGGCTGTATTAGTGCGGGGGCTGTGATTCAAGACTAATGCCCTCAGCGAAGACCCCATGACAGAAAACAGTTTCAGCTTATGGTTTATGTTACAGTCTCCCACAGGGGGAAGCATGTCCTCCAAAGTTGGAAAAACAGAGATCAAGAAGCTAATGCCAGACACGAAAAACCACCTTCATGGCCCTTCGCAGCAGCTTCTACACAAGGCTGGAGAGGAAAGTGCTTCTACTCCCTGGTTGCCATCCTGATCTCCTCTAGACCTGTGCCACAGCAGTTCAGCATTGACAAGTACACCATTATCTTTATCCCAAAGGTCTGCAATGTCATGTGCTTGTGATCTGTCCTCAGCTGCTAGACTGAGACAAGTTGAATTGTCCAGGCAGCACTGTGGCAGTGGAGAAGCCCAGCTGTGCCAGGGCAATAAGCAGGACAGTGTTTTCTGTTTAGTACCTACCAGAAGGGAATTCATGTTATTTATTGCAGTTTTACCATATGTGAGGACTTCACTGGTTGGTTCACGAGCACCACCTTGTGCTTTCCAGTATAGATGGGTGGCACACAGATGATGGGTATGCAGAGGACGTCTCTTAGCTGAGTCATCTTATAAAGGAAAGTGATTTCTGCATGGAAATGTGAGTGGTGAGGGGCATCCCGTGCAGACTGATGGGGTTCATGTTGGCATGTGGAAGATGCTCCAGGCAATGGTGCCTGAAAAGGTGGTTCAGCCAGATGGTGCGTGTGGGATGCTTTGGTGGGTGCTGTGAGAGCTGGGCGCCCGCGATGTCTCCCATGTGGTGTTGCAACTCAGGCAAACTGGGAATATAAAACTGGGATCAAAACAGCATGAATGCTCGGGCCCCAAAACTGCTGCCTGAGGTGCTTTAATAGGATGGTGTAGACATAGACAGCTGTTTGTCCCCAGAGGGCATTACTGCTTTTAACTCTACTTGCTCTTGAGGTTTCTGCTGTGGAGCATAATACATGTTTCAAAGCCAAAGATATGTCACAGAAAGGTCCTATAGCCTCCCCCCCTCACCCCAGTTTTAAGCCATGGTGACCTCAGAGAGCACGAGACTGTATTTTTTTTTTTAATCTTTGTGAAAGGAGTCTTGTTTGCTTGCTGGCCCTTACACACCAAGGCACTGTTGTGTTACTTAAAATTGTAAATTATGTCTGTTTAAGAAAATGTCAGTGTTTTTTAAAACAGAATAACAGAACTGGAAAAGACTTGGCTGTGCTGTTTGTTACACAAGTTGCAAGCAGGCAAAATGATGCATTCATCATTATGAGCAGATTCAAGGAGACTAATGACTGCTGTACAATATAGCTTCAGTTCTTTCAAGTAACATGATAGTTGTTTCTTAGTTTGCCAGCAAGATTATCTGAGCAATGTTAATGCTTGTGCACTGACGTATAGAGGAACCATCAATATGGGGCTGTGCTGACCAACAATAACTCCCCGCCCCCACTTACTAATTAAAATGACCTTTCTATCAAAAAAAATAGGATTGTAAGATAAATACAGCTTTGATAGAGGGATATGATTTCTCTGGCACCTATCATTTTGCATATGGATATTTCTTGTACGTTCCCCAGGAGTTCTGTGGAACAGTTATTCAGCTTTAGCATAAGTTATAATGAGTAGTCTTTGTTGCCAGCCTTTGAGAGCATGCTAGGAGGCTCTCTTATACTAGATAATACTGTTAAATGCTCGACAACCATGTTGCTTCCAGCATGGAACAATCTCCGGATCCTTTGAGAAAGAAAGTGAATTAAGAGCGGGGAAAAAAATCCCTGCTGCCTCGCTACTGTTACCTGTCCTCAGACAAATTCCTCTCCTCCCATCCCAAATGGAGACTTACCTCTCTTCAACATAGCAACGGTAAAACAAAAAGCAGCTGGATCTTTGCTGTCAGTGTCTATTTAATATGGAACTATATACAAACACTGAGGAGCTTAGAGCAGGAACCATTGCGCTTCACAGTTTTTCATCATGAAAAGCCACAGGAAAATGGCCTAAGCATCTGGACTGTTTCCCTGTAGTTGCATGAGCCTTTGGCTTGGCTTTGGTTCACCTTAAGTATCCAGAAGAAACAAGAAGAGGTGCACTGACTTTGTAGTGGCTGCTTTGTATATTTTTGTTTGTCCACTTGTTTGGAAATATTGCTCACTGCTTCTCCTCTTTTCCTCAGGGGAGGTGCTGCCTTTCCTGTGTTTTTTCACCAAACATTGAGGTTAAACTCTGCTCTTCTGTGGTGTCATTTTGGAAGCCCATAAGTGAGGCTTCAGCCAGAAGAAAATGAAAAAGATTACATTTATATTTATGTTTTCTTACCAAATAAGGAGAAAAGCTAACAGAGGGCTGCAAACTGGATTTGTCTGTGTGGGCAGACAGTGCTCAATGTGAAACATGTTTACCAAATTTTTTTCCCATGAGAATCAAAAAATTTCCCCATCTGACATCCAGGTTTCTCGTCAGAGGAACTGTGCAAATACGCTATTTCAGCCACCGTTTTCGTGACTCAGAGCTCTGGCCCCTCGAAGGTAACAGGTCTGAACTCTGATTGCCCTTTTGCCTTTCATGCTTGGCCACAGAGATTTACCTGGAGCACCAAGGGCTAAATTTCTGGGCTCTCTTTCTGTAGGTATAGATTTTGAAAACTTAAGGTTTTCAGAAGAGGAGCAGGGTCTTGAAGGTCTAATGTGAAGGATGAGAAAGGGGAAAGGGATCTGATTTTTGTGGAGTGGCTAGTAATTATACTTGAAATTCAGCCCACCTTTGAAACCTGAAATTCAGACTGAAAACTTTGCCCATGTATTTGTATTAAGCTGGCATTAATGGGGATAATGATATGAAACTTATTTCCTAAGTATTCTTCCAGGCCAGAACATATTAATCTCCATGACCAAGTTACCAACTTTTGGTTCACAAGTGAATGGGAAGATTATTTTTTTTTTTTTTAATGTCTGACATTATAGAAATCACAGTTAACAGTACCAACCAAATCTCCCTGAAAACAGGGATAAAATGTCTTCCTTCTCTGGCTAGCAGCCACCATCTAATTTGAGCTGCAATCTTCAGAGTCTGTAGAGAGAGGATTGCCTCTTTCCCAAAACGTGAATTCCCCAGACTAGACCAAGTTACTATTCACTGCTAAATTTCCTTGCGTGCAGCTAAAGCCTGATAATCTTAGGTCTCAACTAAGCCAAAGCTCTTTAACTTGTTTTACTCTACTAGGCCACATTAAAAAAAAAAAAAAGAGAAAACCAGAAAAAAACCCAGAAGAATCAGCTCATTACACCTTACTCTTTAAGCAGAATTGGGTTGGGTTAGTACTTGAGACACAGTAACAGTCCAGATGCTGAAGAAAAGCTTATTAATATTTCAGGAAAAGATGGTGTTTCTGGATCCCGACTGAACCAGCATTTTAGCATCGAGTTCAAACTGAAAAAGAGAAAACTAAGGTGCAATTTGTCTTTTTCACATTCAAAGGTAATTTTCACATTTCTGGGTACCTAGTTTCAGATGCAATTGTATCTAGTTCTTTAAGTTCACTTTACTGCTCTATTTGGATTTTTGCTAAGTGCCCGTGGTGTGTAAGGTGCTCATATTAGTAACATCACACTCCTAAATAGCTGCTACCTTCCCTCCCAGAGAGGAGTCTTTTGTAAAAGGGAAAAAAAGTCCTGATACTGTTCCGTTACTGTCTGAATATCATCCCTGCTACCACACACACACACACATGTGTATATATTTATAGATACATATATAGCTTTCAGTAGGATTCCTGGCAGATTAAAGGTTATGTTTATTTTATAAGCATATTTATACTTCTTACGTACAAACAAGTTTCCTTAAGCTCATGTTTGTAATTCTCTAAATAAAACTGAAGACTGTAACTGAAGCTCCAGATTTATTTTATATTTAGAATTATTTTTAGACCTGACTGCTTTTTTCCCCATCTTACTTACTTTTTCACCTTGTAGCTGCTCTCTTCAAACTGTGCTGACCAAACCAGTCCATAAGAGCTAAGTCATTTTTCTTGAAGCAGAATTGGAATGTCTTCTAAAATGTGTAAAAAAATAAAAAATAAAAAAAGAAAGAAAGAGAGTTGTGCCCTCCTTTTTCGCATGGCTCTGCTTCCCACCATTTTAGTTCTACTTCCATTCCTCACTGAGATCCGGGAGGACATTCAGGTCTTTAATTTTAAATGCGGGAAAGAAACAGCTCATATTCTAGCAGCTGGATTTTAGCTTTTCATCTCTGCCCTAACCTCACTTTCTTGCTTCTGTAATTGGGCACAATCATTTTGTTTAACGGAGTGAGAAAGTTCCAGTTATTTATTCTGCTGTTCAGTCCCCATGTTCTTTAAGTCTGTCTTCTAATAACAAAACCTGGGATTAGACAGCCATGTGAATGCTAACTTCATTCCTCAGCTAAAAGACCATGCTTTATCTGGCTGAGGGTGGGATTTCCAAGGGAGCCTTAAGAGGGTTAGGTAGCTGAGTCTCACTGAGGTTCAGCAGATAGCTCCTGGAAAAAAAAATAATCACATTTTAAAACCTCAAATCATGTGGCCATCTTTTGCTCTCAGGAACAACAAAAAAAAAAAAGGTCCCTGGGAGGCTAAGTCTGATTTAAGTTCTAGATTAAAGTAATGGACCACTGGGGGCCCTATTTAAAGTGTTACTTTGGATATAGGCAGCCTAAGACTGTGAAAAGCCTATAAAAGGAATAGACAGGACACAAGAGCTGGAGAAAAGTTTCATACTTGTTTTTCTAACCATTATGTTGAAAGCAATGGAAGTCTGTTTCTTTTCTCTTCCCCTCCAGTAACAACGCTGCTTCAAATAGCTGGTGGAGGCTTTCACAAAGGTTCCACAGGACTTGCTTGGAAAAAGAGAAGCTACATGGCAATCACTGGTGCAGGAGCAGGTTTCGCCCCTCCCTCTGTCTGTCTGTCTGTCTGGTTGGCATCACCGTAAAGAGATCAGAGGGATTGCTTGTGACAGTCAACACTTTTGAAAAAGAGGGTTCAGATAAATAAATATCCATTGATTGAAGTCAGGTGATCAGATGTTCTCAGCGTGCACATGTGTTTGTGGTTTGCTTTTATTTTCTAAGATGCATTGGCCTCAGCTCTAAGGGTGGAAAGTACATAAGGAATTTTAATTGCCACTCCTTCTCAAACTCACATTCTTGAGCAAACCTGGCTTACTGGAGAGATTAATTTAATGTATAGACATAAAAACAAAACATGGTTTTCCAAAGTTCGTCTTTGGAATATGCTTGGCAAGCATATTCCACCGTTTTCATTCTTTCCAGGTCAGCATCCCACTGCAACCCCAGCAATCCCACCACAGCTGAGGAAAACTAAAGCTTAAAATCAGGCATAAGGCCAAAGAGTAATATTTAGCCACTAGCCAAATAGGAGGCGTTGCAAAGTCACCCTGCCTGGTGGGAGTCTCGGAGAGGGCAGGACATGTGCTCTTCTTCAGTGACACAGGGGGAACTCCTGGGGCAGAGAAGTCAGTTCCTCCCCCTTTTTCTTGGCACGGCTCTGCTTCCAAGGGGAGCAGGGGGTGGGTACTGAGGGGGACCCTGGAGGTGGAGAGGCAGCTGCAGTTAGGGCTGGGGGAGGAAGAGACTGTGCTTGTGCTCTTGGCACCTGGGAAGGAGCCTTGCTGGACTCAGGAACATTAAAAGCAGCTTTTTCCTGCTGCTTATTCTGATACCCATACTTCCTCTGATTAGGGGAAGTCTCACCTATGTGCCTCTCTTGTCTACTCTCATGATGTTCTGAATTATTAACACCTTCGTGTTCTAAAAGGTAAAAAAACATGTTCTGGTGTAGCTCCTAAGGTGGTAAATTTTAGACTAGTACCAGCCAGTTTCACTGGGACATAGCTCCATGACCATTGCGTGGGGTTAAGAGGCTGGAAGGAGGGAGAGAAGCGTGAGCAGGGACAGAGAAAGGCTTTCCAGTGGCGGGAGGAGGAGAGTCTCACATAGTCTGGCGTTTCTCCAGCGAGCTGATCCCTCCATCCAGCTTTACCTGGAGTCCAACACCTGGTCTTCTCCACGGAGGATTCGGTGCCCCTGCACATAATGGCAAGGCTGTGCATGCGTGACACACAGGTGTTTCGGTTTAAAGCTGCTCCTGGTCCACAGTCGGGATTTTTTTGAAGGGATTATGAACGGTTGTTTCACAGAAAGAGGGAAAACACTGTGTAAAGAGAGAGAGACCGCCCTTGACATTCTCATTGCCTTGCTGGCCCACCACATCACTGAACTCTTTGTCCTGTCACTGGCACCTGGCCCAGAGCTGCTGGAGGAGTCTCTCCACACCCTCTAGGCATTGACGCTGGTGACTGGACTGCCTGCATGTTGAGACCTGTCTAGAGGTTTCTTTAGTTTTGAGGAGGACACAACAGGCTTCCTCATGTATCCTCTCCTGGTACTCTAGCCTTCTCACCACATGGACACCTCTGTCTTTGCAAGCTCCACCAGCTGCCAGCACCGACCCTTAGCCTTTCCCTTCCAACCTGCAGGATTGGGAATGACTTCTACTCCCCTCGCAGCCTCTTCTCCAGCCTGCATTGCCCTGTCTGGCCTTGTCTCCTGGTGGCTCTGTGTCACTCCTGCTCCACCCGCCTGCCTGCAGAGCTGAGAAACAGCTGCAGAGGTGGGAACGCTGCAGCCAGATGCTGCTGACAGGGAGAGAAGAAGAGAGGGAGAGCTGCTGAGCATCTGCCAAGACAGAAGCAGGGTGGAGAAGCTTTGTCGTAATGCCACCGAGGGAACGATGTGATAAAATATCATCTGAACCCTTTAGAAATGAACCCTCTTACAATGGGGGTGTGGGGTCTTTCAAGCTCTGCTCTCTATAGTTTCTTCTTTCCTCTGGAATTATCTTTCCATTCATACCTATGCGACTGCCTTTTGGGGCAAATTTGCAGTTTCTGAAGAACTCCCTGGGTTTTAGCCACAACACAGTTGTGGGATGTTGTCCCCAGCTCCTGTTTCCTGGGACAAGAGTCTGGAAAACATGAGGCCATCTTTCCAGACCCGGAGTTTTTGTCAGCTCTGTGGTCATGATATTATCCCGTAGGTCTGCCTGAGTACCCGTTTAACTGGGCAACATGAGCAAATACGGTGCCCGTTGTACCAACGCACACAGCTGCCCTGGGAGGGCATTCAGCATTTATCACAATCGGGAAAGCAAGCGACAGAGGTTTGTCATCCTTCCTTTTAGCATGTGGTTAAGGCAGGATTTTTACCATCCAGGTAGAGCGATGAGTCAGATGAATGCCAGTGCATAACTGTTTGAGGACACGGGGGTAGGAGCTGGCAAATGTAGGTTTTACACCTTTCCATGCCACTCACTGGGCCTATAAAACAAATCCTATTTTCCCAGTTCTTGAGAGAGCAGTGTCTTCAAAATGAAGAATTCTTTTTTTTTTTTTAATAGGAAATATGGTAATACTACCAGTGATCTGAGCTGAGGCACTCTAAGAATTAAATCAATAGAAATCAATGTTAATGTGAAGACCCAGCGATAAGATGAGGAAGAGAGAGCCTGGAGGCACTGATTGCTTTTTGGGTGAATTCTTAGCGTATCTTCATTTTGGAAAAATTATAGCTGACCGTGGCCTTCATTCATCTATAGCTGCTGCTGTCATTGTTTCCGTAGTCCATTTTATTTCTTGGGAGTTCAAGGACTGTCTTCATCAAACAGTATTTGCGACAATGTAAGGCAGTGATGACAAAAATTGGAAGCATATAGAGGAAGGCTTTTTTTTCCCACTCTTTTTTTTTTTTAGAGAGTCTATGCTTGTAAATTGAAGAAGAGAAAAAAGATATAAGGAGGAATAAGCTTCATCTGGACTAAAAGTTTTGCATATGAAATTTATCTTCCTTCACTGAGCCAGGTGTCTGTTGATGTAATAAATTATTATGTTTTAGGATCAGAAAATCAGATTAGAAAATGTTTCTGTATGGTTCTTATTCTGGAGTTTAATCCAAAAGAGATAGGAGTCCATAAGACAGCTTAAAATACCTATACTGATATTTATACAGCTGGTTTCTTAGCATGCAGATCCTGTAGTGGTAGTGATTTTGGATTTCTACTCTTTCTTCTTTACCATACATTGTATAAAATGACCTCCTATGTTTTAGTCTTTAGTGAGTGTACACACACGTATGTATACATATATAGATGCATAGTCATAAATATGCATGTCTACATACATTCATAGATGTGTATACATACATGCATAGACACACACATATACATCCTGCATTTGAATAGGGCTTTATCATACGCTGTTTTGTTATATTTATTTGGTCATGGATTCTATAATTCCCAGGACAAAAAATAATTTAATGGAGCATTATTCTATCCTGGTAAAGTCCTGGCAGTGGTTTGTGAAAAGGCAGAGGTATAGGCATGGCAGGACATTGAGCTAGGTGTCTAGGATGCAGAGGTGCATTGCGCAAGAAGGCTGTGTGACTGCCGGCAGGTTCTTGGTTCATGATGCCAGAGGTGACCTGTTGGTCCTGTTGATTTTACTCTTTAGTCTTCCAGCATGCCATGCACTTCTTCTCTAAAGCTGTAGAAACAGAAAAAGCTATGAGATCCAGCAGATCTCATTTGTCTGGCTGGATGCACTAACTTTTCAAAAAACGAAGCTAAACCACTTGTGATTCAGACTTAAATTCCTATTCAGTAGAGAGAGATTTATTGTTGTTGCTATTGTCGTTTGCATTTTAGGTGACACCGCCCAATAACTCCATTTATCTGGCTAGACATTTACAAATACCTTGTGCTAGATATTGTACAAATACATAAAAGATAGCTCCTGCTCCAAATAGCTTACATAAATTTCAGAGACCTAACTCATTCAACAAACTTTCTGAAATCTTTCTGAAGAAAAATACCGGTGCTGGTGTAGGATCAATAATTTTCTAGTAGTCGATGCTCAGTATGGAAGATGTATATTTTTAAAAGCTAGGGAAGGTAATACACATTTTCTTCCTTCTCATCTTTTTTATTTGTCTTTCCATTGTTTTCTAAAAATTGTTTCTGATGGTCTGTTTCCATTAAACCAGGTCCTTTTCTCCATAACCACTCACCCCTTCAACCTGGACCTACATTTTCTATTATATTCTGAGCAAAGACAGACTGTTTATGATAGACGTAAAATGAGGTGCAATCTGGTAACATGCGAAGTGTTTCACTCAGCAGTGAAAAGTAAATCTTGACCCCCATCTGAGACAATAGCCCTAGCCCCTCTTGCTGAAAAGCTGAAATGAGCCCTAGGAAGTCAGACTTTCTTCTCAGTTTTGTCAGGTGGTGTTGGAAAGGAGCTAGTCTGTTTTAATCAGCCAATGGACCTGGAGGTGGGCAACAAGAAACATGGTCTTGCTTCCAGCACTTTCTTTTTGCTTTGCTGCAATGATTTGTTCTCTGGGTTTGGCTTCCGAATTGGTAAGTACCAGCGTTGCAGAATTTCCTGTGTCTGCATGTTGCTTCTACAGAGAATTCAGGGGAGGACAATATGTGAGAGGTAATCTGTATACATCCCTTCAGATAGTAGCCCCCCTGAAAAGGCTATCGAGACCCAAATTAAAAATTTGGCCCCCCAAAAAAGCAAGACTGGGTAGTACAATATTTACACAAACTCTGCTCAGGAGAGAACTACTAGAGTCCTGTGCAAGGAAAGAACACCAAAATCTGTTCTGACTAGATCAAACAGAAGAAAATATTTCACAGAAGAGCGATATTTTAAGTATGTAAGGTTTTTTTGCCAATACATATGGCAAGAGCCATCACAGTAATTAAAGCTAATTTTGTGGGGGTGAAGAGTCCTCCTTTCACATCCAGCTCCCCTTGCACTGTCCTTCCACCCAAAATCACAGCACTAAGATCACTTAAGAAAAAAGCACTTCTTAAAAGTTACTACATTTTTATATCATTTGATATTATTACGCACCACTAATGTTGCTTTGAAATATTATAATGATATGTATCCTCATGCTTAACTACAGAAATACTTACATAAGTTACATCAATATCATACAGATAATTTATACAGATTATATGAATACTTGGTACCCAGGCTCAAAACCTGCAGATGAAGTTGAAGATAACATGAACAAGGAGATGTCATTGTAAAGCTTCTTGTTTTATAGATACCGGAAAGAAAAGCAAAGGAAAAAGAAAGAAGGGACATGCAGAACAACCTCAATATTAGAATGAAGTAAAAATGAAACAGGTTTTAAAGGTTACCAATAATGTAGATGAGAAGTATTAAATGTAAGAGTTTCTTCTTCTGGACAGTTCTCCAAAATATTTCTTGACACCCCACCCACCTTTCAAAATTATATCCCTAAGTTAATCACTTAGCTCATCCCATGACCTAAGGGAGTTTTTCAGGTGTAAGGTTGTTCATACAAGGCAGTGTCAAGATATACCTGATGAAAATTTTTGGTGGATTTCAAAACATGAGTTAGGACATCAAGTTGGGAAACTCAAGAGAAGATATGTTTAAATTAAGTTTACATCCTTAAATTGAAATGATTTTGCTTCCAGCAATGCTGGTGATCTACAGTTCCTACAGATTGATTTCTTTCTTCCCTCCCTTCCCCCAACATCATCTTTTTCTTCCTCAATTTCACCAATTTTTATAGCTTAAAGGTGAATATACATCCACAGTTAATCTATCCACTTCTGGTTGTCACCATTAAGAAACTTATAGTGTTTTTTCTCAAGTGTCAGATGAAAATACTTCAGAAACCTATAGTAAATGCTGACTTTGTAATACCAGCCAATATAAGTGTCTGTCACAATATAAAAGACCTGACCATCTGAATAACTCAGTCAGCACAGGCCAGAGACATCTAAATAACATAAAAGTCATGAATAATAACAATGTATGATTTTTTTTGTTATTCTGAATAAGATTGCTAACTACGACATGTTTACGTTATCGATTGACTTAGATTTACCTTGAAACCTGAAACAAAGAAAAAGGCAAATACAGAAGCGGGCCAACATTAGTTTTATTGTGGCAAATGCAATTCTAGCTGATGTCCCCAAAACCAAATGCCAAATCGTTTTCTTTAAAACCAGTTGAAACTAATTGTACTCAAAGTATGCAGGAAATTCGTGAACAATTGCTCCTTTATAAAAGAGAATTTCTAGTGATTTCTGACCCCTAGTGCTCAGCCTTTTCACTTGAAGAGGCCTGTTGAAGCAGAGAAAATTACACGCTGCTTTTAAGTGCACAAGCAGAGAATTACAATACATTAGTACATCAGGGCTTTATGTACCTGAAAGCTTAGAAATGTGTTCAGTCCATCCTGAATGAAGTGCTCGTTGGGTTTTCTTCTGTTTTGAGACTTGACTGTTTCAAAAGAGAATTTTATTTAATTGTTCATTTCTCTTTCCAAGCTTGGATGGTGTCTATCATGTCTCATCTCTTCTTTTTTTTCCCTTGCATAATACTGTATATGCACAATGTATGGCTTTTAGGCAGTCCTGCAGTAAGAAATATTCAAATAGAGACTAATGTGACATAAATGATTTTTACTGCAGGAGATTTCTCCAGGAAAAAAAAAAAGGCAAATTCTGTAGCACTCTTCACACAGCTCACATTTGTAGACCGATAGTAATCTTCAGATCTCAACAGTGCAGACTTAAACCTCTGGTTTTTATTTGCATTAGAGACATTGAACAGGAAAAAGCTTGAGGTAATAGAAAAAAAAATAAAAAAAAGAAATGAAAAGTGTCTGTCTCAGAAAGACGAGATTAAATGCAAGAACACTACTGTTGTTTAATATTAACTTTATAGAGAAAATATTTTTCTTACTTCTTTTGTCATGCCACCAAGAAGAATGTATTCTTCATCAGAAGCCTTTTGCAAACAACTGGTTTGCTGTTGAATGTGTGGTTTTAATATCACTGGTCTAGGACTTTCGGTTTAAGATCAGGACCGCCTGGGAATCCAGAGAATGATACATATAGGTAACTCGATGACACCCGACTCGATTTCTTCTTGGCTGTTGTTACTTCTAATCTAACCATTTCAAATCAGAAAATGGTAAGATCAAGCCTGCTCCATCTTCTTTCTTTTTTTTTTTTTCCTTACCACCAACTTTTTCTTTCTCTGCCCTGAATCAAAAGTCCTATTCAGCCCGCAGCCATATGTGAGCAATCAAGAGTTTGACACGGGGTACTAATAACACCTACTCCAGCCATCTACTTCTTAAATTGGAGCATTGCCATTGATGTGTGCTGGCGGTGGCTCTGGCTTATGTAAGTTGCACGTGAGCAGCAGCGGGCACCGCGGGGAGAACGGGGGGCGAGCCCCGGCACTGCGAGGCCAGCGGCCGCGCCAGGCGTCCGGCAAAGGGAGCGAGGCCATCTGAAAACGGAGCGAGGTCAGGGATCACCCCTCAGCCTGATTTCGTAAGTGGCCCTAATGTGCTCCATAAGTATAGATCAGCAAAGAGAGTCTGAGTCAGACCCCAGCTTAACATTTGTTTTCATTTTTCAGTGGCTTCGGAACACACAGGGGTCATTGAACTGCTCGGGCTGGCGCTATTTAGCATTCATGGTCTGGAGGAAAATAAAGTCCTAACCTCTGACCTTTCGTTAGAGTAGAGCACACAAGGGGTGAGAGGTGAGGGGGAAGAAAAAGGGGGGAAAAAAAAGTGTTATTCTCCCTCAGAAAATAAGTGGCTCCTGTTCATGGTGCAGGTCTGGCTTGTCATGAGCACAGGACTGTATTTGCTAATAGAGAAAGTTAGAATGTGCTGTGGTACAGTGAAGTACCACAGGAGATTAATTTTCCATGAGCATAGCTGGAGTAGTCCCTTCCTCTGAGTTTAATACTTGTTGAGAAGAATAGCAGCATGGCCCATCAGGATGAGGGTCCATGCTGGAGACGTGCTCAAGTACAAGATATCTAAGCTTTTAGTTTTACAGACAACTCCCATGTTCCTCAACATTTCATTCTTAAATAGTATTCACTTGATTTACCTTGACCCTTTCCTAAGATTTTTTTTTTCCCCCAAGAAAAATAGTTTGGTTTTTATTTTTCACTCAGATGCATGTGCTCCCTCTGAGAAAGCATGGATTGGTTTCACCCAGCATTATTAAAATAAATACCGTCCATAAATCTCAGTCAGTGCCACATGAAGTTCACTGCCGAGTACTGGAACGAGGTTGTGGGCTTGTGCATCCTTCTGCAAGCCATGAGACGGAAGCAGTTTCAAAGCGCTTCAGGTGCGTTACCCATACCACCTAACTGTTTCAACAAACGGCCTGATTTTCCACCGCTTCCCCCAGTCTGGTAATTGATAGGGATGTAAATTGTCGGTAAACTACAGCTTCTGGCTGCAGCCAAGCGATGTACTTGCTCTTTCCATGGTTTAAACGGCTGCACGCAGAGCGAGGCAGCGCGAGGGACGGGAACAGATCGGCAGGCCAACAAAACAGCTGTGCATCTTATACCTCTCCTATGAACGAACAGAAAAATTAAACCCACATCCCAAAAATATTTTTCAGTGCCGGAGGCTGGCGGGGCCAGCCCTGGAAAGGGCTGCGCTTCTGAAACTTCCCCCCCCCTCCCCCCCGGGGGTTTTCCAGCTCCCTGCTGCTCCCCTCCCCCCTGCGAGCCTTCTGGGCCAGAGAAAGCAAATTCACTCTTCTCTGTACCTGGACGTAGTTAGATATTTAGGCACGACTCCAAGAAGACCGGGGCAGATATCCAGGGGAATTTAAACCTGCAGCATGCTGCTAGAAATCTTTTGCCAAAATGAATCCTGCCTAAAACCCATCAGGATGCCATTCCCGATGGCTTCTGTAATATTTCAGAGCCGTTTCGCATAGGTTTGTGAGGTTGATTTAGTTTAGTGAGAGCTCAAAAAGCCTATGGATTAGGTAGAAATACATAAGACGTGTTTGACAAAAGGGTATTTGGACAGAGATGCAGCTGTAGCTTGCTGGCAAGCTCTTTAGAGATGGAGGGATCTGTGCGTGTTTCCCTGGCCTCATTTGGATCTCTCTCCTTCTACTGATGCAGTTATACTGAATAATCAATATCTTGTCTACAGTATGTATTTTAAAGCACCCAGTCAGCATAGTTTAAAGAAATAGTGTATTTGTTGCGTAACTTACCCATTTAAGATATTCCATTTTAAAAGTTTTTTTTTCAGCTAAATGTGTACGCTGTGTTTGTTAATTATATAGTATTGTTTCCTTTCCTCTTTCGGTGACCAAAGTAATAAGCCAACAGAGAAGAAATTTTGAAATCCATATCTGGGTGTAACATGAAAATTTCGCTCTGGTATGGTCACACTGTTGTATTGTGCAATCAGCAACAAAAGCAAAACAGTGTGATTTATGTAACTATTCCCACTGAGAACTGTGAGTTATAAACACAGAAATGAAATTCTCTGTTTGAATTGTTAATGTCCACAGTCAGGCTACAACTCAGTTGAAATTTGCTGAGGGTGAATAAGGTGGAAGGATTTTATTCTGTGGATTTTCACACTGGGGAACTGGAGTTTGGAAGGCTTTGTTTGAAACAATTTGTTTGAAACCTTCACCGAGAAATTAACTTTGTCTTAGTACAAATATGGGAAACAAATTTTCCTCACCCAGCTATTTCCTGAGCCGTAACCGGGAGCGGAGAAGATCTGTTGAAGGCTGAGATGTGTTTGCATGGGTGTTAAGAGCGGATAACCCACAGCACAGTTGTGGTATCTCCACAAATAGTGGTGAAATTGGTGAGTACGGGGTGTGTACCAAGGAGTTATTCTTAGCCTTGACCCCGAGTTACTTGAGGGTATAACTGAGATACTGCTCAACTTGATGTCAAGGTGTGGCTCCCCAGAGTGAATTTCTGAGGATGCACGCATGCTAATGGAGTTTAACTTGCTGCTGTCAAATCTTTCTAACTACTACAGGGCCACAGACCTGTAGGTGTGAGATGGTACGAGAAGTCAATATTCATGAAAAATGCAAGGTGTAGAGTGAAGAGAGACTTGTGCAGCACTGTAATACAGGAGGGACGCTGTAGGAGCTTGGTCCTGGAGGAAGATATATGAAAGAAACTACAGATAAATGCCTCAGCAACGAGCACTGCTACTGATTAATTCCTGCCCTCCATACCTATATATTCTGTGTCAACCTTTTCTGCCTGCTTTCAACTGGGTTATCACCTATACAAACCTAACAAGCAACACCATTGTTACGCTATATAAATAATTTATATACAAATAATATATAAAGATGGTGTAAAAAAGCAAGAATTGAGATAGAATTTTTTTTGAAGTTTAACCTCACTATTAAAGCAGATGACACATGCTCCTAATTGAGTTTCCAAAAGCACTTTCTTGAAGTCAGCTGTTTCTCCTTAGAAGGAGTTACATTAGGAACAGCTTCTTTGAATCACACCTCGTTATGAACTGTAATTAGCCTTCTCATTATTTAGGGAGGGGAAGCAGGTCCACAACAAGTTTGTCTCCATGGCTGAAAGAAGCTGGATGTGGGATCTTCTGGGCTGAAGTACCTTTCTCCAGTGCTTTGAAGACCACAGTGAGTGCAAGTTACCTTATATTTGCTGTAAGCACACAGACAGCTATCACAGGTCAATCTGAGCTATGTGACTGTGAGTAAAGACAGAACATTTATGGCTCTTTTTGAGGAAAAGAGAAATGTCAGAGGACACTTTTTACTTAGAGGAAAGAAAAACCCAGAAAATTTGGGAAAATTTAAACTACTTGACTTTATTATATGCTTATGAAAATCAAACTTCATTTGAGAGCAAAAAAAAGTCTGCTGAGTTAGCTAGCTAAGTGTATTCAGTAATTTAGAAAATATTAGTATATAAAATAAATGTGTGCTGGTACTTTACTTTTGAATACTAATGGCTGTACCAAATGCTGAAGAAGGCACTTCCCTACACATCAGTGTTCCTGAGTGTATTTGCTACCTGTTGACAGATCAGTAAGACATGAAGTAGAAATTAAATCTTGAAAATAGAAAGCAATAGTGGTGCCAACACCAGGCACAAAACAAGAACCCAAGTGTTTGCAGCTTTCAAAGAAATACCCAAACAGTGAGTGGAGTTGTAGCTCTATAATGCAGATAGGAAATCTCGTTTCCAAAAACAACGATGAAGATGAACATGGGCATCCTTTCCCTAGACAGGCTTAACATCTGCCTGCTCAGGCCCTGCCTCTGCTGGTCCCTGGCTGGGTTCAGCAACCTTTTGGCACGCTTGGTCTTAGTTTCAAAACTGTAGCTTATTTTATCCTCTTGCTCTGAATGGCAGGAACCACTAGGTCAGACCTGTATGTTACAGAAAGATGCTTGTGAGCCTCAGGATTAAACCAAATCAGATTGTCCACACTTGGAAAAGCTGTCAGCCTCAGGAATAACCTCAAACCTGGTCAGGATCGTGTGTCTATACCAGTCAGAAACTTAGCTTAAGGTTTAAGTTTTACATGTCTGCCTTATTTATCCTACCTTACTGGTCCAGATCTTTGCCACAGCCCTAACCTTGCTACAGATTTAAAAATGTTGGAAATGTTGCAAGTTTGGAAAGCAAATATTTTCCTTGGAAACTATGGAGGGGGAAGGGATGGAAGGAGATGTCCAGGAGAATTGTCCATTTAGGGAAAAATTCCAGTATCATTGTAAACACTACTTTAAACATTCTTTCATTGTTCATTCTGACACAGGGTATTTCATATGAAAGCCTCCGTTGTGTTTCCTTTTTTTTTTTTTACCAGACCCAAGGAAAAAACACCCTTCCATTGCTAACTTTTTCTGTATATGTTTCCAAGATTTTTTTTTTTTTCCCCAGGCCCTGAAGTTTCTAAACATGTTTTAGGCCCTAAACTTGCAGATGCGTAGGTTGTACAACATGTGAAAGTCTGAGTCACCTGAGGGAGGGGTTGTACCCACGATGTGCTAAGCCTGTAGGAAGTAAACTCTTCCTTCCTGTGTGAATGTGGGATGGAGCTATCCCAGGCTCTTCCAGGCCTGGAAAACAGACTGGTGTGACCAAAAGCCTTCCTGGATTTCCCCACCCAATTCTGTCAGTTGTTCTGTTCATGGATGTTGCTCCATCCTACCTACTTTCCTTAGAACATCTCAGCTATAAGATCTGAGCACGGCTTTGTGGCAGATGCAAGGGAGAGTTGTTCAGCAAGGGGCGTTTGGCTTGCCCTTCTGTAAGAAGCCAATTGCTGTGGCTGGCTTCCACTGCCTTGGGTTGCTGTTCAACTCCCTACACTTACCTCTAGTTTGAAAACAAAAGCAACAAAAAGAACCTCAAACTAGACAAAAGAACACACACTCCCCTGCCAAACCTCCAGAAATTTAGTAGGACTGTTAGGTATTTGGGGAACGTAGGGGTGCATACTGGTAGGCACCCGTGCATGTGTTCATTACTGTATCTAGCTGTACGTAGCCAGGGAGCACAGCTCACTTGCCCAACAGAAAATGCTCTTGGGTTTTTCTTCACCTGCTATTTAAGGCTCTACCGTATTTTCCTCAACACCTTTCAAAGTTGCCAGTATAATCCTTTACCTGATGACTGATAGCCCTGATTCATGCAGCTGAGATGTGGCCCCGTGCAACTCCTCCTGCTGTCTGAGCATTTCGCTGTGCTGTCAGGGGTTCATGATAATGAAGAGATAGAGGACAGGAACCTGTCAGCCTGCAGGCATGAGCTGTGCTGCAAGCCATCATGCATATGGCATGCTGGAAGCTTCCACACTAGCAGAGGGAGCACTGCTCTCCCCCACTCTAACACACACCCCACACGAATACACACACACAGACATTTAGCTGAGGTGCTAGTTAGTCCTGTAGATAGGGGACAAGAGATATGGTTAAGAATAAACATGTATGTAGCAGAATGCAGCTTGAACTAGTGTGTGCTTAAACATTTTAGGCTTTCTAGTAACATCTCCTGAAAAAAGTGTAGAACCTGAAAGTGGTTTCTACATGTAACTTTATATATTATCATACACTTTTGCTAAGTCAAGGTTTCTATGCTTCCAAAGAAAAATTGATTTATTGATACAAGATTTTTGAAAGCCCAGTACTTCAACAACTGCAATAGAGGAGGGGGGGGGGGGGCCCCACCCACCATTAAAAACATAAAATGATGTTGTTTAACA
>JAOXJM010000012.1:62157415-62171413 GCA_026413425.1 Tringa solitaria | reverse complement strand
CTGCAATCGCGGAGGGGGGGGGGGGAACCAACCACCCTTCAAAACATTATATGATGTTTTGAACGATTACAGACCTAGCTTTCCTGCCTGCATTCCTTTTCTTTTTTTTTTCTTTTTTTTTCTGCGGGGGTTTAGACATTTCCCTGAGAGACACATGGACCAATAAGTCAGAACAATCAAGCCTTTGATGTGGAGGCCGGCCAGTGGAGTGGACCCGCAGTCAGGTTCAAGGAGGCGTTGGGTCAGCTCAGAGCTCCGGGATGGCTCTCGGGGCCTCCCGAGCGCCTGGTAGCCACAGGATGGTATAATTGGCTACAGTATTTCATCAGGGTGCAAATCAAATCATTTGACCGGCAGCAAAGCTCTTTGTTGCCCTCTGCAGGGACAAGAATAAGGAAAGTTATTTGTCAGAGGAAAAGAAAAAGGAAAAATGGAAGGGGGGGGGAAGAAGTGGTTGGAGGAGTCTTGAAAGGCTATACATCCATGGCAGTAAATCATGATGCATTTCTGGTTCTTTAAGAGCCCTTCCATTGTTCAGTGATTTATACAGCAGGCTGTATTTTAAAGAACTGAAGAGTTTAATGCTTTAGAAAGGTGAGGGATTTTTGCTCAATAAAGACGGGTGCGTATACCTTTTTTCATCAGTTTTTATCATTTTTCTGGAGGAGATAGTGTGATGTTTGCCGAAAAGATGATACTTTGGTTATGTATATGTGACTGAAATATATTTTGTCCACCGTGAAGTTATTCATAATTGCTTGATTCCTGCTGCACAAATAAAGATACTTGACTCTGTGAAGCCAGAGCTGGGGGGCAGGGGAGAGAAATAAGTTTTTAAAAAGGCAATTCTGTCTAGAGGATGGCTATAAGGAAGGTTCTTAAAGGAACCTTCTCAGTTTTCTTAAAGGATCTCTAGAAACACAAAGTATTTTATTCTGCTGTGTTATAGGTATTTTTAAATTGCGAAGTAGCTGAAATAACTAAAAGGCAGAAGGAAAATCATTAGGTAGAAAGCAAAAATAGAACCAGAGCTCCATTAGCAAAGTACCTTTCTCTGCTGTCTCAGCTTTTCAAGGCTGATGGGATGACAGCTTCTTGTTCAAGTTTTCACAGATTTCTTTACAGGCGCGTAACCCATGAACTTATGACTGAGAGATATACATTATACATGCATTCATAAATGAACATTGATCAGTCTTTGGAATACTTGATGATGAACTTGTGCTTCTTATGTTCCTTGAATATTAACACCATCTTACAAAATCAAATGTATTCAGATGTACCTTATGTTTTATGGGGTATTTCTGGCTTCCGCCTTTCAAAGACTTCAGAATCGTACAATCTGTGCTGAATAAGGAGATCAGGTGACTACATCCAGGAGCTAGAGTAGAGATTTTATTTCAATTAAACCACCAGGTTTTGTATTTGCCATGTAATTCTGCCCTGGAACATAAGGAGGAAAAAAAAAAATATACTAAATGTTGGGGGGAAAAACCCCTATATCACCAGGCTTGCAGTTTTTTGGCTGATCCTATGCCCCAGCAGAGCTCCCATTGCCGTCAGTGGATGTATACTATGGGAGTAGAAACAAGATGAAGAAGATTTTAGGTCTGTATTTTATGACGTGGCATGTGTCAATGGACAGGCGAGGCTGAAAATGCCCTGGTGTTCACCATAGCTAAGCCTAGGCTGTAGGTGCAGGTGTTCTCCATGCCGCAGGCAGGATGCATCACCCTCTCTCACAGGGTAACCGCTCGTACTGTTCTGGCCACAGTCTCTCTCCTTTCCCACACAAGACAAATGCTCCTCCTGTCCCTCTCTTGAGCAAACCCCTTGAGGTGATCCCTGCTTCCCTGGGGGAGCCGGGGATGGGATGGCAGCCGTTGTGGAGGAGTGTGGAGCTGTGGCTCTGGCAGAGGCTGTACCCCCAGCAGCCACCTTTTGTCTCTCTGCTGGGTTAGGAGTGAGTGTAGCTGAGCCATCTGGGGGGGGGCATTTGCTTCTTGAACAGCTATTCTTGGACTCCTCTGGGAAAAGAGAGCAGGCCAGGCAGGAGTGCTTTATTGGCCACATCTGGCACATTGGCTGCCAGTTAATTCGTAAGTCTAAGAATGGCTCTCTGGCTCAGACCAAAGGGCCTTGTGGAGCAGCCCCCTGTCTCCGGCAGTAGCCAAGGGCAGCCGTGTCAGGAAGGCTACAAGAACAGGCAAGGGTATAGCAATGCTCCCCCCCCCCGGCCTGTGGCTCGGGGGTGTCCTGCAACAGCCACGATGCCTTTGTGCTCGGTAGCCTTTGTTTAACTTTTCTCGCCTTATCTTGTCTAATCACTTCTTGGAGCTGTGCAAGCTTTTGGCATCCACAACGTCCTGTGGTAATGAATTTCCATAGTGTAATGGGTTAAAAGAAGGTCCTTCCTTTTGTTTGTTTTAAACCTGCCACCTGTTAATTTCATTTGAGGTCCCCTAGCTCTCATATTGTGACAGGCAGTGAATGCTCAATCCCTCTGCACCTTCTCTATGGTGTTCTTGATTACACAGAGTAGGTCCCTTCTGACTATTAACTCTTCCTTTTAGAAAAGCTTTCCCTTACCAGGTGGTATGGGCCTTGCAAATGGTCTTAGCCTCACTGATGCAGAAAATGAGGGATGCTTTAAGAATCCAACATGTGCTGCAACATAGCTCCTAAATATTGTCTTTTCTCTTTCTTTAGCAATTTAATCTCATTGTATTCTAGGTAGCATCATGTTGTGAATCTTCTCCTGTCCTGGACTTACTGCTGGCTGATTACAAATACATTATACAAATACAAATGATAACAATAACATGATATATTTACAGAGATGAATAAATATGAACATACACCTCATCTGTCACTACTGTAGCTGATTTCTTTTTCATTCAGGTCACTCTCAGTCACAATAATTAGCATGAAAAAATAATCTTGTTTTGTATTTTTAATATGTGGAACACCTTCAAAGGGGAACACGAATAAAGCTACAATTGCATGCAGTATCTGCTGCAAGGAAAGATTCTTAAGTTTAATGTGTCTTTCATATTTTAAATCAATATGATATGCAGGCCTGCAAGCGATAAGGAGAGGCAAACATGATAAATTATCGGTTATAGAAGGTGAACAAAAATACCAGGACCTAAAAAATTATTGTGGAGATTTGCTGGGAGGGGGAAGGTAGCTGAGTACTTGGCTGGCTCCTTTTCTGCTTAAAACTGTTGCTCAGTCCCTAAAGTTGCCAGCTTGTCTGTTTGATGGCTTGGCAGGGTTCTGTCAGGAAATGTGCAAATTACAGCTTGTGGGGAACAGGGGAAAAATACAGAAACGAGACTAACGTTGAAGAAGAGCATCTAACCTCACAAAATCAGTTTTTAACCTGGAACTGCCAGGCCTGGTTAAGGAGAAGGATTGGTTTCTTGTAACTTTAATCACATTTGAAGTAGTTAGCCTATTAAGCCTCGTTTATTCCATGATTCTATTAGCAGCTTTGATCCACGTCTGCAGCTCTTCCCCACATTAAGGGGTGTATAACGTGTGTGGCTGCCCAAGAAAAGAAGTGGGAGAAAACCCTTTGCACAGCACTGCAATAAAATAGCTGCCTTGCATACAGTTCGGGGAGGTTGATGGGGCACTACCCTGCTCCGACCACACGTGCCCCTGGGAAAATGGCAGCAATCTCTGGGAAGGAGGATCAGCATAGGAAGTAAACACACTGCTTGGCCATGTCTGACAGTCACACCTCTTAAATAACCATCCTGGAAGAACAAAATTTAGTCAGCCGGTGGTCAGGGGAAGCAGAAGGATCCTGGTTTTAGTTGGGCCAGAAATAGTGCAAGAACAGGAATATATGAGGTATTTTGATACTACCGCTGTCCCTTTCAGTCAAAGCCTGGCAGGGCAGAGGTATGGGGAATCTGCAAAAGAAACCAGACTGAACTTTTGATCTAAAAAAAAATATCATCATGTCACTTTGTTAATCCAAAGCCACAGGCTTCAACTTTATAAGGACATTTGTGTTTTTCTTTTTCTGTGGTTAGATTGCCATGTTAGAAATGAAGGGTTCTGCTTACACTATACAAGCTGCAATTTAATACCAATTAAATATTCCATAGATGGTTGAAAAAGTGCTCTGGGTTCAAATTGTCTTGTTTCATGGTGAATATATTTATTTTTATTCTTCATTCAATCACTCAACAGTTCTTAGCCTGTTGTAGCTATGCAAATAACTCTTCTACTGTTCCCCTCAGAGTTTTGCAGGCAATCTAACTGCTAACCCCTTGTGAATGCAAGTACAGATTTATAAGCAGAGGTCTGTAGCAGATAGAGCAGAATCTGGTTCAAGTAACAAATTTGCAAATCAGATTCTGTCTTGCCAACCTGAACACATCCTGACACTGGAGCTCAGGTTTTGTGGGGCAAGAGCGGTGGCAGAACCTGGATCCTTTTTCATGGGGCCTTGTGGCTAAGAACTAATGCACTTCATCAGTAATGAAGCAACATTTTTCTCCTGGGCTTCAAAATGAGTATGAGCTGGTCCTGGCACCCAAAAGCCTACAGTTCTGTTTCTCAGTTACCTCATCTGTAATGTGGATGAATGATACTTATCACCCAAAGGTGCAAAGTCTTTGCTAATAAAAGTGTTTCTCAGCCCAAAGCTGTTGTTCTTCCTCTTGCGTTCTGTCCCATCCAGAGCTCCTTTGTGAAGCTGTGAGTCTGCTGGCAACAGGAATCAAGTCTTATGGCTTGGGAGCTTTTATGATATTCTACAGTACTGTCTACCACTTTTCTCAGCAAATTCAAGAATGGCCTCAGCCCTCTCTTGGCATTCATCTCTCTGTTGTCCTTCAGGTCTTTGACTTCCTTACTCCTTTGCTCTCTTTTTTGTCATTGCATCACCCATATGACTTTTTCTGTTCTTTATTTCCAGCATTCAGTTGTCTTTTGGTGTTTTTTTTTTTCTTTAATTACTTCTGAACTGTAGATTCATATGCGACATTAAAAGCCTGGGAGCTAACCCTTCAAGGTGACAAAGAAAAGCTGGGTGCGTGAGATCAGGGTGGATACCATGAATCCAGAGTATGGACAGAAATCAAACTCTATCTAACTCTTGCATTGAAGCAGAACTATCCCAAGGCAGACTTTTCACCTCCAACCGACGTTAACCTGTTCTTATCAGGCTCTCCTGAACCTACTCTACTTTCACAGAATCCCCACATAGCCCACCCCTCACTGCCCTCATAACTGGAGTTTTTTGCTAGTATCTTCCGTGCAAAGAAAACCAATGCCTCCTTTTAGTCAACTTGAACAACTGATCACCATCTGCTTTACAACATTTCTTTTTTACATGTATGGAGATTTTTCCATCTGCTGTACTCCTACCTAGTTCATGCCTGTTTTCAAAAGATGATGAAGAGACTATTGTTGTACTCTTTCTTATAAAGCAGCATTAGAAAATATCTGTAACATGGAGCTACCACTAGGGGGGATGTTGATAGGGGAGGTGTGGTGGTGGCGCCCATGGGAGTCTCAAATCCTTGGAGAGTTTCTGTGTACTTATTTATCTCTGAGGACCCACATAGAAAATAATTCTTTGAATTAGAATCTTACATACTACTAGTCAGATTGGTCTATTTTTGGTAAATGTTTAATGTCTTGAAGGATTGCGTCTCTATATTCTGCCAGAATTGGTCAATATTGCTATGGCTGTATTACTTTGCATGTAACAGGCTACCATCAGAAAATGCCTACTGTCATAAAGCTGGTAATATGCTCATACTAAATCTGATTATAAAAGTTCCCATCATATTAGTTTGGGGAATATACCTGTTGGTATATTTGCCTTCCTCAGCAGGGCTCGAGAAGATGGAGGCAGACTCTTAGCAGTAGGGAAGAGGAAACTATGGGCATAAGTTAAAATGAGAGAGGTTCAGACTGTATAGTAGGAGAAACTGCTGTCCCATGAAGACAGCCAAGCAGTGGAGCAAAAGCCCAGGAAGACTGTGCAGTCTCCATCCTTGGAGGTTTCCAAGGTGCACTTGGATAAAGTCCAGAGCAACCTGCTCTGATCCTGCAGCTGACTCCGCTTTGGGCAGAAAGTTGGGTTAGAGACACCTGAGGTCCCTTCCAGCCTGAACAGGTCTGTGGTCTTGTGATCCTGTGACTCTTGGACACGAAACCAGGACATATAGACAAATATGACAGAGAAGCAAACGAAGGTTTCTGATCAGTTTAGTGCATCTCTCCTGAGTGATAACTCTTCACTGCTGCCACTGGCTTTCTTCTAGCAAATTAGTCTGTCAGAAAAGCACTGTTGTTTCCCCATACACAAATATTAATGATAGTCATGATTTTTTTTTTTTTTTAAAGAAATGCTTAATTTGGCTCCGGTGCCTTGAATAAGTCCCCATGTCTGCTTGGATGTTCTTGGTCTCTGGTGGTCTTAGGTTTCCTCAGAAGCAGAACAGATCATCTGTCTTCCTGCCTGAATTTCTAGTACCTTCAGTGTTTTCATTTCCTGCTGTTCTGTTGGTGAAAAGATATAGGAAGTTGTCCTGGTTTGAGGTAGAACAGAACCAATTTTCTGTTCAGTAATTTTATTTCTCAGCTAAGCCTCTTCTACCTCTCCGAAATTAACAGCTTATTGTGCAGAAAACTGTTTGCTCTCAGAGTGACAAGACCTGTGTTTATGGTTGATGCCAAGGAACGGTATGCAAAGAGGGTCTTGCTTATACTTATTGCTATAACAACCAGAGTCAGCTAACTTTATTTGCCCCGCTGGAGAGTCAGAAATGGAAAAGCATAGAGGGGTCAGACCTGCAGGGAGAAGCAGACAGGACAGGTGACCCAAACTTGACCAACAGGGTATTCCATCCCATCTGCCCCATGCTCAGTATAAAAGCTGAGAGATCAAAGGGTCAGCCCTCTTTCTTCAATGGCCAATGTCTGAAGAGGACTCTGACTGCCTTTGACCCCAATCTGTGTATTCCTGACTCCAGATCTGGAATCCAATTACCATTCATTGCTGAGTCCAATCTGGGACTTGCTCAGTGCCTGCTGTTGAGGTCATCCTGGGAGCTTGATAAGGTTTTGTATATATTGTATCTATTTCATTATTTCCTTTTCATTTTATTATTAATATTTCATTAAAGTAGATTAGTTCCTTCTAAACACATGAATCTCTTTATCCCTCCTTTCCTCTCCTAGGAGCAAGAGGTGGGGAAGAGCATCATTCATTGGCTGATTCAGCCTAAACCATGGCTGAAGTAAAGTACAACCATTAGATATACCCTAACAGATGCAACTCTGTGTTTATTGACACAGAGATGGGGGTCTAGAGGAGCTGAGAGGGCCCTTCTCTGTGTCTTGTCTACCGTCATTATGATTTACTGTATGTGCCATTGATTTCGGGGGGGGTATCAGATAGCAAATGAAGCCAAAGAATGCATTTGCAGAGCAAGTAGTAGAGATGGGTTAACAAGGAATAAATTTCACTTGTTGCAAGTTCTGGATTCCTTTTTCTATTAACTACCTCAAAAGGCTGGTTGCTGCTGAACACCTTTCGCATTGGCTTGCCAGCTTTCTTACTGGTAACCTATTTACAAGGAGAGCAGCTGGATGCTTTCCCACTCTCAAAGGAGTCACACAGCCATGCTTCTGGTTAGGACGTGCTGTTTTGTAGAGAGCACTGAGCAGAACTGCATTACCTAAGCCTTTGTTTCCGATCAATGGTAAAAGCTTCTGGACTGTCATTTGCTCAAGTTGGTTCTACTTCAAAGAGCTGAATTATGTGTGTGTGTATGCCCAAGCATATAAAACTTATTCTGTAACCACTCTGTGCTGGATGCAAACGCTTCTAGTCTGTTTTGTGCATGCGTGGGCCAGTTGGCAAAGTTTGTCATAGCAGTTTAGCAATCAAAAGTGGCAATTCCTAAACATTGTTCTGTTTTCATAAGTATATTTAAAATTAATGTGGCTTCCAGGGCCAGATGCTGACACTCCTAAGGAGTACTCAAGCAGAACTTCTCTCCTCTTGCAAGTCTGTTTCAGTCAATGAGAGAGTTGCTTGAAGACTAAAAGTTGACTCATGAGTAAAGGCATCAGCATCTGTCCTCAAATTAGCAATAAACAGAGGCAAAAGACAACATATCAGCTAGTATGTTCCCCACATATATATAGTTGTTTACATTTTAGTAAGAGATTGTGTGTTCTAGTAATGACTTTTATTTTTAATTGTTAGCTTTTATTTTTCCCTAGCATTAAAAATAAGCTTTGTCTATAGTACACAGGCAAAATGCCTCAGACTTATTAGACTTGAAATTTGAAAGACTGGTTTTCATTCTTGTGGTAGAAAACTGGCTTCTGCAACACAGAATTTGAGGCTTAAGGTTGGATTTTCCCGAAAGCTTAACCGAAATCTCTGACTGCATCTTAGGTTCATTACTTCTGCAACTTCATCCCTTCTTCCTCCTCCTCAGTGACTCCTTCCCCTCCAGTGTGCGAGTCATAAGTTGATATGGATGATGATAAAGTAGAATACAGAGGTAGGTTTGCTGAATATTAGGCTGAATGTTTCCTCTTATTCATAGACTAAGCTTCATGGAGAGCAGGAGAACCTTGAAGCCTAACAAGTTGTACCTAGTACATGCTTGAGATTCTCATGGCGGCTTTCTGTCTTGTTAGTAGTGCCTAGTGAAACTTATTTTCTTAACCTTCTATAGTCTGAAATGTAATCCTTTAAATGTATGAAGCCTTTTTTTTTTCTGTTGCTTTACAAATGTAGCTTTCCTTATAAATCCCATATCCCATCCACTGTTACAGTTAAGTGGTCTCTGTCTACAGCATATATGCAAGACAAAAGATTATTCTTTTTTAATACAGCATGGAAAATCTTCACAGAAAGCATCTCTCTGGCTTACAAAAGAATGTAACGTGCAGGACCAAACCTGTCAGCTCTCACCTGTTTCAGCTGAGACTTGTTCATTTTCAAACAGCTTTTTACAGCACACTATCTCACTCTAGCAAGGAGCAAATTTCACAGTGTGATTCAGTGAGACTTCTCACTCATTTAACTGTCATCGCATGAGAATTCCTGTCTCGTGAACAGAGGTAACGGGAAGGTGCTGTTTGTGAGATGTCTCAGCTTTATGAGCTGTTCTACATCCAGTGAGGGATCAGGGAAAGTTCTGCTTTCCTGAGAGAAAGAGTATCTGCTCCAAGCCAGCAGGAGCTTCTCCATTTCCAGCAGTAGGCAGAAACACTGTATTCTGGCTGTAAAATAAACACATTTGTAAGAAAACATCCTCACAGTAGTGAAGGTCTCTAGCAGGCTGAGGTCAAAGAAAAGATGGATGATTTTGCCTTTGTTAGTCCTGCATATTCTCTGCTGTCAATGAATGATGTCTTTTGAGCAAAATGTGCTCAAGTCTTTAATCCTGCTGATAAGTATTTAACAGCAAAGGAAATGTTTGTCTATATCGTCCCTATTCTATCTGGAAGAATTGGAGTTGGGTCTGAATCATCACCCAAAAAACCAAGCAATTAAATATCTGCATTTAGTCTAGGATAATAACATACATGCTCTTATATAAAATATTGCAGAAGTCTGTTCATTACAAAAAAGTTTGGGAAAAGTATGTGAGCACATTTTGTTTCAGAAATGACCAACATTACTCACCTGTCATTCGCTGCTTAAAGGTTGGACCTCACTTAAACACAGATGACAAGTGGAATTTGCAATTGCTCTTGGTTCTTCTTGTGCTCTTCATCTACCTCTTCTATATGCAAAGGAATGCAAGTGTGATCCTGAACTCTGCACTCATGTGACAGAGAAGCAAGTGTATGTGCTTTCCTCTCTCATCATAATGCTCCTATGCTGGACTGGTCAGAATTTAACTTTTAGCAAGATCTGCCAAGTAGTTAGTGGCTGGATCAAACTATCTTCCTTTCACCAGTTAATTGGTTCCCTGTGCTTGCCATTTCAGTGAGAACTGTGATTAAATTGGCTGTTTTTAACTGATACCTGGAAGCTTTCTTTAGGAGAATATAGTCTGAAAGTATTTAGAGAAAAGAGGAAGAGCGATGTGTATGGTCACAAATACGACAGACATGCACCTGTAAGTATGTCACGTGGGAGGAATGTCGTCTTCTCCCCAGTGAGAAGGACCCTCATGCCCTGATGTAGCTGAGAATTTATTCCATCATATTGAGAAATCCCCCCAACCAAAACTTCAGCCATCTGTGCTGAAACCAGAAACATAATCAATCCTAGCCAGTAAATCATAGCACCCCAGTGTTTTGGGCAACACAAACTCTTCAGTATGTTAAAACACTATTGGATATTGACAGCAGGGTAGGATTTGTGAGGCATGATCAATCTCTTTCTATTTAAATAGCTGATAAATTACAGTCTGAGGAGTTATGATATGCCTGCTGGTCAAAAGCAGTTGTTTTTTTAACAGATTCCTACACTTTTTGCAGTTGGAGCTTTCAAATCTGAGCAGGAAACGGAGCAGGAATATAAGCTTTTTTTTTTGCAGATTAGATAGGATGGATACTTGTGTTCATACTTTATATTTGCTTTCCTTTATTTCTGATCATATGGCAGGCCACCAGTTTTTGTGTTTTTTCCGAGCTACAACTAAGTACTTTTTTTCCACAGCAGATTGTTCTCACATTTATCTGATTTTTAGTTTTTTCCTTGTCAAATTAGAACTTCTTAGATAGAAAAAAAAAAAAAACCCACATGTTTATTTATCTTGTGTGCTGTTCTCTGTGAGGTAACAATAACAAGTGATGGTTACAAAAATCAGACACGGGTAGCCATACAGTGTCTCAGAGCAGAAAACATACATTCTTCTAGCTGGATGCAAAACACAAGTAAAAAGCCTTATCCTTTCAATTTTTCTGGCTTCTAAATCCCAGCCAAAGGGAGATGTATAGCTCAGCCTGTCCCAGAGCTGCTCACTCTAACTTCGGCTTTCTCTGGTGTTGCAAAGGCAGGGTACCCACTCTTCCTCCATGCAGGACTGCCATCAAGGAACATATCCCATAAATCCCTCAACTGTGTATCTTCACCTGCAGATATGGGATGTTGATGCCGTTGGCTGCCAGGACAAGTTAGAGTAATGTTCAGTTTACTGTGCTTTAGAGGAAAACACTCAAGGAACCTTTCAAGAAAACCATTTCAGGAAAGGTGGTGTAAAACTTCCATTGGAAGCACTGAATTTTGCTCTTCTGGGCAGAAGTGTGCACCTGAAACAGTGCTTGGTTTACCAGTGATAATTTATTAGTTTGACTTTTGGTGGACAAAGGGCGGTATCGTTGCAGGTCCACCTAGAGTTGGCAAAAGGCTCAGATGGTTTACAGGCCTGGCAATGAACATTTTGGGGTGCCAAGGTGGCACACAGCCCTCTTGATAAGCTCAGTGGCTGGTCGGCAGTTTGCATTTGGTGTGTTGATGAACTTAATCCAGCCTATTGTGTCAAATGTACATTGCATTGTGGCAGCCTCTTTTGACAGGTAAATGACTGAAGAGGCAGCAAATTAAACTGTCCTTCAGCCCTTTATGTAGGGGTTCCTGCTGTGCAGTCACTGATGTACATGCTCACAAACATGTCTTAGCCAATATGTGGGACTCCTCTCCGGAGTGGAATCTTAAATCCTTTCTCCGGCGCTGTGCAGATTTGTCTCCCACCGATGAACCAGGCTGACAAAAAGGTTTGAAAGCTTGATTAGACAAGTCTCTGAACGAGGGAGAGAAGAGCAAAGCTACACCCTGGGGACTGGGGAATTGAGGTGGTCAGAATTGTAGAAGGCTGTTCAGGAGGACAGTTAAATTCTGGGCAGGAAAGACAAACATGTCAAACTTTTGGTGTCTCTTCACTTTGGTATTGTGGCTTAAATTGAAACTGAAAAAGTACTAGACTGTAGGAAGGCTGCCCCCACTTTGTTGTGCTCCTTCACAATCTCAAGATGCTTGAAGCAGCTTTGGATCCAGAGTGAGGGATGTGTGGGGGTCGCTCAGCTCAGTCCTCTGCTGTTGCAGGAATGCTTTGTTTCCTGTGCTGGAGATAGTTGTTCTGTGTCTCCAAGGGCCATACATATCTTTTTCATAACCATATCATAGTGCTAGCCCCAACCACCTGCACATGACTAATCTGGACACATGTCTGTCATCTCTAATTTTTCATCTGATTCCATCTCGTAGCAGATATTATTAGCTCTTAAAATGCTTGATTTCATACTTGTATTTCTAACTCTTCTATCTGAAAGGGCAATAAGATCTTCCTTCCTTCCATCTTTCATATTGACAGTTTTCGGTCCTTGTTGATAGCTAATTGTCATTCACTGATTCACACTCCTACTTTTGTACTGATAAATAATAAAAATAAGATCAGTGCCAGACTTGGTCCCTGAGGAGCTCTCCTTGATGAACTAGTTCTCTTGAAGGGGAGTTGTGTGTATCCCAACTGTACTACCCAATGTAACCAAACTTAATCTGCAAATGGCTGGGGAGCCCAGGGCAAAAGTTGGAGCCAGGGGAAGAACAATGTGACTGCCCAGGGAGGTTCACAAGTGAGCAGGAGGGAGCTGTTGAGAGCTGCACCCAGCGCAGCTAGAGAAGACATAGATGAAGAACCAGCACCTCGATAGCAAGCTCCTCCTATCAGGTAAAAGCCCTTTCAGCATCTTTAGAACCATTTGACCATGGAGGCAATGACCCCTTTGCAAGGGGAAACTGCGTTCCTTGCGCTGGGAGACTGCGGGAACACCGGGAACACTGCTGGAGGACATACGCTTCACAGCGCAGGAATGTTTGGCAGTTTTAAAAGTTTCCATGGAGGCAGGTTTTCAGAACAGACACTGCTTTCTGTTGTTCAGGACCCAAACATTGCTGCATTGTACTCTCACAGGAAAACCAGAACGCAACAGAGAGCAGGAGTATGTTTGTTTACCTTATTCTCATTTTCTGAAAACAGAATTGTGCCAAAATAAACAAATGACGAGTAGCTAGCAAGAATTAAAAATATTTTTTTTATAATCTATATATTTTAAAGTGTCAGTGACAAAAGCATCATGTACATATAGGCACACACACCCTTGCTATTTTGGTCTTTTATGTTTTTTATAAGTTTTCTTGAAGGAAGCTATTACCATTAAAAATGTATGAATAATTTTTTACTCTGCTTGAAGAATTTTAATTTGTGTTAAAAAAACCCAAAACTAAAAAACAAAAGAAGAGAAACATATCCTGTATCAAAATGCGTGCTCTCTGTTTCGCCTATTATTTAATCCCACATTTAGTCCCTCAGACCTGTTAAAGTTTATTGTTAACCAAAGTTGCCCCATTTACACTCCAGGACAAATTTCTTTGAAATACAATCCTGAACTTCATCCCAGACTGCAGGAAAACATCCATCCACATCTGAAGAGGATTAAATGCAAGCTCCCCAAAGCCCCGTCTATCTATCAGCAACCCTAAAAAGCCTATCACTATAGTGTCTAGACACCGAGATAACCCTCCTGATGGAAGCAGATGGTAAAGACCTCTCTACATCATGGATTTCCATGAAAGATATAATGATACAAGGTTAGATTAAGAGTCTCTTGGCAAAGCTTTTCATAGGAAAAAGACACTACCATATTTAGATGCACACAACAGGAGGAAGTTAATAGTGTTTTTTTTTTTAAATTCATCCAGGCTGAAAATTGATGAACCTCAGCCTGGACTGTAGCAATAAATGAAGACTAGAAAAAGGAAAAAAGAAAGACAGAAAAAAGGTATGATAGGGACTCCAGAGTAGATTTACATCTCAGGAAATGGAAATCAAGGAAACTGAAGAACTGAAAATGGATGCATTTCCTTGAAATAAACACATATGAGAATGCTTTTACTCCAGTGAAAGAACTCTTCCTGAGTATTCGATGCAAGAGAGGTCAGAGTCTCATTTAAGACTTAGTAAGAATAAAATTTAAAACCTTCATGACCCA
>JAOXJM010000012.1:62109327-62149190 GCA_026413425.1 Tringa solitaria | reverse complement strand
AATCCATTGAGCACCACTCTTTGGGACCTTCCAGTCAGCCAGTGCTTGATCCAGCATGATCCATCCACTTGAACACATACATCATTTTACTGATATGAAGTCTCATATTTCAGCAAAGGAAACCTCTTTATCAATGTAAACTGTTCACAAGATCAGTGTTTTGAACTTGCTTTTGTTTCTTACTCCAAACTGCTTACAATGATGTTTAACTTGACTACATGTTTGGCTCTACTGCTGTCTGGAATGGAGGTGTGGAAGAGCTCATATAATACAACGTGACATTGCTTCTCTGACTTGATGGCTTAAACAGTAAATGTCAATAGAAGTTCCCATAGAAAGGTTATTTTTAAATCCCCATAATAATCTTGTGTAGGAATGGTGGGAACAACCAAACCAATTCATTTTCAGATGGGACTTAATTGCTTGTGAATATAATTGCGTGATGTAGTGGTAGGAGATATGTTGACTCTGTAGTTTCTTCCCAGGACCATGATTTATGTCTTTAACAAGGATCCTAGGATCAAGTTGCTCTCCTCTGCCTTTCTTATGGTCTGTCAGTGATTCTTCAAAGTCCATACTCACAACCCTTTGTTCTAGGAGCCCCTTAGCCTTCACAGCAAGAAGTTGTGAAAAAACATCTTTGTTTTCATATCTGATGACAGGCTGGCTGTTGGGAAATGAAGGTAAAGAAAGGAGAGCTCCATCACTGTCCAATTTGCTTGGTTGCAAGCTTCTTAGCTTCGTGTCGTATTTTAACAAGGATTTATAATGTGCTGACTGGCTAAGGCCTCAGGGTTGCTAGAAGTAAAGGATAGAGGGAGGGAACAAAAGCTGCTAATAGAAATGTAACATTACATTATGATAATTAGCATGAAATGTGAAGATTTTTATAAATTGCTTATCTGTTTTAATTATTCTTGAGACATCTGCAATATTAATGCACGGATAAAGAACAGTTAATTGGAAAATAAATGAGAGATCAAAATGTATTTTCCCCCCTTGTGTATATCAAGGGAAGCCTGAATATTAAATCTTGAACTTCCAAATTCTTGTTATATTGCAGAAATGTGTAAATTAATCAAACATTTATTACATAAACCAAGCCTTGTCAAATCTCAATTCTGATGAATTAACTAGTGAAGGAGTCCTAATGCTGTGAAAACGGTGCAGTTTGTTTCATTTTCTTAAATAATTCCTTTGTCACCATCACCACAGCAAAACATATCTGTAAGCATATCTGTCTCTAAATGACATTTTCCTTATTTTCCTCTCCCTCTGCATGTTTCACAAATGTGAATATGCCATACAGACAACTGCATGTTTTAAGCATGAACAAAACGACTATAGGATGACAGTAATTTCCCATTAAGTCTTCTTGGGAGCCACTACAAAGCAAAACTATATGTATGTTCCCACTGTCTGCATATATTAATGTGTTATGTACGTATATGCGTGCTTGATCATTGGAGAATAAATGCAAAAAAACAATTAACTGTATGGGTAACCAGAGACATAAAATTGAAAAGATAGGAGGAGAATAAAACCTGAGAAATGTAGCAGACACAGAGAGAAACATCTTTAAATCAAAAATAGGACTTAGAGTTTCTGCTCTGCTGCAGTTTCATGTTTATTAAAAGGATTTATCCTGGGATCATCAAGACTGAGGCCACTAGCTGTTCAGTTCTCCTCCATTTATCTTATTGATTTCCAAGTTATGAGGATTACAAAATCTAGTCATGCAAACCCCCCTCCAAAGCATTCTGCAAGCTCCATGAAAAACACATTCTGCAAACAACACAATTCACTCTTCCTTCGCTCTTGCTTCCAACCCTCTCCTCCCCTCTAATTTTTCTTGCACTATAATGAGTACACAGCTAATGCTAATCAGGCAACGTCTCTCTTATATAAACTCTACCATTTCTTCTGTGAATTTATTTCGATTTTTTTATTTTTTTCAGAGCGGGGAGGGTAATACAGAGAAAATCCTCAGAAAAAGTAGAGAGATTAACATACAAATTAATGTATATGCTAACATATGTGGAGCCTATTAACTGCAGGATGTGTAATTGCTAATCACTCAAGTGCATGTTCTGCTTTTCTGACATATCCCTAAGCTTTGTTTTAGAGTCTTCCTTTGTGGATTGTTTTAAAGAAGCAGCCCAGTCACCATGACACTAACTGGTCTTTAAAGAAGGCAGTACATACCATATTTTGGACCAGTAAGTTGACACTGGTCCAGATGTTGAAATTAGAGTTTTTCCTGTATTTCCCTATTTATGGCCTAGCTGCAACATGAGGAATTGCCTTCAGTGAGACTAATGTATCTTGCCCCCCATATGCCTTGGTGGTTTGAGGTTTGATGTAGATGTTTTCCTGTTGACATCAGTGGAGGGCTCCATGAGGTTACAACAGTTTCACCCTCACTGCAGAGACCAGTTGAAATTAGTAGATCTTGTTTCAGACCTTGCTAGAAGGAGATATGTGAGAGTACCAGCCAGGAACAGAGTGAGCTGGATGAGGTAGCAATGGTGTCACATCTGGCTTTTAGAGAGATAGAGGACCTTGTTTGGCCTTGCAGGGCTAAACAGGGACATGCACAGAAGACTGATTGCATACAAAGAAGCTTGCGATTCTGTTGGAGTTGATGGACACTTGCTATGCCTGTGTGTCCAAGGCTGCCACTAGAAGAGCACTCATGGCCAGTTTCTGACCTTCATCTGTCCCAAGTTTGATGTTGCAGCTCACCCAGACCTGCTGATGCACCTTGTGTTCAAATTTCCATTTCCATCAATACCAAATTTTTATCACCAGATACTGTGAGCAGGCCTTGCCTATCTCACAGGTTCCCCAGGCTGCTTTTGTTTACTCGTCTTGTTAAGGACAAATGCAATTATAGCAATCACATTAATAAAATCATGGCTAAAGAAGCAGCATCCCTTAGCTATGGTATAACTGAAACCAATTCTTGTGTGCTGAGTTCTCACCCTGGAAGTGTTAGGGCACGTAAATCCCAACTTTATGACATTATTGTAGCAGGTATTTTGGATTTTATTGGTCAAGCACAAAATTCTGGTTATTTTTATCATTGCTTTTTCTTTTACTTGATACAGTCACTTATGTTGTAAGCTAACACTGGGGGTGGTTTGAATAAGGAGTACTGGTCACGCGTTTAATTTCAGAATAATGAAAGATTTATTATGGGCAATCAAGTAGAATAACTAACTCATATTTACAGATGTTATGTAGCAGGCATTCCTATCTCTAGCATCCCTTTTAAACCCTTATGGATGTGGTGTATACAGGTTTTTTGTGTAGCAGTTTTTTTCATGTAACAAATGGCAAATTCCATAAAGGGACGATTCCCCCAAACTGAAACCTGGTAAAAATAGCTACTTAGACCAGTTCCTAAACGGGACCTTCATTGGTCTTCATTTTCCAGTGTTATATAAAATGGGCCACTTTGTTTTTCAGGTAAGAATAATAGAGCTCCACATCTTATACAAAACTTTAAAATTATATGGAGTGAATGTATTTTCTCCCAGTTTTCTACTACCTGCCCATTTGGGTACATCCTCGGGGTAAGACACACCCTGGACTGGAGCCCCAGGACAGAAGTGAAGTCTGACTCATGGCAAGGGGCTACTTCAGACCCTTGGGAGATGCCCGGGAAGGGAGATAGGACTCCTGTCTGTATTGACAAGATATGAGACCTTCTGTTTAAACTGCTCCCCTGAGCTGGGTTTTGTGTGGGAAGAAACCAGATCAATAAAACAGGAGCACAAAAATCCCCTGTGCACATTGTTTTAACCCGTGGGTGGAATCAACACTTGCAATCTGGCTTCTCCCAACGTGCTTGGTACTAGGGCTTGGAAAGTGGGCAGTGATCAAGGCGGTGGGGTAGAAGGAGAACCCCTCATTCATGGTATTTTTGTATGCCGAATGCATCCATAGGCAGCATTTTTCTGACAGAGGAGTGTGGTTTAATAGGCAGTGCAAGACAGAAGATGCCATATTACAGACCTAATGCAGTGGGGGAGATGCCTTTTGAATATTGTTATTAATTATATCTAAAGCATCTGAGCAAGAAAGCAAAATTAAGATTGCAATTTAATGGAATAGTGAAAGATGCATTACCTAGCTGGATATTTGAATAAAAAATGCAAATAAGTGGGAGATTTGAGCACTGGCTTATGAAACTGTATTCTTCCTCTTTTTCCATGTGGCTACTTTTGGTTTGCCTGTCTGCCTTTTTGCAGGGTTAGCCTAATTATTTTTATTCCCATGGGTAAGATATTGTAAATGCACACAGAGGATATAGCATAGACCGTGTGTGCATTTTTGCATAGAAATATACATGAATTCACTCATGTATACATATGTATGACCTCTTTATATTTGTGTTTATGTGCATACACATACACTCAGTATATCCAATATTTTAAGCCACCAGAGACTTGTTTTAAGCACACATATTTCCAGAATGATTCCTTCATCTATAAGCCACAGCAGTAAGCCTTCCTCTCCCTGCTCTGTTCTGATAAAGCTGCCCTGCCATCGCTGACCTGAAATCTCAGCAAGCTGATGGGTAGATCTTCTTTCTGATATGCATTTTGATGAGGCTTCAGTACAAATCCAATCTGGGTTGCAGGCTAGCTGAGGCATGGCTGGCCTTCTGTTCCTTATTTAACACAACCATATTTTTCTCATTCCATATACCAAATTCTGTTTAAGAGCCTCTGTTCAGGCCTAAATTTGAAAACAAAATATACCTCAGCTGATAAGAGGAATCTGTACAACACAGCAAGTGAACAGAAAAAGCTGCACACGTTTACGGCCGTAATTTAGTACACAGATGGTAACGATAGGAGGTGTTGGTTGCAAAAAATGGGTTGTTCAGGAAGATTTGCTCAGCTGAATTTTGATTTTGTTTCCAGCAGACTTCCTCACATGGTATTGTTTATGCAAATATACCCTCTTTTCAAAAAGCGTCTGGCTTCAGAAAACCCCTGGCAGTAGAGCACAAAAGCTAAGTTGTACAGCAGCTAGCTGAGCTGAAAAGACAGGCTGAATGGAGCAATGGATGCAATATGCAGGCAGCCAGACAAACAGAAGAACCATTCTTTTCTGGGTACCAGTGGTGTGTGGAGAAGGCAGCCTACCCCAGAGGGAGGAAAAAAAGGCCCTGAGAGGGGGTTAGCTGCCCTGCTCCTATAGAAAAAATTAAAAGGCTAAAGGGACCAGAGCCAAGTATTATAGACCAACTATGGTTAGGACATAAAACTGCTTTAACCCACTTTTAGGACCTCTTGTGGTGTTGCTAACTTTGCCAAGGGAAAATTAATTAGAAAGCAAATCTAAGTTGCTTGTAGGTAGGAAAGATGGAAATGAGGAAAGTAAAACAATTCCTACAGTAACTTTCTAACCTCTAGGAAAGAATGAAGAGGTTTTCTTTTTGCTCTTAGCTTTAGTAAATAAGGACACTGGCAAATATTTTTCCAGCAGCAAACACCTGGCTCAAATGCAATCTCTGTACACAAATACAATTACATGCAGTCACATATGGACAGAGAGAGCAAGTGAGCACTAGTTCAAGGATGTCACATTGTGCAATACGTGCACAATAGGAAATACTAATGTTTTTTAATGCAATTTAATATATATATATATATGTACTTTTCACCCAGGAAGTGTTTTATTTCTGCTTGTAATCTAAAGCTTGGTAGAACTCAACTGTTGTGTAGTGAAAGCCCATATATATAGTACTTTTTTATAACTTCAGCATTACCACAATATTTGACAGACACTGGTGTCAGTGTCCAATATCTCTGTCTCCTTAAATATTTGAGATAATACTTCACAAATACCTCTCCCTCCCCCAGTGTTTAAAGAAACAGCTGTTTGTGTTAGTTTTCTAATAGATTCACATTTTGCATATATTTTCCCAAGTGCTGCATATAAGTACAGCAGGTGTGTTTAGCACACAAAACACACACAACCTCAGAAACTTCCAATATCATGTTGTATGCATAACTGCAGATTCAACTGTAGATGCATTAATCTATTTTGCTTGGTGTTTTCAAAGGGTTTCATATGTTATGAAGAAACCATCAGCTCTGTTAAGTGAAATTTTTGTCAGGTCATTCCTAAGTTGAATATATGAATAATGTATTCTTAATTTCAGCATTTCTGGATGCTCATCTTCTAAATGAAAGAACAAGTCTTGAATGGTTGTTTTAAAGGGCAGTCAGAAATAGCGTGAACAGCACAGAGAAAGCTTCTTGAATTGCAGTTTTGCAAAATCTGGTCATTAATTCAACCTTATATCTTATCCTTTTTATGCCAGAAAATCTGAAAACTGAGTACAAGAGAGGATGGCATCATCTGCATTTCAGTGGCCTGCCTTCAATATAAAAGATATCTTCTTATCTCTCTTTTTTGTCCCCCTACAAGAACAGTAGCAGAGACAAGGCTTTTTGGGAGGGTTTGGTGTTAGAGTGAGGGGTTATTTGCCATCTGCCATCAGCTTGTACTTTGCATATCAATAAAAAAATAATAAACTAATTTTGGGCATATATGATACAGTTAATGTGGAAAGCCCATTGTTAGGGGAGGAATAGTATATTCTTATCAGTGGCTTTAAACAGCTATTCATCATTTCTAAAGGGCAATTATTTGGAATCTATTAAACTAGAATTCATAATACCCCTGCATACTGAATTTTAAATAGAAATCTGTATTTAGATGAAGGAATACATTAGTATAAGTCATTAGAGCACTGCAAATCCATGACTTGTTCATTTTTCACTCACTTTTTTTGGAAAGAATATGAAGTATCAAGGATGTGAGAATTGAAAGAAAACGTCACAAAATCTTCCCTTTTGGGGGAGAGTTTTGGATAACAGCATATTCAACAGTTTATTCACTTTGTTTTAGATGTCGCAAATTTCTGCTCAGAAAATAAACTATCCAGGAAAAAAGTTTCAGTAAGCAAACAGAAGATACATAGCTAGCTAAGTAGATAGACAGACTAGATGGGTGTATCTGTTATCTAGCTGTTGGGCAGTCTAGACGTAAAGGACTTGGTTCCAAAATTTTTGCTTAGAATAATAAGAAAACTCATCAAAGGACAGGGGACAGATATTTCTTAACAAATGTTTTCTAACGGGTGTTTCATTTTAATGTGCTGGTTATTCAAAGTTGTTTTTACAAGGCTGGGTATCAGTGAATAAAAATAATTGATTCAGAAAATATAATAGAAAATGATAAGAGGAGTAGAGAATAGGAACTGTTTATCAACTCAGTAAATGCTAATGAATCTTCTACCAGGCGGCTCACAAATAAGTAAAGCAAGGAAAAAATCCAAGACCCAGCAGAGATAAATAGATAAGCTAAAAAATCACCATCACACACTGCACATATTTTCGCAGTAAATCTGGTTTAAGAGATAAAAAAGCATAGCACATGGATATCTTGCATCTGCTTTGGAATTGCGTGAACACCATTTGCTCCAGCAAACACACTGTTAAAACATCACTTCCCACAGGAAGCTGTTCCACACACACATGCACATGCATAGGTCTGTGCACATGCATAGATAGGTGTGTGTACATGCACACACTCGCACTTTTGTACCAAGAAATTTCCCATATGGAGAGTTAGTCTACTGAATTTAATATATAGTAAACAATTAACCAGTAACATGAGAACACGAGCTCCATATCTGCTGTTCTTTAGGATCTTGCTACTCATTAATATATAGCCACAATAAAACGACTGTATGGAAGAAAAGGTCATGCGTCAGCCTGATGCTTTCTTATCTTTGCAAGGATGATGTTGTCATACTGTTTCTGTAGAAACAGAAAGAAATTATACACAAACCAGGAGATGTTAAATAAGCTTTCTGGGCTCCTTGTTGCACCACTGTGGATGAGTAGAGAGGACGGAGGTTGCATATTTCAAGCCATGGGTGGGCACCATCCTCACCAGACCTCCCACAGGGAGAGCAAGACTCCCCCACAGGACCAAGGGACTGCCAGCCCTTGGGAGAATTTTGGTGTAGAGGGTGGAATGGCCTGAAACCGAGGAAAATTTTTCATGTTCCCTGAAAAAACCAAGCAGTTGATTTATGACAAGCTTTTTTATTGCCTTGTTAATATAGCTCTTCGTTATGGCTTTAGAGAGGGAAATTTATTTGTCACTCTGCCTCTGTGGTTTTGGGTTGGGCAGAGGATGCTAGATGCTCTTAAGCAAGAACGCATTTTTGTTACAACGATCTTTTCTGAACTGATTTTCCATGCTGTGGAATGTGGTCTACATTTCTTCTTACTGTAGAAGCAGAAGGCCATTGATGTATTTCTAGGTGAAGAACTGTGTTAGCAGTCTTGCAAGAGCATTCATAAACTAGACTTCAGATAAACTAGATTTCACCAGGTCAGGCCCCCTACAGCTGGGCATGTGCTGTGTTTATCCTGGTTGTGTTGCTATTACTGATGCATGATACATGATTACATGATGCACTAATCCAAGATGAGGCTTGTGTACTCAAGAAACCTGCATGGACTTGGCATAAATGGGTCTCAGAAGTATTTTATGACCCATGTGATCTAGTAGCTATGGTTTGACACCACTTTGTGCTTTTTCAGTTTGATCATGATAATGGGCAAATATACGTTAATAGTCACAGCAAACTCAAAATAATCCAACTACGCTAAAGTTGCAGTGAAATAAATTTAGGTTTAAATTTATTATGTAACATACCCCGCAAACTTGGCATCCCACACCAGGACAGACACAGTTCAAGTGATGTGCAATAATAGCGAAAGTCAAGGAGATTTTTTGAATATATGTGTCTAACTTAAAACTGATGAAAAATCCCTTAGTTTTGACCATGGCTTCTTTAGGTTCCTCCTAATTTGCTGAAAAGAACTCAATTTTAAATAACATCAAGATAATCCAAAACACATTGTTTGGCATAGCAGCAGTTTAAAAAATGGAGCTTCAGTTAAACAGCTTTAGCTGAACAGCTGGGAAGCTTCCTTCCCAGAAAGGGAAAGAAGATTTAAAGGGGAATCTTTGGTCTAAATGACTTACCTGGAAGCCAAGCGACAAGATATTGGATAAAATAATTAAATGTTCTGGGTGAAAAACTACTGAATGGGGTGCTAGCTCCTGCCCTGCTCCAGCAAAGCAGCTGAGTACCTGTTCAACCTGAGAGCACAAGAATGACCTTTGTGTTAAATTGAACTATTCATGTGGCTTAAAGTTAGGCATGTGCATAAGAAGCACTTGCAGAATTGGGTTCAGAGCGCTCATCCCTTTACAAAATCAATCCTGGCACGAGTGGCTTGAGATCAGGTCAATACAATTAGTAGCTCTCAATCCCAATTAGGAAACTTGAATAGAGAACAGTTAAGATTGCAAGAGAATTTACATTCATATTTTAAATGTATGCTTGAAACACATCCAGAGAGCCATGTTCTCCATTAATTGTCATCTTGTTAAGCTTAATACATTAATGATTTCTTCTCTGTCTTGTGCAGTGTTCAGCACATCAGAGAGAATATCACCATAGAACTGTCTACTCCGTCAGCAGTATGAGTTGCAGAATGAATTGCTACTGACTCTAAATTTAGGTATCATGAGAGGATACGCTGAGCAAGTGAAAACGTAGAAGTGAAGTGACATGCCACGGCTTTGTGGATATGCGGATACAAGCAATCACAGCTTAAGAGACACAGGTAAGCTGGTGAATAGACAGAGGTCCTGCACTTAATGACGATTTGTCTGAAGATCAAGGATCTAAATATACCTGATCTAACACAACAAATAATCAAATTGTCAAGTGAACTTGAACACCAGAACAAATTCAAGAAATCTGTAGCAAAAAGAGGCTTCAGAAGATAAATGGCATATACATTTGTACTTAAATGCTAAAGAGTGAAAGGAATTGCTTTCCAGCAGTGGAATATAATAAAAAAGGAATATGCCTTCTCCCTTCTCATGCATTTTTATTCCAGCTCCAGCTAAATTTATGTATGTATATGTGGGTTTTTTTTTTTTTTTTTCCCCAGAGAAATAAGTTATCCTAGTTATGGCACAGTTGAGAGGAATTGGTTTCTTCTGCATTTTACCCAGCTTCATACATAAATCCCTGCCTGCAGATCACACAACATGGAGGACTGGTGAGTGACAGAGGACATTCTCTACCAACAGCAGCATCAGGAGTGGCTGGACTGTGCAGAAAAAGTATTCACTCACTCCCCTCCCTGATTTTGGGGCCTTATTTCTAAAGAGATCATCAAAGGGATTATATGGGTGGAAGAGATGTAAAACTCTACTTAATTTCAAAGAGATGGTATGTTTTAGTAAGCAACCTCCCCCCTTCCCTCCTCCTCCTAACCCATGAAGTGATGGTAAAGCAGCCTGGTAGGCTGCATCCATACTGTGTCATCTCTCAAACCCTTATAAGGAGAAGAAGCTGTGGCATAATTAATACAAGGGATAGTTGAAGATATTATTCATTTGTTAAATTGGAGTATAAACTGCAGTTAAAATATTTTTAGTGCCTGGGTCTTTATCATTGTATAGTCATGATCAGCTATTTTTGGATGAAGTATAGAAAAAGGACTGTAAATCTTCCTGAAATTTACAGTGAAGAGTACAATTCAGCATAGAGTTTTCCCCTGCTCATGGAATTGTAATAATCAATACTGTATTATGCTATTGCTGGAGTGCACAGTGGCATTTAACTGTTTGGTGCAGTAAAGACACTTGGCAGAATAGGGAAGGCTATTCAGGTAATTTCCTCCTAAACTTTTGGGTTCCCTATGGAAGTCCTTTGGGGAGATTGTAGGAAACATTGCTCCGTACATTTCGTTTTTGTTGAAAATTTTAATATATTCATCAGGGGGGAAAATCAACAGAAAGAATATCAAACTTTTGCTAACAAAAGACCAGACAGGTGTTTTTCTCTGTGGATATTGGATATTGATATCATCATATTGGAAGGAACATACATATCATCTTTCAGTTACCACTACCAGCTTAGGTAGTGAAACTGTGCCCACCGTCCTTTTTTGGAAAGCAATGCATAGGTAGTCATCTGTAATGGAAACCAGTGGGAATCTTTGCAAGTGTCTTCACAAAGAGATGGAACAGGCTAATAATGTGTGGTACAAAGCACCTTCTTTCCTTGCTGACTTTGGAAACTTCACTTTAGACCCTTTAAGTGAAAGGATCCTTTATGTGAAAAGCAACTCTGCTGCATTTTTCAAATGAAAAATGTTTGTATGCTTGCATTATGCTAAACCTTGCGTGCAAATCATTACTAAAATGATCACCTGCATAATAGATCTGAGGTGTTTGACTTGCACTGTACTTAAGGAGAACATATTGTTTCCATAGCACAAGCCTTGGTAGGTCACAGGTGTTGTAGGTAAGCCAGAGGAATGTAGAGCTCTTGGGACATATTTTTCCCCAGGAAATCTGGGAGTCCTACCTGAAATTAATGGAGGACAATTCAGAGCAATTGTCAGGCCACTTCTTTTGACTTCATTTTTTTAGAAACACTACAAAGGAACTTCATCCCTTGATACAGGCCAAGTTGGATAGTTTGTGTCGTCACTGAAGTGAGAATAAAGCAAAGCTATCCTTCAAGAAAACGAAGCAAAAGTTGTGGTTGGGTCAATGTATTTCTAAATACATGCAGAAAGACCCAAATCTGTGTTTAGCAGAATGGATCATGGTAGTGTCAATAGCTAAACACCATCTTGGTCTATTTCTTTAATGAGGAAAGTGCTTAGTTATTAAGAGATTTTTATAATTTTATGTGCTTTATCAAAATAAGGTAAATAGGGATTTCAAGTAGTAATTACAGTCATTAAAAAAAAGAAAGGGCAGATCATTCTCTATTCCATGTGTGATAAGAAAACAGAGGCACCTACAAGGAGTTATAACTAGTTACTGTGTAGGAGACACTTGAAATTTTCATGAAGAGCTGTTTGAAAAAACAATGAAGACAGGCAGATAAAATCCCCCATTATTAACTAATGTAGTCATATGAATTTCAGCATGCAGCATGCACGCTACAGATAGTCACGGTTTATTGTAACAGTGAATTAATAAAATTGTCACAATGGATAACATCACATATTCTGGCTACCTGAGTGAACAGGAAGTCCATTGGGGTTTCACAGTAACGGCAGCTTTAAAATAAAATACTATAAATTAACAAAACACCAAGAAAAACCAAACCCTAAGCAGAAAAACCAAACCCACTACCATCAAGATAAATTCTTTCTTGAGTGGTGAGCAGTGTAACCTTGGTCTACTGCAACAGATGAAGGAGCACTCTGAGCACATTGCCTGTTTGTAGGAGTTACATTCTTTGTACGTACTTCATAGTCGATTTTAATCTTGCTGATTGAATTTAGGGTGAATATTAAAAAGCAAGCTCATCACCTTCTATGCACTTGATGTTTCAGCAGAAGGGGCACTAGCTAGTCCATATCTCCTCCTCCTCCAATAAGATAAAAATTCACCAGGCCACTCCATGGGCTTTAGCTTCTCATCAGTGCCTACGAAACTTAGCACCATTTAGTTTGTCTTTCCTCATCACCCCCAAAATAGATCTTCCAAATCTGTATCTACAATAATGCATGCCATCTTTCAAAGATACAGATATTCTTTCAAATATAAAAAATATTGTTTCTCTAAGAAGAGCCTAGATTCACCTCTACCACTTACAAATTAGTGACAAAGTTATTTAATTTAAGTGAGTTTAAGGAATGTTTAGCCAACTGAGGGATTTGGAATACACACCAAACTTTTACAGATTCTTTTCAGATCTGGAAGAAAAGCAGGATTTTTCACTTTCTTTTAGAAAAAAAAAACTACAGTTAACCCAATACAATGTTAAGAAACAATCATAAATTCAGTAAATTCAGTATGTAAACCAACAATATAAAAGAATTGAAATAATCAAATTCTGTGGGTTTTGAAATACAATGCCCCCTTCTAAAATATTTTGTAATTACAGAACTAATTTGATGGGTTGAAGTGGGTAAGTAGTAATATCACTTTACACATTTCTAAAAATGAACTCACTATTCTCATTGACAGAAAATATTTCATATAAAACCTTCTGAACCACATCCTCCAGTCTTATGCTTTTTCTATACCAGACCTCAAAAGTCTTCTTTTTCTGTACAGTTTCAGTGGTTTTCTTTTCTGAACCTCATGTCTCTAATTCACATCATCTTTTAATAACACTGAATTTGATCCAGTATTACTCAGGCTACTTTACAACTAACACTCTTTTTTACTTTTAATAGTAAATAAAATGTGTCCCTTTCCCTGTGAAACACATGAATTATGCATTTCCCATTGTTTTTTTTTCTTTGTGGAAAACTTTATGAAAAAATTTAATTCCTATGAATATCTTGACTTCATTGCATTAAAAAACACTATTCGTTTAGGTAATAGAATCAGCAGCACAGAATTAAGAATATTCCCCATAGAAATCATTTACTTTCATTGCACTGAAGAAAAAACAAAATCATCCAGCCCCTTCACTGCCAAGGGTGCTTGCAATCTCCAAAGACTCTTTTTATTAATAATTTTCAAACTCTGACAAAGACTGCAAGTTCCCTTAGTGTTCTTTAGTAAATTATACATTATTTTTCTTTTCAGAAGATCCAGATTATATTCATAGGTGTTTTAAGTATATTATATCCATGTGAAATTATATGGCCATTAAAGATGGTCAAAGAATGCAAACACGTTGGGTAAACAAATTCATGTAATCCCTATTGATGGGGCAAAGTACAGTGGATTTTTTAAATCTGAATTTACCTTTTGTGCCCTGTGCACAGCATGTGAGACCCCCTGCATACAGCCACAAATGAAATAGTTGTATTATAGCTGACAATTTATGCAAAATTCGCAAAACCAACAAGCTGTATATCCATTGATTTGCTTGTTTATTTATTTCAAGACTTTTTACTGAAGATTTACCAGTTTGCCCATAAGCCCAGCTGGATACTGAGCAACACTCAAGTGTACTTTTCCACGATGTGGTACAACCTTTGTAATACTGTCTATTATAATAATAATTATTATTATTGATGTTCAGAAAAGCCTGTATTGTATTTTGGTAGCAAACAATTTGTTCTGCAGTCTGCCTTTTAATTGAAATATTCACAAACAGCAAATAATAACCATCCCAATGAGGCCAAGTAAACCTAACACAAATGAAAGGATGTAAACAGCTGCCGTCTTTATTTATGTCTTTCAGAGAATCTATAACTGTCATCGGGCATATAGCGCTTCTGTTTAACTGGTTGGCTGAGAAGGCAACCAAACATCTACATGGTCCTGAGGTATGATGGTGTCTAATTTGAAGGCAAGGCCATATCAAAAAGAAATCTCCCATTGCATGGGGAATTTGAAAGCAACAGATGGTGCTACAGGATACTGTTAATACTTACTGTGAAAATGATTAAGGTTACAGTTAATTATTTCACCTTGTGGCATACCTGTAAATATTTTAGTAACTACCTGAATGAAGTGTTCAATTTAAGCAATATTTCCATTAGTTTCTGTCAATGAAACTCCATGCACAGCTGATCCCCAACACACTTGAAAAACATGTGTCTGTACTTAGGGAGCTGAGGTGCAATGCCTAGCAGCTGTGCTCAGCTCTGCCTGTTACATATTTGAGCAGTAGCCCTATGCCCATTGTGGCTGCCCAGAGGAACAGAATGCCTGACTGCGTTGGGTCTATCCTTGGGACAAGTGTGGCCAGGGTCCACTTGCGTGAACCCTTCCCTTAGTGCAGTTATGGAGAATATCATTCCATCTTTGCCTACGATTAATGCTCATGGACTCCTAATACACGCTGCATACAACTCATATAAACCAAACATTAGTAGCCTGAGAATAAGCATCTCCCTCACTGTCAGTATCGTCCATTAGCATGTGGCCTGACAAGCATGAATCCAAGATGTTCTTCAACTTTATGGTCAACTCCTGGTGAGTTTAGGCAGCTCAGAATTTGTTCATGCTGCCTTCAAGATTGCTTTCACAATAAATAATGTCCACAGGCAGTCGCCCTGTTGTCTGCCACGTGGTAAGCAGTGCCTATGAGGAAAATGGTAAAACATTCATTATGAATACATCTAGGAAAACAGTCTCTGGAAGCCTGTCCTGCAGATCAGCTCTGAAATTGTGTGTGCTGTTAGCTAGCATGCTTCCATGTCTGTATGCATTTGTAAATACAACTTCCTCTATTTATATATAATGAACGTGATTCAGTTTGCCTTTGGCCTGCCTTAAAAAAATTAAAAACCATTGGTTCTCCAAGATTTGGTAGTCTGGCTGTCAGATTCACCTGCATAAAACACTGAGCATCTTGCATTCTCTTAAAATTCTGAACTGATGGTTGGATATTATCTTTTTTTATAGCAACAAAGTGATGAGTAGATATGAGAAAGGGAGGCAGAAGCTAATGTGTACCTTCCATTTCACTGGTTGGTTGTCATAGTGCCTAGACATGAGAACTGAGACCCCAGAGACTCCTTGTCCCTGCTGCAGCAAACACTAAAGGATGAGGAAGAAAGAAAGGAAGCAAAGATGGAATGATAAATTAGACTAGGGGAAAAAACAAAAGGGAAGACAGTCAAGAGAGGGAGAGAGAGGGGAAGGAGCAGAGATGGCAAATGACAATGTGTGGTCAAGTTCTTATAATACAAAACAAAACACAGACTTGTGGTGTAAAGCGTACACATAAAGGATCTGAATTTAGTTTTCCAGACCTATTTAATTTTTTATTGTTTTAAATGTCGGTACTTTGAAACGTCAGTGCTTGCTGTTTAATCTTACTTTAATGCAATCTTTGTAGCAAGTATACCGTATAAACTGAAGTGTTACCCAGCAAAAGTCTTTGCCAGATCCTGAACTGAACATTTCTGCAGTTCTAAATGATCTCCTGGTTCAGATAGTTCAAAACATCGATCTGTACGACTGATGTTTAGGTAATTATAAAAGGAGATGGAACAGGTTGATTATAGAGGTATCTGGGGGGCTGAAATACAGACTAAGTCCTCACTGACTCACTCCATCTGTTGGTGAACAATAACAAGAATGTAGTTTTTCAGTCAAATACAATGAAGTATAAAAGCAAATATATTCACTTATCATGGATAGAATAAAATAATTTATTGCATTGCACAAATAATAGCATCTCAGTTGTTATAATAGTAACACCCACAATGGAACCAAACTCCCACCATTAAAAAAATAGTTTTTTTTTCTCTTAAGATATATCTCCTCTCTTCAGCATTTATCTTTCAGCAGCTGTCTATTATCAAGTCACAACGTTCAATTTCATCGACATTATCTCCTAAATTGAATCATAAATGTGGGAGAGATCTGTAACATAATAGGCAAATTGGGTGTTACTCTGAATGAAGCGGAATTTCAGTTCCTGTCTTTGCTGATGGTTTTGTTTGTTAAAAAGGAAATGCTGTTCATGTATAAATGCACTCATCTTATGAAAGGTTCCAAGCCCCAGGTGTTCCTATGGCCACCTAAATACTTTTAGTTCAGGACACCGCCAGGTTATGACTAAAACATTTCTCTCAGTGTTGCATCAGGACCTACTTTAAATACCTCCAGGGATGGTGACTCAAACACTTCCCTGTGCAGCCTGTTCCAATGTTTGATAACTCTTTCAGTGAAGAAATTTTTCCTAATATCCCATACAAACCTCCTCTGGTGCAACTTGAGACCGTTTCCTCTTGTCCTATCACTTGTGACCTGAGTGAAGAGACTGACATCCACCTCACTACAACCTTCTTTCAGGTAGCTGTAGAGAGTGATAAGGTTTCCCCTCAGCCTCCTTTTCTTCAGTCTACACAACCCCTGTTCCATCAGCCATTCCTCATAAGACTTGTGCTCTAGAACCTTCACCAGCTTTGTTGCCCTTCTCTGAACATGCTCCAATCTCTCCAGTATTAGAGACCCAAATATTTTTCTTTGTAACTGCCAGATTTAATCCAGTGACCACAGATATGTTCTTGGAGACGCATAGCCTTGCTTTTCCTTTAGGACCTTCAATATACTGTCATTTGATTAGAATGTTCTGGTGAGTGAATTTTAGCTACTGAGTTTTTGGCAGCTCTAAGCCTCTTGTCATCTGAGTTTATGGCTGCGATGTTTCCTCTGTCCCTATTTCTAGCTGAAAGCTACGTACTGCACTCGACATTGCTCTTCAGTTGGGGCAAGTTTCTTCAGAGCATACCATAAAGTCAAAACTTGCCTTGTCCTTCCACTGTACCTTCTGCTTGTTGATGGCATTGTAGCATGAACATATTTGGTACAAGCACTAAGGGGCTTATTGCTGGGAATAAAAGAAAAGGAGGTGATCCACACAACAGAGTGGACATGTGCAACTCATAGCCAAAGGATGTTATGAATGCTAGAAGTTTAAAAGGAAGGGAATAATAGACAAGTTTTTGCAGCAGAAATCTATTGAAGTTTATCAAAGACAAACCTTAGTTCAATTCAGAGTTGAAAATATTTAGCAGATGAGAGACTAATCATGAAGAGCATTATGTGTGGTCACTCTCTTCTCATGTTTCCTATACACCTCTTTGTGCCAAATGCTGGAGACTATATGACCCCCTGATTTACCTGCTACAGCTATTGATAGTTTCCTTGGTACCAATAGATAATGATTAACTAGCACTGTTAATAACCAAAATTCAATTATTAATCTGATAAAGAAAATATTATCCTGTAAAAGCTCTTCATTCATTTCACATTATGCCTTGAAAAGATAGCTGCAAAACTCCACCTTATCTATAGCATGCCCCTTATTGCTAATATTATAACATTATTACACAATTCTACAGGTAGTCTTCTATATTTCCCACTATGCCTGCAAGTGGTACCATACTCCCACCTGTGTCACAACCTCAGAGTGAGGCATAAAGGAAAATCTGGGTGCACAGCCTTTAGTCTTTCTAAGGAAAATGGAGGAAGCAAGGAAGCTCTGTTTCCACCATTGTGCCATTTTATAAATCCCTTTTAACAGCTAAGCTAGAACTAAACTGCCACAGAAATCATAGAAGATGCAAAACTGATTTGTAAATAAATTAAAATGATTTTGTTTTGGGTACAGGCGCAGCTGAGATCTTCAACAGGTTCACCTCCCTGGAAGGAAAAATACAGCATGGAGTGAGTAACATGCACTCAGCAAAAGTTTTCACCACATGAGTGGTGTTGAAGATTTGGGGCAGGGGACAGACTGTAGTTGGAAGTTTTTCCTGTTTCTTGAGTGCTGAATTTCAGTCTAGTCTCTTAAGCATGATTTCTGCACACGTACATACAGAAATCTAGACCCCAGATATGAAAAATAATACCAAAACTTGCTTGGTGGACATAAAGAATTACTCTATGCCAAGATGGCTACTGAGAAACCATACTCACAAAAAAATGCTAACTTTCATTTAGATTATTTGTAATGTACACCAACTTTCAGTCCTCTTCTGTTTTACCAAAGAAGGCTGCTTTGGCTAAGACTTCAGTGTGGCTGGAGAAACCAACCTGCAGGAACATGGCTGTGACATGGCTTGTTCTCACTGCCAGCTTGTTCTTGTGATTGTTGTCCCAGTGCTCTCACAGCCTCAGCTGCAGGCATCTATCCTTTGATAAGTGGGTTTTAGAAAACCATTATTTTAGGTAATGTTTCCAGTAATCCTGGACATTAACTGTCTGGCTAGTCTGACCTCTCTGTGCTTGATGAAGGCATAATTTCAACCCCTATTTATTTTCCAGGTATAAAATGACATGTTTCTGAATCTGTAATCCCTTAATGTAGTATGACACGGGAAAAGAGAGGCCAATAGGATGTCCACTGCCTCTTACATGTTACAAAGCACAGGTCTTCACAGGGACAAGTGACAAGCAACCAGGTTTAAATATGCTGCAGGGCACCTCTTAACCTCCGTTTTAAATTCAGCCTTCTTCACTACCTTCACTGCTGAAGAAAAGCCAGGAGGTGGAAGGTATGTGAAAGTCAAACACAATTTTTTCCCCTCTGTGAAAGAAGTCAGAAGCTGTGTGCAGTTGTTATAGTACCTCTGGTCTCCAGTTACACTTCCCATTTTCTCATACCCTAGGGACTGCCTTAACCACCTTCTGTGAAAAAGAGTCTTTAGAGAAAGCATCACCACCTCCAGCCCGTTGCTGTAAAGAAAAACTGCCCTCCAAAGGCTGAGAGGCTGCTCCCATATCCTCTGATGAGTGGATTAGCCGGCATGGTTAAGCAGGTGAGATGAGTGACCTGGGAAAATAATTCGGCTTTTTGTGGGATGCCAGATTTGGGATGAGAGCTTTCTGTCTGGGGTGAATGTCATTACTCTAGCTATTTTCAAAATACCCCCTTGCCTTTCTTTAAAATGGAGCATATCAAATTTCGAATCAGATTGGCATGTAGGAAAAAATGCAGTTACACTTTTTATTATAAATAAGAAGATATATCCTTTATATTTTCTTCAAGTTCACTATAGGCCCAAAGTTCTGCTGGCCCTTAACCCTTGCATCCACAGAGGAGAGTGTAAAAACTTGTTTTCTGCAAGGAAAGGAGATGGAGCTAGAGCTTAATGCTGCTGTTTAGCAAGACAAACTGTACCAGCACTCCAGATGTGCTTCCCAGACTCTGGAAAACAGCAGCTGACATTGGAGTATTAAACTACTACCTCAAAATTAAAGAAGCTTTGCTCTTATTTAGCTGCTCTGCACAAAATCTGGCTTTATGCTTACATGTTTTGCAGCTGAGCAAGGTCTCATATATGGAGATGGAATTCCTCCTGCTCAGAGCTCATCGTAGACTTGGGGCTTCTGTTATTGCATTCGTAGACATATTGGCTCCAGGCCTGCTCACAAGGGTGGTAAAATGCCTGAAGGTTCCAGCAGGAGCAGAATCAGACCAACTGTAAGAGCTAGATGGCTAAAAGCAAAATAAGCCACCCTCCATCCCCTAGAAAAGCAGTGTAGGATATACCATGCAAAGTGTCAATAAAAAATACAAAACGGTGATTAGTTTTCCACATAAACATTTCATCGCATTCTTTCTGAACACCAATCACTGTGACAGTCCATGACAATATAAACGATGACATGACTGAGGTGCTCTAATCCATCCAGCTTGTGTTGCTATACTTGTCAATAAAAAAAACCACCTCCATAAAATCTCTAACCAAAACAAAACTCCACTATCCCACATATGTTACCAATGCTTTCTAAAAATGGCCATTCAACAAGCTAGGCTCCATACCACGACTTCAAATTAAACCATATGTTCATTTATAAAATGAAAAACTTCTGGGTTGAATGAGCCTTGGAGATGGAAATCATGGTTTCCAGAAGGATTTTCTCTGGGGGAAACCTTGGCATAATCTGTATGGCCATCATACAAGTCGCTGGACACCTATGATACTGTACCATGAATGCTGGCTTCCTCATAAAGGTCCTCTGTTTTGCAAAGAAGGGCTCAGTATGCGGACTGATGGCTTGATTTTTTCCATTTTGACATTTGTTAAAAACAAGCTACAACATAATCAGTCTCAGAAACTTTGCGGGCATTGTGCAGAAAACCTCTGGCATTCCCAGCCTGAAGCTCACACCTTTCACCGAGGTCCACACTAACCCTGCCTGTGAGAGGAGATAGTGGAAAGTGGTGCTTTTCCTAAAAAAAGGTCAGTCAGTTTAAAGACAAAACTTTCATTATATTTATTTCTTTAATAAATAATAATAATAAAACCCATGTGGAATTACATGGAAGGTAAATCAACAAACAGTAATTTAAATGGTATACTAGGTTGGTCCCCACAGCTGTCCTCTAAATTGTATATACTTTAAGGTCCATATGAGTTAAGGGAGGGACATTTCTCTTTCTGCCACCTTGATTTCACTGAAAGTCGAACTGGGGCCAGACCCACAAAGCAACCAAGGTTGTCCTGGTGTGGAAGCCAGCACAAAGTTTGGCTAGCGTGGGGGAGGAGGTAAAACAATGTGAGTAGTGGGATTATGCAGTGCATGGATGGCCTGATGAGGTTGACCCCTTTTTGTTACCCTTCTCCTAGGCCTTCTAGCCCTTCATATCCCCATCCCAGGGCCTATTCACACCACATCAGCATCACTCTCCTCGTCCCCAACTCATAACACAGGGCAAGCTCTGAAAAGGTGAACAACATGTCAGAGAACAGAGGTAGAAGGACACTGAGGAAGAATAGCACTGAGCAGACCTGGGCTGGACTTCACAGGGTGACACTACAGCAGCGTCACAGACACTGAGATCACACTGATATTTAGGTTTGGCCTCACTTGAATCTACAGTTAGAGTCACAACACAGCAGTGGTATGAAGATAACACATACTCAGGCTGAAGGATAGAGCAAAAGCTCCTTGCATCTTACAAAGGTTATTCTAGGCACTTTGGGGCCATCTTTAGCAGTGATAATAAATTCCTTTTTCATGACAACTGCTCCCTACTTCATAGCACGATGTGATACCCTTCCAGAATATTATCCATAATGTTCGAACAAAAATGGATTGCAGCTGTCATTGCTATATGCTTCAAAAGTTTGAAGGTGGTGCAAAATATCGTCACCTTCATACTTTTCACTTTGAACAAGCCATTTAATGAGATGGCAAATGCTGTGGGATGTGAATGTCCTTGTAGCACACCCTCTTAGCACACCCCTTGCTTAGCTAAAACCTTCTACTACCTCTGAATTTCCTTAGCCCCAGGGCTGCTCTAATTTCCAACTGGCTGCTCGTGACCTCAGAGGCCTGTTCTTCTTGTTGGGTTCTGCTGGAGACAGCACATCCACACCCTGTACTTCAGACTGGGAGCTTGGGTTGCTCAGGAATTAAGATGACAGCCCTGTAATGTACATAGATTATGTAGCCTTGATAAAAAAACCAGGGTAATCACACGCCTATACCAGGAGGATAAAATGCCGAGCGTAGGTGAAAAGCAGAGGCTGTGCTGCTGCAGCCCTCAGGCTGGATAGATAGGGCAGGGAGCAGGAGAGGCACGGCGAGGACCGAACATCAGCCTCCGCGTGAGTTGTTTACTTGCTGGCCGAGGCTAGAGCATGGCGGTAGGAAACAGGTTCGATTTTTTAAAATAAAGCCCGCCTGACCCCTCCACGGGGTGAAGTTTCCTCACCCTCCATCACGTGGCTCAGGTTCACCCCGGGACCGCGGCTGACTCACCGTCTGGGAATTTAGAGTAGGCATGGCCTTTGTAAAAAAGCTGCGCTAAAAACTTGCTGTGCAAGATAAACAAGGAAAACACGGCTCCTTGGCACACAGGCGGTTCAGATGTTGACCATTGTGTTCTCCTGGAGTTAATCATCACAGGCCAGGCTCGCCTCTGCAGCCGGAGGTGAGCAGCGGCCGCCCGCTCAGTGCTAAGGAAGCAGGTGCAGCAACAGCTCATTGTTATAACAGTGTTTGGAAAATTGGAAAACCTGATATTTTTTCCCCCCCTCCCCCTGCATGGGGAAGCGAGGCCGAAGCTGGGCGATGCTGGTGCAGGTGGCATGGCCGGAGGTTGGGGAGGGCAGGGGCAACCGTGTGTGGCTGCCTCACTTAGAGACCCCATATTTTCCCTTGCACCTGTATTCTTCCTCGCTGCCTTGGAGTCTGACCTTGGTTCCTTTTGGAGGAACAGGCCCTCTGCCCAGCCCAGTCAACCATGTCTGCCAACTTGGGGCCACCACCATGGTGATTAGCCCTTACACTAACTACAGGATCAACAGCTGGTGTATTCCCCAAAAGGTACCTTTAGGAGATGCTCAGACAGAAAAGCCTCCCTGGGCAGTAAGCCAGCCGCAGGGCAGGGTCTCTGAGCTGCCTGCCTTCCAGAAGCTGCTTGTGTGCACCTACCACCAGGTAGAGCCCAGCACGCTGACATTTGGGCACCTTCACCCAGGAGACAAGACTTCTTGCTTCATTTCTCCTCCCCCTCCATTCATCAGGCCTTTCACACAACGCAGCTGATTGCAGTCAGCTTATTAGACCACAGCTTGTTTGCTGCTTTTTGCAGCACTGGTTACTGGGGGTGTGGGGTGCAGGCTTGTCAGCAGGAGACCTTCCAGGGCTCTTGAGCCAAGTCTGCAGATGCTGAAGGTGAGGATAATCTGTTAGCTGCTCTTTGGCCTACATGAAACGAGCATGTTTGAATTTCATCATCATTTCTAAGGGAAAGATGGGTGTGTTATGTTAATTGCTACTGCTTTGGCTAACCTAGCTGGCAGTGGTTTAGGGAAGTCCTGGGGGACTGGACTCACACAAGGATGAAAAGGCAGGACAAAGATGTATGTTGATGACACTGATAACCCATTCTGATCCTGTTCTGAGGTTGTAGGAAGGGCTTCATTTCCCAAAGCTGCTCTTCTTGCGCTTCTCTGGAATAGCAATGTTTTAAGGAGGAGAAAAGAACACAACAGCAAGATAGCTTTTCAGTCTTTTATAGATTTTTAGCTCTTATCTAAATAATTTGCTACTAAGTCTTCTTTGTCCTTGCTTCCTTGCCAAGTTAATAAAGGGCGTGCACGTGTACACACACGCGCACACATTTGTACTAGGGGGATTTCTGGAAAACTTAGCATGTGTAACTGAAGGAATAAAAGTATATATTAACTTCAAAAGCTTTTGGGGTTGGGATTGTAAAAATAGTTTATTTGGAGGGTAAGTCCTTCAAGCAACTCTCCTCACAGTAAGTCAAGAAAAAGCAAAGATAGGAAGAAAGCATTTATTTTGACCCGAATTCTTTACATAAGGCTTTAATCTCTGTGATTATACAAAAGTGGGGGACAGTGCAGTGCCTTAGTAAATAAGAGAATAAATGTCAGAGATGAAAGTGGTAGGTTGGAAGATTAATACACAACTGTGTGCCGAACATCATTGTTCAGGAATCGAAAAAACCTGCATGGAGTAGTGCTCTAGGATTTTTCTGTTGTCTTTAATGGAAGAAGATGTGGAACTTTTTCTGATTAGTTTCTTGCTGTATTCTCCCAGGTGTCTGTACTCTCAGCTCTTTTCTGAGAGTCCATCTCACTGTAAGTTCTTCAGAGACGTTTAGGTGGTTTAGGACAGGAAAACCATGGAGCACAGAAGCAAGGAACCTGACCATATTTCATGTGGTTAAATGCAATGTGAGAAAAGGTAGATTTTCTGTTAGATGCAAATTTTCAGAGCTGCCCAGTGCCAGAATCTTCAGCCAATTTAGCAACACTGTGAATGCTTAAAGTCCCTCAGGATTTGGCAACCAATTTTTTTTGAGCTTTTTTTTTTTTTTATTTTTTTGTGCAGTGTGAAGGTCATTAACTTCATTTTCCAGGAGTGGATTTTCCTTCTCCCAACCCATGTTGATTGAAGTGTCTCCTTTTAGACAAACTCCAGTCCAGGGTGAGGCTTGTTTACTGAAATAAGTTAAACAAATCTTTTGTTTTCAATGCACAGCCAGTTAAGCAATTGGAATTTTATTGCGAAGTGTCCCAAATTCAGTTAAAAAGATAGTGAACATTGTTAACAGGCTAGGATCACTAGACAGGCTTTTTAAGGTAAAATTTGTTTAAACGTAGGGAAGGCTGAGAGTCTAATCCTTGGGATGTCTTTCTAGGTGCAAATCGAAGATTGAAACTGGACTCCTTCTGTCCTGCTGGTTTTTTTTAATATGAGGTTGTGCAGCCCCAGACTGAGGGAAGTAGATGGCCTGGTTTTGTAATGGAGTTCTGCAGTTGTTCTTTCCTTCTTCTTTGACAGAAATTGCACAACCTTCTGAAGGAAATCTGATTCTTATATTTTGATAAAGAAACATCTGAAGAACATGAGCTTATAACAGAGAAGAGAGTAGGGTGCAAATGTAGATCTGATGAAGATTTGGCAGATGTACATCTGCAAAAACTGGTGCAGAAATCATAAATCCAAGGGTGATCTTTCTTCTAGAGAAAGAAATCTTCTTTCTCTAGAAGAAATTTAAAGGTTTCAGATGCAACTTCCTAGTTTCAGTCCTTCTCAAATTAAAAATTAGTAACAAAAAGCTAGGTGAGATTATGTGGTATGTCCTATACACCTGAATAAAAAAATCTAGATGTTTCCAACTCTATATATTCAGGCATTCCGATACACTTTTGCTATGGAAATAATAAGAAAACATAACTGTAACAAAATAATAAAGAACCCTCAGACCAACATGGAATTTAACATGATACTGTCCATGAACAGTTAAGGGAGAGGATGGGTCCTCACCTGTTCTTAGCTCCTCTTTAGCACTGTCTATGCCCTGAGCAGAAATACTGTCCCTCTGCTGGCATTAGAGTAACAGAGGTCTTTCAGTTGATCAGGCAAATAAATAGAGGAGAAGTTGATATGCAATGGGTGACCTTCAGTAGATTCTGCAGCACTGGCTGTTGCAGACTGTTCCTGGAGTGTTTTCCACCTTGACTAGGAGGAGACCCATGACTGCCTACACTCTCTATCCTTCGCCAGGGAGAGAAAAATCTGTTCAGAACCGTATAAGTGACAGTTAGTTTAACCTTGTGCAGTTGGAAAGGCTCAGATAAAGTACCTAATTTCACAGCAAGCCAATCTAATTTTGTTCTTGGTAAGCTTACCAGGATATTCCTTACTTTGATATTCAAAATTTAAAAATCTTCCCTGCAAATAACATCCTTAAAGCTAGCTCTTCTATACCTTGCTTCTTGATGACATAATTTCCTTCATTAAAAAAACCACAAACCAAACTACACACAAAACCCCTGTCACTTTGTAGTTTCATGAATGAATAAGCTTTAAATATGGTTGCTGTAACTTGCCTGCTCAGTATTTTTAAAACAAACTGCCCTTTGGATTGTGTTGTTCCTACTTTAACAGCATCTTTCCAAAGATTGTAATTTTCTCAATGCCTTCAGCTTCTGGACTGGTGCTGTTACCTTAGAGAATTTTTTTTTCTTTCTATTTGGAAGCATATTAACTGAAGACTCAAAAGAACTAGTAGTAGGAATATTTCACATCAGCCTTCCAAAGCAAAGAGCTAACAATGGGAAAAAATAATACACAATGTGCATTGACAAACCATCCATGCATTCATTTATAAACCTTAGCAGGGAAAACAAATCTGTACACTCATGATCAAGTCCTGAGACAAAGACAGGATGTAAATTCCTGCTTGGTACTTGTTTCCGATGAGTTCAATCAGATTGCTGCTAAAGGCATTTCCTTCAGAAAAGATATGGGGAGTTGTGCAATTACCTAGGACACTACAGTTTAAAGTGGTACTGACCACAACTGTTAACAAACAATATTTGCCTGGATGAAATTCAGTGTAAGTCAAAAGCTAAATTCTTTGTCTATCCTTGTTCTTCACCAATTTGCTAACAACTCAGGAAAGGAAACTTTGGAAGCATATTCAGAGACATGTATTTTCTCGCATCCTTCCTTAAGCAATCCAAGTTATTTAAACTGGACTATTTCCAGGTAATCCATCTCAACTGCTGCTTAAGAACTAGAAAATCTGTCCCCTGGTGAACTTAGCTGAAAAATAAAAAAGATAAATTTAAAAAATGTCAGAATGCTTTGTCTTTCTGCTCCTGACATTTATTTTTCCTGCTTTATTGGATTTGGCTAAAGCCATTCACCAAAGTCAACCTACAGTATTCAATTTTTTGATAAGTCAACTATTTTGTATACCCCCTCAAAGAGAGCAGCTACCAAAATAGAAACAAAGTGCCCACCTCCACTCACGTGGAGCATGTACTGTCTCATCATTTCTCAAAATCATAGAATAGAATCATAGAATTGCTTTAGTTGGAAAAGACCTTTAAGATCATCAAGTCCGACCATAAAACTAACACTGCTAAGTTCACCACTAAACCATGTCCCACATCTACCTGTCTTTGAAATATCTTCAGGGATGGTGACTCAATTGCTTCCCTGGGCAGACTGGCCCAATGTGTAATAACACTTTCAGTGAAGAAATTTTTCCTAATATCCTGTCTAAGCCTCCCCTGGCTCAACTTGAGGTCATTTCCTCTTGTCCTATCTCTTGTTACTTGGGAGAAGAACCTCCTAGACTGTTTCCTCTCCACTGTTTTGTATTTCCAGCAAACATCTGGTAAGTTGAAGTCCCCCACAAGAACAAGGACAAGTGATTGTGAGACTTCTCCCAGCTGCTTATAGAATATTTCATCTGACTCTTCATCCTAGTTGATCCTCTTCATCCCACCATGATATCTGTCTTGTTAGCCTTTCCCGATTCTTACCCATAAACACTCCATCCTATTGTCACCATCAAATCACCACCAGCTCTAGACAATCAAAACACTCTTTAACATACAGGGCTACCCCACTGCTTCTCCTTCCTTGTCTGTCCCTTCTGAAGAATTTATTGCCATCCATTGTAGCACTCCAGTTGTCCTAGCCATCTCATTGTGTTTCCATGATGGCAACCACACCATAGTTTTCCTGCTGCACAATGGCTTCCAGCCCCTCCTGTTTGTTGTCCATGCTGCATGCATTGGTGTAGATGCGTTGGTTGGGCTATTGGTCCTGCCACCTTTTTGCAGGAAGAAGCCCTAATGATGACCATTCTCAGGGACTTACATAGTTTCTAACACATCAATAACCCTTGTGTCTTTGCTGACGCATGGCTCTCCATCCCCTACCTCCACTGAAACAGCAGACTGAAGGACCTTGTTAGCACTCTGACCCACAACATCAGTGTGCTGCGTTCAGGCTTGTCTCAACAAGCCTGGTTTTATTCCTTTCTCCCTTCAAATCTAGTTTAAAGCTCTTTCAATGAGCCCAGCTTACTCCTGCACAAAGGTCCTTTTCCCGCTTTGAGACAGGCACGCTCCATCTGTTGTCAGCAGGCCTGGTGTCATGTAAGCTGACCCTTGATCAAAAACCCCAAAATTCTGCCCATGACACCAGGCTCAGAGCCAGGTATTGATCTGTTTGCTCTTCCTGTTTCTTCTTTCATCATTCCCTGCAAATGGGTGGATAGAGGGGAACATTACTTCTGCTCCTCATCCCTTAACCAGTCATCAATGGCTATGTGAGTCCTGAAGTAGTCACTGAAGGAGGATAAAGGAGAAAGCACCCATCTGTGCTGCAGAGAAGATAGTGCTAAATCCATTATGTCTGTATTACTGCCTACCAAATATAAAAACTTTGGGCCAATCTAACTTTGGTTAGCAAGTAAGTATATTACACTATAGAATACACATTGATATTTCTAATTATCTATTTCAAAGGCTTCTTTCCATTGTAGATCCGTCTTTTTGGCTGTATGATGAAATGTGACAGTGGCATTCTACTGGGGGGTGCAGGGGGTCGTTGCTTGTAGTGCTCCACATGTAGGTTTTTTCCACCTTGCTTTTTTGCTGCTTCATCTCTACAGTGCATTGCACAGAAGACTCAGCTTTTTAAAAAAGTATGATACAACTACGGCTATAGGGAAGGGAAGTGCTAAGAGTGTAGACATAAACTAAATGTTAATCACATAGAAATGATTACAATTTGATAATATACAAAATGAATCCATCTCCCTTGAAATTAAGTCAAAATTATCTAAAATCTCAATATGCAATCACAAAACAACTTTATAAAATGATATTTTAATTTAAATTGCTTAAATGGAATGCTTTAGTGTATTCGACTGGCAGACAGGCGTAGTCCCAGTACTTGTATAATAAGCTATTTCAGTTAGATAGCAATTAACTTTTTAAATTCAGTAAGTATTACAAATTGTCGATGGCTTTCTGAGAAAAAGTGTCTAGAGAGGAGATAAGGTATTTCTGGCTGAGAGTAAGAAAAATGTAGTAGTATTAAATTATCCTGGAAGATTTTCTATATTTGAAGTGGGATAAAGCTAATGTTTTTAAATGTTAGTGATAGACTATTACTCCCTATTATTTTTATAATAGTATTTAAATTCCTTGCTGAATTGTGGCTAAATTTTGGATATAGTTTAGGCTGAATAAGTTTTCTGCAACCTCCTATAGGAGTAGAAAATTGGCTCCTTTTGATTTACAGTCCAAAAGGGAAGAAGAAGCAAAGCCATACAACTGAAAATAAAACATCACAGAGCTGTTGAACAAGCATTTTTAGAAGTAGCATGAGAGCATTAGGAAAGTGCCACCAACCATTCAGGGGCATTTATGTTCCTAAATCTCTTTGTGTCATTTGTAGATCTCAGCTTTGGGACTCTTTTGGACTAGGACCTGTTGCAAATGGGAGAACAGAGAGAGACTCATGGTAGAAGAAATTCTCACAGGGCTGATGCAAGGGCTTTTAAAGGTAGCAAAGAGATTCCTGCAAACTTCAGTGGGTTTCTTCCCTGACATGTACAGAGTCTCTTCTGTTTCTGCACTCATTGCCTGGCAATGAATTACGTTATGTGACTTTAAACCTCTGTGCTATACCCTTTTTGCAGGACTGTGGGCCTGAGTCCTGGCTGATAACTGGTAGCATCTAAAAGGGGACACTCCATTATCAAAAACCAATGCCAAAGCAGTTGTTAGATGCTTGCGGGTGGAAACAGCGAGAGAGTGACTGTGTAGGCTTTGTTTCCTTAGAAAACCAAGAGAAAACTCGAGTGTATTGACTGATGTGAACAGTTCCAAAATGTAGGTAATTTGTTAGGTACTGGGTCTCTGTCAGCAGTGAGATGTGAAGGTCGTCAGCTCAAAGATTTTGGCTTCCCTCCTTGGAACCTGCTTGGTCGCTCAAAATATTGAGCCTTTATCTCCCTGACCTTGCAATTAGCATTCCTTCACACACTGAAGCCGGCCACCTGGAGAAGGTCTTATTTATCTAAATATTCATTAATCTGATAAGCAAGGGAGTAAGCGTTCTCGCTTGCATAACACCATTGAGCTGGCAAACTGAAAGCGTTTTACATCCATTACCCTTTCGTATAGAAGGATCAGGAAAGAGTAGCTGGTCAGGGAGTTATAACAAGCAGGCAAGGGAAGAGTCAGGGAGAACCTACGGAGGAAGGGGAGCAGGTGGATGCTGCAGGCAGGCTCGGGGGTGGCGAAGAGGAGCGGTGCGAAGGGGGAAGCAGAATGAGAGCAGGCTGGCGTGCCGCCAGCGGTGTAAGCTACGCTGAAAGGGAGAGCGCTGCGTAGGTAGGTGGTAGAACAGGGAGGAAAACCCATAGGCTTGGAAGGAGAAATGGGATCCCAGCCTCTGGGATTCACACGGCTTGCCAACAGTTGTCCGTAAAAGCGTGTGAAACGAGCACGGCTAAGTGTTTGCTTCAGCCCCGCAAGGAATCCCAGTAATGTAAAGTAGAATATCAGGCATTTTCTTTCCTTCTTCCTCTGTATATCTTGAATATTTATGCAAGCTCCTGAATAGAGCACAAACAAAACGCTGGATGGTTAGCATATTTTTGGAGAAAACATTTCTTTTAGAAGCTGGGGACAGAGGTCAGTGTTGTGCATGGAAGTTAAAAAAAAAAACACACACAACTGATGAGAAAACTGTTTCTTTTAAAAAAAAATACATAATTACTTATATGTAAAGTATTATACGCAATAAGTTGCAAGTTAGATAAAGGCAGGCAACCTCTTCAAAATTCCATACGGAGAACATTAACCTGGTGGAACCATGATTTTGAGAAGAGAGGGAAAAAGGCAAAAAGAAACAATTATGTCTGAGTGTGTGCCATTCCAAGTACTAAGGTTTTTTTCGGCATGAGAGAAAAATCTACTTTCTGATTCATCAGGAAAACAATTGGGTGATTTGTCCTACGAAAGCATAATTTTCATATTTTCAGGAAGAAGCTACATGTGAATGCCAAAAGGCTGAAAATGGGCTTATTGTCTACTGTAAGTAACTTTCTAAAACCAGTAGCTGTCCTTTTTGTTTTTAATACCATTAGAACTTACATATAATTCCAGTTTTATAAGAATGGAGTGAGATGAGGATCTATGTGGGTTATGTTCATCCACGTGGAGGTATAAATGAAGAAATTATTTCTGTTCAAAAAATTGTGAAGGTGGACTTCTCTGTGGTGTCACTGCCTGAGAATTAGGGATGAACATCATCTGACTTCAAACTAATCTGAGCAAGGTGGGTTCCCGAATACCCTTTTGGGGCACAGTTTTAAGGTCTAGTTGGGCCACATTCTTTGGAGAAACCGATGGCAAAACAGGTCATTTTCAGTCATTCCAGGATAAAATATCTTACTGTTTAGGTCCTGATGTGACCTGCATTTAATGAAAGCGTTTTACATTATACCTGACTTCTAAATGCCACACTGCTCAAGTACAGCATTTCTGAATTCTTGCTGAGTACCTTTCAGTGTGGAAGTGCTTTGGGAATGAAAACAGAAGTGGTTTTAGACATGTCTAGAGCTCAGAAGTGTAAGCACAAAGAGTTCCTTGAGAAATTACTTGGCTGCTATTTTTTTTTTGAGATATCCACCCTAATTCATACCTTCAAATCACCCCCCAAAAGATTATAAGTGTTTTCAGGTTGATTTTTTTTACGGGCTACTTTAAGAATTCCTTTACCCGTTGTGGTTTGTTTGTTTGTTTATGTAACATTAAAAAGTCTTCTTATAAAAAGCGAGTGGAAAAACCCTGTCCAGATAAGAAAAAGCTTCCTTTGATGGCATATCTGTCCTATCTTTCAAATTTTCATTGTGCATGGCATTTTATTATGCCATCAGTAATCTTGCTGACAATACCATGGCCTCATTCTTCATGATGACTGTAATTCAGCTTCTTGGTGAAAGCACTCCTTCACAACACTTACCACACAAGGTAAGACAAGGTGAGAAGGGTTACAAAACTCTTTCAGCAAATCTCATGCTATTCCTCTTTATCTTCACCTGCAGAAAAGCTGCCTGCTGGGGTGGAGCGGATGGACATTTCATTTTGTTTCACGATCACTATTCCTTCCCAAGAGAGTCCTCAGTACCCTTTTTTAGCTTGTAATGGGAATACTGCAGAAATAGATGGGGGGGGGGGGTGCAGAAATTTTTATAAACACACTGTGTAAACAAGCGAGATGATAGGAAATGTAGCCCCACCGAGGCCCTGCCTAGGGAAAGGAAAGTCTCCTGCTTGCTTGCCTTAATTTTTTTGGCGTATGGAGATTCAATCAGACTAGCCTGTTGAGTTAAAGGTCAAAATGGAACTCTTTCCCACCCTTTTTACTTTTTCCAAGCCAAATATTTTATTTGACTAAGGGTTATCCCTCATATTTTTAAATAACTCTGAAAACTTTCCAGCATTTTTAGTTTTACTTTTTTATAAATCAAATTCACATGTTTAAATTGTATCTGAATTTACATTGTTTGTGTGACAGAGGCAGCCAGGACTGACTTGACTTTGGGGAAGGGTAAGACAAATTTTGCACTGACTTACACACCTTGCAACGCCACTGAAACCAATATATGTGCAATCTACAGAACACAGTGCATTCAATCACTACATGCTTTCTTTGAACAAATACATGCATGCATGCACACATTTTTAATCCTTTGAATGTTTTTTTTCTCTTTCAAAGCCTCACTTAATTTCAAGTTACAGCAAGTCTATCCTATTTCAGTATATTTATCATCATTCCACCCCAGTCTGCACAAACTGTGCAGGGTCAATAGCACCAGCAGATCGAGTCTGCCTAGGTGTTGGAGATGAAAGGTCATGAACAGAATGTTATTCCTGATAAATGAAATCTGCTGCTGCTCCTTCCATTTCTCTGCAAAAAGCTTCTAGTCTTTCAGAGCTGTGTGAGCAGACTGGTAGAGTTAGAGGCCACCTGCTCTGTAAATGATAAGGAGAAATGAATGAATTTAATACTGACAGCTCGTTAATCCATTACCTGGTGGCCACTGCACTGAGGCCTGATCACAATTTACAAAAATTCATGTATGGTTGCCTGAAGTCTTATTTAGTCATATCTATGTAATCTATGAATGAATCCAACCTAGAGACATATATAATAATCATAATGGGATTTGCTGGCAGATATTAGCTCTCTCCCTCTGATAACCCAAGGAAAGGTTTTCCCCATTATTCTTTCAACATGGTAACTATTATTAAATTTAATGCATGGCAGAAAAGTAATACTTTGTCTTGTTCTAACAATTGAAACATGTAATATGGTTGGAAGGGACAATCTCTTGTTATTTATGGATTACACTTAAATGCAAGCAATAGAACTAGTGGTGAGAGCTAAACTTTTTTTTTTTTTCCCATTTTTTAATACTTCTTGTATTGTTAACTACAAGGTTTTCTATAGGCACCTGCAGTTATTTTGCATCCATTTGTCATCAAAACTTTGTTGACTGAATCCTAAGGCCTTTACTTACTGTATGGGACCTGCACACTTAAGTCATATGAACAAAGAATACCTATTACTCAACTTGAGGAAGGGTGCAAGATTCAGATCTCTGTTTTTTGACCAAAATACTATGTACACCAAATTCCCAAAGATGACAGATGGCGAGAGCAGACTTGTTGGGGAGGTGCATGGCTAATAAGCCTCTTCCCAGGATGTGCCTGTTAGGGTGCAGTGCCATGCTGAGGTTAGTCAGGAGACAGGAGTAGCTGGTCTGTGGCTCTGGCCACCTATGGCTCTCAAGCCCTTGCAGTGTGGCTCCCACAACAGTGTTGCATCACTTAGGGGCTGTGCTAGCACAGGGCTTCCTGGCTAATGCCAATCTCTAGGCATTAGAGGTAGGTGTGCACAGGACCTGCTTCCTTGTTCTGGGACCTGGTGCTGATGGAGCACGGGAGCACCTGAAGCCAATGTCACTGCTCACCTTCCTGGTGGTGGATCCATGACTCATTTCTGCAGGTGCTTGGCTATACTTACCTCTGGGAGAGCCAGGAAGGATGACCATTCTTGTTGCCTGCATAACTGGTTTTTAGTTTTGGAAGTGTCTGTCTCTCTCCACCCTTTCCACACAAGGGCCAGTTACAGAGCACCAGCTTTCAGATGTTGCACCGGCTCTGAGAAGTTGAGACTGAGACATTCAGAGCCGCTGCTTTCATTAAGAGGGTTCTGGCTGTCATGATGCTGAAGCCAGAGAACTGCCAGTATTTTTGAATTTCAAACATTTTCCATGTTGCACTGCTTCTTTGAATCACTGAATCAGCTGCTTCCACAGATCCATGTCTTGAAAGAAGGGCAGAAAGATAGGTCACATATAATGGAACTAAATAAATTTGGTTTGGGGGCTGTATGACAAACACACATCTTTTGGATAAATACTTTTAACACTAACTTCAATGCAAATCATGAAAACCAGAGCCTTTTGGGGTCAAAAAATGGGTGCAAATCAACAGTGTCTTGTTGTGTTTTTTCCCTCCATACCTAAATAATCTAAAATGTTCTTCTGATTGAAAATGTGAGTCACAAAGATTTTCTACCACTGTGAACTCTGTCAAGAACAGGTCAGATTGACCCCATGCAATTCACTGTTGTGAGAGGTTTCAAAAGGAAAAAAAGGTTCAATTACCAGATGCCTGGAGCTCATTTTGCATTGCTAAGTTGCTATGCCTCTGTTTCTGCTGCTTACCACCTGCTGCATGAGAATAACAGTATTGTTCCATGAGTACTTACATGCAAACTGCCTTTAAAACCCTCTCTGCTCTTCCTCTCGGAGCCATAACTGAGGTAAACATTTACCTTTTTACAAATCATAGAAATAAGAAATCAACTCCCTGCCTCTATCGCCTCCATGTGACACTCGGTATGAGAAGGTACAGAGCTCCAGAAGCCAAAGATTGCTTAGGAAAATGGCCATATAATACCCAAGGAGTCTCATCACCTCCCTTTTCCTTTCTGTACCAGCAGCAGGCACCTGGTTTCTATGCCTGGCAGGGAGTTTTGGTACCACGTGACCAGCAAGCAGGAAAATAAAAGTTTGTAGTGTGTAACCAGTAATGGCTCAGTAGTCTGGCACCAGTAAAATGCCCCTTGAAAGTGACTTCTACCCATGCCTGTTTTTCTGCCATTGTTTCATTGGAATGTAAGCTGACTGACAAAAGACAGAAGCCAGGAACAAGGGGAAAAAGCAGCAGAATCCATCTTGTTGCATGGAAGAATGCAACTGCATGTAAGGAGAAGCACAGGGATGATGGAGAGAAGGGTGTGTTGGATGGCCAGTGGCACCAGCACCACCCCCCTGTGAGGCATCTCTCTTTCAAACTTCCCAGTTCCAGTTTGGCTGCAACTTCTCTTTACCTAACTACTTCTGTCTTTTTCCTCAGCAGAAAGAGCAACTGTATTCATAGATGTTGGAACTAGAAATGTAATATTCAGTAATTTTATGGAACACATAACTTCACTTCATTGGCCAACAGCCATGACAGGACAGCCTCCAGCATCACAGGACATGTGAAATGTCACTGATGGATGTTGTGATGAAGAAAATGACTGAGAAGTGTCCTCAGAGCGGGGTCTCCCTGTGGACCCTGTGTGAAGTGTGTACCAGGTATGGCTCCCCGGTAGAAGGTCTTCTAATTCCCACAATGGATATTTTAAAACCTACTGTCTTAGTACTTAATCCCAGCTAGAAGGCATGACCATGCAATTTTCATTTGAAAATATTCCTTGAGATGAGCAAAGGAGAAATAAAGTAAAACAAATTATCAACTTGCATGGAGGCCTCACTGAAGTTGTCGTTTTTTCTATTCTAACAGTCATGTCAATCAGTGTGTTTTCTTTCCTTCTTCACACACTCCCGTTAGGTATCTTGTTGTCAACAAAAAGAATATCATTTCAGCATGAAGCGTTTTTCCTGTGATTATCCAAATCCTATTAATAATGCCTAAGGAACAGGTTGGCTATTGGTTTTTACTGCTGTAATGTATGTGCATGCTTGGGGCATACATTTGAAATTCTCCAATCTGTATTAGCTCTTTTATTGCTCCAGGTACAGCTAGATGAAATAGATAAGGCTTGGTAGCTGTTTAACGTTCAACAGTCTATATATCTACAGCATGTCTCCAGGTAATTTGCCAATACTGTATTGAGTAACTGAGTATTATCAGACTTTTCTCCCAGGGTTACTTTTTTGATACTATCCAAACACACATGACATAAGATTTCATGCAGCCCACTTGAACAGCTCTATCTTACAAACATAATGCCAGCCTCAATTGCATAATATCTCAATTTCACTGATGTTATATTTTTCTAATAAAATAGGGCTCAAAAACAACTGAGGCAGCCTATAGCTTATCTGTTTTGGTGGTGGTGGGGTGGTTTGTTTTTTTTTCTCCCAGTTCTGCACATTCCTGTTTATGCCTGACACTGGTATCTTCTGTTATACTGATGATCTCAGAGAGTCACTCTGTAAGGATACCTCTGAGGAGCTGGAACAGTCGTTGTCTTGTTAATTACTCTTCTCTTGATTTTTCTCCCCTTTTGTTTCACTGCCATTCATAGAAGGACTGAAGCAGAGAGGGTAAAAGGTCAAGAGAAAGGAAGCACTGCTGGGAGAGAAGATGTTACAATAACCCAAGTGTATGGGGAAAATAAATGGAGGGGAGTAGTTTATAACAGGGTCTCTGTTCCCGTGAAACCCATGCTGAGAGATGTTTAGCAGTTCAGTATGCTATATGCACCTGGGCTAATGTATACAGCATGTATATATTTTATAGAGATATTTTCTAACTTGATTTATATTCCAGCTTTGGCATTGTTTGGTAGCACAGCACATGATGGAGACTAGAGGAAGAAGAAGAATTTACATTGCTCTCCAATCTGAGTACTTGACTTGCAACTGTTTTTGTGGGACCTCTGTGGGAATAGTGGAAGGAAATGTAGATGCAGTAGAAGAGCTGATTTTAGTTTGGTTTCCCTAAGCTGCTGTATATGCACCACAGAAAATGTGGGGTACTCAAGCAGAAGTTTTAATCGGATAAAAAGGCTTTTTGTTTTCCCAGTTAACTCTTTGAAATTACTCTTGCACAGCTCAGTATTGACAATAATATAGCTATGCAGCCACAAAGCTGGAGCCCCTTGATGTTGTTCTACATCCTAGCAACAACTTCAGTTATTGAAGGTCCTACTATCATAGCAGTGTTAGTAAAAATCAAAATGTGGTATGCCCGATCCTGTGTTGTAAAAAACTGCACCTGGGATCAGTACATAAGCAAGCCATGTGCTTGAGGTAAAAATGGCATTTTTAAATTTGACATTCATGAAGATGTTTCCATCAATTAGGGTCATGAGCCATCACTGTTAAAATCATAGTTACACTGAGATCAATGCCTGAGTCTGTGCTAACTCCAATGAGGCCAAGATTTCATTCCTTGTTTTCAGCTATTGTTGGCTATCTACAGCCCAAACTCAGATGTGTGAGTTATCGTGGCAGTCCCAGTATATTTTAAAGTGTTGGATCTGAAGGTAGCTCTGTCCTGAAGGTATATAGATATTTTTAACATCTCTAGAAAAATAGCAAAAGTGAACCTTTGAACATCATTGTGGATATGTCTTGCGTTGTCACACTAATGCTTCTCTTTGCTTTGAGAATCACAGCAGAGAGGTGAAGCAACTCAATAAAGGGAAGTGAAAATGAATATACATATTCCTTGCACAACATTTGAAAGACTGAAAGCATTCATTGTGGTTGACAGTTGTGTTATTTCATCTAACCCTTAACCAAATCTGTACATCTCATGTTTTCACTTGTAACCTAGGTGCTTTAGAATTTTTTCCACATTTACTAATTAAAAAGACATTTTCAAGAAGCCAACAATGTCAGGCATAATTAGTACACTATGGTTCCTGTATTACCATTACCAGACAGAACCCAATAAGCTTGTGTGCTGTTACTGGATATGCTAAGCAGCTTTAAAACATGTTCACTCTAGTCCTGAACATCGAAATTGCTTGAGATGTACTGGATCATTTGCAGCTTCAAACTGTCCACTGTAGACCAGAATATCAGTTAGTTCTCATTTGGCTCTCTTATGATATTTCCAAGGGATATTTCTGGCAGATAAGATAAGAGGCATGTGCATATGACATAGTGCACTTGACATGAATGTGCAAGACAAATACTTCAAAGTGAGAGCTCTGCCAGAACCCTGATAAATCATGCTTGCCCACTAAAGAGCAGGATATATGGCTGAATGTCAGGGTACTTTCTCCCTGGAAACAATATACATAGTCATAGTTCCTGATGAAATCTGGAATCAGCTGGAAGTGGTGTGGTGTTTTTAGAGTTATCCTTGCCACTCTGGGCAATTGTTAACTTAAATACGGGGCAAAGGTGCAGATGAAATGCCACAAATTTTGAGTCTGAATATTGTAAGAACTTTTATCTTTTGCCTTTTACTTTTCCACATACTCATCTTTTTTCTCTGTTTTCTGTAGCAGACTATTCTCCTCTCTGTGCCCCAAGACATGACTGCTCATACTGGGAGTTCAGTATAGTCCCAAGGTAAATGCATGATATGATTCAACTAATGCTTGCTTTGCAGCCACGATTGTTTCTCTTTCTTCTGTTTCCTAATCTGGCCCAGAAGAGGCTTGGTATCCTATCTACCTCTCCATTTTTAACTCATCATATGAGCTGTCACCAGCAAGTGCCTGACAGCCTTGCTGCACAACATCAGACTTTCTTGAACACATTGCACACCTCTGAATATAGCCCACCAGCTTTCCCATGCCAATTTGGGGGCTTTGGAAACAACATGAACTTGTGCTTATGCACACACGTGAAAAGGTGTACATTACGAAAAATGTGGTTCTTACATTACCCACAGCGCATTCAAAGTCACCCTCCCAATGGGCAATTATTGAAGACATTCACATTTAATCAAGGTTTCTTTCATTGAACTGTTCTTGAACATCTGTTCCAACTCAATCAAATGCTTAGGTGATATTCTCTGTAGAAATGTCTATAAATATAAAAACCCCAAATCCTTCAGTGAAATACGAATGTTACTGTTATGTAGTATATCTTGAAAGATTTGATAGAAAGAAAGAATTATATAGCATTGCTGCAAAAAAGCAAAGGCCTGGATTTGTGAGACAGAAAGATTTTACTGAAAATTAAATAACTTAAGTCAAATGACAGGATGCTATTGGAGAGAAGAAACAAATGAATTTTAAACTTCACACAAATATATTCCTGATCTATAGATACATTCTTGTATAAAATCTCTCTAAGTCTAGTGTCTCTAGGGAAATTTGACTGGGAATAAAGTACGAAGTGCCTGGGTATGCTAGTCAATCTGCAGAGAATCAGTATTTTATACCAAAAACTTGGCAGTTTCATATCCTTATTGCTGTAGTTACATGGCATTTTCATATTGGTGATGGTGTGATACTGCAAAGTAAAACTTCAGTGAAAGCAAAGCAGCCCAGCTAATATTTAAAACAGGACTTCTGTCTGAGGAATCTTGTTCGTGAGCAGCAGATGAAAGAGATTTTTACAGGGATGATGGGATATTTTGGCATTCAGCTTTGTGACCAGGAAGTCCCTCATAGTCTTTTATTCCTGTGTTATGCATGTTGGTGATGAATGGGACAAAGAAGCCTAAAACACCCTGGAGGAGCAAACGGTGCTATCCAATTCCTCAAACAATTCTTATCTATAAAGTAGACATCAAAGTAAGTATGTATAATTTTTTTTAATATTATACAGTATTGCACAGTGAATTACAAAATTGAAGACTATCTATCTTAATATAGAATCACAGAATGGTTAAAGTTGGAAGGGACCTTAAAGATCATCTAGTTCCAACCCCCCTGACATGGGCAGGGACACCTCTCACTAGAGCAGGTTGCTCAAAGCCCCATCCAGC
>JAOXJM010000012.1:62098285-62109227 GCA_026413425.1 Tringa solitaria | reverse complement strand
GCTCTTCTGTAGGCTCCCTTCAGGTATTGATAGGCTGTTATAAGGTCTCCCTGGACACCTATATGGAGAAATATATTTCTTCCATTTCCATATTACCCTCACCCCTTGTTTCTCAGCATGTACTTTCAAGAACAGGGTGCGATGTAGGGAGGGAAATTATTTTTTCCCAGTACAGGTTACTATGCTTGTGCTTAGAATGACTTAAGTGTATGAACAAATCATGACTTTTCCACAGTGGAGCCAATGGTATAAAGACAAATTCAGTAGTGAGGGAGAGGGGAAAGGAGGAAAAAGTGTTTTCCATCCATTCCATGTAATTGAAATATTTGCCCATGCTCCCATATATTTAATAACTTTTGAAGCTGGTTGTTGTAGAGTGGCTCCAGCATACACCACTGAGCAGCAATACAATCCTCTTTAGTAGAGCAAACACAAGCTACGGAGGGTTAGACTGAACATAAAACCACCCCTTCTGATGGAATGCAAGATAGATAATGGCCACAACAGATATGATAGTTACACTCATAAACTGGGCAATGACATATATAACGTCTATATGATGTAGCAATAAGAACAATACTCAGCACTTCTCTAAAATTTATAAGAAACATTTGATGCTCCCTTTGGCGCTTTTTTTTATTTATTTTTGTTTCTGTCCTATCTTGTAGATACAGTTTTGAACTTTTTTTTCATCCAATAAATCCATATGCAATTATAGTAATCCGTATTGTTCTGCAGTTCTGTTGACTCTCAGACCTCTCAGTTAAGGGAGAGACAACAAAAGCTCAGCAACTTAGGCTCAGTAAGATAAAGGGCTATTGAGAAGGAAATCAACTTTTCCTTAGAAAATCAAGTGGTGTTGAATTGACAGTATTTCCCAGACTACTGTTACTGACTTTCTAGATAATATGAGAAGACTCTAGATGAGACACTGTGTACAATTTCGATGCTCCATGATGAGGAAAAATGTGCTGAAATAAAAGAGTAATAGATGCAGAAAAAGAGCTGACAGAATGAACAGAGCAATGGTTAGAAAGCCTTACCCACTTGACTTGTTCAGGCCTAGCAAAATGAGAGCTAAGCAAAGACATGTAGTGGTGGCACAAAAATAAGTAAACACAGACTGCTTATAAATGAATTTGGGGTTGAAACTGAAAATAAAAGTCACATCCAAGAAATGAAGTTCTAGAGCAGAATCTTATTACCACAAATATGGGCAAAAATTGTAACTTGTATTACGTTAAATTTGATCAGTTTTGATTGGAGTGCCTTGCTTTTCACAGAATGGATAAATCTTACTAACAGTGTAATACAGTGAAAGGATTCACTTCAGAATGTGACCACTGTAGACAGAGGATCCATTTTCCTTAGTGTTCAGCTGCATTCAATGCAATGACAAATTGAACTGTCACTTCTCCATCTCTAAAAAGGGGCTGTATTCCATGGCCTCACGTTTTGGTTTTTCATATGTTCTTTTAGTTGAAATGAAGACAGTGGCATCCTTATGAATCTCCTTTCTGTAAGGAAAATCAGAGATTAAACAATTACTTTTTCAGTGAAATGGGAATATTCCACGTCATTTCCCATGTTCAAACTACAATAGCTCTGTAACTTTGCCACGATTCATTACTGTTGTAAATAGAAAGAAGAAACTATAAATTAATCCTTCCCTGTGATGTCCTTGCAATACTCACAAATATAAGTACTATAAACATACAATTTGAGTGATTAAAAAGGCCTCCCAATTGACAAATCTGGAAGCACTTGCAAAGTAGATGCTACTTAGTTCTGCTCTTTCTCTTTTCCGAAGAGGATCCCCCAGTCCAGCTATCAGTCCAACCATAATTGGAAGTCATGCACGTGTGCTGAAATTTGTACAGAGATATATGCACATTATTAAATGTTGAAATACTGCACACACATACGTATGAGTTGGCCCAGTTTTACGCAAATAAAAAAAATATGTGGAGTAAATGCTGGAGTCCGCAAAGTTGCTTTTGCAAACATTTTTCATGGTCAGGGTAGCATTTATTAATGAGGAAAGTATTGCGTGCTCCGTTACTGCAAAACAGACAAGCACTTTGGTATACACCTGGGTCCCACATTAAGCCCATCGTTAACTGCATCTGAACTCTTGCTTCTTCTCTTCCTCCAGTTGCCAATCCTACCAAATGAAGTTATCTTCCCTTGTGAAAACTAGTTTCCAAAAAGAGCTTGACTCCCTATCCGTTTGGTTAAGACAATAGTTTAGGAAAAGGAAGGCACAAGTTGTCACTGCAAGTCAGTCAACATCAGGGGTTGCATGTGGGTCACTTGGTAGCCTCTAAATCTGTTAGGTTCTCCAGAGCATTGTGCCTTTTTGATTAAAATATTTCAGCACAAATTATATTAGTGTATATTAAAACAAAACTAAAAATTAACCTCCTTAATTTTCAGTAAACATTTTTGCATTTTATGCAGATATTGTATGGGTGCTTGTACACACACAACTGCAATTGCAAACAAAAACTGCAGCTGTGACATTACTACCTTTTTTATAAATGGAGAAAAGAAACCCAATCAGGGTAGATTTGTGCCAGCTGTCAAATACCAAATCGTTTATGAACTCGGTCAATTTTAGGTGTCTTTTGCAATCAGTCAGTAATCTCCTGAAGCACATTGTTTCCTTGATCTTACTTCCCTGAAAAAAATTTACTATGACTGTCTTTTCATTTTAAAATGGACCAACCTCCCTCTCCTATTTATCTGTCTAACTTTGGTAAGTTGTGACTTTTCAGTGCTTTTCTGGCATAAACTGTGGACTGTTTTGAAAGCCTGTTGCCAGTAACTGCTCCAGTTATGCCACACTGGGGAAGAGGGGTTCTTTCAGATTGCAAGAAAACTTCAGCCAACTCTTAGACATGTTTCAGCTGTGTGAATTATCAGGTTAAAGACGTGCCCGTGTAGAACATGGTACCGGCACAGTCCTGACAGATATAGACTGCTATTTTATTTTTGGAAAATCAGCCCCGGGCTATTGTGGCTGCCTTGCTGACAGACATCATGTGTTGCTATTCCAACAGAGAAATGTTAACTGTAAAATCAAATAACCTGAGGGTTTGGAATTATACTTAAATTTTTAATAAGTTGTCAAAAGCCCCCTTTACAGCATTAATTTAAAATTGGACTAAGCAGCCCCACTGTCACTTAATATGCTCTTACCACTGGAAATACCAGCAAGGGGAAGAGTGACAGGGCTGCTAACCTCCTCTATGAAAAGGATGGCTGCTTTCTGATACGTTCCATGCCATTTTGACTGGCTAGGTGTACCTGCCCCAGGTGGTCACACTGGATGGCGATACGGATTTCCCACCCACACCCTCCCTCAGATATTCAGCTCCCTTCAGCATACACTTATGTGATCCAGCCACTGGTTACCATACCATAACCTTTGCGGAATGGCTGCATTTCCTTCCTCTCTTCCCTCTCCTTTCTCCATGGATCTTTCTTGCCCCTAAACCACTAGTTCCTTTAAACAGGACATTTCATCCCTCCCTTCAGCAAGGCTTGCAGTGCACCTCGCACAAGCCTGAATGCAATACCATGGCCCATGTAGGTTCCTTGCTCCATGGACAAAGTGATTGTGGCTTACCCCTCTCCAGTAAGAAGAAAATGAGTGCAAACTGCTTTTTATATATGCGTGCTCTCTAAAGAGTTAAAGAACATGTGTGCCAGGAGAGACTAGTTATGATTGCATTGTTAGTGTAGGAGTAGGACTACTGCACTTGTGATCCTTATGTGCTAGAAATGGCTTCCTTCATGCTTCATGCTTCATACACTTCACGCTTTTGCAAAGGGCCCCAGGTAATGTATGGCACTTAACCATACATCAGGGTGCAGAATAAATCTCATCTAAGCAGCATTCTGGCTCCTTAAAACAGATTATCCTTGTTTCACGGACTTCTGTCCAGTAAACAGTCTGAAGTGCCCATACATGTGGCTTTTGTGAAGAAAAACCACACCAGCCCTCTTCTATTTACTGATGTTGAGGGAACAGGGCAGGGAGGATAGGCAGGGAAACAACCAGGAGCAGCTGAAGAAATAAAAGAGGTTACAGTGATGATGTGGTATGTTTGCATTAAAAGCTTTATGGGAGCTGAGTTATTTTCCAATCCATCCTTGTAAAAACAGATGATGAGGTAGAGGGTGAGCCAGATAACCAATTGGTCTAACCACCATCTGATGTCCACGTTGAAAGCCCAAAAGTGAAGGTTATGGATTGAGAGGGATTTCTGGCCGTAGGTAGCTCACTGCCACAACACGCGTCTTGGTCATGCCCTTGTTCTCTGGTTTCCCACAAAGGCGGCAAAAACATGGGAGCTATTGTTCTTTTAACAGCACCTTGTTAAAAGCCCCAGTAAAAACAGTGGTAAGTTCTTCAAAAAGGAAGATGTTGGAGATGTAGGGAATGTAAAATGACACACAACTGTTATGCTTCTGGCCTCTCTACAAATACATCTGCAAGAACCACAACCTGACATCTTTGCCACACTTTGTGTGTTGAGTTTTTCCCCCAGGAATGATGGCTGCTATAAAAATTGTCTTCTCCACCCAGTCTAACAAGCAGCTCTAATTTAAAGTGCTCAGTCCAGGGATTACCGTTCAATGCATGACCCAAATGACAGCAACCCTGAGTAATGTGACCAAACACCTTCAGAATCTAGAGGTGAAACTCTACCTGACCTGACATGTTTCTCTCTAAACGGCCTTGTTACAAAAAGTATCCTAGTCCTTTAGACTCAGCTCTCTGTCTTCTATATATGGGTAATGATGATAATATGCAGCTACATATTATCAATATAAAGATTGATTATTTTCATTAGTGCTGCTGTGAAGTCATGAAACTTTTTAATGCTAAAATACTTTATTGCTAAAGCAGGAATCATGGAATCAATAGCATGAAACAATATAACAGAATCATCCCAAGCTGTCGTTAACTCTTTAAAAAAATATATATAACAATGTCTTGTGTAATTATTTTCTTCTGTAGTAGCTGTAAACATTTCATTGCCCTCATCAGCCATTGTCTTTATTTTGAGTCTTTTGTGTGGGAAGATGTTTTGTCTGAGAAAACAGACTTTATGCAACCATTGCCAGCACTCGCCAGTTCTAAACTTCCACTTTAAAGTAGCCATTAATACTTAATTAACTACAAAGCCTTTGTAGGTCCAATATTTATATAAGGCTACACTTGCCGGGTATTCTGGAACCAAAGCTGGACAATGACGCCTCCAGCCATACGGACATTGATAGGAGTGTCAACAAGCCTGTGTGCTGTAAACAAGGGATTTCTAGTTGTCAGGATTTACCTTAACATAGCCTGAAGCATGAACAGACCAGGCCAGTTTTAGACAGCAAACTGACAGTATTGTTCTTTGTTTTGAATAAGCAACATGGCGTGCCAAAGGAAGAGCTATATCTTGCTGTTTGGTTGTTATATCTGTGTCTGTCTGCCTAACTATCATCTATCTGTCTATTAATCAAAATAAGCTTTCTAAAAAGTGTGTGATACAGAATTGCTTGTAAACAGGGATATAACAAACATTAAATCAAAATGTGTCCATGCAAGAGAAGGGGACATGGCTGGATGTTCAGGTAAAGTTTTCTAACCACTTGACTTTTAGAATTTCTGCCTCATAACTTCTGTAATTTTTTCTTTTTCTAAATGTAATTTCTTAATACTGGAAATAACAACAGTAGCTCCTCTATATGGCATTTTCCCTTCCCTTTGAGGAGCTGCCTCCCAATCACAGTATTCCCAGGGACTCACAATGGGTGGTGTTCACATATGAGGCTTCAATGTTTGAGGCAAGGTACAGGAGCCCAAAACATCAATTGATTTATCTCCCATGCTCCCCAAGAGGTGAGCATAGCTAGGTATGTCCAAGAAGAGAACAGCAGTGGAAGGACTTTCATCTGGGGAGGACTTGGAGGGAAGGCAATGAGTAGACAGACATCCAAAGCCCAGCAAGTGAGGAGGCATCCAGAGGCATGGAGAGTGAGAGATACTGCAGTTGTGGGTTGCAAAAGAGAAATAACGCTGACAAACTTGAGGCAAGAGTGTGCGTGCAAGTGAGAAGACAGTGATGGAAAGATTTTTCCTCTAAACCAGTTGGTAATTGTTGTGTATCAGCTGACAAAGGTTGCACAGAAACAAGTCCCTGCCTTGCAAACTCTAAGCCTACAGAGGAATTAGGGGAGCTTTGACTTTAGCAGTAATACAGTGAAACAATAACAGCCACCTTTACAACTCTTGTCTTGTCCATCTCCTGTTAAAGCTTACCTTTCACAAATGCATTAGCTGTATAGCCATAATTGTTCACACACTTATAATTATTTTTGGTAAATGTACTTCTCACTGAGACTTTTCAACAGAAAATTCAATAGCACCTTTCCCCCTGGGTTATTTCCACACTGACAATTACCCCCTTAGGATTCTGTAATTATTAAAATGTAACCTGGATTTTTTTTTTCTAAGTAGGGAGAGTACATTTGTCTTAACTACACTTTTTAATGACTTTTTTTAACAACATAATGAAAAAAAAATTCAGCTGCAGGCAGGGACCAACACTGAAAAAATGCCTCTTGAAAGGTGAATGCCTCAAAAGGTGATGAGCTAGTGAAGAAAGAAGAGGGAACATCTGGATACCAGGAAAGGTCACAGCAACTTACAGGAGAGAAGAGATGAAAGTTTGTGTGCAGGATCCTAAAGGCAATAGTTAGCATCCAGCCCTCAGGATAAACCATTACCAGGTTTTTATGATGGTAGCTTTTGTTCTCTCCTTTTCTTAATTGCTCATTTCTCTCTTTAAATCTTGACTTGTTAAACCATTGGAAAACATAAAGAGTATCAGACTTAGGAGATTTGCAAACTGCCTGTTTGCTAATATGCAGTCAAGCTGTGTCTCATGATGGTGACATCTAACTTTACTTTGAGCCACTGAATTATCTCGGTTTATGTCAGCTCTACAATCTCAGACAAAGCAAAAGAGAGCGGAAGAGGAAAAGGCAGGTTGAAGAATCTTATGCCAAGTACTAATAGCTGATAGTAAACCATTCCAGTTTTAGCATGTGGCTGTGAAGAAGAAAGAACAAAGGTGCTGAAACAAATTGCTGTCCATCCTTTTGAAATTTGAAATGAGGAACTGAAATTCTCCCAGACAAATAATTAGACCAGGATTCCCACCTGACAGCTGTAAAACCACTGACATGCTAACAGGGGATCCTCAGAGCTCCCAGTAATACTCTGCCAGCAAATAGTGAAAACTTGGGGTGAATTCTCCATCTGTAGTGTTGACCACTTCTCCCATCAGGTATACTCTCAGAAGCACTTAAAACACTTTAGAGAACTCACCCCTTTTTAATGTAACTAATGTCAATAAGTCTTTGGAGGAAGAGACAGGATGCACGCAGACTCCTGGAGAGCAAAGAGAAAGGGGAAAGGAGGCTTTCTCCTACTATATATACCCCTTCACTCCTTGCAGTAAGCAAGCTCAAAAAGCATCATTGGCACATGCAATGAGCTTCAGTCTCTTGATGCATATTGAAAACTATCTACCTGTCCGCACTAAAACCATTTCTCAAGCACAGGAGTGCCCTGGACATACTAGTGAGTGTACAGGGACTGGTGGTATTTCCAAGGCCAAGGACCACCCCAGGTACTGTATGAAGAAGCACCTTGTACTCCAGGCAGAGGTGGGGTCCTCTGGCTGTGCAGGCTGATGGACCGTGCTGTCCCTCAGAGACAAGGCTATACATGCAGATGGTGAAAGGGACCATCCCTAGTAAAGGGGAACAGGAAAGGGCGATAAGGTGAGCAGAGCTTTTTCGACTCTTTTGAGCATAGTGTTTTGAATGCAACAACTCGATTTTAGTTGAGTAGCTCTCACTACTGCCTGTATGCTAGATCTCCCAGATTTATTCTACTTTTGGTCAGAAAATGTGTTAGTGAGCAATATCTGATGCATTCGCTCCACCTCACAGTCCAGGGCTCCCTAAGCACAGGGTGATCTCAAATAGGCAGGATCACATTGACTGATCCTCTGCAGATGGAAGCCTAACCTCTGCAGTAAAAAGAGAAAAAGGGGACACTTCTAGCATCTGGGAAACTACCGTGCATGCAGACCCCTTACATTCTGCAGAGCCTGCCCACAGAGAGAACTGTGGAAAACCATCAGCCATCAATCAGCTGTACTACATGACCTACACGCACTCACTCACACAGGAGATTTCTCGTAAGTCAGACACATGAGACTCATAATTGTAAGGGCCTTCATGCGTTGCCTAAAGGAAAAATAAATCATGTCTCCAGACTGATCCCTTCTATCTCACTAAAGGGATTGGCTTATTGATCAGAAAATTACTTGCCTTTTTTTGGTTATTGCATTGTGTTACATCTGTTATGTTGCTTCCCACCATTATTCACTGCACAGCATGACGAGCCAGTGTGATACAATATGCATGTGAGCCAAAAGATGAATCAATGCGACAGCATCAGACATGCAAAAAAGCCATTGATCATGCAAGCCAAATGTCTGCACATGAGAGCACAAGAGTGCTTTGAAGACTGCCCAATCCAAGGAATGAGTCTGTATCTGTGACTTAACTGGGAGTAATGTCTCCGTGGAGGAGTGGCCCGGGGATAACACAAACTACTGAGCCATAATAGCCACAGCTGGCTTCATGTGCTTCATTTTTATCAAATACTGAAACTCCTTTCCTGCATTATCATCCTTTTGGATTTTTGCAGATAGAGGAAAAAAAGGAACACATTCTCTAGTACCTGATGGAGGCCTACAAGAAAGCTGGGAAGGGACTGTTTGCAAGCACATGTAGTGATAGGACAAGGGAGAATGGTTTTAAACCAAATTAGACATTAGGAAGAAGTTCTTTACAATGAGGGTGGTGAGACTCTGGAACAGGTTACCCAGAGAGGTGGTGGAGGCCCCACCCCTGGAGACATTAAAGGTCAGGCTTGATGAGGCTCTGAGCAATCTGATCTAGTTAAAGATGTCCCTGCTTACTGCAGGGGGTTGGATTAGATGACCTTTAAAGGTCCATTCCAACCCAACACATTCTATGAATCCATGATTCCACGTAGGTCTATGATTCCAGGTAGGTTTGTATTGCAGTTGTGGATATTGTTCTTACCTCTTTTAGTTGCTGACACTGTATTTTGATGCTGTTTCTGTTCTTAACTATCTGTATGAACGCGTTGCCTCTGAATGTGTAGGGTGCAACTGTGAAAATGAAAGACTAAGTGTAAGGGGTTTGTGACGATCTACTGTTTGAATCTCAAGTCATTTACACAGATAGAAAATAGTTACATTGCTTCTTCAATTTTTTATAACTGGTAAGGACCACCTCCTCCTACGGCACTCACTTTCTTGAGCCAAAATGGAATTTCAGTAAAGCTGGTACTTTAAATATTCATTCCAGGAGCTTATTATTATCATCCATAATTATCAGTTCTCTATTGCACTAATACAGTATATTATAGTATATTATAGACGATTGAGTCAGTAGGGGTTGAACTTCTGAGATGCAAAGACTGGGTAGAAAGCTGTAAAGCTCCTCTGTGTTGTTAACCACCAGCTGCTTGATCTGGAGTTAGAATAAAGCAGATCTCTCAGAATTTACTAAGGGATCCCCAGTCACAATATGTGTCATGAAATTATGTGAATTTCATGAGTTTGTGAAGCTAGTAGTTTGTATTACAGATCAAAGTAGATCAAAGAGGTGCAATAATTTGAGGGTAAAGCAGAGAAAAAAGGGGAAGATCATATAACAGAGAAATATACTAAGATTTCAATGCAGCATGAAGAAGATAGTGCAGTGTTTCAATATAATTAACAAGCCCAAAATTCAAACTATATCTGAAATTTCTGGTGTCTCCTCTTGATTTTCCTCTCATCAATCATCTCCTTTACACTGTACTTCTATTGTCAGCCCCTTTATCCCTCACCACTCCCACCTTCCTCCAAACCATTGCTCAAAGCTGGAAGAGAACAACCTAAGAAGGAATTCAGCGAGGATCTGGATAAACTGGTTTCTTAAAGTATATCTTCCATTTTGACCTTCCTTCTCATTCTGTAACTCTAAAATACCATTTTCTTAAGGAGTAACAGCAAAAACAATCTTCTGCTACGCTACAGGAGGATCCTGGCTGTTGGGAAGTTCAACAAAGGGCAGGATCCTTGCCTAACAAAACCTCCTTCAGCTGGCAGTGTCACTCTTGTTCCAGCCCTAAATACCTAACTTGCCCTTCTGCAACTGTCCCTCTCAAAACTGTGTGAAACCTCTGTGCTCTCAGACATCACCTGCATAGTTATTCCTTACAAATCCATCAGGCTTCAGGAAGCTTTCATGCCAGAAACCCACAGTGTGTTTACTTAGCAGATGGCACAAGGTCACTGCTTTGCTGGTGAAGACCACACTGCGATTAAGTTACAGGGGCATCACAGCAGCATTCAGGATGCACAGCATGTTCACCTTTGCTGTCGACCCATCCAGCATTCACTGTGGAGATCACAAGGTTGCTGTCACTGGAACATTTTAATTCCATCATGCACATTTTGGGAGGGTGACAGTGCGGGCCATACCACAATTGTGAGAAACATTAGAAGACTTGTGACATGCCAGATGGGAGCAATGCACAGTATGGGTCACTCAGGACTGCAACCGAGAGTTCACCGTAAATCTCGGGTGCTTCTGAAATATCCATATTTTTTTCCTCTTGGGACATCCCAGATGGTATGCCAACAGTTACACTATGTAGATAGATTTTCTCCATTCTTTTCTATAACAAAATAGTATTTTGTTTTTGATGGCTTTCAAATGTCTTGACTCTTGAGGTGCTGGAGCGGGTCCAGAGAAGGGCAACGAAGCTGGTGAGGGGTCTGGA
>JAOXJM010000012.1:62081866-62098185 GCA_026413425.1 Tringa solitaria | reverse complement strand
CCTTCCAACCACCACAATTCTGTGATTCTGTGATTCTGTGATTCTGTGATTCTGTGATTCTGTGACTCTTCCTTCTTCTCCCTTTCAGTATGGAGAACTAAATTTCCTAATAGTTTGGTCTGTGAGGGCTGCTATCATGTTAAACTCAGACTGATGATTTTTTCTGTCTTTTTTTTTCTTTCCAGTGCTTTTCTGCAGATTATTTGTATATCAAAATTAAGTGAATCTGAGTGATCCTGATTTGCTTGTGTTAAAAGGAAAAAATAATCTTAATAAACTTTGAGGATTTTGTCACAGAGCACTAAATTAATTTCCTGGATCCATAACCCACCAAATGGCTGAGTCATAGCTGTGTCATGAATGGCTTTAACATTCTGTGAATGACCTTGATATTAATTTGTAAGCAGAATCCAAAACCTTGAAGATTTCTAACCTAAGGATATTTGTGCTTTCAAAGTTCATGAGCCTTGCTGCTGCTTAATGGAATAAACCTATTCTGTGTACTTTTAATGGATTTTATTAAAAAGAGTAAGCTGGGCAATATATACATAGCAAATATATTGCTGATTTCATCACATTTTTACCAACCTGAGGTCACAACTGAAAATAAATCTTTAAGCAATGAGGATCTATTGTCAAATGAATACAGCAGGCAATTAGATCCAATTAAGAAATTGTCTCTAGGAGGAATAACTGTGCTTTCACTTTATACAGGATGAAGTGTAACTGGAAGTCAAGTTAACAAAGAAGAAAGACTCTCCAACACTGCAGAGTCATCATTACAGTTGATTGATCTCTCTGATGAAGGGCATTCGTATCTATAGGATGGAAATGCTCATAGAATTTAAATGTTAATTCTCATCCTAGACCTAGATTAAATCCCTCAAGCAAATAATATATGTTTTTTGACTCATCTGAAAAAAGGTATAGCAATTTAAGGGCTCACAGCACCTTCCATTTTAACCTCTATATCTTCTGATCTCTTATTCTGTGTTATTAGTTTATTCTTACTTTTTCTCAGTCATCTCCTGATGATTAAATCAGCCCTTCCTTTATTTTATCAGTGCTTTATCTAGACACTATTAAACAAAATTAACCCAAATGAAATTAATCCAATGAAAATGAATGAAGGCTGCATTTAGCCTCACTACTGAAGTTATCATTCCTCATTCCTGTCTTTCCCTATAGACACACATACTAGTGTAAATTAAAGAAATTAGAAGTAAAGACTTTCACCCTTACAACATAGAAGAAAAGGTAATTAAGAATTTGAGCTTCTGTTTCATTTCTTAGCATGTGTAAGATATGTAGTTAACTTTCTCAAACCACATGCTGAAGGATTAGCTAGAGTTTGCAATCCATGTAGTGTTTAGTGTCACACTGCAGAATGGTCAGGCTGCTTTTGACATTGCTCTTTCCAAAAGAAGCAGCTGCATGTGATCCTGCATTGTGTTGATGGCATCAGGAGCCTTAGTGTGGCCCTTGCTTTCACTGGAAGGGCTCCCTGTTTGTGCTGCCTTGGGAGCAGCCTTTTCAGTCTAAGACCACAGTGGAGATTTCTGCCACTGAACAGCTTTCATTTTGCCAGGGCAGCCAAGGCTGGCTGCAGATCACAGCTCTTTCAAAAGAAGGGGTCCCTCTGTGGAAGGCTGTGTTGTCCATCCCCTCTGACAAAATGGACAGAGGACATCCACAAATAGCATGCAAGAAAAGTCTTAGAAGAAACTCTTCATTTAATGAACACATTCATATTAATTTCTTTCATGGCAATTACTTCAGAATCCGGACTTTTTATTGACAAGCATTAGCAAAAAAATTACTCATAAATGCATGGCATGCCCTAGGGGAGTTTGACTGAAAGCTTAAGCTGCTGTTACACTTTCTCAGGATTACCTTTCCTTCTAAATTATCCATGTCCAAATAAAATGTGGGTCCTTATTCCTCACAGGCTGTAGAAAATTTCACTTTCTGAAAACTGTGCTTCTGTTCTTTCAGGCTAGACTCAAGGTATGGAGTCAATAAGCCAAAGAGCAATATCCACCCGAGTGCAGATACTTAAACAGCCAGAGCTGTAATCAACTGACATTTGGAATTACACATGAAAAGCCAAGGCAAATTTTTTACTTTATTAGGTGTTAGAGAGCCAGATACACAGATGTGAGACAACACAGAAGCGGTGTCAAGAAAACCATTTTACCCCCAGGATCTGGCAGTCAAACACACCAAAAGCATTTCTTTTTAAACAACTAAAAGACAGTTTTAAACAAGCCAGCGGATCATGGGTTCAATGCATAGCGCAGATGTAGACTTAAACATTTTCCAGACAAGCTAATTGATTAAGGAAAGTCATTACTTATATCTCTTGAGTTTACTAATGGGAGACCCGAGGAGCTTAAAAGCATATCAGGTTTCTGAGAGACTGAGTCTGGACTGCATTTCAAAGTACATCAAATGCTGCTGTACCTCCACTGGATATTTGATAGGCACCATGCCGCAGAGAGGCAGGACTGCCCTACAGCAGCCAGGGGAGGTGGGGGACGTGCTCCCTGCACATCCCTGCCCTGGGGGGTCTGGCCAGTCCTTTCCTCCAAGCTCCTTATGCTCAGGGTAATCACGGAAGCACCCAGACAAGAGCCATCTGTGTTTAGGGTCACGATGCTCCTCTTCCTTTCCTTAACCACAGCCTCTCCAGTCCCAAAGGCCCATCCTGGGTGGGCTGGATCTGTCCCAAAGCGGGGAGGTGCAGCCTGCACCTGCAGAACTCAAAGTGCTGCCGCTATTCCAGCATAACTTTGAAATCCTCCAGCAGATTTAGCTATTTTTTAATATTTTTTTCTTTTTCTTTTTTTTTTTTTTTGTTTTGTTTTTTGGCAGCAGTTGTGCTGGTGAGAGAACCTGTGGAAAAGAAGGCTTTAAACTAAAACTAGATGTGGCAACATTTGAGGTGTAAGTGCATTAGGAAACCATTTAGGCTGGCCTTTCAGGAAACGGAGAAGATGACGCGCTAGGTATTTGCCATCTCTAATCTTTATTATAACCATCAACACCGGATTAAAGACAAAGTTGGATGCTTCTGTTCAAATTACTTGGCCTGGAACAGTTAATGGTGATATTTAAATTGTCATCATTAGGTGTCAGACCTAACGTTCTTCTGAGACAAATGAAGTTGTTGACACTTCAGAAAGTATCACTCCCCAACTGCCTGCTGACTCTGTCAAACACCACTGCCTCACTTCCCTCTCTGAGGCTTGTCTTGGCAATCTTACGGCTTAAGAACCTTCAACTTTAGAAAAAAAAAAAAAAAAGAAAGCATGCATTTTGCAGAAAGTGAATACAACACAAGAAAAATCTGAACTGCTGTTTGGATTGACTGTGTCTCAGTTCATCACAAGCTGACCAGGAAAGAGTTAGTCATTACTGAAGTGAATTTTAAAGTTCTGAGTGCAAATACTATACAGACTTTATAAACACACTCCATTTTCAGGTACTCTGAAAGCAGTTTGTGCATAGCTGTATTCTTATGCAATCACTTTGCTATCCACAAGTTATTTCTCAAAGAAAGAAACACTGTCCATCTTTGTAGAATATGACAAATTGGCTAAGCTTCCAAGAACAGAGGGCTGCATTTTCACCTCATTATATTGGGAGTTAAATGTATAAAGCTTCGCATGTGAAGGTGAGATAATAGCTCCTACTAAGTTTAAGGGTAAACTAAATATCTGCTCTGATGTTATATGCCAAAAAATAATATTTATGTTCAACAGTGTTTGTGCCCGAGGTATATTTTCAGCAGGGGTTCATCTCTTTTGTATGGCTGTTAGTATGAAGGAAAGGGGAATCAAGAAAAATAATGCTCAAATAAAATTAAAATAATTCCATGCTGTCAGCTCCTCAGGTTTTCCTAATGTGAAATGAAAAGCAGGTACTCGCTGAGGTGGGATCTTGCCTGAAATTAGGGTGATATAACATAATACGTCCACAAAACTTGGTAATGTTTAAGGGATGAACAAATGACATATGGGATCTAAACTGCTGTTTGCTTTGTCTGTTATCCTGCTTGCAGAAATGGTGGACCTCAGTTGTTGTGGGGAAGAAGCAAGAAACTCCTGGCTCAGGTTCTTCCAGTGGGCAGTTATGCCCCTATAAACGTCCTCTCCAAATAAATGTCTTCTCCAGCAGTTAGGGAAGGCCACCAGACCCTAGTTTTTTACATACTTTTTGATGCACCTTTCAAAACTTTAACTAATTTACATATGCATAGTCTTATTATCTATAGGAGTGCATTATTCCTCATTGAAAGACACCAATGATGTTGGTCAATCTTGATTGTGGCTGCGCAGAACACAGCAGTGCTGTGCAGAGCCCCCTGATAGCTCCAAATGGGCTGTGATGAGGAGAGCAAAGCACTGCGTTCCTCCCCTGGTGTGCCTTGTAGGTAAATCTTCTGTGGCAATGAATCCCTCAGCATCTTCGTAGGATTTCAGGTTTCCATCCCTCAAGGTCCTCCGGAATTCAATGCTACGAGAGATATAATGGGTGTTCTTCATCTATGTCATTCAATTGTGCATTTGTTTTTAAACTTGTGTATCACAGTCGTCTCTTTCTTCTGGTCAAGAGAGTTTTCTTTGCAAACCTACCCTATATGTTATCTGCCACCCCTTTATAATCTTCCTTGGCTTTTCAGAACCCCTTCTTTTGTTTATATTGAAGTGACAGGCACTACACCCGTTATTCTGCACAAGGCAGCATCACTGACTTAGCTTAAACTAAGCTTAAACTATGACTTAGCATAACTCCCTTTTCAGAGGAGAATCTTAGAAATCTGCAATAATGCACTGGCTATAAATGGGACTTATGTGTCTCTCAGTGTGTGTATACAATTGTACACAATTAATTAACAAGGAAACCGTAAAAGAAATTAAAGAACATGAAGTACCAGCCCTTGGTTTTCTATAGGACCAATAAATTTAACATTTTCTTGTGTGTAATTCCTTACTCGATTCTTATCTGTAAATGTCACATGATTACCAAACCCTTTCCCAACCTTGTAAAATGTGATCCACGAAAGAATATATTATTTTCCTGTAGGCATCCAGCACTGGAAGCTAAATAAGACTTGAGATTTCTTTGATAGCACTGTGTATCAGCAGAACAAAGATGGATTCCAAAACATTATATTAAACCTGTGGAAGATAGGATAGTCAATTAGCTAAAGCATTAAAATGAGATTAAAAGAAGATAAAAAAAAATCCATCTTGTGATTGGAGTAAACATGAAATTATATAGGATGGTTAGGTTTTTCTAAATGTCATTCAGTTGTGTGTGAATGTTGCAAACCAATTAGATAAAATTAAATTTCAAGCTTGATTGACTTTTAAATATTCAATTTGAGCACTGCATTTTGTGTTTATTGCATTGCTCAGGAAACATCTAGAAATGGCTGTTGAATCAAGGAATTAAATGAAACTTACACTGTCAATAGCCTAGCTGGGGTTTCTGTGAGAGCATGATGGCAGTTCTGTTTTATTCAGCACCATTAAATGCTGAATATCCACAGAACACAGAACTATAAGTCTGAAAAAGGACACACTGGCTGCTGGAGAGCTTTGGCATTTATAGCTGGAGAGCACTGGCAGATAACGAGAAGTTTGATACCATGGAAATCATAACTATGAAATATATAACAATACTAACCCATGAAGATGGAATATATATCATGAAATATTGGAGGATAATTCAAATCTGCACGGCAATCTGCTTTTCATTTCAAGTGTCGAGCCTATGTAAGCCATAACTTATCCAGGTATTACTCACGTGGGAAATAACTACAAATTTAGTACAACCCATGGAACAAAAAAAATAAAATCCACACGGGAAGAACAGGAAGGATGTAATGTCTTCTTTCTCCCCACCCCCTCTCTCTGTGAGAAAGAAAAGGACTTCTTTTATAAAGAGGCACTCACTGCTTGTAGAGCAAGTGGAAAGGCTATCACAGCTACGATGGGGATGTGCCTGCTGGAGAAACAGATCCCAAAAGCCAGAAGATAGCTACCCCTTTCCACCTGCCCAAGTAAGAATGAGCAGCATGTTGTTACCCCCAGGTCCTTCCTGTCTTTAACACGCTTTGGCCATCCTGAGATGAAGCAGAGAGAGACGGTGCACAAAGAGCTTCATTGTGGTCTGTATCAACTGGGGCTTCTTTCCTCTGGGGCAAAGGTGTCATTACTGCCTTTCATGATGCATTTGATGCTCTGGGAAATGGGCTTTGGACCAAAGAGAGAAGGGAGGAGAGGAAACCTGTCTCGGGGCTGAAAGGTTGAGACAATATGTCATATGAATATTGTTTTTTCATGCTTTTTATGACACTCCTGCTCTCAGTCAAAGGTCAGAGTTTCCCATTATGCTGTTCCAGCGTTATCAAAGCCATGGTAAGAAAATATCTGAATGAAAAGCTACTGATACCTATTTTTTTCCCCTACTGATAAAATAGAGGAGTTCCAGGCAACAAAAAGAGAGAGAGGAAAAAAAAAAGTAGATTTCTTTCGTTCTTTTATTTTCCATTTTTTCTGCTGTAGTGACCTTTATACTAGCACCATTTCTACTCTCCTGAGGCAATCAATTTTCTTATTAAATTCAAAAGATACAAATAGTGAATGGAGCCATTGCAATGGAACCTCCCCAAAATCATCTCTTTTTCTCCCCTTAGTCACCAAACCCAGAAATATTAACAACTGGACGGTGTTATGAAAAGGGATCTTGTACACTTTCCTGTGCCTGCCTAGAGGAGCAGGAATCTGTCATGCAGCATATCCACAGCAGGTTTTATTTTTAAGTAAAGGAAACTTACTGCCAGTCGTTTCAGGAAAGTGGTATTTTATTTTCTTTATTTTACTGCAAGAAAATGCTGACTTTCTAGCTGACGATTTCTTCTTGACAGAATCTACAGACTCTTTTATTTTCTTTGATCCCTCTGGTAAAATCTATGTTGTCTCATTAGCAGATCCAAGTACAAAAGAAGCATAATTTTCAGTATGACTTTACAGAGAACCAGCCCTATCCAAAGCAGCATTCAAGGTAATTCCTGTTAGAACACAGATGAAAAAGATCAGTTTGACACACAAGCCAAAGCCAGCCAAGCCTTTGGATCATTCCCAGAGCTCAGAATTAAATGTGTCTGTGAAACAACCCATTCTAGATAATGATATACAAATGAGTATAGCGTGCATCCAGCTTTGCTTTGGCAAGTGTCCTGGGGCATGATTTCCTGCGTTGAGGATCCCACCCTCAGACAGGAATAGCCAGCTACACAAATACAGGGTGAGGAGCAGCTGGCTGGGTAGCTGTTCTGCAGAAGGCATCTGGAGTTGTCATGTCTCTAACCAGATTGTGCTGAGATGTTGTTTTGAAAAAGGAAAAAGTCATGATAAGGCAAGTAGGGAAGTACTGCCTGCAGAACGCAAGAAGCAATCCTTCTTACTCTGCTCAGCTCTCTTACAGCCTCAGTTGAGGTCTCTGCTCCTTCAAGAAAGATGTGGGTCAATTGAGCAGAACCCAAACTATTCTGTAGTCTAGAAAACATGCCCCGTGAATAAAAATTGACTAAGTTGTAGTTATTCAGCCTAAAGAGAAAATTGGAGGAATATCATGAAAACAGCCTCCAGACAAGTGAAAGCCTGCAGCAAAGAGGGATAGGAGAGGGAGGAAGACAATAATTCAGAATCTTGAATGACAGCAGCAAAATAATCAACAAAGTTGTTAAAAATATTTTCTAGCATCAGGGACAGGGTGCCACTGGGCTAGATTTCCCTCAGAGGCTTGCCAGCATTGGAGAATTTTGAGAACACATTAGACAAACGTTGATAAAGAACAGAACCAGATATCATCAATCCCTTGTTAGGGCAGGATGTACTAGATGGCCTAGGATGCACAGCACACACTCTCCAAGTGACCTGCGTTGAGAATTTCTTCATGACCTACATGGAAGAGGTATGTGCCAGGTGATTCTCCTAGGAGCAAAGTAATGCTGCCTCCATCTCTGGTATCTATGACTAGCACTTGAAAGCTGTTTCTGGGACTACTTTTGTAGGGGTCCCACTGAGAGGCTTCTCTGCTGTTTCAGGAAGAGCCAGTGATGGAGCAGATGACTTCCCCCTGGAGCTGCCTCCATACCACAGTAAGGCTTTGAAGCTCTACTATGCCTCCTAGCTGGATGGGAAGGCAGTTGTGTGGTGATTAGTAACCTCTCAATTAACCTGAGTCTTTCGGGGCATATAATGGGAAAGTCTAGTACTCTGTATGGGAAGCGACTGATTGATTTTGGGGGAAACACAGGGGGTTTCATGAAGGATGCATCCCGAGGCGAGACGGTTTATGTACGCCAGATGCCATCCAGCATCAGGGCTGCTTCTTCCCCTGCTGTCCATACACCAGCCTGTACCTGAAGTCAGAGAAATGTCATGTCACTGTCAGCTAATGCACAGGAGGCTGTAACGCAGCTGAGTATCAGAAGAAAGGTGGCACACGCTTGACTGACACTGACAGCCTGACATTTGACAAGTGAGCTTTAGATAGGAGGATTTTTCTCTGAGCTATGAAGCGCTTTTACAAACAGCCACTAAGCTTCACGGTGCTTCTCATACCACCTCCTTCTTACGAATGCAGAAGCTAAAGTTCACCAATTTATCTTCGCTCCGAGCAGAAACAAGAGATGGCTTAGTGATTGTTGGCTAGACACTTTTTCCCACCCTGCCTCCAGCGCGATGTCCTGAGCCGGTTTAGATGTCTCCTCAGGCTGCTCAGGTGCCGTCGGCACTCTCTCCTGGCTGACCAGCCTGCAGGTGCTCTGGGGCACAGCAAGCAGGGCTTCTGCCCCCTTACCAGCCGCAGAGCTTGCACGCAGTTATCACAGAAACGGGCAGGACAGAAACCCTCCCAGAAAGGACCGATTTCCACATCCCCATCTTCAGGCAGCCGGGATGTGCATGCCTGCGCTCCCACCGCCATCCATCACACTCACACGTGTTCCCACAGGCCTGCAGAGCCTGAAATAAAAAATTGCTTTGTTTGTGTCTAGCAAATTAACCCACATCCCCACCTTAGGTATAATTAAGCACAGATGTATCATGAGCTAAGGCAAGCCCCAGACCTGCCACGGATAATTGTTGTACAACAGCAGCGAAGGGCAGTGCGTCCAAAATTAGCGACTTTGCTGTAGTCCCAAATTGGCTGTTTGCCACTGAGGCATTCTTTTTGCCTTTTCACCTTGTTGTTGGGGTTTTGCTTTGTTTGTTTGTTTGGGGTTTTTTGTGGCTTTTTCCCCTGAGGCCCAGTTAAAATTATGACAAGGGGTTTTTTTGTTGTTTTTTTGGTTTGGTTTGGTTTGGTTTGGGTTTTTTTGTAAGAGCCACTGAATTCCCAGGCACCTAGGGACTTTGTTTTATTTTTACATCTTTGGAGGCTCATGGGTCCTCTCAGTGAGCACTGTGCCTCAGAAAACATTCCCCTTGGGTGCTAAGTTGTGCAGGCTGGAGCAGCTGAGCTCGGAGTGACTGCAGATCAAGTGGTGGGTGCTCTTGTCTCTGCCCCGTGACCGAGATGGTGGCACCAGCAAAATTCTGAGCACTGGCTGAAGAGAGAAAACCTCCATGCTCCCTCCCTTGCAGAAAGCCTCCCAGCAGTGACACTTTAATAACACAATATATTCTTGCCAGGCTGCAAGCCTTTTGCCAGAGGTCAGCAGCAGGAATGGTCCGAGAGACACAATTCTGCTCTTATGGGGTCGCTGGCAGCTGGAAGAGCAGCACCGTGGGGGCCCTGTCAGGCATCCCCCCGACACCACAAGTCTCTGAGTGGAGGGCTACTCCTTTCAGGCAGCAACAGAGCAGCCCCCAGGAGTGAGCAGATGACATGAAATTCTAATTTCTCCCTCCTCCGGCTTGAGTGGCAGAGACCCCCCCTCCCATGTGCTGCGGCCAGGGTGAAATCCAGCTTGAAGAGAAACTCAGCTCGGGGAAGCTGCTGAGCCCTCCACCCACAGGAGGAGCCTGGTCTCCCCACACAGCCGTGGGATGGGCTGCAGAGCTTCACCCAGATGATGCTGTGGGATGGGGGGAAAAATGTCAGCCGGTGGCCATTGACGTGTTGCACCGGGCTGTCAGGGTGACTTCAACAGCAAACGTTACTCGCATGATCTTTACCTTCAGGGCCGTAAAAACATTTATCAATCAAAAAATTCTGCATTCTCAAGGGAGGCACGCCACCATGGATGAAGAGTCTAGGTTTTACACAGTGTCTGAGCGTTAAGTCAGCTCCGTCAGTAGTTTATAATCGGCTTCGGCAAGCCCTCCCTAAAGCTGTAGCATTACTTGCTTGTTTATTAGTAGCAGTAAGAGAACTGAGAAATGACCACTGACTTGGGAAGGATTTCGAGTACCTCAGTGATTTCCACAAAAAATGGGAAACTATCAACAAAAGAGAGAAAAGCTACATCTTGGTTATTACTCCTGGACAAGTAAAAAGGAACCAGATAAAGTAGTCAGAGAGTGCTTAATGGCAGAGTAACTGGAGAATCGGTTATAGCTGGATATACATTGATTGCTACTGAGGCAAAATTTGGAAGTATTTACACAGGGGATGTGCTGATGTCATTGTGTTAAGAGCAGACACGGTGATTTATCAGTAGCTAGAAATCTCACCCTGTTGGGAGCCTCTGGTGATGCTTTAGTTATATACTTTTCTGACATCACTTTTAAGGGCTATACATTTTTATGTATCATTGGGTAGCTATCCCATGGTCCCAAAGCTTTCTAATCTGCAATAGAAAGCAGTATGTGTCTTTGGCTCATTGGGAGACTGCAAAACCAGAGCATGGTTTTCTTTTTTTTTTTTTTTTAAAGGGGACTGTTCTCATTTTTCTTAAATCCAGTTCTCACTGTATGTTGTAACATATGGTCCTCATTTTGCAGGTGCTGAGTGTTTTTTCCTCTGCTGGGTGTTTTTTCGCTCTGCCCACATTTCTTCTGGGCAGAACAAGAGGACTTGCCTCGTCTGTGTATATGTTACTGCCTTTGAAAATACAAGTTGCGTGACGGTTCTATAGTGCCACCGGTTACGGTTACTTACATGAAACTGCAGCGTGAGCAAGTCCTGAGAGGTAAAAAACACTGAGTTCGTAGGAAAATACAACTTAACATTATCACAAGTGCCTCTTCCTTTCCTTACTGGAAATTGCAGAGGTGATCCCCAGACCTATTGCAGAGAACTGCCATGCGTAAATTTAGTAATGAATTTAATTCATTGGCCAACATTTATATTTAGAATGGATTGTTTAAACTTAATACTGGCACTATTTTCTGACTTGAGTTGTATGCTATTGTTAACAGGTTCTATTGAGTCAGACTTAGCCTGCAAATTAAATTTTTAGAAAACACGTTTCTGCAGAATCTAGGAACAATCCAAGTATTTCTCTGTGGTGTATTATTCCAAGAGTAGTGTGTATTTATTTTTAAATATAGATAATAAGCAAGCAGTGTAAATCCCTGAAAATAAGCTAATGGGTTTTAATGTTCGAAGTAAATGTCAACTTCTTTCCCACTGTAGAAAGACGACTCTCCTGAGAAACGCCCTGGTCTGAGGAGGAGTGCACTTGCATGGAACAGATATTATCTGACTTGGGTGTGGGAGGTAGCGGTCCTAAATAAGCTTCACTGATGTCATCAGCAAAAGTTCCTCTGTTTCAGGAATCCAAGATGTTACCTCCAGATCCTCATCTCAGCACGGCTGGTCACCTTTATTCTGTGCACATTTTTCCATCTCTCTTGGCCTCCATCCCCTTTCTCCCATCCTTCCACTCATGACGAAGACTGTCAAGTACTGTGGATTTGCTCAGAGCCTGCTACTGTGAAAGAAACTTAGGGTGACACTGAGAACAGTGATCATGCTCCTGCCATTATAAAATGCTAAATAAATAATCAAATATTTCATTTTAATCACAATTCATCTCTCTTAGATCAAAAGAAATATTCTAAATGGGAAAGAACTTTTAAAATGAAGAATGGGATATGAGGAAGTCTGATTTAATTTTGTAGTATGAATATTAACCAGAACAACTCTAAATCATCAACCTCCATACAATTCTTAAGGAAGAAGAATAAAAAGAAAAGAGGAACCATTTAAGAGAGTTTGTAATTTTATAAAGCATGAAAGCAGCATGAGAACAGAATTTGTAAAGCAGCTTGTACCCAGCACCCAGGCTCAGTTTCCCTAATTTCAAATTTGCAATAAACCATGGTCTTTTAATGGGAGGTAGGGGTTGTTGTAATGTCGGAGTGTAAACCTGCCTCTCTGTTTCTATTCTGCATACTAAGAGTGTCACATTAGTGTCGCTGATATGTCATCTTGACAGTCCTTTCACAGTAGCAGTAAACTCACTGGATAGTGACTCTTGCCATGTAGAAATTTCCAGAAAAATCTATATTACACCCTGGGAAGTATGCATGTACGCCTGAATGATTGCAAACACTTATTTGGAAAAACAATTTAAAGAGAAACTGAAAGTTTTGACTTTTTCTTTTTTTTTCCTTTTTTTAAGGATGCAAAAGCCCAACAGTTACAACCCCTGTCTTTAGCTGTTTCCATAACGCATTAAATGCTCAGTTACTTTTCTCAGACCCAAACATTAAATAGATACAAGACAGCTTCTTTTTTTTCCAAACTGCACAAAACCTCGTTCTCTCCTCAGACATTTCAAAGCATGTTTGTTTATGGTCTCCATTCAGCATTGCCTGTAGGACTGGCTTCCTCTCCCCTTCATTTTCCCTGTTTCCTCCCTTCTCCCTCCCCTTCCTGACTTCCAGCCTCCCTGCTTGCTAGGAAGCAATGTGCAAGGAAAACCAGTCCAATGCCGATTTCCATTCCAGTTTCACTCCCTCTCCTCTTTCTTCTTCCCTTCCCCTTTTTCCCTGTGAAACATTTGCAATATTTACTTGGTTGGCAATTTAGGCGTCTGCAGACGCCTTGGAGTAAGAGTGACACATAGTCTGGCTCTGCAGGGAATAGATAAGGTTACGTAGCTGATGGGAGAGTTAAAATTGCTTTGGAGACAAGCCAGCAGACACAGAGAAAAGAAACGTAGGTGGCCCTGCCCAGAAACCTACCCCAGAAACAGGTGGGTTACAGGAGATGGGCTCCCATTCCGGTTTTAAGAGCCTTTTAAGCACTTGGGTGTTGCTATTGCCCGTGCGGCTGGGAAGCCACCAGGCTTATTTTGTCCCCCACTGAATAAAGCTCAGCATCTCCCCTCGGTCTCCGTGGGGCCAGGGCGCTGCCGGGACAGCGGGCTCAGCCAGGCGTGATGGCAAGGACAAGGGGACTGACTGCAGCAAAAGACTTTTGGATTGGGAAACGCCGCGTCCGAGAAAAAGGAGAGGTTGGGAGAGGGCAGAGAGGGGAGAAGGAGGCGGAGAAGGGGAGCGGGTCAAAGCGAGCGGGTGGGTATTCATGGCATCCTAAACCCCTCAATAGGGCATTGTCCCCGGGTTGGGGGTCCTGCTGGAGGCGGGGGGCAGGGGCTGCTTCCCGCGGAGGTGGCCAGCTGGAAGGTAGCGTAGGGGGCCCAAGTTGGCCCCGGCGGCACAGCCCCCCCACAGCTAGGGAAACATGGAGTGTCTTCCCCAAAATCCATGCGGCGCTGGCTGTGTTTATTCAGGTCCCAGCTGTCAGGAGCCTGTGAATGACAAGAGATTTTTTAATGATGACGCTTTCAACCATAATGATCAGTTTGCACTGCCTTCCATTTTCAAAGCTGGTTTTTTTTTCCAAGGAAAAAGGCTGAAACCTTTCTTTAATGAAACGCGAAGCCCAAGACCCTCCTTTGCATGTGTGCCTCTCTCCACCCCCCAATGGAGGAGCTCATTATTGTGGGCTTTTCAGGCCCACAAAGACAGGCTCTGCTAATACTCCACAGCACTTTCACATGCTCATTCATGCTTCTTTTTATTAATTTATTTTTTTTTCCAGTCTACTTTCAGCAAATGATCTGGGGGGAGCTTTTCTGATTTGGGCTTTAGGAGGGAGGGAAGGAGGAAGGGAGAGTGCTTCAGATCAAGGGAAGTGGCAGAGCTTTTGCTCAACTATAAGCACATGAATAAGCTCACTGAAATCACTGGAAATGCAATACACCTGCCTGGGACCTTGGTTCTCTTCCCAGCTCAGTCATTCCATAATGCAAGTACCACGATTCCCCACCTGTAAAACAGGGCAGGCAGCATTTGCTTCCCTTGGACAGCACTATGCAACCTAAAAAAAAAAAGTGCATAAAACCCAGGTGATACTACTGTGCCCATAAACTCAGCAGTAAGTGCACTTTACTGCATCAATGTCCTTCAGCATGAGAGAAGGGTAAGAAAGAGAAAAAAGTAAGCTGGGCATAAATGAGCCATTTAAAACATATTTGAAATGAAGAAAATAAAATAAAATTTGAACCAGCTGTCCTTTCTGCACGCAATACTTTGATCCCTTCATTTTTAGCATTTTTGTTAACATAGGACTTCCTCAGGAGACTAGTGAAACTGAGGAAAGGACTCCCATTGGTTTCAAACACCATTAGATAAGATCAGCAGAGCCTGTTCCGCTAAGATAACCAACAGTGGGTATGTAGTAGATAAATGCCTGCTATCAGATGCACGAAGTCACAGGCCATTTCCAACCCATGGGCAATCAGGGCCAAATAGGTCCATTCCCTTACTGTTGTTTGAAGAAGATCCCCAAAATTCAGACTTGAGAGCTTAACGGTTGGTGATGCAGCACCTCAACACCTTGTTCCTCCTGTGGCATCCAGACCTAGGCGCTAAGCAGTTCAGCCTCACAGTAAAAGGAGAAAGTGGGATGCCTCAGAATAAGAGCTGTAACAGCTGAGCAGGAAGAAACCTAAAAGAGACAGTGAAAGGGGCACAAAGAACACTGAGCAGGAGAAGAAGCTGGCTTGCAGTTGGGGCCAGGGGTGGGCGGTTCTGGTTAGAAGATTCAGCTCCCATTGTGTAAAATGGGGGAGCTCGGGTGGACAGCAGGGTTGCTGTGCGTTTGCCAGCTGGTTTCATCTGATGGTCCTCAGTCAGAAAAAAACAGATTCCTCTGAGTAGCAGACTGCCTTTCGAGTTTAAAAAAGCCGCTAATACTTTTCATAATGGCCAGATTATGTTGATCTGCCGGTCTCCATTCTGTAAACAAAGACTAATTAAGCACTTGCTGAGGCAGAATGGTTTTGATAGGAATGCTCACATGCTTAAAATTTGCTATCTGTTATTAGTTTGCTGAAGCGCCTTTGCATACAAAATGAACTGAGGCAAAAGTTGCATTGGCTGTCATCCCACTTCCCTGTCTATGGCTGCAGTACAAACTCAGGGCAATTTAAGACTGCTTGAAATTATGCCTATGAATTTAAGACTGATTGAATTTAACAAAGCATTATAGATACATACAGTATCAGGAGTATCTTGTGCTCCAATCACACTTCCTCTTCTCCTGCACCAAAACCCAAATCACACACAGAACCTCCCTTACCAGGCTGGGACATCATAGAAAACAGTCATGTTATACCAGGGGATTGAGGTTACTGGTTTTACACTACAAAAACTTTTTCACAGTTATAGGTCTGTTGGTCTAAGTGACAGCATTTTTCTTATTCCCTTTTTTCTTTTTGCTGTTTCTGTTGAGGGAAAACGGATGCAGAAACTTGAAACATGAGCGGAACCTTTCTCTAGATGATCAAACGGTGAGAAAAGTCACGCCAAGAGACAACATGAAGAAAACCAGCTGCTGGGCTCAGACAAAGAGAAGGATCTTCTAATCAATTAGACAGAAAGGTAGGACCCAAGAGTCACAGCCACATTTGTTTATTACTTCCCTAGAGAAAATGGCTGGATACAGAAGAATCCTCTAAATTTAAGAGCGTGGGGCAAAAGTGTCTCTTGAGAAAAAAGAGTATTTCCTACCACCAATCCCCCCCAGATGAGAGGCTGAAACACCATGAAATAAATTCATCTGGGGTCCACTGCTGCTCCTCACCGAGCTATGGGGATGCGACAGGGGAAGTAAAGGGGGTGGTGTTAGTGGTCGGAGGACAGAGCAGCCAAGGCCACACTGGGGAGCTCAGTCCTGTTCCCACCTCAGCACAGGCAACGGGGAAACTCAATACCTCCACTGGAGACTGCCTGAGCTTGTTTTTCCCTTGTGCGGAAAGCACACAGGGCATGGTCTGTCCTTCAGAAATTAGAGACTGCGAAGACCAATTAAGTCATTCAGTTCAATTCCCTGAGGCCAAT
>JAOXJM010000012.1:62063811-62074738 GCA_026413425.1 Tringa solitaria | reverse complement strand
GGGGGAAAGTAATTTCCTTTTCATGATCAGCAATTCATCATCACTAAAGCACTGGGAGGAAAATAGTTATCAACTTCCCATTTTAGGTTATAACTTCAAAGCAAACCTTTGATTTGAATGCCAGACTCTGAATGCTGGGGGAGAAGGGGGGGAAAGAGAGAGGGGAGAGGAGGGAAGGAAGTAGGAGGGACTGGATCGTCACCTTGTGGTGGTGACAGCACCCACCATCAGAGAGAGAAAAACAGCTTATTAAGGTACCAGAACAGCCACTGGTTTCTCACTCGCCTTGTTTATGCTTATTCAGGGATTAAGGGAGCTACTGCAGGAGCCCACATTCAAATCCATCCTTACAGCCAAAATTTACTCTGATTCTTGTGGAAATAATCTGCCTTTAGTACGAAATACCTAATAAGTAAATGAAAAAGCCTACATTTTCATAGACTTCTGTAAGACTGACTGTGTTGTACCCTCTTGCTTCCTTTTCTGCACTCGAAGCACTTAAATTCAGCATCCGCTCATAGAGGTACATGTTTCTGACAAATTTCAATTAAACCTGTAGATAGTCTGTGTCATAAACAGCCCGTTTTATTGCTACACGTTTTTACAGTAAGGTAGAGAATTTAATTCCCAGCAGAGCTTGTTTAAAGGCTTTAAGTGCCTGTCTGAGCCCAGATCCATCTTTCAGGAACCTGTTTTTCTGCTTGTAATAGAGAAGCCCCTCTTGAGCTCCTTCTCTTCCTCCTTTTTTGCCTCTCTCACTCTCTCTCCCGCTTTTAAAAATTTTATTATTCCATAGCCAGCACACTCAAGGATGTTTACAGAACTGATACCTTGGTACATTAGTACTGCATTGATTATGGTTGGAAATAATCACAGGAAGCTGTGATTATAGCTCCCACCCCTTGTCCTTTCTGCCGTGTAAGCACATTCTATTTGGCCGAATGAAAGGAGGATGTTCTCTATACAAGCTATTTCCAGGCCTTGAAAATGTTGAGTATAGGTGCCTTTGAGGACTTTCTTCAGCCTATTTTTTGTGTCAATCTCCTGAAGCTATCATATATCAAAAGCCATGATATTCTTTCGTTCAGCTCCATTGTACTACTGAAAATACTGCTTAATCCATTTCCTCTGATGGGGGGGAAGTGGCCTGATGATTTCTGAAATGTGCGTGCTATTCTCATGCACCAGGTTATTCAGTAAAAATTCCTATTAAAAGACCATTAATATACAGGCACTGGAAACACCTTTGCAGAAATCTCTGAAGCTTCTAAAGAGAGCATGGAGATCCTGACTCCAATGAGCACTTCCATTGGAGCACAGCTCAGTGCCGCATTATATTTTAGCTCAATGTTTATTTCTACAGTAAGGAGATATGCCTAAGATTTAGACTTGCGAGATTTAGTTTTTAAAATACAGCCCATTCCAGCCCTTAGGCTGTCTGTTTAGGACCTTCGCTAGTCTCCGTACAATCCCATTTTAGTGGAGCAGCACCTAATCCTCTCCTTTCTCAGCAGAACATTCTTTTTGGCAGGAGGGCGTGAGGGGTAATTAAGGGGCCTGGCCCCCGGTTGTATTGTCAGTAGTCCTTTATTTGCAGCCTGCTGCTGCTGTGCTCAGCGGAAGGAGGGATGCTCTGCCGGAGGGATGCTCTGCCCCAGCGATGCTCTGGGGCCGAGCCTTGACCCCTTCCACCCACGGCAGAAAGGCAAGAGCTCCCCCTGCACGCTGAGTGCAGGCTGTATCCCCCAGAGAGGGTCTCTTCTGCTCCACCCGAAACCCACGCTGTAATTTTTACTCGGGTAGCTCTGTCCCTTCAAGGGTGACAACAAGGCGTAGCTGGCATAAAGAGGGCCTAGAAGTATGTATCTGCTGTTCGCAAACAGGAAAAAAGGAAAGAAAAATTGCTGTTTTGCTAGAGCCATTTGAAATTAGTGGGGGTCATTAAAAGCTTTTATTCAAATAAATAAATTCATAAAATTGCCTAGAACTCAATAGCACAGGATGTCTAATCAATAGTAATTCATTTTCAGAATTGCCGTCTGTTACACAAGCCAGGAATTGCAAGAGGTAAATCACGACAAACACTGCACGCACAGACAGCATCCATTATATCACAGCAGGGGTCACGCTGGAATCACTTCATCTGTTTTTAAGGTTTGAAAGCCCAGGATGCAGCGGATTTTCAAACAGGCCCATCTGTGTGATATTTCTGGCCACAGATCTCTGGTTTCCTCACCGACGGTAGTAACTAAATCTCTGTGATGTACTCCATGCCACGGGATGGATTATTTGCATTAGGAGTAATCTTCTGGTGACTCTGCAGGTGTCTGTAGCTGGCAGAATAAATTGCAGGGCTGCGTTTAAGCAACTTTGCTTCTGAACATGATTTCAGCTTGAAAATGATTAAAATGGGTAGCTGAACTTTTGGAGCTGTGGCCTCTGCCCTGTACTATAATTATTGCCTAACTGCATCCACAAAAAAGGGTCAAAGCTGGAGTGGGGCCACTGTTTCTCCAGTTTTTTGTTGAGTTTTCGCAATAACAAAAACAAAAAAGTCAAACCCACCACCTTGCAGGCTTGCTACTGCCTGCTACTCACCTAACTGGAATTTTCTGACAGTAAATTCCAATTTATTTAAAGCTCTGGTTTTAATTCTCTCTGTAGATGATTGTGAGAAATTAACTTTTATAGTTTGGAGGCATTCCACCTGGAAAAAATTAGCTCTGGAAAATGATATTTCCATCTGTTAAAAAATAGGAGGGAGTGGAGGGGGCAGGGCAGGGAATAAATGATGGTCTATGTAGATTAGGGCCAACATTTTCAAAAACAGGAACTAAAGTTAGCCTTCTGTATTCATACTCACACACAAATAAATATATAGTGCTTTGGGAAAATGTGCTAAGCCCCTGCTAGCTCTGTCTGGATGTTTTTTTTAACCTGACCTCATCGTTTCAGGCCACAGTCAGCTGTCCAAATGTGGATGAGAGAGAAGCTCACGCTCATCCTTCTTTGTGACAGTGTTGACCCATGTCTCAGGGAGCATGGTCCGTGTTTCTCTCTCCCTGCAGAGGAGTGAAGTGCCAGGCCAGGCAAGAGCCTCTGGATCTGTTCATGGATAAAGGTTAAATACTCCAGCCTGCCATGATGTTGAACTTCTGTCTGGCTACATTTCCTTTAACAGCAGCTTCCACGGGAAAATTACAAACCCACAAATTTCTGCTTAGTGTTTTAATTGTCTACAACCCATTGCTGGGAGCTACAGTGAGTTTTGTAATCGGCATATGTAGCTGGTACTGAAAGACCAAAGTAACAGCGAGTCCAATTGAAGCAAGACCACTTAGCACAAAATTACGTTCTGCTAATCCTACTGAAACAACCACGTCCAAAATGTCAAGGGACATGGCTGTGCTTTCAAACCCTTGTGAGCAGAGCACAATTTATTTTAAAAATTTAATTGGCTGCAGTTACCCCTCATTTCTTTGTTTCTTTCTTGTCTAAGAAAGGCATAAGGTACAGTCAATGCTGAGTATTTGCTCCCTTTAAATGTGGGATTTCTGGGGGGCTGGTGTGAAGACTCTCGTCTTCCTTTCATCCCCCCATACAGTGGCAGATGAGACAAAGTGCTTGCACCTCCTTGATATACTTTTCTATCCCTTTAAGACAGCCCTACATTTGCTGTGGCCTTTTTTCCCTTTCTGAACCCATGTTTAATTAGCCTTTGCACGGTTTCTTTTGCTATTGTTTTCCTGTGTTTTATGTCATGTTGCATTTATTGTATCCTTTTCAGCTCCAAAGTATCAGGGGAATTAACGTAGCTAGACAAAAATACCTGGCTCTACCTAAGCCTATCCCCTGTTTTCCCCAGGTTAATAGCTTCGTGGAGGACAGCAGGGCAGTGCAGATGAGAGATGCTCTTACCGAAATGGGCACTGAGCATGATATCACCTGTGGTGTATCTTTTGAGGAGATGGACTCATACACTCTAGTACCTTCTCCAGCAAAACTTCTACAAAACTAACTAACCTTCCTGAGAGAGGGCTGGACTTAACGACTCCAAAACATACTGCAAAGAATTTAGCTTCGCACTGATCTAGAGGAAGCGCAACAGCACTCCATAAACACTCATCAGATCAGCCTCACAACGTGTAGGTATGCAGGCACATTAATTTCCTTGCCTATGCTTCCCTATTCAGGAAAGCTGCTCTCATTCAGGAAGGATGCTTAAAACTCCTCTTAAAGTTAAACACGCTTTCTCATCTCTGGCCCTTACAGATGTGGAAACGAGCACATAAGAGGAAATCCTGACCCACAGAAGCTCTTTTCAAACACCACTTCTAGCCTGAAGAACAATTAATACAGCCTAATTTATGAGCCTGGGTTTGTAATAACCTTGTGCTACTGAGCCAAGAGAATTAGTCCTACCCAGACATCCTCTGGACTTGCATGAAACATATGTTCTGCAATTTGGTGGTTTTGCTGCTGTTTGCTTTTAGCTGTACCCATTTGGCATAATCTAACAGTTTGACATTTTCTCCTACCACCAAATTTCACAAAGAACTTGCAAGTGCTTCCTGACCTTGCAAGTGCAACCAAGACCTGCAACTCCGGCGCGGGAGTTTCCTACTGCAGGATAGAACTTTTCTATGGGACCTGCTTCAGCAAGGCCTGGGCTGAAGCATGTGTTGGTCTGAAAAATGGGAGATCCACTTCTGCACTCTAAAAAGTTCTGTCTCTCAAGGGTTAGGGCTGCTCTAATGCCTTGACAAACCAGGGTGTTATGGCTTAAAGTGTCCTTCCTCGCTTTGGAGCTGTAAGGGGCTGGAAAAGAAAGAGATTGAACAAGATGGTGGTGACAGGTAACACAGCAACCAGGGAAGGATGTTTGTGATCAAGGAGAAAAGAAGAATGGATGAAGAAAGGGGGAGTAAAGAAGGTGAAAGGCAACCAGAGAGACAGGCACATATACTGCAATTACTGAAGCCCAGTTTGGTTGCAAGTGGGACATAAGACATTAGGCAGAACAATAACCCCTCAACCCAAGTTCCTGAAAAAAAGATCATCCTCTGTCAGTCCTCTTTTCATAATGCATACCGTGGTGAGGACCTGACAGCAGGCAAGCTGTTATTTTACTCCATTGGTTGTGTCTAACGTCCTTCTGGTTCAATCTTACTATGATTTTCATTGGTTTTGCCCTAGTTTTTCTCTGCAATATGATCTCTAAAGAGACATCACAGTATAGATGCGGCTTTAAGTTTTTGCATCATCAGAGCATTATTACCTGTTCCTCAGAGATTTGGTTAGAAACCTTTAGTCTCTCACTTCCCCTGCAGTAGCATTGTTCCAAGGCTTGCAGCAGGTGCCAAACAGGCTCTCCCACAGATAAAATGTGTGAAATAGTTTCACTGATCTAACCTTGCACAGGAAGGGATAGAGTCAAACAACACAGCACTGAGAGCAAATAAACCAAACCAAAGCTAAACCATTGTCTTTATTTCTTCTATAGCTTGACTAATGCCTTGGATGTAAATACCCCTACTCCTTAACAAAATATCAGTAGCCATATGAACTTTGCAGTCCAAAGCTACTTCTTATTACAAAGGCTGCATTTGCTGGAGTGCCATAAATATAAAGCTAGCTGTGTTTTGAGCAGGAACGAGCACTAGCCTATGAATACCAAGTGATCTCAAGATATTTAGTGACTTATGTAGCTGATTGCTAGGGGGAGACATGGTATTTTCCATTTAAAGAGAGGGAATGAGTGAAACAGATCTAGCAGTTCACAGAAGAGTTGGTTCAATAGTCTGAGGTGGAAGGGGACCTCATGTACTAAGTAAACCTCAACCTAGAAAGCTGTCAGAGAATCACTACCTCTTACTTTGGAAGAAGCAGGGCTGGACATAAACTGCAACAGAGCCATTGCCACAGTGCTAAAACATCCAGCATTAATATAGACACGTTTTACTTGTTCCTGAAATTATTGACTAATTTTTCAGCACACTTGTAATTGGGTCATGATGATGAAAACAGTTCTTTATATGAGGGGTCGTTATGGCTGGCATAAAATCAAATATTTAGTTATCTGTCTTCCATTATATACTGAAACATATGATATTTATGATGTAATGAAATATTCAGGCTCAATGCTGAGACACTTATATCTTAGACTCAGACTTCAGCAAGCTCCTGAAAATGTACTTTGCATACACAAGATGTATATTTCATATAAAAAGATGCGCACTGAAATATTAATAACATTTCCCTAAGCTCTCTACATTGTATTCTGTGGAATGTGACATATTTAAATGCACTCATTACATCGTGAGCTTTACCAGCTTCCACCAAAATGCGCTGTGTCACTCAGCTTACTCACACCATCCATGAACTGTCATTCTAATTTCAGCCCATCCCAGGTATTCTGCACCTTCCCCAGTTGCCCAAACACAGGCTTATCTCCAAGAAAAAGCTCTGAGAAGCAAGGTTTGTCTTGTGCCTGTCTCTGAAACCTACTTTTCCCACCATACATGAGCAAATCTTGCCAAAAGTGCTTTTTCTTCTGACAATAATGATTGCTGTTTGAGCTTCCTGACAAGTAATGAAGATTTTCCTTTTCTCTTCCATTCAGTTCACAACCCTCCCCTGTTGTATTAGTTAACAATGAAAGCATATAAACCCAAGATAAAATGTTTAAATAGCTCTTAGTCACCACATTATGGCTAAATGACAATAAACCTCTTTCTAATTTATGCAAAAAATGCTTTGTTATCTCACTGAATGGAAAGAGAAGTGGGTCTTTTGTATCTAAAAGTCCTTGTTTAAGTTGCAAGAGAGAGAACTCCTGTGTATCTAAAAATCATTATAAAATTAAGTCATTTTTATGGGAGAAAGGCATAAAAATGATTCAAGGGCCCTAGAATTCTAGCGTATAGTATCCAAACAAACACATTCATTTTGAATTATTTCGTTGCCAATGAAGTTGGTCTCCACGAGTTGATGCCATGATAGATTTTCAATGGATGTTTATTTTTCAGGGAAGTTCCCCTTTTTTCCCTGCAGTTGCTGTTATTACATTGCTAATGCAGAAGTTGTTATTAAATCATTTTGAAAAATGGGTTTACGCTCTTTCCAAAACAATTTGGGACACTGTTTCAACATCAGTAAAATGTACTCACTTCAGTCGTTTCTCATTACGTTAGTTGAGTCATGGACAATTACAATTTTGTCCTGGTGTTTTCTGATTTGCCCACAAAATGTTTGACCAAGATGTTCAGAAGTGGTTATTGACCCTAGCTACTCATCAGGAGACAATTTAGTAGGATCTAATTTGAACACAATCTAACCACCAGTCCTCTTTATAAATGAGTTTAGTTGTCTAATTACCCCAGTTATTTTTAAAACTGCTGACCTTCCGGTATTATTATTTCTTTAGTTTCATCTGCCTGGCTGTATTTATAGAACGAAGCAAAAAGATCCGTCTTTGTCTTGAACATCTTAAAATCTATGAAGCTCTTTCAGAGGTGAAGGAAATGTCTTCGTAAGCTGCTTATGCAACAGTAACAAATAATTACCTCCAACTTGTTCTTATTTACGGTAATTTTTAATTCTTAAACTATTACCAATAGTCTGAGATGAAAAACAGCAATACTCTCAAAAGTTGTCAAGTAACCTGCAATGTCTCTCAGCACAAGAGGCAAAGAGGAAGACAGATTTGGAATGAAAATTGACCGCTAAGTGTTACTACACCACCACATACAAGCTTCATTACACAGTAAAGGAAGCCAGCTATATTGCATCGTATTACTTGTATATTGAACTATTTTGACAAAGACATTTCATAATCGGGTACACAGTGGCTTGCAGAATACAATACACTAAGTATGTGGCGGCTACATAAATATTTCAGTATGTTCTGCTGCTTTTTATGCGAAGTGCACATTTTCATTAGGTAACATACTTTTTTTTTGCAATGTATAGTGTATCAGTTTTTCCTCATGATTCTTCCACTGTAGCAGTTTCCAGATTTTATTATATCATACATATGTTTCAGTACAAAGTGTAGGAGCTTACTAAATATTGAAATTCTTATGGAAACCAGATGCATTTTCTGATGGCTTCGCATGGCTGTGTATAGGATGTTGAGCTCTGGGCCTGCAATGGTTGCTGAGACAACAAGGTCAGGCATGATACTAATTACATGCCCTGAAGTTATGCCTTGCTAAAATGGAATGAGTCTTGATCTACTGAACGCTTTTTATCAGTTCCCCAAGACTCCTAACAGTTTTATGTGTCTACCCTCTTTGAAAAGATTAAGTATATTGATGACATCCATCAAAACTCAGACTTGGTTACCTGTTAAAGAAACCCCCCACAGCCAGGGCTGTAGAACAGAAGCTGCTACACTTTTATTTTATTATTTTTAATAGGCAAATACACAATTAAAAGATTCTACCCATTTGGAATTTTCAGGGTCACTGTATACCTACTTGTATGTGCTATTTACAGGGGCTCCAACATGGCAGTGTGTTTGCAACTCACCGTTTTAAACAGGACTATCCCCATACCACTGCACCCATACAGGTGGTAGCTGGTATCACAGAGAGAGCTAACAATGTGCTCATGGCACTGATGGATTGGAGTGGGGTTTAGTCTTTGGAGTTTTTACAGCTCACCACTGGGATATTTACTTTCCTAGGGCACAGGTTTTTGAGCACATGCAAGAAGAGGACTGCATCTAGTGCAAGGAAAATTGCTTTCATTGATTCTTCCCCCAGTGAGTAACTAGCATGTATCATCCTCTGAAAGCAACTGATACTAATCCCTGTTCTCCTAAATTCTACTGTTCTATAAATTAAGCTATGATAGCTAAAACAGTAAGGTGCAGTTATGTATCTCCCTGACCAAGTGTGTGAAAAAGAGAGTTAGGTAGCTGTCAGTCTGCAATAGCAGAAGTGTTCTAAGGTGCTTAGGGTCAAATGATTCTGTTATGAGTCCTGGTGCCATATTTCTGACTCCATCCATAAGCCTCAAGCAAAGAAAGTTTGAAAGCTCATGCAGTGTACATTAAACCACTGCTCTGCTACTTTCTTCTTCCCATGACTTTATTAAAAATGCACTCCTGCTTGAATTAAAGTAGATATATATATCATTGGGGTCTCAGTTATCAAACACGAACAGTCAATAGAACTGCTGAATGCCACAATTTCACCCTCTAATTCAAATACAAGAACATATTTTCCCATTTCATGTGGCTTTAGGCCAGTGTATTTGCATTAACTTAAAGCTCCTGTTTAGATGCTGTACCAATAAGATAAGAGCTCTGACCCTGCAGAGTTTTGGAAGAGAGGACTTAGTGAGGTTGCACTACCTTCTCTTCTGGCTCTCTTTGGAATATTTTCCCCATTTTCTTCCATTAGAGAGATCCATCTCTTTCTCTCACTTCTCAGCCTGCAACGTAATGTCCTTCCCTCTGGTGTGGAAAGGGTAGTGTGCCCCTGCAGCCATGGCAACTTGTCAGTCTTACCTCACTTGCCATATCTTGTACGTAAAAAGTTCTTTGCCTTTATTTTAGGACAGGTTCTCCACTCCCTTTGTAGTTAGTGCTAAAGATCAAAAGCCAGCCGGTTATGCTCAAGTCTATGATGACTTTTCTACTCCTATTTCAATGGCTCAGAGACGCTAGCCAAGATAAAGATCTATATTTGAGTTTTCTATAGGAATCACTGAATTAGCAATGATTGTTGTTTTTTTTTTTTTTTCTGTGCCTTTCAACAGGCTGGATCAAAGTAAGCACTCTTGTCTAGACTGTTCCCAACTCACATGTATCTCCTTACAAAACAGATAGCGTTATTGCTGGGACAACTATGTGGCACATTTTTATGTATTATATTCAGTTGTAAACAACCTATAAACAACCTAAATTTGAAAGTACACTTACCTTTTTTTTTTTTTTTTTTTTAAGATGAGTTACATTTGAAGAACTTTTGAGTAATATTAATGTCCTTAGTAAAAGACAAAGTAGTGAGCTGCAGACCTAAGTCACCCTCTGGGGATTTGACTACTTGCCTTTTTTCTTTGGTAAAAATCTATGCACTTTTCAAACTGAAGGTTACATTAACATTACACAGAGAAAGTCAATTAATTTAACAAATTATCAATTTGTGGAGTTTCTTGAACATGCAGTAACATGCACACAAAGCAGCTCTTTGTGATCCCACAGATGTCCTGTCCTCAGTGCACAGCTTCATTAATCATGTGCTATGCATGTTATTGTCTAAATTGCAGTGCCATTTGAGACAGAGAAAACATTGGGAAAGAAATGTTGCTTACTCTTTGCACACCAGTAAAGATTACAAATAAGCACAGGATTAAAAAAGACTATCAGGTCAGTGCCATGAAGATTTTGTTTTATTCTAAAAATATCTGTGATTCACCCAACCAATGTTTCTTTTATGTTGGTTTTTATCTTTCTAAACCAAAGCTGAGCATACCCAGCACTACCTATCCAGTTCATGCAAGCAAAGCTGAAATCAGATGTAGTTACATCCCAAGATTGGGAAGCCAAAGGTCTCTTCCTGTGGTTGGGTTATGCCTCTAGGAAATCTAGAAAATGCTGCTATAGTTATTGTGATTCTGTAAGAGTGATGCTGCGTAACACCCTCTCTACCCCTAACGCAATACTGACACAGGCATTGGACTAAATTTGCCCCCTTCCTAAATAGTGAATGAAACTCAGCCAGGCCAGATGTACTACTTTACAAAAGATTTTTACCATATCTGTATTCTAATGGCTACTTCTGGCTGCTAGCTGGGGTCTCCATTTTCTTACATTAGATAAACATGCTGCTGGCCTAATCCAAGGATATGTTTTGCTTGAGTCTAGGACCTTCTCTGCAGCACCAAGCTAGATGTCTGCACTTAAATAGCAGAGAGG
>JAOXJM010000012.1:62016119-62063711 GCA_026413425.1 Tringa solitaria | reverse complement strand
ATGGCTACTTCTGGCTGCTAGCTGGGGTCTCCATTTTCTTACATTAGATAAACATATAAACAGCTGGCTATATGTAAAAATAATGTGTGAGCTATACTTTGAGAGAGCCTTAGTGATTTGATATGAAGTGTGAGGACCCTGCTGGCCTAATCCAAGGATATGTTTTGCTTGAGGCTAGGACCTTCTCTGCAGCACCAAGCTAGATGTCTGCACTTAAATAGCAGAGAGGCTGTGGCTTAAAATTCTTTCCTTCCAACTATGTCCGTAGCACTCATCAGTCACTTGACCGGAATACTTTGAAATGGACTGCTGTCTAATATATCCTCTCATAAATTCTTAGTATGGCTTTTCTCAAACGTAATATACATATTCTATGTTTCACAGATTCCGTGATTTCTTTGCCTAGTTACATATAACCACTTATTTTAATGATGGACACAATTTGACAAATATCGGCAGGGTCATATTTTTATCTCCAAGAAGGAGATGGGCAGTTTACACTTTGAAGGACAGGTACAATTCAGAGACCTCAAGAGCAGAGTACAGCATGCATTTCATCAACTTACTGATATATATGTAAATACTCCAAAAAAGATCTGCCATTACAAATGTTTGGATTCCTGACACAATAGAAAAAAAAATGCACCAACCAACTAATGAAATGGGGATATTAGCAAACAAAAAAAACTAAGAAAAAGGCCACTAAGAAAGGGTTAAAAAGAGAAAAGTTACAGATGTGGACAGAAAGATCTCTCAGTCAATGCAACCATAAAATAATTCTTATAGATATCCTCAGGGAAGGAACGCTACAATTAGGATCATTGATCCAGGAAGGGCTACTTGTTACTTCAATAAAGATGAAAAGTAAGGTCAGAAAGCAAAAAATGCTGTTTGAAATCAACTGTTTTGTTGGTCTAGAGGATGAGGGAGAGTCGTTCAGCCACCTCAGGCTAAACTATGGAAATGACTCAGTGCCGTCAGTTCAGCCCTCACTTCAGCCTAATGCCTTATCAGAACTTGACATAAATTCACCAACATTTCATGCTCCTGATATTCTTGCTTCTGTACCATACAGAGAGTGAGCAACCAAAGAGTGCAGCTGTAAATGATATCCCTGTAATCTTGCTAATTATATGCAATGCCAGAAAGTGGAGAGGGGGAGAGTTAAAATGGATTTCCACTCCCTTCAGACAGCTCAGAGAGCTGCAAATTGGAGTTACGGTACCTGTTGATGAGGAAGTGATCATGTACCCTTTACTCCTCCAAGGCATTTATGAGAATGAAAACGAAGCCCCTGTGAGAAGACAGGTAAATATGCAAAGGTACATTTGCAGGAGGCTTCTAGTAAAGCTGCATGTCCAAAATATAAAAACAGCAGGCAATTTTAATAGTGCTTCTCCACCAGTACAAGAGGGGTTTGTGCATATCGCAAGTGCCATGGGTTTGTCTCTGGACGCTACCTGTCAGTAGAAAAGGGGCATGAGTCAAAAAGAGTTGTTGCCTGTAGGATCTGTGTATAATGATTCAAAAAGCTACACATTTCTTGGTTTTCAAAATCTGCTAATGGAATTAGAACAGAAACATTTGTTTTCACTAATATATTTGCCAAAGAAAACCAGCTATAGGCTTACTTTACTGCTTACACTGTTCGAAATGTGAAATGTTTTGTTATAACATTCAGATCATAGTGAATTTTCATTTTGAAGTGTTTAATGTTTTGAGTATGAGGGTGTTTTTTAAGTCTAAAGATACAAGTTAGATAATCCGGAAAGAAAATGTATCATGTCAGGTCAAATTAAATTTGGGGGGTTGAATTTTTAATGGCTGAAAAAAAAAATGGGTCTTTCACTTTTCGTTTCCATTTTAAAAGCTTTTTGTATGATGTAGAAGGAATTTTTTAAAAGTTTCCAGAAAAGAGACAAAGCTGAAACTTAACAACAAAAGAAAGTTTGTTTGCAGTTGTTTTTCTAAATACACTGATCCCATTTTCTCTGTTCTCTTTCCACACAATGATACTACCATACCACTCACTTGAGAAATTATGTGTAAGAAATAGTGAATATATATTTTTTGTAGCATACTTTCTCTCCACAAATTACATGACAAAATATGTGAATAAAAAATACACGCATAAAAGGGACACAATGCTCTTCCCTTGCCTTTAAAAAAACTGTAAAGAAAGACTTTTCACATACAAAATTTCACAAAATATATTTTCATTTCTTAGCTAGTGAACCGAATGAAATCTTCTAAAAATATATTCTTTTAACTCCTTATAATTAATTTGGCAACTTCTATTTGTTTATGTCCTTACTTTTCACTGTCATTTTAGCCATGTCAAACACAGGAAATTAATTTCCACGTATTTCAAGTCTAAATATGTGCATACAAAACACAATAAGCCACCCTCGAACAATAAACACCTTTTCAACACAGCACCATGCCCACCTTACACTCACACATCTTTTCCTACGGATTCAGAAGCATGAGATAAAATATTAAAGAGCTACAACTCGGGGGTGGGGGAAAACCCAAACCAAACCCCCCAAAAGCCCTGCATCAAAACCTTTAGTTCTTTAAGTAAATAGGCACCCATTAAGTATAATGTTTCTGAGCTAAATCCTACAGGGAAGAAAATGTTAGGCATTGCTTCGCAATTTGCCAGATGTTTCCAGATTATTTTTCTCTTTCCATCACAGTCAAGTTAATCATTTTCAATAGGCCACCCTGCAATGAAAAGTAAAAGTAACTTCCTTAGGCAGCTGCTTTGCATAAAGTGTTTGCTTTCAAGGAATATTGTGCAGGCAGGAGATACTAGAAAATAATAACAGAAAAAAAAGGGGGGGGGAGAATATGCTCACCCACCCACCCCTTTGCATTTCCCCATCCCCCCAAAAACCAAAAGATAAAAAGCTTTGCTGAAATGTTAGGGGAGGCTAAACCAAAATCCATTGATAACATCAAAAAGCCAACTTGAGCTACCATGAAATATTGTCACCCCGTTTTCCTTTACAGCAGTTAATAAGTCTCTGAGTAGGGATAGTGTCTAAACCAGGCTTTAACGTGTAAGTAATGACCAAGTGATAGAACAGTTCAGAAACAGGATGTGTAAAGGGAGAAAAAAGCACCGTGAGAGTCAGTTACCTCAGAGTACATGAACAGACGCAGGTCTGCTTGCTAACTGACTTCTTCTATATTTTGAAATAATTATATTCGTTATCCTCCAACTGCTTGAAAAAATATTCCATGGCCACAGATTACACATGGAGAGATTTGAGAGAACTCAGCTGGCAAACACATTTCTTTCTGGGAAAACCCCCACATACATCAATATAAAGAATGCAGACATAATTCCAGTGTTGAAAACCTCCTCAGTTTTTATTGCTTAATTATTGTTTTTAAAGAATCAGATTTTAAAAGACCCCTTGCCAAAAATATGATTTTATGGTAAAATAATGGGTTTTAAATTAGGCATAGGGAGTCCTCAGTATAACTGAGAATTTTAATGTTCACGTTCATCTACTTTTCTAGTGTCTCAGACATCTGCTATATCTTTGGAAAGCTGTCATTATTATAAGAGTTTCACGACTTTATCTACTGAATCCAGTTTTTAAGATCATAGATGTCATATATTACTCCAACTTATAAATAACAAAGAATGTTTACTACATATACAGTAATTGCCATACACAAGCAAATACACATGTGCACCAGTATATCTAGTGAGACATATGAGACATATATACATAAATGTACTTACACATATATATACTTGGGGGTGGCATTAACTAGTGGATGTACAATACATTGGATTGAATTAAATCTCTGAATTTAATTAGAGTCTCTTCTGTAGACAGGCTTTGAGTATGATTCCATGACTCAAAAGAATAAATAATTTTGTTAATACAGAGATGTACAACATATATTGACATATAGCACAAAACTATGAAGACTGAGTCAGTAAGACATGAAACACAGGATTTCTAGAGGGTCCAGTGGCTACTGCTGGATGGTAATTTTATATTAATTTTATATTAATTAATAACGATATGTTAAATGTTATATTAATGCATCATATTGAGGCACAGATATGTGCACCTTTCTTGAAATCAAGATATATATATTTAGTCCCAAATAGCTTTTGAGTTTTAGGAAGGCTGGGAATGTGAGCTTCACAGTTGAAGCACAGCTCTAATATTTTCGATACGCATCAGTGAATAGTGGCCTTGTTTTCTTACAGACCTGGGCTTTTCTTGTTTTTCAGTACAACTCTTGTGCTTGTCTTTTAAAACTTCAGCTCTCCGCATCTCCACATATCTGTTGTGTTATTAAAGCCATTGCAAAACCGAGAAGCGAGCATCAGCTCAGGCCTCCTCTCATTTCTGTCCCTCCCCAACAAAAGGAGGTGACCGAATTGAGCAAACTGCATCAGCCAGGCTGGGGTGGGGGGCACAGGAGCAGCTTTTGGTGTAATCGGGGACAAGTCTTCAAAAAAATAATCAAATTTCAGCCCTTGCCACTCCTTTTGCGTTTGGTCCATTTAAATTGCCCAGGTTTCTAGTTTTTAATCCCTATGACGTGGACGTGACTTTGTTGTTTCTTTGTGTGCGTGTACAGGAGTCTTTTGGTCTTCTTTGGGACACTGACTCTTGGAGAAGGCCTGGGCACATCCCCACGTGTCAGCCAGAGCTGAAAGTACAGTCTTTCTGTACTTGGGGACCTTGGAACATTGTCCAAGGGAAGTGTAGGCCAGTAGGAATGAATATAAACCTCCTCGTTACTTTCTGCAGATCTCCTAGAAGGGGAGCATTTGAAAATGACTGTGCTTTATCCTTTTTATCACACAGCCACCAAGATTTACTTACTCCCTGGCAGAGACTCCAAGCTGTCTGCCACTGTAAATCATCAGTAGTCGCCTTAGCCTTCTCCCAGAGGGTTCAGGTTGAGGTGCACGCAGGTTGGGATGATTCATGGAAACTCTGACAGCCCCCTTAAGGATTCTTTTATGACTTGATAAATGCACAGATGTGGCAAGTTTTTTTTTCTAGGTGAATGATACTTGGATGTTTGCTGCTCAGAGATTATACTTTGATATAAATGTCCAGTCTGTAAAAAATGTGCATTTTTCAGGATGTATTAACAAATGTAGCTCTTGCTCAAGACCACTCTTGTATGTTTTTTGCCTTTTTAATCTTAAAAGTAACATATGGACTAAAGCCTAGCATTTGTCAAACTGATGTGGGAACAGACCAGACATTTATAAATCTAGTCCATAAGCACATTTTCTCATGTTTGGTTTAATCTGATTGCAATTATCTTGTGTTGGGAGAACAGTAGGAGCAACACCCCAGCACCTAGGCGGGGCCGAGATCTGAGTGGCTCTGAAAACACGAGATAGATAGAAAACCTTGCGTTTGGAAGAGTTATCTGGATGGATTTTACACCAAACGAGCAACCTGATGAGCACGTGTTCCTCCCCCCCGCAGCATCCCACGCGTTTCACGCACACGTGTGCAGACAGCGTGTTCCCCACGTAGCCCCTTGTGCCAGGAGCTCCGGAAAAGGGGCGGGTGAGAATCTGGACACATCCCTGGGTTGTGAAGAGGGATGCTGTGGCACAGACATCCTGTGGGGCAAGCCAGGCAGCGTGAGGCACGGCAGCAACGCGTGGACTCATCCAGGGTGTTGGGATGCTTACTCCGACAACGGTAAAACCCCTAAGCCACAGTGGCTATTTTTAATCAGGAGGTCATCAGGGACCAGCTTTGAGGCAGGATGGGCCACTGCCCCACACCTTTACCCCTCCTTTGGAACCGTGGAAAGTCACGGAGGTCCACGGGGCCGGGTGGGAGCCCCGCTGTGCTCCTGCCAGCATCTTGTTTTGGTGCAGCCCAACGCACACCCACAGGTGGGTCAGTGGAGACACGGGCTTTGTTTCTTTTCAGGAACAATGAATCAAGTGAGGGGAGGGAGGAAAAAAAAAAAGAAAAGAATCAAAAAGGAGAGGTAAGGGTATTGATTTGCTAAAGATCAGTGTTACTCAGAGCCCGAGCCGTGATAATAGAACTGCAGGACACGTCCTTACGCAGGGAACAGCTATTCACGGCCCTTCTTGAGATGTATAGATTTAATGGCAGCTGTATCCCCTTCTAAAACTGCCTTGTGCTACAGTATGTACTGTAAAAATAGCACTCTCCGCACAGCAGGTTTCTATTATAGGATTAACCAATTGTGCCCACATTGTAAAAACCTGCTAACAACTAGCAAAGGCAAATCTCCCCAAAGCAGTAAGGCAATGAAAAAAAAGGTCACAAACGAAATATTAATGACCTAAAAATAAAAATCAAACACATCAGAAGATATTGCTTTAAAAGCAAATGGCACAAAACTGTGTCAATTATTCAACCAAACCCAACTAACTAAACCTCCATTGCTTGTTCCCATACATCCTGTGCTTCTGCATCTGTTAATGCCTATAAGATTGTAAGATGGCAGGGGGAAAGGTTGCATGTAAAGTGTGTTTATTTATGAATTCCATCTTTAATGATTCTTCAGCTAAACCAGGAGAGGCACGGATGATTCTGACTGAAGTGGAAAGGTTATGTTAACAGCATTATACAATCCCCTGGCAGTCCCTGCAGTGACCAGAGTTGTACGCAGCCCATTTAAAGTAGATAGATCTGAAATAAATTAATTTCTTTCACTTCCAGGGTTGAGCAGGTCATTCATTTAATTAAACTTCAGTAAGCATAAAAAAAAAAAAAATCTGAGCACTGCTTTCAGTTCAAATGGTCTTGTGGTATGTCCTGTTTTAGCATACGGTACCAGGCAGACCGCCAGCTCTATATGGAAGGAGAAATTGAACGATACGTTGCAATAAAGCACTCTCCTGGCTCCCCAGTCAAAATTTACTTTCACCTAAAGTATTCTTTCTTGCCCTTCGCTATTTCTAGGATCTTGACATAAAGTCATCAGCATTTGTGCTGTAAGATTAGATTTAATGTGTTTCTAAAGCCTCCCATTAACCTTTCAGAAAGTCTGACATTTCCTGATTCACCAGACAACTAAGTCTTTTTCTATCGGGGTAGACAGTCTCTTCTCAAATCGCTTGCATGTGTCAATAATGACTCCTTTCTTCCCCCGTGAGCTGGAGGAGAGCGGGGCCCCTGCTTCCTTGACTGAGGGGGGGTTGCTTTCGCAACGGCCTGTGCACAAGTGAAAGGCAAAGATGGAGAAATGATGTCCAGCAGCCTCCCAGTCAAAAGCTTCTGCAGATAGCCCCAAACCCAGACATAGGTGGATTGGGTAGTAGATAATTCTTTATTAAGGCACTGACAGAAATTCAGTCTTTCAGGATGTCTATGAGCCTAAGAAAAAGCCGCTATTATTCTTGAGTTTCCATTCCTGCTGAGCCAGCACCTGTTTGCACTTTTCCCTCATTCTGGACAAGCAGAGATTCTCACTTAGCATGTAATAAAATGTTGCTTTATTTCCCCTGTAAGCCAAACACATTGACATCATTGGGTGTGTGCCTGGTTTATGGCTGAAGGATTTGGCCTTTTATATGTACACAATTATCTAGATCGCTTTTCCCTGTCCCCCTCTCCACCCCTGACTCCGGTCAAAACAGCAAGTCCCTGGGGTCTATTTTTTAAGTTCGTATTTGTGAGTCATGTGCTTGCCGATCTATTTGATTTCCATGAGATACCAGGGTGCAAGCCATTCTGTACTCATCAGACATTCATTTCTTTTGTAAAATTAGAAATCGCCCAGTTTTGAACACTTGGCCGACTTATTTGTTCTTCCCTGCAACTACAAAAATAAAATATTTTCTATAACCAAAATATCATGAAAGGTCTTGACTGAGTTCACGTATGTCCATATAGAGTGATTTATCACTTGACAATGACGTCCCTATCACATTACACTTTTGAGGAAGGAGAAAGGAAAATTTGGTCTTGATACTGTGTTTCCTTCCCACAGTCCAAGATGGCTCTCAGAAACATAAATGCTTATGATTTTTCCCACAGATACGAAGGACAAGATATACCATCAGGAATTCAATGCCACAAAAGCTGATACAAAGTAATATCTTTTATGCTTGCTTGGAGGCCACACACAGTTTTTTTTATGCAACTCATATGTTGGTTATTGCAAAGAATTGCCTGCTGCTTTCCCCAGTGTCAACTCTAACTAAAAGAGTTGTAAGGAAGTGCGGTGTGCTCTGACTGAAATGTATCTGTATATCCATTTATATATAAATATAAAGAAACATTGACCTGTATCTATCAATATTGATATCTATATTGCTATCAGTGTGTTTAGATATTTATAGATACAAAGATACGTATGCACACAAATATAAATATGTATATATATTGATAACTATGCATTAATAGCTCAGAATAGCTCAGGTATCAGTATTGATCAATATCGATAGATGTTTATATCTATCTATACAGACAGATACATACACTGATAGGCATGGATCCTTATTGATCTGCATATCCATATGCTTCAATACCTATTGACTTGATATCTAGTGCTACCTACAGATATGAATATTGGTAGGTATCGATGCCTATTGACAAGAGTTGGCATCAATGCCTATTGATAATATTAAGTATCAATAGGCCTATTGATATGTTTCTGTATTGATTGATGCCCTACAATAGATAAACACCGATACCTATCAAAATCTATTTAAAAACCTATTTTAGACTTCAGAGTGTTTCGATATCAATATTGATCAATGTCAGTATCTGTGCATATTTATTGATAGGCATCAATGGGGATTGATATCTATCAATATTGACAGGCATTGATGCCAACCAATATTGACAGCAATCAATATCTATCAATATTGATACAAACTGGCAGCTAAATATACTGATACCCAACAATAAGCATTTATACCTATTGATAGTGAAAACTATTCTTATCAGTAAGCAAAGACAACTATTGATATCAATAGGAATTTACAGATATATATATTGTTATATATAACAATACTTTTTAATAGGCATCAAGAGACATTGATACCTATTATTGTCTATAGCTTTCAATGCTCATAGGCATAAAAAACTATCAATATCAATAGACATCAGTTCTTATTGATATCTATATCAATGGGCAATGATATCAATCAATATTGATACCTAGAGATATTAATACCTATCACTAGCCACTGATAATAACTAATATTGATACCTCCCAATAAACATTGGCACCTTTTTCTGTCAATAGGCATTGATACCTACCAATATAGATGCCTTTTGATATCAATATGCATTGATAGACCTCAATACCAATCAGTTTGGATACCTATTGTTATGTATTAATATCAAGAGATACAGATAGAAATTGATAACTCTTGATATCCATACTTATTGATAGACATCAATAGTTATTAATTTTGATACCTATTGATATTGATAGGCCTATTGGTTTGCTTCTTAATAGGCATTAATAAGTATTGAGATCAATACCTTTTGATAGCAACACTAATCAAGAAGATTCAAAACAGAGAACTATTGTAGCTTATCAATATCTATCAACAATGATAGCTCTTGATATTGGTAAACACTGATACCTATTAACAGTGATAGGCATCTTTACCTAACAATTTCAATACCTCTTGAACATCCGATTTCAATACCTCAGTATGTCACAAGTATTGACACCTAGCAAGAATCACAATACCTATTGATATTGGTGGATATTGATAGGTTGATATCAATACTTATTTTGATATCACTACTACTACTACATTGATGGTCATCGATACTTACTGACATGGAAAGTATACATATTAATATATGCCAATATTGATATTTTGAATACCAATAAACATCAATATCAACATATTTGGATACTTACTGATACCTTCTGCTATAGAAAATTATCAATAGGCATTGCTAGGCACCTCTCCCTAGCTATATACTTGTTTTAATACAATTTTTGATGTAGATAGGCGTCAATAATTATCAATAATTTTTGATGTTGATAGACATCAATACCCATCAATTTTGACATCTATTTTGGGTAGTGATACCTATCAATATGGATATTAATACTTAGCAATAGGCATTAACCCCTCAATTTTGAGACCAATCTTAATATCAAGAGGCATCAAGAGGCACTGGTAGGCATCAGTAACTATTGATATTAATAGGCATCAATACCTTTCCATGTCAATAGGATAGGAACCTAAAGATAGATATTGATTTAGATATCTATTATAGATTACAATACATATAGATACTGATAGGCATTGAAATGTACCAAGACCTGTATGCCTTAATAGGAATTGATACCTTTTGATATCAATAGACATCAATAGGTATCAACACTTATAGGCATTGATAAGCATCAATAGACATTGATACCTACTGATACTGTAGAATAGGTACCAATACACATCTATTTTGATATCTATCAATAGGTAGCAATATCAGCAGGTATTGATATCAACGCTAGTTGATAGGCATCTACACTTATTATTGATACCTATTTTCATCAACGCCTACCTATATTGATAAGCATCAGTAAGGGTCTAATACCTATCAGTTTTGATATTGATTTTGATATCAACAAGTATCGATGCCTACCAATATTCATTCCTTTTGATATCGACAGTCACTGATAGACTATCAATGCCTATCGATTTGTAATTATATGGATAGATATCAGTAGGTATTAGTACTGATCCATATCAATAGGCATTGTTCAGCATTTGTACTTACTGTTTTCAATTCTGATTTCAATATCTATAGGTATCGGTACCCATCAATATTGATACCTATTGATTTTGATACCTATGGATAATAAAAGGCAGTTTTAATTAACAACATTTTGTTAACGTTAACAAAAGGCACTGTTAACACCAGTGGAGTTGCTCTTCATAGCACCATAAAAGCACCCTGACTGCAGAGTTACAGCAGGCATACTGCTGGTGATTTCACAGCCTCAGGCTTAAGCTAATAGTTTGCATCATGCATGTTGTGCAACAGCACTCAGAAAACTACAGAGAATCGAATTCCCAATGTTGAGAAACTGACTGGAGGATTTCTAGTGAGGGACCACAAAGACAAGCAGAGATGAAACCATACCTAATTTTTGAGACACTGCTACCTAACACGGGAAACCTCATGAAATGTATCAAGTAAGAACGTATCAAGAGGTCCTTGAGAAGTAGACCTAGTAGCGTTGCAAAATAGTGAGTGATTGTTTGACCATCTTGAGCCATCAATCTGAACCACAAGGGCATCGTAATGCTGAAGATTTACACAACATTCAAAAACACATGGGTTATGGCATGTTCTATGTTCCCCACCCTCACGCCCCTTCACTATTTCAGATAAAGAACAATGAAATGACACTGAAACAAGTAATTTACATCAAGACGCTGAGGTGTTATCTACTACTCAAACAGAATCACACAAAAGACCTGTGTAAAATTTGCTAGCTGATGTTCTGAATGTACAGGAAAAACTCTCTACAGTAATAAACAGTGGAATAAACTACTAATCTCTCAGTGCTGAATAAAAAGATTAGGGAATCTCCTTAAATTTCTAAAATTCAAAATGTTACTTTATTTAGCCCCTGCTAAATCCTACATTCAATCGATTTGTCTGACATGAGAAACTTCACATAGTAAGTATTCCTTCTGAGCACTTGTCTGAAATGAAGGTCTGATTTGCATTAGGATCAAACTATACCTCTTGGCAATGTTATGATGATAAGTTGTGATACAACAAGGAGACCAGGGAACAGTCTCACTTGTCAGCAAGGACAACTGTGGAGTATGTTGATAATGCAAGAGTGTACTGGAATAAAATGCTCTGATGGTCTGGCTCATATGGTGAAGAATAAATTATTGATACGGACTACTTTTTGAAGACATCTTAATGTAAAGACTTAGGCGGCAAATGCCTTCATGGAGATAACTCATGCATGAGTAGCATATATTTTCATTATTGATTCACTAAAAGGATAATATTGCTACTGCAAATGCAGGAAAATTGTCTCTATGGGTCAAATTCCATTTTAATCTTACTCCAAAGAAGGTAACAAAAATACACCAGGGATTATTTTTAGCGCACTCATCCAGTCCATCAGATGTACTCTAGTCTAGCTGGTGGTTTAACTTTTCCAAAACCATAGGCTAATATGTTGTGAGCCGCACTAAATATCCCAAGATGAGAATAATAAACAGAAAAGAGCCTACTCCAAACAACTTAAGCCTTAACAAGCTGGTGAATCATGAAAGACACTAAGCCTTCCTGGGTCGATGAGCATTTTGATAAAAACAAACGATAAGTACAGAAGACAAACACCAGGAGATTCATTATGTGTCAGTGCTGAGTCTGTAGTGGGAGCAGAAAGTTAAATGCTTGTTAGGAATTCCAGTGCTGTCCCAACCTGATCGCAAAGCCCCGGCCCCACAGTACCCCAGCGAGGGAGTGGAACAGACTCAGAGATGGTAGCCAGATTCAGCCAAGAGTACAGACCACCAGTCACCTTCCTGGGGAGGGGAACGGGCTCGGATGTTGGCCCATGGATTGGCATGGATTGATGAACCCAATGGCAGGGCAGGACACAGTGGCAGGGAATTGAAGACCTGCGCTGCTGTGGCATTGCTCGGGGAGGGACTCACGGCCCTAGAGGGCTGAAATGAGATCATTGGCCATGGGCAGGTTGAGGGGAGCCCCAGAGGAGCTGGGTAAGGATGGTCAGCACCAGTGGTGCCCTTAGGACCATGACAGCAAAGTAGCACTGCAAAAATTACCTAGATGTTCATAACTCTGATACGCTATCACGTCAAGGTTCCCCTACCAGACCACAGGAGAGTGTAATACATTTCTTTGGAGAATGCTTCCACACATTTCTACCCGTTCCTACAGAATTTGAGCCACATTAAAACAATGTTGACAGAAGACCTCCCCAGCACATTGGATGCACTGTAACATAAACTGAGGGGGGATTTCTGAAAACTTCTTTAAGCAAAGATTATGTTCCAGTAGGACCAGAGTAAGGTCAATGCTGAGCATATACAGAAACCCCACACTGGCACGTCACATGTCATTGCTGGAAAGGAATCTAAGCTGCACAGTTCGTTTCATTTCATATGAAATTTCCCAATCCTTGAGAGCTTTGATATCTGAAATTCTAATGCTGGACCCACTATAGTTAAAACAGAGTATGATAAGCTGGAATTAAGATATATACAGTGCATTCAGCTTGCAAAGTGACACAGGCATGAAGGAAATAAATGTCATAATTTTTAAAACTATATTTAGGCTCCTAACTGCCAAGTATAAATCAAATATATGATTTTGAAATCTAACCTGTATAATCACATTTGAAAAATCTGTGTTCAGTATGAAGTAATTATTAACTGTTCATTACCAAATAAAGCAAATTATTATTTTTAAAAAGTGCTTAACTATCTAATGTAATCTACCTAGTTTTCTATTCTGTTCTTTTCCCAATAATAATATATTAGAATACATCGAAAGGTCTAAGTAAACTTTTAAGGAGCTTATTTTTCCATGTACCTCAGCCAATAGTTTTCTACCTTTGGAGGGGATGCTTCTAAGGGTTCAGGAAATGAGCCAAGAAAAGGAGACCTATTTCCAGAAATTTTGTATTTGCTATATAGAAGATGTACATCTCACAGCTAAGAAGTCCAAAACCAATAATACAGGTGCTAGGAGAGTTCTTGCTGTTTAAGTTGTGCACTACTTTCCAAGCATTTCCATATAGAAACAATTATATTTTTTCCCTATGAACATTTCAGGAGAAGTAAGATGCTTAGTTTATGAGGACATTCTTCTGGCTGTTTAAGTCATTGGTTATGCTGTCCATGCTAACAAACTAGCTAACACTAGCATCATTCATCATCTGTCGCTTTAATTACTTCCAGTGGACTTAGTTGTTCATATGTTTAGATGCTTGGCATAACCACAGCCTGCACTGCTATCAGTGAATCTGGGGTTTGCAGCAGCACCCCATGATTTGGGTTCTTCAAGAGAGAATGCAGGTGGAGGGTGCATGGGTTGCCCCAGCCAGATCCTTTGTGTGGACAACTGAGGGGCAGGACTCCAAGCAGTCACAGTGCACTAGACTCTTGATCCAGATGAAGCTTTACTCTTCAAAGGTTAAAGCCAATAAGACGTTGTTTCTACCTCTTTCTCATGGCAAGAGCAAGTCTCCCCAAGCCAGAGCCACAGGGGATGTGATCTACCTAGGACTGGGACGCCTTAACAGCAACATCTCTTAAGCAACTGTGCCAATATCACTAAGAGTGAAGAGATGGATTAGACTAGCTAATCCATACTTTCTCTACATGGAAATGAACATAGGCTGGTCAATACATTGACTTTTTCTAGGTAAGTGATTTAAGACCATAGTGTAAAGGATAGCAGATGAACTCTTGCAGGAGTTTAAGCTACTCTACAAAAAACCACATTTCTGCAGTCTAGGGTTTTCATGGGATTTTTGGTAATTTATGTGTTAGAGAAGTGAAAGAAAAGTGAGAACTAATGTTTTTTATTAGTTTGTGTGGCTGGCAAGTGCTTTATCCTTTGCAAAGAAAATGCAAGTGACTGAAGGTGAGAAGATGCTACGGAGCAAAAGATGTTATTGGAGGAAGAAGACAGCAGGCTACCCTGTCAAGGGGGATCTCAGCAGACCCTCTAGTCATTCTGCTATGCTGAGGCAGGCTCAGGGGGACACCTGTCCTTTCAATTCTATTTCTGCATGCAAATATCCTTCCATTATATTTTATATACATAAGCACAAACCCACATTTCATACAACCTATTTTTTTAAAAAAAAAAAAAAAGGAAAATACTTCCATGCCAGCAAGCAATACACTGTGGAATAGCAAATTAAACTATAAAGCCTCTTAGGTCTAGATTAATTCTGTCTAATTTTAGGTTCATAAATGAGACACAACAGCCTAGGCACAATGTCACCCTAGGTACTCTCTGTTGTAAAGACAGAGACAGGACCCCTCCAGGGGCCACTTAAGTGCCTTAAGATTACATTCAGAAAGTGCCTATCTGTGACAATTGACAATAAAAGGCAAATAAACCAACTATACTTTGAACTTAGGAACCTTGATTTTGATTAGAAGCCTGGAGTTAGGTGAGATGAATTCAAGGGTTTTTTTAAGCAGAAAGATGAATAGGGGACTTGTGAATGCAAAGTATAGTGAAAACAAATCAGCAACACACTCAGTTTTGCTTTCTAGACTCTAAAGGTCAGTTCAAAGCCACAGAGAGGAGTATATAAAATTAATATTTTAAAAGGCTGAAAAAAAATCATTGATGACATTCCTTCAAGCTAAAACATTTAAAATAAGGGTCAGAGAAAATCAGTTCTTCATTCCCTGTTTTGTGTGACATCCTTAAAAGGACAGTTAGATGTTCAAAAATAAATTTTTTTTACATTGGCTGAATGATTAAAGATACTACTAGTGGAATCATAATTTTCCTCTCTCTCTAAAATAATGCAAATATTTGTTTTACAAAAGTCACCTCTGGCATGATGGAAAGCTCACTGAAAGTGATGGTAATATATACATATTCTATGTATTTCCATAGCTTTTTATTTAATTATGTTCCTTTTCAAGTTCTGTTATTAAAGAAAATAAGTACCACCTTTCAAACACAGCTGGAGTAGTGGCAAGGGACAGGGGTTCTCTGTAGCATTAATTTTTAATAAGTCATTTCGCTCTTAAGCTTTGACCTTACACTTACAGGATTAAAGTACGTTTGAGACACGGAGTGTCCCTGAGTTATTAATAGTTTACTTAATTATTATTCTTTCCTTGGTGCTAATACTTTAGAATGCATTCAGAGGAATTACATGAACACACTGCAGTACTCAGAGCGTGCATATCTTCCTTACATTTGTCCATTTCCCTTGATTTACCAACCTATTTTAAATACAATTTCCAAACTCTAGTGACGTCATTCATTTTGTGGTATAAAGGTGTAAAGAGCACACACCAACCTCTGAGGCTAGCAGTGACAGAAATTATTCAGGGTCACATTTCCAAAGAAAAGTTAAATCAAGCAGAACTTCTATCTCAATCTGTCCTATTTGGGATGCTTTTGGAAGCACCCAGAACTTGCAGAGGTGGCTGCACGGAGCCAAAGCAGAGGTACTTTGGACATAACCTGCTGCCAAAGCAGGACCTCTGTGCCTGCCGGCTCAATCCAGACTTCATGTATTGTGTGTTCTTCCCGAGAACATCTCTTCTGGCGCTGAGGAAGCTGGGGAGGAGGTGGTGGTGCCAGCGGTTCTGGGATGTGGGAGGAGGGCGCCTCGTCAGAGGCCACATGGAACAGCGTAATTACGTGTGGCCTGGGATCTTAAAAGCCAGTTCTACTGAATGGGGCTGAACCATTCCACCACAGCCATAGGTGTAGGTTAGATTGGTGCAAAGAGAGGGGTGGCAGTGAAAAAACACAGCTTTTCTGGCTACCGATGTGGCAAGCAAATAAATTTGCCCTACAATATTTGCATTGACCACGAGAAACTGATGGGTGGAGGGGAAAAAAACAAAACCAGTTTTTAATTATTAGTCCTTCAAAAAAGCACATTAGGAACTCATGCTGGAATCATTTGGAATAATGCCAGCAGCTATAGCTCTGCCTGTAAAAGATCCCCTAATACTTGTTCTGATAGCTCAGTTTATTTTCCTGTTAAACTCCTTTAGCTACAGCCCAATACAGTGCCATTACACTCAGGCTCCTAAATCCATGGAAGTATTTTAGAGGCATATATTTAGTTCAAAACGCAGCAGACATCATCTGTGGGGGACTCAGAAAAAGCAACTTTAACACTAAAATTTGTTTCTGAGAGTGCACAAGGGCTTTTCTTTTATCTAGACAGTTATCGTTGTGGAAGGTCACATTCAGAGCAGCAAGAAAGTTTCACTAGGATAAATCTGTGCATAACAACACATTAATACTTCCTCTAAATTACCTAATTCAATCTAATGGGAAGAGAAACCAAATTGTTTCAAATTAAAGTTAGTCTGAAAATTCTTCTAGTTTCTGTACAAACCTGAGATTTTCTTGACTGCTGTTCAGGACAGATATCACACTGAGATACCTAATGAAGCTCAGATGCAAATTATTGAAATAACATAGAGCAATCAGGTGGGAATTGGAAATTCACATTCATTCTGTGTTTGCTAAGAAGTCATTATTTAAGAAAAAAAAAATCAATCATTTCCAGTGAGTTACTTGGAAACATTAAGCACCACATGACAGAGATTATTCATGTTTCACTAGCATCTAGGAGCACCAGCCTCTGTAGTAAGAAATAGCCTCCCTACAGATGCATCTAAACAAAGGGCAACTTGAGGCATGTTGGGATAAGGTACCCTAATAGAGGACAATAAAATCAGAAAGTGGGGAAACAAAAGCTGATCAATCCAAACCTTCCAGTCTGGTGCCCCAAATAACAATACTGACTCTTCTCCATGTTATGGCTTAATGGCCTCAGGCTAAATCACACCGATCATACAGTCTCTCCTCTTGAGGGACAGCAGCAGTTTCAACTTTTCTTGTGTTGGTTTTCTGTCCGTTGTACTCTAATGGGTGTGTACATGCATTTGTTAGCCTCTCTCTTTGGAGGCTGCTTCCCCTTTTGGTTGTTCACCTCCCTGTTGGTTTTTAGAATCATATATTTAAACATTTATATGGTGGTGCTTGTCTGGAGGCTTTGGTCCTGAGCACTGGGAAAGCCAGACTGGGAAGACTGCCCAAGGGAAGCTAACATGGTCTCTTCTTCCAAGAAGCTGAGTAACATCTAATTTCGCTGCTTTCAGAGAAGGGGACCTTGTATATTCCCAAGATGCTCCACCCCTGGCAGGATCAAGCTTGTGCACAATATGTTGTCTCTGCGGCACTAGGTCAAGGCTGGTGATCTATTATTTTGTGGAAACGCGAGCCCAAGAGATGCAAGAAGCTAACAGTGGAGAGACCTGTAATTTATATCCCACTCCCAACTCACTGCAGAAAAAACAGGCCGACAGCACAGAGGAGTTTGAGACTTGAAAATGAAACCTGGGCACTGGGATTTATTTTTCTATGGTGGTTTTAAGAGACCAAAAGAGCCTGCAATAGGTGTAGGCCAAATACTGAGGCTGTGTCTGCTCAAGTTTTGACTGCAGTGAGAATGAGCTTGGATAAAAACCACAAGAGGATTTCAGGATCTGGCCCCATGTGGGGTGTTTAGGGGAGGCTGGTTGTCAGCAATTGGGTCAAGCCAACAACTTCTGTCTACTTAAAATAAAGTCATTATTCTCAAACCCACAGCAGCGCCTGCTCCTGATGACTGCTGCAGTCACTGATTGAAACCAGAATTAGGCAAAGCCTTTCTTGGTCCCTGCTTCTAATTTAACTTCCCAGCCTTGTTATTTCTGGCTGTAAACATTTTTATTTTTTGCTCTGAGAGACAGTTCAAAGTTTTCAGCTGATTTTGCCCAAGTAAGTTTTCTAGCCAGGAGCCTGTACTGCCTCTTGAACTTGCAAATAATTGGTCCAGCCAGAGATTTCTTCATTATTGAGGAACACTGGAGGAAATGCTCTGTAGGCATTTCAGGGGTAATCATAGGCTAACCTGTCCCAGGATATTTAATCTGTTAGATTGTATTTAATATTTATATCATGACAGTATCCAGAGGCCCCAGCAAGACCCCCAGTGAGACAGAAATTGTAGAAATGCAGATGTTTACATGTTCTCTTTCCCAAAAGCTAACAATCTAAAAACAGCCTATAAAGTGCATATTGAGACAAAAGCAATAAACCTGGTAAAGCTGTCACTGTAGTGAATAATCTTATTTGCTTGTATTATCTTATTTTATTAATTTGTCTATCCAGCAGTATCCAGTTTGTATCCAATCAGCTAGCACAGAAATGGATATTTCTGTGCAAAACTCACAGGAAATCTTGCAAGATCACTTTTTTCCTATACTTTTGGATAGCTGCAGTTATTCCCTGTTAAAATGATTAGTACTTTAAATGAATGAGATCACCTACTGAATAAAAGCACAGCCAAGCCACACTCATAACATGATCTCATGCAGGCTTGGCTTCAAGAATGCCCCCCTGAGAGTTTTCTACAATTGTTCATCCAATTGTTGTATGTAACCTCTGTTCAGAAAGGAAATGTGGCTGACAAAATCAACTGAAAAGGAGCCCGCTGGTGCCAAAAAAAATATTAAAAAGTGTTTGTGCCTGGGTATTTTAATATATATTCTTTTTCTCATCACCAAAAAAGAATCCACTCATTTTAAACAAATACACATAATGCTAATTTTCACATACAAGAGCCATTCATTTATTTCAGAGGGGGCTCATGAGACTGGGCCTTAAATAAGCTATGTGTGTCTCCATGCCCTAGAGCCAAATATAGCAGAATATCTCTCTCCTTATGGCACCCATATAGTGCAGCACTGTCTGCACAGCTCCACCACCAATAGCGTTTTTTTCTCATCTACAAGGCAAGAAATCAGTATTTGTATTGTAGAAAGGAATGGAGGCCCTGGGAGAAGAAAACATCCACCAGTTGAAGAGTGTTTTGGGGCTAAAGAAGGCAGATGACTCCTTGTCAATCTTTCAAAATTTGTCATACATTTGTGAAAAGTCCCGCATCTGCATAGATGTCCAAAAATCCAGCAGGCTGTGAGGAACTTGTTGAGACTCACAGAGGAAGTGTGCAGCAGAGAGGAGACTTGAACCAGGTCACCAGATCCCCAGACCAGCCTCATAATCACGAGCTCATCCTTCTTCCCATTTCACTGCCGAGGAGGTCACCAGGAACTCAGACATTACACAACATTGACTTTCTGTCTCTTTGAAGAAGAACTTTGATCCTTGCAGTCGGACATTTCCTACCCCAGACAGCTCATTGCATTAGGCTGTCCTCTTGCCAGCTCTGTGCAGAGGCTAAAGAGAAACTTCTCCACACAAGTGAAACATGAAGACGTGGTTAGAATGGGAAAACATAAGCAGTCAGAAAAAAAAAAAAAAAAAAAAAAAGAAAATATAATATGGGGGAAAAGGGAACAGAAGAAAACAGGGGACAGATGTGAGCCAAAAAAAAAGAAACAGCTACTAGTTTCGTGGCATGGGTTTCAAAAGCCTTTCTGTAAGTACTAAATGTATGGTATTACACACATTTAGCAGTTAGCACTCAGAAATGACATTAAGGTTGGCATGCACCTTTGACTGGGACAGCAGTCAGACATGATGCTGCAGCTAACATGCAAAATACCTCATTTACCAATGGATTTTTAGCAAGTCCATTTAATGATCTTTTATTGCATGAGTCACGCATCACATTGAAAAACTAGTACGAACAGCCAGTGGTAGTGTGAGCTACCAGCTTGTTGCACAAAATACCATCCAATGATACCACACCTCTAAAGCATACAAATGAGTTTTTCATTCTGTTCAACGGTTTTCCAGACAAAGATAGTCTCCCCACACTCTCTCAAATGCAGATTTTTCAGGATATCACAAACTGCCTTGTGGTTTTCTGACAGTGTCACAGGCTTTTGGAAGATCTCTTTTGTCTTTCTTTTGATTAGTGGCAGATAATGTCAATCAAGTGTCTCCACACTTTTTTGAGGTTTCTGCTATGTAGAGGTTACCTGATACCCACCCAGAGTATCTGACCCCTCAAAACCAAAGAACCATGTACATGGACAAAAAAGTGACGCAGGAGAACCACCACGCTGCGGGTCTCCACGGCCACGTTTGTTTGCTGGGCACAGTCCTGGCACAGGTGACAGTAGGGTAAACACACATGCTTGGTGTGCTTACCCAAGCAAGGAGATCTCCTAACAGAGACAATGAATGGGTCTGGGTGATTTTTATTCCCTACCAGATGGTATGAAAGGAACTTCTCATATATGCTTTCAGCAGATTTTTATGTGTGAGAAAGAGATTGAATTTATATTTAACTTCATTTTAGCAGGACCGAATGCCATTTTCACTTCTTTTTTCCTCACTGGAAAGCCTAGGCCTGATTCTCAGCTGATGTAATCCGGCGCAGTTCCACTCAAAGCAATGAAGTGCACGGGTAGAGGGGAGAGAAGACAGTTTGGCCAGGGACCCCTGAGAAATCTTTGCTTCTAAGTGCTACCACAGACTGACATCCATACAAAGCAAACAGGATGTCCAATTTTAAATCACTAACAAGCCATATCCTGTAAACTGCATTCTACTCAGCTGACCCAGGAGATAAAACGTGTTGGGACTGATCCTCAGCCATGATAACACTAGTTTGCTTAAAGTTGCAGCTGAATACCCCTCCTGAACATAACTTTATCCCATCTACTCCCCACCCCACCACGGTTCAGGCATGGGATGACAAGGGGAGAGCAGAAGTGGGGCTCTGTTGTCCCAGCATAGCTTAGAGCAGCTCAGATGTTCCTAGTGGTGGTGTCTGGGACTGTGCCAGCCCCATGGCAATCAGCATAAACTTAGAGTGGCTCTCATCCTTCACTGAACCTGATCTTCAGATAGATGAAAATTAAGGGGTTGTCCTTCTAGAAAAAAAAAATTAAATCACTTAAATGGATTTAAGAAGATTGCAAAGACCTGCCAGCTCAAAGCTGTTTAAAGAGGCAGTTTGTTGGTCTTTCACTAGTGTTCTGCTCTTCATTCATGGCACATCTGCTATCAAGAGGCTTATAAAGCCCATCCAGGTTGTCTGAAGTAATCCTGGCTAACAAACACACCAAAACTATTTGGGAATATTTGTTGTATTCATGTTGTTCTTAATTTTTTTGTTCATCTCAATATTTGCAAGTATGGAAGTGTGAAAAACTATTAATTACTGTCCACAAAGGCCAATAATTTTGTGAGTGTATACATATGTTTGGCTGTGCATTGTGAACTAACACCCACATACTTTAATGCTATGAAGGTTATATGTTAATATATACTTTGCATATTCTTTATATTAGTGTGAAGGAAACCTTGCATTAATCCAAACATGACAAAAACTGAGCAAGAAGCACTCTTTGGGCTGTTCTCCCAGCCATACTTTTATCACAGGACTACAAGCACATCCTCTATTGTTCATTTGCTTGCAGGACTGGCAGGAGGGGTTAAACGTTAATGCTGTACTCTAAGTTGGGCTGGAAGCCATCCACCCAGCAATGAGGATGATGGCAGAAATACTTGCTGACTGCCCTCCACCATCCCCATCAATGAAAAGACTATCCTGCTGGGAAAGATGGCAAAATCACCTGGCACAGACTCCTGGCAGCTCTTCCCTGAGATGAGCAAGCAGAGCACAATAGGGAGGATGCAGGAACAGGTTGAACTTTGCTGAGGAAATGCTCATACCTGGCTACAGCCAATCCAGGTCCTCAGTCCAGATTCCAGTCCCCAAGACTCACTCCACAGCCTTACCTGTAAATATACTTTAACTGTACAATGACTTGGGACTTATCTGGCCCAGGTAAAGTAGGACTAGAGTGAAGTCCTGCTGATGGATTAGTCTTACACCAGGCTGGGTTTCAGCAGGTTGGCTGATGGTTCGTCATGCTGCATTACTTTGTGTACCGCTCTATGAATTCATTCGTGGCAGGCTGTGGGAGAATATGCCTGTTCTTCCTAAGCCCTTGTGTGCAAGTGCTCTCAGCTTGCCAGCACAGTAAATTAAACTGCTGGTGGAAAGACACAGATCCTACTCTAGAAGATGAACTCTTCCAGCTGTTAATGCAAGTCAGATTTTGGGACAGGGAGCAAAAGGGAAAAAAAAAAAGAGTCAGAGGCAGGGTATGAGACTTGGTGGAAGGAATTTTGGCAGTGGGTTTTGCCCTGACAAGCAGCAGGGTGCCTTGCTAAGGAGATCACGCAGGCTTCATGCAGGCCTGGAGTTGTGGAGACAGCTGATGAGAGTTTAGGCTTTGCCAGACAATAGCACTGCAGTACAGACACTGAGGAAAACCCACCAGAGAGGAGTGTAAAACTAACTTTCTGGAGAATTCCCTTATGGAGTAGTTCCTTACCCTTCCCAGAGTGTGCTTGCACATGTACAGACACGTGGACAGAGATTCATTTTACTGTGAACGATGCTACCAGGTACTCTCTGCTGCAACATATTCCAGAGTGTCCACCACAAAGTATCACATGGACACCTTACCTTACTGTCTGCTGTAGCATTCCACAAAATCAGACCCTGCAGAGTTTTTCCCAGTAAATGCAAACAGTACTGCCTATAAACTTCTTGTCCAGTTATTCCCCAGGAACAGACACTTAATCCTTAGTGAGGCTAACTATTACTGCAACAACAATGCTCATGGAACTGCACTAAACAAGAGGAGTGCCCTGTGTAGGAGGAATTGAGCACAGTTCATAGATGGGTCCTCAAATACTGTCAAATAGCATTTATGTGAGGGGTTTATACATTGCTCTCCACAGCTTTTAAGTATACACCATCAAAAGCATCCTAGCCTGCTTTAGGATAAGCATCACCAACAGGTCAAGGGAGTAGATCCTTCCCTTCTGCTCAGCACTGGTGAGACATATCTGGAGTGTTAGGTGCAGTTCAGGGCTGGAAGAGATACATGGACATAGTGGAGTGGGTCCAGCAAAAAAAAAACCCACAAAGATAATAAGGAATTGAAGCACCTGACATAAAAAGATAAGCTAAGAGACCTGCGGCTGTTCATCCTGGAGAAGGAAAGGCTCAAGAGAGAACTTTATCCAAGTGTATAAATACCTCAAGGGGAGTGGGGGTAGCAAAGAAGATGGAGCCAGCTCTTCTCAGCAGTGCCTATTGACAGGACAAGAGATGATGGACACAAACTGAAATACAAGGGAGTCCATATAAATATAAGAAAAAACTTTTTTTTTTTTTTTCATTGTGAGGACAATCAAACACTGGAAGAGGTAACCCAGAGAGGTTGTGGAGTCTCCATCCTTGGACATATTCAAAGCTAAACTGGATATGGTGCTGAGCAACCTGCTCTATTTGACTCTGTGCTGTGTGCAGCTGGGTTGGACTAGATGACCTCCAGAGGTATCTTCCTTCTCCAGCCATTCTGTGATATGCTGTCCTTTGAAATAAGGACAACGGTGCTATAACAGTTTGTCTTTGCACAAAAGTATTGGAGTACAAGTAAAAGTCCATAAGTATACAAGGTTTTTTCCTCAATAGCTCTTGAAGTTGTAGTTAAAGAAAGTTGGTGCCTTATACTTGAATGTTGGGAGATACATAACACCTTGGCTATCTTTATAACTGTCCTTCAACACTAAAACCAGCATGTTTTATATTCACGGATGTTACCAAACCTGTACTAAGGAAAAAGACATAATTGCAAAATATTTCCAGTCGCAGGCCAGAGGCAGGATGTCCAAGACTGAATCTGTCTGAAAAGTAATTTCCTTCTGATTTAAAATACATTCTCTTTTTAATTCTCCCTGCTGCAAATACCATTGCTTTCTTATTCACAAAATGGGTCCAAATACAAGCCGGCAGAAAGAGTGTCTAATGTGTCCCAAGGTAAGTATCAACTTCTACCCATTATGGAAAGCTTTATGCAAGTCTGTAGAAAATAAGTGGCCCTTAAGTGAATGTTTTCTAGAAACGTAATAAATGCTAGGTCTCAGAAATGTCTCAACCTTTTCTATGGAGGGGGAAAAGAAAAGAATCCACGTCTCTAATACCTCAGCTGAAAGTGTGCATAAGGCTGTGCTTACAGCAAAGGTTGATCTCTTTCCTTATTCCTTTCCTATGTTTTCGCATCTACTCTTAGCACAGTGCTGCAGGTTGTTTATATCTCCAAAGAAATTGCTGACAAATGCTTATTTTGACTAGGCAAAGAAGATTAATGGACAAGAACAGAGAAATGAATGTTCTCAGAAAAATGTCTGCTCCCCGCAAGCGGTGTTCTAGCTGGTATTTAGTTATGTGTACCCAAACACTTACATAGGACAGGGAGGATGCAGGAACATTCCTTACATAAGGAATCAGGGAAACCTGTCCTTGTATTCCCTCCCTGCTCCCATAAATAGATAATCTGGCCCAAAGCATCCACCCATGGGTCTGCCAGCCAGACTGCCTCAACAGAGGGCTTTGGTACCTGGCTCCGTAATGCTTTCAGGCTGGTCTAAGCTCCGCTCAGCATTTCCTGGAAAGATGCTTCTCCTTCAGCTATTTTGCTCTGCAAGCTGCTGGCATCGTGCTCGTGCGATGACCAAGGAGAGCACCACATGCTAGAAAGAAGACAAAGCTGAAGAGCCTTGTGCTAACAAGTGAGTATCTGCTCCTAGTGAGCTCAGAGTGCCCTCCTTCCTTCAAAAACCATTTGTCACAGAGGGGCTCTGAGAAGCCTCCAATCCTCCAGTAAGCCTGACTGCAAGTTGTAGTAATCATAGTGTCTGCGCTTCTCTTTGTGCAGGCAGCAGAGAAGGAAGATACAAATGCAAATGAAGATGTCTTCTGTCACAAAGGAGACTAACAGCACCCAATGTCTGGTTTTTACAAGTGATTATTAGCATTTTTTTGTGCACTTCCAAGCGCAGAATAGTTGCTATTCACATAAATGAATGACAATAAGGTTTACTGCTTATGATTATATCATTCATTTCTAATACAAAGTATGGAATATAGGATATAGGGAAATATTATGGAAAACATTGCAAGATTACCAGAAAAGCAGATGAGCATTTCTTATACAGGACTATAGAATAATGGCAACCATAATGAGTTCAGAAAGCTCCAGTTAGTGCGCAAACAACAATAAAATGCTCTGAAAGTAATAAATCCACAAGGTTATTAGTACAAGAACAATGATGTAGATGGTTTCAAGTCCCATTTGGCTTGGAGCATTTCCTTCTAGGTCAGTGGTTCGAAAAAGAGGTAGGCAAATACTGCAGAAGATTTTGTGTAAATGTTTGTTTAATGTTTTTAATGAATTCACTTAGCTTGTGCTTATTTTCTACTAATATTGTAGCATAGTGGTTCCCAGTCTGCTTCATATTATAGAAAGCCTGATGCCATAAAGGGGGAGGATGGATCAATCCCAGGCCATACACCCCTGTTGCAGTGAATGTGCTTTGTGGCAAGAAAGTTCATGAATATCATTCATTTTAAACAAATATTGGCAACTGGTCAAAGAAATCCGATTCTGTATTTGTTCACATGAGAATTTGTACCATATGCTTTGAATCTAGGAATGGCACTTATTCTGGCCAGGAACAGACTTGTACACCAAATCATCACTAAGCTAGGGAATTAATTTCAATTTCAGATATTCAGAAAAAGAATACGATTCACAGATATCTGTTCTGATTGCAAATGATTTCAAATAAACGTAAAATCACTGATATTTTCACAAACTATTAGCAATAACAAAAAGATGCAAAATACATTTCACAGCTGAGGTACTACTGCTACCCCCACATTCTATTACATTTTAAGTTATTAGTTTCAATATGCTTTGTTCAAAGATGGTTCCTAATATGCAATGCCTGGTGGCTATTCACAGGAGCCTGTGGAAAGAGTTCAGCTCAGCTTCTACAGGAATAGTCTCACAAAAACAACACTGCAAACACAATCTGCATTTCCTGACAGTATAGCGAGGAAGCCAAGGAGAAGCAACTAATCTTACTAAAATGTTTACCCCCCCCCTTTCACATGGCTGTTAGATAACACACTGCTAAAATATCATCAATGTTATGTATGAGTTGGGAAGGAAGGGAACATTGGTAGCAGAGTTCTAGCAGAGTGGCAATACACCTCTTTTAAATATATATGTTGCTCAAAATGTCTATTGCCAGGCTGTGATATAATAAATTCTTCTCTTTTCCTGAGGCAGGACCATCCAATTCAGTTTCAGCTTTAGCAATGTCCAAATTCGTTACCCAGCTTCATTCTACCACCTGTCCCGTGGATTTCTGCCCAACTAATTTCCTTTTGGAATTTCAGCTTTTCACCACTCCGTGAGGTTAAGTTGTTGCTGGGAGGGGGATATTTCCATGGCTGGAAAGAAAATGGTAGTGAAGCTCCTGCTAAAATAAATCTTGCTGAAGCCAAGGGTACTGGAAAATGAACGACTAATGTCTAACCTACTATGTTGGCCAAGATCCTGGGTAAAAGAGCTACAGAAATATCCAGAAAGCAATAACCTAGATGATACAAATCCAATCAGGATTTTGGATGTAGAAACAGTAATAAAACTCACCCTTCCCATAATCACATGCAATCTGTTTACCACAGTGGCTAAAGAAAGCCTTTTGTTTTTGCTGTTCTTATAAGAATGGCTTGTGGTATAAGCGTGTATTTTAAAAGACCATTACTTCTTGCTAGAACACTGATTTCTCAAAAGTCTCCAAATATACCAATCCATCTCCCAGTTTACGAAATAAGAACTACAGGAATTTCTCAAGTTTAAATATTTTCACAGACTAATAACAGACCTGATGATTGCCAGGACAAGATATCTCAGTCTCTTTGGAGACTAGTGATTAAGAAACAGATGACAATATAAGGAACTAAGTACAGTATCCATATCATAGCTAACATGCTTACCACTCCTTACAGAAAAATCTTGTGTCCTGTAATTTTTCTCCACCAGAAAAATTCCTAGACCTTACTTCATTCTAATACGAAACCATGAACAAATCAGATATGGACACAAATCAGTATGTTTTTGCTGATATACAGCACTTTGGAATTGATATATGCTCTGACGTATTTGGGCTTATAACTAGGAACACTCACACACCTGTGTACGTGCATAAAACCAACATTCAAGACCACCAGGCTGCAAAATTTGGGAAATGCCAAATTCAAGCTTTCCTGCCAGGTGAGCAGGTGAAACACCAGATGACTATAACATTTTACAAATTCCATTCTCTGGGAGGCAAGTACATGTACATATACATACATACATATTTACATATATGTGTTATTTCTACTTGGGGGAAAAAAAAAAGACACATTTTGAATGAAAAATCCTGCATTTGCTTCCTAACCTCAAGGGCTGTGAAGGGAAGCATGTCACAGCATCACAAACTCTTCCAGACAGTGTTTTCCTCTTCTGGCCCCCACCAATTCCTACTCAGCTGGTAGAGTCCCTCTCTCCCACACTGTCTCACCTGTTCTATCTCCATCCTTGTAATGGTTTTCCCACTCTCTGCCTTCTCATGTCTGTTCCACTCCTCTGGTACCTGGTCAGGACAATTGCTTGCTCTTCAGGCATCCCAGTCCTATGGTCCTTGCTCACCAGGTTGCTTTCCCTTCCTTTTTACACCCCATTTTCGGTAGTATTTTGGTACTCCAGCCTTTTCAGGTGCTATCCTTTTAAGTCCTTGCCCTACTTTTCTTCCTCTCAAAATTTATGGTATCTTTTGCTTTCTCCTCTCTCCACTTTATCTCTTTGCATGCTTTTCATACCTCATAGCCCAAGACCCTCTCAGATCTTGTCCCTTAGCCTCTGGCTTCAGTGCCCATCTATTTTTCCGTGAGACCTACATCCCACAGTTCCAAATCATAGATGTTCTTCCTTGCTAGGCCTTTCCCTTACCCCACCTCCCAGCTTCGGCCCACACCAATATCTCTAGCATATTTCAACACTATTTCACAAGATATATACCAGTCACCCACAGCTACCATTGGACTATAATTAATGTGAGTGGAAACTTCAAAAAATTTAATTTGCAATAAGTACACAGAAAAGCCCATTTCAATTTTACCCACTACATTTCCAAAGACATTGTGAGATTCAGGATGGCTTTACATGGAGGTGTGAAAAGGCAATTTAGCTCAGAATTCTGCTCCATACCATAACAATTGTTAAAAGGAACACATGTCAAAATTCTCATGGGCAAAGCAGGCAACACAATGGATTTTACTCTATCCTTGTTCTGGGAAATGCCTTAACATATTGTTTTTAGAACAATAATAATAACAAGTGATAATAATAGCCTTTCGGATCCACTGAACATAGAACATTTCAGCCCACAAAGTGAAAATTTGAAAAAGCTACCAAAAAATGACTGTTTTGCCATGGGGAGTGTTTGGCTTACCATCCCGGACAATGACCATTGTGTGTTTGTGAGTAGAAGTTTTTTTTTCATTCCTTTTTCACAGTTTTTATTTGTTTTAACCCATGTTTCTTATTATTATATATCACAATACTATTGGCGTGATGGTAGCATGTTTAAGAGCCCTGCAGATTTCATCGTTCTTAACAAGCCTGCCATTCTTTAGCCTGCGGGACACTGTCCTGGCCACCTCAGAATCACAAGGAACTATGCCACTGCCTCCTCATGGGGCCACAGTTTCTGCACTGGGGCTCAAATACAGTGAGAACCACATAGTTTCACTGGCATTGAAGAACACACTCTCCACTACTGAGACTGAAGGGTCTCCACTTGTATGTGTTCTTCACGAGTCATTCTTGGTATCTAGAGCTTTCTTCAGAATACATGCTACTATACATAGTACACACATAACCTGCAAAGCCACAGATTATGTTTCCTTTGCTCTGCCAAGGACAGCGAGTTACCCATTTCTCCACAAAGATGATAAAATTGTAATTATAATGACTGATACAGAGAACTGTTCCGCTTTTAGGAGAATCGTGCAGATTTTTGATGGGAAGAGTCAACAAGAATTTTGTCTAGACATGCTGTTTGATTAAGGAACTGATTATGAGATCAATGATCAGTTATGACTGAGGCTCAATTCTACCATTTCAGATATAATCACCAGCAGTCAGACCTGGCAACTGTGGTGCATTCCTTTGCAACAATATAGCTATGTATAAAATAATGATATTTGAATTACCCAAGCAGCTGGACTACAACTCATAGCTGGAACTGGAGAAAGCAACACACATTTAATTTAGAGAAAATCTGGCATTTCAAAGTATACAAAGACCTCAACATTAGCAGAGGTAACAACCATCTTGTTCCAGTATCACTTTTTTTCACCTAAAGAAATGATTTCTGGGGTGCTGAAGAGTAGGTCATAACAACTTTATCAAATGTGCCCAAGAGACTTTGCAGCCAAAGTCTTATTGAGAAAGCAATGAGGCTGATATTTATTCACCACAAGTGAGGCTTTCCTACAGGAAATTCTGGAAGTTTCCCCATCTCTGTTTTTTCACAAACCATGGCCAAAGAATGTCCTGAAGCTAAGAACCTTGTAGATAGAATTGATTAGTCCAGTGCTTGGCAGCTGTAGCTACATGGATCAGTTTACCTTTTTCTTTTTTTTTTTCTTTTTTTTTTACATATGGAAACTCTAGGTGTTAGAAATATTTTGGACTAGCCTCAACTGAAACATTAATTATGTTGAGGAATTGATTAGGTCATTTTTAAAGTTATTTTTTATGGAACATCTGGGATGCCACAGGATATAATGAACTTAATAAAGCATGGTTGAACACTGCTAATTTTAGAAGGTCATAGTCAAGAAGTCAACTTGTTTAAATGGTAAAGCCAGCACCTATTGGGAGATGTCTGCCTACATCAGTTATATGTAACAGGCACAGTAATGGGGTCTTTGTGGAAAAAGCAAAAGGCCTCAAATCCATTTACAGCTGCTTGGATTCAGAATTCCTGGTGCAAAGCCAGTGGAGCCAGCTTCTCCTCCAGCCTCTTCAGTGCAGTGCCTTTGATAGGTGAGGAATGAAGCTATGCCATGGGCAGAGCTGCTTTCTCTTACCGAAGACCAAAGCAATTGGCAGCTTCAGAGTGGGGGAAGCAGAGGGGAGCAGATCTGCCCCATCATTATTTAAGTCCCAGGAAGAATGGCGAAAGTGGTGGGAGCAAAATACCCTAAAGAAAGACAGCAACGTGCTTCATAATGTTGGCTAGGCGTTGGCGAGAAGCCATGCTGTCACACCGCGTGGACAACTCCCGCGGATGAGATGGGATGACAGTTCTGTGTTTACAGCCCATTCATCCTGGCAGCGCACCTGCATCTGCTACATGCAGAGGAATTTTTGTAGCAGCAGTTGTAAGGAGGACTGAATAGGTGTCTAACTCTTGAGGTACACAGAAAGGACATCACACGTGTAAGGGTATAAAGTTAGCAGGGCAGCAATGTGAAAGGCATGAGAAAGGAATGGGGAAAAGACCATGCAGCTCTGCAGGTCATCTTTGCCTCTGAATTTAAAAGAAATCATTCTGAGCTGGAGTCAGTGCCTGACAATGAAAACGAGATATAAAAATTACTTACTCTGTGCAATGTTAATGGATACTCAGCTAAAGACTCAGCATTTCCACTTTCTTGTAGGGCTTCAGATATTTTCACAGCAGTGCAGATAACGCCATATGTTTTGATCTGTGCTTTTCCTATTATATTTCAACTTCATTAGAAACTGAATTAAGCTCAAATGGAATCTAAAGCAATGGAAATGTGTCTAGACAGGATTAACTCAATATATTAACTCAATGGGACTTTTGGATAGTGAAATAGCATTTTGTGGACTCCCACAAAGAAGCTAGAATGGCGTTTTTATTGGGGTTCAACACTTTTCTATTTCAATAAACACTGAATGGACAGAACACATTTGTAAGTGAATGTTAGTCAGAGAACACAAAGTTTTTTTTCTCCCTCCTTATGGAGGAATTTTTGATATGGACTTGAATTTTTATTCTTATTTATATATGTACTTTTTTTGCCACACACACACCCATGCTCCCTTTTTATTTTCAGACAAATGGGACAACTTTTGAAAATTATTCAGAATCATTTGATCACCTGCTTGGATATCATACAACTTTTCAAAACAACAGAACTAGGCTTGTAATAAGTCTGTGAGAATCTTGTTCTGGGCCACAGGAATCTTCATCCCTTCTTCACAAATCTAAAAGGTCTAATATACTTCTCAGGAGGGCTTTTCAAACTCTCTTTAACTCTTATAATGATTGATTGATATCTATGAAATAAAACCAGTGTGACTGAAATAGTTGCATAACCACAAAGATTTTGATAAAGTTATCAGACAAAAATGGGATTTTGTATAAGTGAAAAAAAATCTAAGAAACTGGATATTTAAAGAAAAGACATGTAGAAAATTAGATAATTTGAAGAACAGGCTCTGAAGGGAAAACAAGTGACTTATTTGAAGACGCAGAGATTCTCTTTATTTTTCCTTGCTTCTCTAAAGCAAAGTTCACAGGATCAGTTTTCCGTTGGATTCACCTGAAGCTGGACCTCCTTATGACCTAGTGGGATGAGTACGCTCTCTACATCAAGGATGGAAACTAGTGTAGAGCACAGGCTAGACTATAACGTAGCAGACTACATTTCCAACATACCTCCACACACATGTTTTGTATAGAGAAAGACAAAGAAGCCACTGCTAAAATGTCCCTGGAAGCAAAAGTGGTTTGGAGTTTTCTGCTGCCATTGTAGGAGGGGTGGCTGTGTGTATCTCCTCTATAAATGGGGATCACCCCATATGTATCTCCACCTACTATCCATTCTGGACCTTGGCAAGCAGCACCTGGCTGCAGCCTCTAGCATACTTTGTGCATGCAACTCTGTGATTGTTTCCATTCTTAAGATAGTGCTTCAAACCAAGTCTGCACACCTCTGACAAGTAAATCCACAAATTCATTTAGTATCTGCCCTTGACTTCCCTTCCTTCTGCTACCTGAAGTTGCCCAAGTTGTGCTAAATCTTGTTAAATTCTTTCTCTTTGTTATGCTTAATTATATACTTGTCAATCTTAAAACACACAAAAGAAGGAAATTTGAAAACATTCTGGGATTTGTATTATACTGTTGAATGAACTGTTATTTTTCCTATTGCATAGAAGAGACAGCTTTAAATGAACTTTTCACAGACAAAAAAGTGGGTGAGTCTTTAACAAGAAAGAAAGGAATTGGCAGGTGTATAATTATTTTACTGCTTTTACTTTTGTTACTTTCCTTCCTTACTGTCAGCCTTCATCCTCTCCCCAACCTGGTTAATAATAATAATAACAATAATAACAATAAAATTCAACCCCCTTCTTTTTATGGGAAGAACTGGGACATGGCGGCTCCACCGATGCATCGCATACGCTTGGGCCAAGAGCAGGAGAAGTGTTACTTTAAGGTGTCTGTTACACACTAAGAGGCCTCTGCCAAACCTATGGCATCAACATACATACAGAAAAAGATGCTTTCTTTGAACAGAGTTACCTGCTGTTAACCACACTTCTCTGGACACTCGCACTGGAGTTGAGGACTCCACCACATGACTGAGTTATAACTCAGTTACAGCAGCTTAACAAGGTTTGGTCTGTCAACAGACCTGACAAAATTGTCCAGCCCATACAGTTCATCTGCCCCCGTTGCAAGGTTAAAAGCATTAGCTTAAGTCATTACGAAATGCATATAGGGCCCCTTACGACAGCTCTGCTGACAATTGGTAACTGCTTATTCCACAGTAACTTGAGGCTTTTGCTCCAATTAATCAAGGGGAAAGTAACTGTCAGGTATGCAGCAACACAACACAGAGAATAGCAGCCTTCTGTTACTGCTGGTGAAGAGAGAGACAACTGAAGAAAAAGGAAAAAAATCTTATTTAGCCTGTTCTGCTGAAATCAGAGCTGTGCAATATCTGCTGGCTCGGAGCCTTGGATGCTACCATGAAGAATACAATCTGACAGAGAAAGAGCGTATGAATAGGAATGTACACAGCAGGACCACAAAGAAACTAAACTAAAGCCAGTCATGGCACCAGATCAACATCACTGCTCATTGTGCAAAGCTGCAACAACTAGTGGTATGTGGCTTTGAAAAGAGAGGAAGTACAACATGATGGAGGGGCAGTACGGAGCCCTACGGCATCAGTGATTTGTGGAGAAACTGGTAAAATGAGCAGAAACACTATTTCTGACGTTTATGTTAGCATTTCCAGTATCTAAGATCCGATCCATTCAGAGACAAATGTCTTATAAGGACATATTTCCCAAGTCCAGTAAAAAAAATAAAATAAAATGTGAATAGCTTTCATCCCTGTAGAGACAAGTTTTCACTGTCTGAATGCTGTTAATAGGTGGCACCTTAACATCTAATCAGGTATTCATGTATACTGTGCTTTAGACACACCAAAGATACAGCACTCCATGTTTCATTAACAAAATGTGCAGGAGGGAAGGTGCAAGTGAAAACCTTAACCTGAAGGATCAATCACTCTCTTGTGATTTTAGGCTGGAGGACATAATGAAACAGTTTGGCCTGGTTTCCCTGCAGCCCTTCCCTGCAGGCTCGTCTGCATGTGTGAAGGGAACTGAACATAAAACACAAATGCTCAAACCTAGTGACCTTTACAATGATGTTGTGAGGTCTCAGAGTCCACAAAAAACAGGCCTTTGTTTAGGAAAACATTTCATGTGATGATTTGGTGTTTCCCCTCAGCAAATCCTTTCTTGCCTGGGACAGACTAAGCTGCATCTTAGCTTTCAAAAGGTTAAACTGCTTTCTGACAGTTGCTAATGTCTTCCTCAAGGAACTACTTGAATGCCCATTCTTTAGATGTTGATTTGTTGCTATTAATAAATACCAAGCTTGTGTTTGTTGTGGGATAGGTAATCTGTTTAAAACCATCCCCTCTCCCAGGAGTGGTGGTAAATAAAGCATAATTCTTGTGAGGGAGCTGTCATCCTGAAATCTTGCGCTGAGTAAGACTGTAAAAATAACATTTCTGAGACACGAAGGACAAAGATGACTTACAAGAAATATATACAATCCTGTGAGTGACTCAGAGAAGGCAGAACCAGTGCCCAGAAGCAGACAGCACTGGCAGTGGGTTGACTTTGTATCTCGGTCATGAAGAGACAACAATTTCCCAGGCTTTATACCTCACTTCTGCAGCTATTCTGGCCTCCGTTAAGCAGACAAGAACTGACATGTCACCCCTCCTGGCTCAAGTGCTTAACCCAAATATTGGTTCTGGAAGTTATTCCAGCCATGAATTGATAACAGCAACAGCATCATTATGGGTACCCGCTGCTTTCTGTTTACAAGGCTGTCTTCAGTCATTACTTTCTGGAACTAAGGATTCCCAGTTTATATCTGCAAGGCTCTTTCAAGCTTGGTCTGAAGCCTATCCTCCAGATGTCCCCAAGCACCCTGAAACCACTGCTACTTAAGCAATACTAAAGTTCCCTTTTCTCCCCTCCAGGATGCTGTATTCTCCACACCAGCAGTTTCATTCATCCACACAACATCCCTGCTCGAAGTAACATCCAGGCCAATTTGGAGCATGGTGCTGAGCCACTCTGCGTGTGCCTTGGCTTTAGTAGAATTACACACCTCACTGTCTCCTGCAGCTCACTTAAATGGCAACTGTGATGGCACAACCAAACCAGTTACCCGAGTGTGTCACCAGGTATTTTTGTACCACTGCAGAGAGATTCACAGGATCATTCACAAGACTAAAGGTAGTTGAGTCTCTTAGTCTCTTAGTCTCTGGGACTTTTTGTGAGGCACTGCGCTGTGCATTTATGTTTTGTTTTAGCTTTCAAGTCAGAAACCACTCCAGGTTCCTGCCTTTGTTCATCTACCTCAATTAATATAGATATACATATATCTATCTATAGATATATAGTAGACTACAGTGTGTATATATAGTATATATACATAGTATATGTATCTATCATGTTCCCTTACAATTTCCTGTAGCAGACACTTGGTTCTTCTGTATCTCTGAGATAGATCTAGCTTCCAGGCTTTTTGTGTAAAGGAAGGGGAATACCTCTGTATCTAGCCATATTTCTGCTGCCTACTTCACTAAGTTATTGCTGATAGCCTCTCAGTACATAGTGTTGTATGACCTAGGAGAAAAGACAGCAAACACAGACTTTGGAAAAGAGGGGTGAGGAGTCCGCTCATCTATATGGGAAATAAAAGCTCTGCCTACAAAATCATAATGAGTAGACAGATCCATTGTCAAACAAGAGAAAAAAATTCCTAGTGGAAATACTGAGCTGATTGAGCATGAAGTTCTAAAAATAAAATGGAGCAAATCCCACCAGTATTGTTACAGACAGACTCCAACTTCTGTAAAGAAACTGCTGGCTTTTCAGTCCCCCATATTTCATAATCCTTCTCCCAGTGGGTGAGAAAGCCCATGCTTACACTGACGCCTCCCATACTATAGCAAGGCTGCCAGCTGTCTCAATGTATGTAAAAGAAATGATGTACTGAAGTTTACAGCAATCTTTGTGGGGGGCTAATCTTTGCTTGCAAATAGCCATGTCCCCTGATTGCTATTGACACAGCAGGCAGAAAGCTTTGCAAATTTGCCAGTACCTTATCCAGGCACTGTCAATCCAAGAATACCCAGAGCTACGAAAACCTTACTAACACCTGAAACCTGTCTGATGCATCATTTCAACTTTGCAATATAGATAGGACTACTATATGGGAAACTTTTCTTTCTTAAGAGAATTTTTCATTTAGCAGCACTTTGCCACAGAAATAAGGAGGCTTACTTTCATATTAGCTATAGAGGTAGAACTGAGGCACAATTACTTGACACAACTAGCCAAGGACCAAACTAAATACAACAAAGTTGGATATAGAATGAAGCTATTCTATGTCTCTCCTGTACTTCATATACTAAGGCATGCAGCCTAGGAAAGTTAAACTTATTCCTTCCTCCCCAGACTTTTTCCCGCTGTTTCCATAGAGGAACATGGCATAAGTAGGTGCTGACTGCATTTCCCTTGTCCTCACTAATTCCAGTCATAGCTCTGCCAAAAAATGGTTTTATCTGAGGGAAAACTAGGTGCAGTAGCAAAGAAACTTTTGGGAAGTTTTAAGATGTCTTGCTGCCCAGATTAGAAAGTCATCTTCAGTTTATAGATTTACCACTCTTGTGCCCTTCTGAAAATGGATCTGTTTGCTTATAAACAACCCGTTAGGCAGAATATTAATAGACTTACAAGATTAGGCATGCAGAAAATAGCTTCAAAATTAGATTTGTCAATATATACTTTGAGAATGAGAATAGGGTTTTGGCGATAAGTTGTGCTGGTGGACGTTAGTCACATTTCTATCCACAGATGAAGGACAATGAAAGTCACTGTCAAATACATCAATTAAAAATTAAGGACTTTGTTAAAGTTACAGCCTGTAACAATATGGGAAATGAACCTTCAAATGATCTCTCCTGCAGCCCAGTGGCATGGCTGGTGAGGGACCTGCAGTCAGCACCCTGGCCCCTGTTGAGGGCAGGCCAAACTCTTGAGGAAAAACCCACCATGTTGCCATTTCTAGCTATATTTCAGAGTGTGCAGAAGCCTTCTTTCCAAACCCCAGATGAGGTAAATGATAAACCTTTCACATGCAGAGGCTATGACAGGAACTGAGGAAGGTTGAACAAAGCCAGCTTCCTCAAAGCTGCCTACCTGGGCACCCCAGAGGAGCCCCAGGCTTGTTTTCACCTCACTGCACCATGAAAGAACAAAGATAATGCAACAGTGCAGCTTTTACTTCAAGTGTCTCTTCCACATCATCCAGACTGTTTTGCCAGTGCCCTTGGGGATGCACAGTTTCACCTTTGTGGCCATAAATAGGACATCATGTGTGTTACGGTGCTCATTAAGTAGGCCTGTGCATTGTCGCTTTTGCACAGGCCCTCTAACAACCACTACAGATTTAAATCCAAGAGCAAGCATCCCTTGATAAACCCATAGGCACACAATGCATACATTAAAAAAGAAACAAACAAAACCCACGCAGGTTAGAGAAGCAGTCCCAAGGGACTTCCTCTTCTCTGTACCTCCTGATAAGCAACTACTTTTATTCCCAGAACTGACTAGCAATAAACTTTGCAGTATTTGGCAGACCCTAGAATCAAATATTCACAAAATATGTACCAAAATTCTCAAAAATATTTGTCCTTGCTGCAGCTTTATTCATACACTGAACATGAATTTGACTAACAGATGGGATGGGTCTACTCACACTAACATGCTTTGCCTGTGCTTTTACCTCCTTCAGGTAGAAAACTATGATCTTCACACCCTAGCTTTCTATGCAAGCCTTAAGAGCTTGATTTTTCAAAGCAGGCCTATAACTCTTAAATATTTGCTTTTAAAATAAAGCTAAATAAATCAAGTCATAAAGCAAGTAGAATGCAACAATTTGCCCTTCCTGTGTCAACAGAGTATATAGGAGCTAAGAGGCTTATGCTCAAAGAGGAGGACGAATTTTTAGTGCTCTTCCCCCAGTGACTGAGAAATGGCTCTCTGTGCATTCTGTCAGGAAGGTCTACCCAAGTCTCACCTCATTTAAAATGATGTGGACCATGAAACTCAAATTGCCTGCCCAAGATAAGTGGTAAAGCTCTGATAATAAGTGAAGTTTTCAGCGGTCCTAAGGAAAGCTTCAAGTATTTGAAAAATAAAATAAAAAGAAAAGATAAAGACTCACTATAGACTCCTGAATAAGAACTATCTGAGGCTTTTTTACCCTACAGGGATTTTCCTTCTCATCAACCGTAGGTACCTGGCAAGAACTGTGAAAGCCCTGAAGGAAACACACAGAGGACCATGATCTCCATGGGATGAACTTATTTCTGTTTAAGATCAGGTTTGTCACAGCTAATGCTTTTTCTCCTGTTCCATGATTTAGCACATATGCAGCTTCAGCAATTGCTGCTGCAAGCAACTGAAATGCAAACTGACCCCAATGTAGGCCAGGTCCAGGTCCCCGATACCCAAATTTGGAGAGAAATGTCTATGACTCATTGAGGTAACTACTTTTCATGTAGGACAAAATCCTGAAGGGTTCACACAGTCCTTTCTCACACAAATCTCTATCCTGAGATCATTAGAAGTTCTAACCAAGATGTGATTTGACTTGCCAAATACAGGTGACATAAAATGAACCATCTCTTCAAGACCTGATGAAATATATTTGCCTGCACTGAGTTCCATTTTTGTTTCCATCGTTTTCACAGATCTTAATGATACTTTTCAAACATTGCTTTTTAGAGGACTGACAGATCTTGCCATTAGTAAGAAGGAGTTTAATTTAAAGCAATATAAACAGCGCTGCAGAACTGAGCTAAAAGAAGTGGCAATTAAAATGCATCTGCTATGATGGAATGAACTTTAATAAAGATCTTAATGATGATATTAGAAGTCATGCATGAAGTTTTATTCCTTATGCATGGAGTAACAGCAAAAATAATAAAAAACCCTTGACAAAAATATGAAACATGGCATTTGTAAGGATGATGGAACTATGGCATTGTAGACATTTTATTACAATGACAAGAAGAAAGAAAGATATCCCTCCTTGATTGCCTGTGTGTAATTTGAATCAATTTAGCCTAAATTTTCTTTTTTCCTCTGTTAAAGGTCATTCTTTTGTAAAGCAATTTTTATAATTGTTGTCATTCTAGATCATTTATGTCAAATTTTGGCTAGATTAATTTTGAGAAAGTCACTCTAATAGATGATTAGCTAATAGATTCATGTAATACTTCAGGCACAACACTCAGTCAGATGACTGTCTACAGGAGAACATACAAATTAAGCAGAACTTCATGTCTTTAGGTGTGCAGATATCTGTATTGACCTTAACTCCAAGGTCTTTAATTCGAGTGTGTGCTGTCACCCTACCAAATCATTCTGTCCACAAATTATTCTCCACGGATTTTTTACTTCGGTTGTGTGTACTAGAAACAAGGCATTCTTTGAATTGTTCTGGGAAGCAGGCAAGGACAAATGTTTCCACAAGGTTGAAATGGTCAGCCGGTCCTCTGAGCTGATTTCCTGTTTAAGTGTTTAACCCACAACACAGCAAATAGGAACTCCAGGAAGGCGCATCGAAAAGCCAAACAAAATTAAATCACTATACTCTGCCTGCCAGCTCTATTCCTGACCTGTGTGTATTTGGCTGAGTCTACTAAGTACAGTAAATGAGTGTTCAGTATGAAACATAAAATTGTGGTCTGACAAAATTCTCACTGGATCTGAGAACGAAAGGTGCCATGATCCTATTCTTAGCTCTGCTGCTGGCTCACCACAACTCCCAGAAAGACATTCAGTCATTCTGGGGCTCAATCACCGAATGCCATTTTGTGTGACTGCCTGTCTGTGCCCAGAGTTATCTGTGCTAAACCCTCAAATCTCAGTTCCTGCAAGGTTTCATATCTCTTCTAGATTAACCCCTCTCATAGTTGGTCGCCATCTGGTAATCTGCCCCCTGCTTTAATTGCACTGCAGTCAAGCTTCCAAGGTGAATGTGGGAAGTCTCTTCAAAATTAGCATTTCTTTTTCTTATGCAAAGTCTGGAAATTAGATCTACTCCATTTTGAGACTGCACAAAGAGATTTGCCAGTTTTTACCTGATTTCAGAGACAAAGCCATTGGAATAGAAAGCTTGAAAATAATGTGTCACAGTTCTTTGGGTATTAGCGTGTTAATTACAGACAACAATGTGCAGACCTTGTGGTGGTCATTAGTATGGTATTCCTTAGTGTCTTCCATATCTGCCTTAAATGGTGAATCAAGTGCTAGCTGAAGCAGTTTCAAGTTTAAAAAATAAAAGGTTGTTTTGATGACCCGATTTTGAGAGTTGTGCCGCCAAACTCCACTGGGCACTGGATTAATTCCTAAGCGAGTTAAGGGCTCAGTTCAGCGAATGACTTGAGCTGTAAATCAGCAAATAATCTCACCAAAGTGAACAACACCATTTTGTGCTCATGGCTACGCACTAAGCCAGGCACTTAATTCCACCCCTATCAGAGTACACTGTGACATGCTTGGCTTTCTGTCCGGGGCCCAGGCTTCCCATCAGCAATATGCCACTGTCAATCAGGCCATGCCGATGTATGACTAAGCTAATCTTACAAGATGTATTTTTTATTTTTCTAGTTCAGATTCTGTTATTCTTCCCACTCTGCCCTTTGGTTTTTGAACGTTGTGAGAGAATTTCGCTCATGTTTTTTGACTTTTCCCAGTAACCACAAGGGTTCAAAGCCTGCTATTTTTGGTGATGACGGTGGTTAAGTGAAAGCTGGGGCTCCCATGCAGTTGGCCAGTTTCAAAGGCTGCAGCTTTTAAAAAAAACAATAAATGTCAAAAAGCTTGTGATGAGATCATGAGAGCTGACAATACAGGGTGTGATAGCTCCAAAACAAGAGACCTATCCCCTGTGAAACTGGTATAAGATCAAATCCCAATAATTAATTAGGGACTTACTCAATATTTCTCAGGTAGCTACCACAAAACTGCCCTGTAGTTGGGGGTGGGCTGTTTCTGACCCTTTAAGCAGCCATATTTTCTAATTTATTTTTCACTTTCCTTCTCTCCAATGCCTACTTTGCCTGCTTCCCACATTTACACTAAGACTGAAGAGTTATCAAAACTTCACCTTCCTGCCTGTCTGTAACCACATAAATTCATCAGACCCATAAATTCAAGGCAGCAGTGTGTACATCCTGCCTGAATGTACAGAGCAGCTTTCTGGAACATGCAGATTGTGTTCATTTTCTCTCTTTTTTGCTGGACTGAACGATGTTAAAATGCTGCCACCTTCCGTTAAGGCACTTGTGCTGCTAATAGGCTGCAGAAGCACATTCCCCCATTTCCTCCAGACTTGTAAGTTGATTTATACTGATCCTCAACTGCATTGCTGCAATATATAACATGACAAGTTAAACGTAGTGCCTGCCAAAAAATCTTGATAGGCTCAGCTTTTGTGCAGCAGCACTTGAAAAGACCATTACTACTGCCATCCGACTAAAGTATGCTCAATATTTTTGACAGTGAATTATCTGAACAGCAGTTTATCTCAATGTTCACTTGGTGTTATAACAATTTAAGGATTAAAGAGATGAGAGATAAAAAAAAAAAAAGAAAACCAGCTTTTGTTCAAACTACAGAAACTTGAAATGTACTTTTCCTGTGAATTTTAAATCCGTTCTGCATTTACTCTCAATTGCATTTCAGAGTACACCAACAGGCTGATAATTAACATAGGGGCAGACCATATTCCGGTTTTGTAATTTTTTATTGAGATCTTAGGTCTTCAGAAAAACAGCTATGGGTTATATTCTTCTCAGAGATAGTTTATGTACTGTCTTCAAGGCAAGGGCTTCAAAACGGAGACAGTGAGGAAAAGCTCTACTGAGTTTCCTATCTGCCTCTCTTGAAGGCCTGTGTCGTGCTCACTGAGTCATTTTAGAAGATATGAAATCAATAACGGTGTGACTGCTGTGGTGATAGGACACACAGAACCCCCTCTCAAGAAATCACCTCGTTGGTTGCCGCTTTATGCTCAGGGGAGCAGGATACACTTTCTACCACTCTTTCTATAGACCAAAAATCACCTCTGGGTGCAATGCCAAGACTATCCTAAGAGCATTCTCAAATCTGAGTCTGCCTTGACGACAAGAAGATCCCTCTGCTTATTTATATGATCAAGTACTTGCAGCTAAGTAAACTTATCTGGCTGAAGTGTATTCATTAGGAGATAAGGATTTGAGTCAACTAAGGCATTTTGCAAACTTCTGTAAATTCAGCAAATCATTTTGGCTGCATAAAAAGGAATTGAAACAATTATTGAAATAATGAGAATATTTTTGACATTTTCTAAACTTAGGGTTTTAATTTGCAGAGCCACAATTATTTGCTGCAATCTTTGTTATAAAACATTATTAAACCCTCAGAAAGGAGGGTTTCCTTTTCACTTAAACTGAAATATCCATTTAGTCCCACACTATTTGTCTTTTCTGAAACTCCAGCTAAACCAAAAAACCCTGTTGTTTCCTACTGAGCACTGAAAAGCACCTTAGCCAGGGCTACCAGCAATTAGTGGCTTCGAGGTAAAAAAAAAAAAAACAAACCAAAAAACCCAAACCAAAAAACTCCCAAGCAAGTAATGTGACACCAGCAATACCATACTGTGCTCTCCCTAGTTGGCATGCTATGGCCAAGAAAAACGTTAGGAGGTGCCACAAACAGCACGTTGCCCCAAAGCCATTGCTGGGAACAATTGTCTAAACCAGAAACTGGTCTGTGGACTTGTAGTGTTCCCTGAGCTACTTCTAAGAGGTTTGTAAAACCCAAAGAGGAAAGCAAGCCCCATGTCAGTTGGCTTAAGTTACTTAGACAGGATCTGCACCTCTATATTTAGGGGGCTGTAAATCAAAAGAAGTTGGAGATTGCTGGCCTGAGCTATCTATTATGTTTAGATAGATGCCAATCACTTTGAAATTTAAGCCAAGAAAGTTCAGCCTCATTTCATGTTGGAAAGTGTTTCTTGTGGAAGGAAAATATTTCATGTGAGTGAAACAAAGCCCACTACACTGAACCCTGCCAGAGTTTCTTTACACATTCATTTCATTCCTCCAGCAACTGAATACTTTCTTTCCTCTACCATAAACATTACACAGTGATGTTATAATTCACTTCACTATCAGACTGGATAAAGGTGATGCTTTCTTCAAGTCATGTTGGTTTAATTTTCATACATAGCAAGGTATTAAGAACATTGTTAGCTAAACACGACAATGAGATTTCATGTGTTGGTCCTATTTCTGTGTGCCACATTGGAAGTTCACCACTGTGACCAAAACACCACACTTTATGGCAGTGCAACACAGAATTATTTTCCCACATGTGAGGCATCTGAATTAGACTCCACATTCTGGCCTGGAGGAAAGCTTTCAGCGTGAACCAAGCAGGAGACCTGACAGCAGCTACAGAGAACTCGAGAGGAAGCAGAATCCTCTGATGCTTTTTAGGATGTTGTGTCACCAGAGATGAAAGGGCTTGTTTGAGTCCAGGGAAAAAAGAAAATAAGCGAGGCATATTTACTTAACCTTCAAAAAAGGTTGATCTTATCCTGGTATGAGTACTGGAAAAGGCAGGGGTTTCTGTTATTCTGATCCAGTTCACTAGACTGTGCATGTATGTGTTCAAAACAAAAAAAAGTCAGTCATCACTGTTTTATGGATGTAAAAAACATCTTGACAGCAATGAGTAGGCATGATAAAGTAGGTCAAACTTTCTCCTGCTATCTGCAGGCAGTGGTGATTCCTTGGGGGTCAGTGGGGAAGGAGACAACCTTCCTGTGTCAATACTCACAAATTCATTTCTGAATTACACTTCAGTTACACATACAGTGCATTTTAGAAGAAACTGTGGATACTCCACTGCAAACCAGATGACATTTTAAAAATGTGGCCTGACATGAGTCTTTCTTTTTAGAGCAAGTTCCTACTTCTGCTAATGGCTGGGAGAAATTCCCATCTATGTTGTTAAGTATTATCATATCAGCTCCACCTTCTAAGCCATCTTGTTACTTCTCGCAGTGATGTATGCTACTGTGACCTAAAGGGCTGCTCCAAAACCAACGTAAAAATCATGTAAGAAGTACATGGTTTTTAAAGAAATGTTTTAATTAGCTGCAGTCAAAAGAATCACAGTCTTTCTCTTTCCTAATCTAATCATGATACAAATTATTCTTCACCTTATCAGTGACCACGTTAAGTAAGCCAAAGAGAGAGGTATCACCAGGGCTTTGTGTTCATTTTGAGCACAGATGCCAGCCTGTGGCTGCCTCGGGGGTGCTTTTTCCCCCATCACCCCTCAGCAAGCCTGTGCAGAGGGACTCGCATCCTGCAGGCAGCTCCTCCCCTCACAGCCTGGAGATGCTAACATCTAATCCTGTTCCCCAGGTAGTTCAGATCAATATTTTGTCACTTCATTCTGCTGCTGCTGCTTTAGCCTGCAGTGGATTGAGTTTTCCGTGTTTGCTGAGCTTTTTCCCTCTCTTTTATTATTTTATTTTTTTTTTAAAGTAGGATTTGTGGTTCATTCCCTCACCTTTCTTGCACAAGGTTTTTCTTGCTGACACAGCAGCCATTAGCTACAGTTTAGCTCCCCTAACTCCATATATCACTTCATTACATGAGACTTCTTAGAAATCGACCTTAGCACTCTGAATGAAAACACAACCTGGCCTTTGATTTTTGGAAAGTGTTGGGCTACGGGATGTCAGAGGATCACAGCAATGAGCTGCTGCGTGATCTACAGCTGGCCTTTGCTGGGTGCCTTGGGCAATATTAGCTCTGTTTTCTGATATCCCGCTTGGACCCACTTTGAGTACTGCATTTCTCAAGATGCTGGAACATGTTGCTGGGGTGTAAACATTGTAATATCAAAATCAGCTGCTCCTCCATCTGTAACCAGCATTTAAACATCTCATTCTTGACATGCAGGAGGAAGAAACATTAACAGATTTGAGGGGCATCATTAGCAGCATGCTGCTAATAAGAACCTCTGGCCTATTTCAGCTAGAAGTGGGAGAGGGCTGCTCCAGCGAAGGCTCCTTTCCCACAGCGATGGCTTTTGCAGGTGTCAGCCCATGAAGTTATCATTTCAGGTCTGGTCTTGTTTTAATTAGGACACACTGTGCTGAGAATTGACAGTCGGCGAAGACGTAAAATAAAGCCACTGAGCCTTCTAGAAAGTAATTATGTAGTCACCACTGCTCGGCATTGACCTCAGCTGTTAGTGGGCATGTGTGAACCTTTCCTGGAGCTACCGTCACAAGTGTGAGTGCAGAGGGACAGTGACTCCATGGGCAGAGTCAACCTGTGAGTCAGGTGGTTCCCCAGGCTAATAAGTTGCTTTTGGAAATCAAGGTAGTCATCAACCCCTTGCTTCTTGGTGCCTTCTCTGCACACAGGGTGTATCAGTCTCTTACTACCCTTACTTTGAGAGGAGTTATAATTATTCAAACTGGTGAAGAATTGGGCATTACACTGAGGAAAGCCATAAAAGTAGATAGAGAGATAATATCTAGACATCGACTTTCTATCAGAAAATGGATTATGAGGAACTGAAAATGCCGCTCAGGACAAAATACTGTCCATTTTGACAGAAAAAAACTTTGAAAACATGTAAGTTATAAAGAATATTTTAAACTTAATTTTTGGTTTATATGTGTATAGGAAGAAGAGAGATATTTTTTTTTCTCTGTTTGAAAAAAAAAGATCATATTAGAACATTATGAGAAGCTCTTACAGTATTTCCCAAATCAAACATTTTAACCATTTTATTTGGACAAGTTTTACAGAACAGTAGAATATCCTGCAAGATGTGTTCTGTATTGTTAAGCTCACTATCATTTTTTTTCATCTGTTTATCAGTGTTTCTCTATTTAATAAAACCAAGGACGTTCTACAGCATTTTAACTGAAGTAAATAAAGCTTTTCCTTGAAAACTGGGGGGGAGGGGGGGAATACTTGAAAGAACCATTCATCCATGCATATGCAAACCTTCACTCCATCCGTACTAACAAGCAAGAGGATGCAAATATAGAAGCACGTGCACTTGGCTCTAAGCTGACTGAAACCAAGAGGATGAGTGGTTTCTGTGAGGAGAGGACTGCCCAGGAGGGATTTCTGTAGTACCCGGGCCTATGATCACTAGGTTGAGCAGCAAGCATTCGGGCTGCTTATTTGAACAGCACTAAGGTAAATACAAAAGCAATAAGATAAAATACTGTTAGTTTTTCCCTGCTTCCCCCCCCCAGCTCTTATTGAACTGCACTTTTCATTTTCTATTAAGGTCAACTGGGCAGGCTTTTTTGAAACTCCTATATGTTGAAATGTAAATAAAATAAAACAAGCAGGAGGGAGATGAAAAGAAATGACTGGTCCTAATGAGTGTAAGTTTATACTCCGTGCTAGAGGGCTGACAGGAATGTCCCACAGGCAGGGTCAGATACTGAGGGGGTGTTTGCAGCTCCGCAGGCATCAGCCAAGGACTACAGCCCTGGATGTTTAGCTTGGTTTCTAGCATGGCAGCAAGCGTCCCCCAAGCAGCAGAGACCTGCTTCTGCGCAGAGGTGACTCTGGTGCTTCCCCTCCTCCATCCCTCCCGTGATGCAATGCCCCAGAGGCTCAAGGGGAGAAGATGCCTGTGGCTGCCCCCTTCCTCCATCAGGCAGCAAGGGAGGGAAGGGGGAGAAAGGAGGGGAAAAACCATTCAGCCCCATGCGTTTCTCTTTCTCCCAGCAGCTGACGGGGAGCTGCCGCCAGCCTTCCCGTTAGAAGTTTACAGAAAAGGTGAGCTCATCTCATTTGATTAGGACTGTCACCATCAGACAGTGTTTGCAATTAGTCCACGCCAACCTTATTCAGGCTTTGGATGCCTTTCAGCGGCGAAAAAGGGAACACTTGAGCTCCATTGAATTGGAGCGTGGCATCTGCTGCACGCTGGGGGGAGAGGTTGGGGGTCAGCGCTTGATTTTGATAAAGCGTGCCAGATTAATTGTCTTCGGTAATCCTGTTTGTCATGGTAGATGTGCAGAGAAGTCTTTGTGGCACAGCCTGACATATGGGCTGGCCGGCTGCTTGCCTATTCAGTCCCTCCCAGCACATGCTCTTCACAGTTGGCCTAGTTCCCAGCGCCTTGTTTTCCCGGGGAGCCAGCCTCCTGCGCCTATTCAGCTGGCCCCCCGCCCCGCAAACAGGCTCCCCTAATCTTCAGGCCTGTCTGGGCTATTCAAAGCGATTGCATTATTCAAAGAGATCAAGAAAGAGACCAGGGGCGGGCGGGGG
>JAOXJM010000012.1:61997335-62016108 GCA_026413425.1 Tringa solitaria | reverse complement strand
GGGAAGAGAGCGGTGCAATTTGGAAAAAGAAATAAGCAGCCACGTACTTCAGGCAGAGCTCTTCAGGAGGCTGATTATAGTCCCTCTCCAAATCTGAATCTATCGCGAAATTATACCCTGCCTCTTTTGTAAAATAAATGCTAATAAGAGGTAATTTGGACCCTGCTGATTATTAACTTCAATGGAGACGCTCTTTTTCCCCTGTGTTTTTGTTATGAATTCTTGGATTCCTCCCCCCCCGCCCTTGCTAGAATTCACGCTCAACAGCAAAAGAAGAAACAAGAGCATTAAGGAGCCTCTTTAAGTGCCACGGGAGCAGGACAAACGTGGCACGACGGAGGATCGTTGAGCATCTAGCTGAGCAGCGTGGTCTGGAGTTACCAGGGGACCACGAGTGGCGTCAGTGTCCTGAGTGCAGGCTGGAGGGACACAAGCTCCACAGCTGAAAAACAGATCCTCTCCTGCAGCTGCACAGCCACCGCAGGGCAGCATCCTTCCCCAGGGAGGGGGAACGGGGGAAGGAGATAGAAAAGAAAACAGAAAGAAGTGGCGAGAATGATCCTTTACCGGGTTTCTTAAGAGGCATTTGATTACGCGTTTAACTACATGTCCATAAACATTACTTTACAAGAGCTCTTAGGATACAAAGTCTTCATGCATGAAATGGGAACAGCTTTGAAGAAATGTTGATAATTCAGTATGTCAGCCAAGACCTCAACTCCTACCGGCCACAACTTGAGCTATTTCAAACCCCACGTTAACTTGGCTAGAGCCACATTTTCAGCCACAGAAGAGCCCTCTAGGTATATGTGTACCAAGTCCATAGCAAAAATAAAATAATAATAATTAAAAAAAAACCAAAACCCACACAATTCCCCTTCCTACATTTTGCCTTTTTACTGTTCAGGGAAGCAGCAGAAACCAATAGATGTTGCTGTCCTGGAAGAACATGCAGAAAACACACTGTGCTCCGTTCATTAATTTTCCTGAACCAGACTACATGTACAGCAGTTACTCTCCATACCAAAAACGTGGTGGCGTGAGGCCTGGTTTACACGTGCTGTATAGTCATCCCACACTTCTCTACCGTCATCTGATTGTGTGTCACATTTCAGCCCATCTTTGACGGGCTATCCAAACCTCCCTCTACTGCAGGCAGAAACTGGAGGATTAAGATTTGGAATGGCATCCTGTAAAGAAACCACACCATACAGCAGCCTAACAGTACATCAAAAACCAGGCATAGCTCTCAAGGTGACGTTACAGGCTTAGCACTGAAGAATGACAAGCAGAATCTCAGACAGGTTCAAAGACCTTCCTTTGATTCTTTGTATATTTTTTTTAAGCCACCTTACTCCAACTTTACCTCGTTATGCCACCAGCTGAAGGGCAGAGCTCAAAGAGTTCTATTGAACGGGGCTACACCTGGCTGGTGACCAGTCACCAGCGGTGTTCCTCAGGCTTCATTTCTAGCACCAGTGCTGTTCAACACATTTATCAACAATCGGGATGCAGGAGTTGGATGCACCATCAGCAAGTTTGCTGTTGATACTGAACTGGGAAGTGCTGCTGACTCTCCGGAGACACAGGAGGCCTTGCAGTTCTAGATAGATTGATAATTGGATAGATTGCAGTTCTAGACAGATTCATCTTTGAGGAGTGCCATTTTTACGGTTAAACAAAAAATAGTATTTTTACAAATATATATTTGATCGATGAAGATATCTGCACTGACATGATTTTTTTTTTCCAAAAGCAGTTTGAGACTTTTCATATGTTGAAACAAGGTCTAATGACAGGAGGATAAACTTCATACATTTTAATATTCACCTCAAGTATTTTCTAGTTGCCTGAGAAGCTGAAAGCTACACTTGTCCTTGGAAAAATGTCCTGCTCTAATATATATAAAGAGAAAGTGGAAACATGAAAATTTTTTTCAGAACTCCCAAATAGCTGAGAAATAATTAGACCCTCAAAATTTATCATTAGTACTTCACACTAACAAGTTCATTCAGGAGATAAAGTTTTACATGACTGTCATGACACTTCTCCATAAAGTTTGAAAGAATCAGAAAAAAATATTTATCAGTAAAGAATCCAAACTGAAGCACTGTCATTTAGTGAATTTATTCAAGAAATATTAGCTATTCAAATTATCCCAGTTGAGATGTAAGTAGAAGCAAATAATATAAGGAATACCTTAAGACTTTCTTAAGAAAGAAGGAGGAAACCTCTTTTCTCCAGTGTCTCTGTAAGTTGGCCACGGGCACGTGCCAGCACTGAATAGGAGTTTCCAACATCAGCTATGCCTGGTTCACTTACGTCTCTCCTTTGTCCTTGGTTAAATCATTGTTGACTAAGATTTCTGAGGAAGGAGAAAATGTCTCACTTTAGGGATAGTTTGAAGGATTTCAGTATTTGTTAAGAACTTAATGTATCAGGAGAGCCCCTTCAAAGATGAAAATCTGGGACATTTCAGATGAATTAAGTAAAATCCTTTAACGTTATTTTGAATGTTTGGCATGTATTTTGATAGAAACCAAGGGCAAAATCCTGAATTACTGTGTGGCCTAGTACAACCTGTATGGAAAATTGCAGAGAAGGAAGAGAATTAATTTTTTGGTGCTCTCTAACCTTCAGGTTAAAGCCAAGCCTGCAACATTAACAGGCATGAAGATGCTATATTGAGGTGCTTTTCACTGTTATTAAGCAGCTCTTGGAAGAAACTTGTTGATTTGGAGAGGATCACCTCTCAAAAAAAAGTTGTTCTCAGTGGATAAGTAAGTCATAAGCACTGTATTCATGTCCCTAACATCTTCTTAATGATGCTGTGCTCCTTCTGGTATGTTACCTCTTGCAAAGTTAATTTCTTATTTCTGCAGGGAATCAACTAAATCCCTCCTGGATTCTCAGACATGCTAGTTACTAAAACCATCAAAAATTTATAATTCAACATTTATATTTATAGGTAACACATACATATATTTATTCTGTATGACACAGTCACACCTGTTGTAAATTAAAAACTGTAAGATATATGCAATGACAGGTCACTGACAAAACCAGAGAGTTATATTACTAAAAGTACAGCTATTGTTTTCCAATTTTCTCAGTATGTCTACAGTTCTGTGCCTCTAGAGTCTTTGATAAACCCAAAGGTAAAACCAGGAATTGAAATTAATGAAGTTGTTACATATTACATTGCATTTTTTACTTTGTGAAGTTGATACTTAAGTATTGCACTGAAGAAAACCCAAAATACTATTCCACACTTAATGACAACTGCAACAGTTGCCTCTCTTCAGTGAAGGCAAGAACTAGTCATTTGTATCCTGAAGTCCCCAATGAAGACATCCCCTCAATTAAAAATAGATTATACCTTTTATATCTTTATGAAAGAATCATAAGAATATACACTAATTATATATATTGTACCTATTTTCACAAAAAGAAATAAATGTGGCCCAATTTGTGCAAATCTATATCTATATTCCTTTGAGTAGCCAAGAAATTTTCTACTATCCTGATTTAGGAGCAATCCCTGCCACACTCCTACTTTGAAGACAGTATATTTCTGTCTCTTATTGTTTCACACTCTTAAGGTCTTGCATTGATTTGCATTATGAAATGGAGAAAGCTAAAGGAGGACAATCAGGAGCACAAGTTTTAGCTAAGCAGGGAATGTCCTTTCGTTTGTACCACTGCCAAGATTATTGAGCTACAGAGGAGAAAATTAATCTCATCACACTGTCTTACATTCTTGTTAATGCCTCCTTTTTAAGGTCAAAAGATCTCAGTTTTCTCAGTGTATTTATCATGAGGGAGAGCAAGCCCAGGGCTGTAGGGACACACACTTTTGACAAATAACAGAGTTGCTCCGGCTGAGCCTTCCACCTTCTGCTCTACTCCCTGTGAATGGCAGTGGTTCCTGGTATGTAGCTTCAGAGAAAGCCTCATCGTTACAGCACTTGAAAGAGAGATGTCAGCAAGCTTCACACAACACACAGGATAATGTAAAGACCAAAAAAATGATGACACACAGAGTAAATGTCAGCCTAATGTTCTGTCATGCCTTTTTCGGGGACAGAAGTGGATGTTCTGGATTGGAATTCCCCTCATTTAACTTCAATAAAAGTCAAGAACCTAACTACAGCTCAGTTTTAGAGCATACAGCATACCCAAAAGGAGCAACCACCTTCTCCAGAGGGCAATTTGTCTTATTCCAAAATGCCTAATCCCAGAATTAACCTCTGGAATAACACTTTCCCCATTAGTTACAGGGGGAGGCAAAAGGAGTGCTGTAGTTCAGGTGGGTAAATTGGGTAAACTTCAGGTCAACAAAGGCCTCCTTTAGCAGTATCAGTGGAAATTTTTTCAGGCGGAAATCTTCAGGATTATATCCAACTGTTATTACACATTTCTGTAATGCTGTGGGAGCATAATGCTCTTCATACTTTATAGAATAGAATGTTATTGTGCTCAATAAGGACTTAATATCTTCATGGATGATACAGGTTTTATCTCTGATACGTTAAAATAAAGTATCAAAGAAAATTTCCGTGCACTTTCATTATTTGCTAGAAAATAAAATTATTCTCCATAAAAACATTTTAACATTTTTAGTGTGTTCTGGTTTATTAAGACAACTTGCACCAGTCAAAGCAGTATTTCAGATAAACTGACCAGCTATTGCAAATGCTGTCCAAGGGAAAGATGCGAGAACAGAGGAGCTCCACAAGTCAGAAAGTAACCCGAAATCCTCTGTATGAGAGCACTATTGAATCTGCATCACCATAAAGTCCAAAGTACAATTGATGTGACTGAATCAGGAGACATATGCAAATGAATATTTTTTTTCCTGATACCCATCCTAGTATTAGAGTAGGCAATTCAGTCCTCACTGAGTCAGAAGAGATAGTTCTTCATTTATTGCCAAATTATGCTAATGCAATAAACACATGGAGTGCATGTAGATTCTGCCCAAGCTAAGAGGGGATCATGTGTAGAACAAACCCTACCAGTGACAAAGGAATCTGAAAAGATGAATTTATCAGAATTTTTGGGGCGGGGGTCTCTTTTAGCCCCTAATCCTTTTCTTTGTGGTTTCTCTACTTCCCCTTCCCCCAGTCCCTCCAAAGTTTCCGAGCACTGTCACCATTTCTCATGTTTGCAAATGGATAAGCAAAGAGTCCTGCTCCTCAGAAATGCCCTGCGATCAGCTGGCTCTCTCCATCTCCCTGTGCTCCCCGCCCCCAGCCCACTCCTGTCCCCCTCCACTGTGCACAATGTCCTGGTGACAGGTGGTTGCTGGTTTCTGTAATTCTGGATACAGCTCCAGTCAGACCCAGTGGCCTGTAAAAAAAAAAAAAAAAAAAAAAACAACCAAAAAAAAAAAAAACCCCTAGAGCTTACGAAGAGAAAAAGCTCTGGCTCTGAAAGTGCTGAGACAGGCTGGTACGGGGACGCAGTACAAAAAGCATTCAGCACAAAAAGCCAAACCCAAATGAAAAGAGCTGCTGCCAGGATCATCACGAGGTTCTCTGCTGCACAGATGTCTACTGAACTAAGCTGAAACTGATGAGTCTTTTATCGGGGTGCCCCCTCCCCTGTAGACACCCACAGCAAGACTCAGCTGCCTGGCTCAATTATTATTATTCCAAAGGACACAGTATATGTGATAGACATCTGACACTCAGAGAATAAAGCTCAGATGGGACCGACTGGCAGAATTCCTCTTTTTTTTTTTTGGTTTTTTTTTTGTTGTTTTTTTCTCCTAGTCACAGCAAAAAAAGCTGATTAATAAGTTTACAGGAATGGCAAGGATTTGGGTGCACTATAGTAGCAGTCAGAGCAGCGTTTTAACAAGCTAATTACTTTCAGTATGCTCAAGCAGGAGTCAGCTAACAAAGGTGGCCCCCGCGACTCGTACTTAACAAGGGCAACTCCATGTTTTACTGCCTCACTTGCAGCACTTTGCCATTCCAGCTAAACAGAAATGGGACTGTTAAGGGTGTGTTAACGTGCTCAGTCTGTGATCTATGCACAACATTTTACCCATTTACCTTGTCCTATGCCTGCATGTTTATTACACAATTTCTTCCCATGCATTATAAAATTGGTTTATAAATTAGAAACCAGTTGTGATCTTATGCTGGGCTATATCGTAAAAAGAATTCAGTACCCAAAAGCCCTTTGCTCTCCAAGTCTCAGATAATGTTTATTTTTCAGTGAGGCTGAAGCACACGCTTATTTTCATTATCTTGATACCAAACACAGGACATACACTTTGTTGTGTCAGAGCGCCTGTAAAACACCTGTTAATTTCTCTGAAAGCAGCAGGCATAGAAAGCAAGTGAGGGTGATGGAAACTGGGCACTCAGCACCTTATGAACCTTGGCTATAGAGGAGAGGAGCGAGTGAAAGAGAGCTGCCTCTGGTTACTGCAGGTGCTGCAGTTTACTGAAGAACAACTTTCAAGAAACATTGAACAGGCAAAACATAAAGATCCCATTGTTTATATATTAGAATGGAAAGCCTGCGGGGTTTTTACTTTAACCATCTGCCTTCCAACTTTGATATAAAAATTCTGCTTCCTAATAAATGTTTAGCACATTAGGACACATACCTCTCTGGAAAGAAACCAAACCAAACTCCTTATACTTCACCAGGATAAATTAGCAAGTGAAAAGCAAGCCTTTCCAAAACCCCTTTTGTATGACTACAATCATTTAGCTTAGAACTTGGAAAGTTGAAGGTCTAGTCACTAATCTACTGACTCCATCACAGAATGGTGAATTTAATTTAGGAACTGCCGGCTCCAGCACTGCATTCAGTTATACCAACTTGAAGAAATTTATGTGATAATCTTTTTTTATCAACACATCTATTCTCCTTTTTGAGCCAAACAGCACATCAACCAAACAAAAGATGTGCTTTACTAGCTAATAGGTTAGCTGGCTATCTTTTTTGGCTGGACTATTCCCTGCTTTATCTTCAGTGGATGATGAGATGTATAAATCAGTGTCTACATGTAGAGGTGGCATGCTGTTTACACAGCAGGCTTATATTATCATAGTAATCATATATGGGTAATAAATAAAACTGTAGCGAGGAACCAAAGATTTGCTCCATTCAAGGAAGCTCTTTTTTCTTAAAGTGTTATCGAGAGCCAGGTAAAATATACAGACCTCTCCTGTAAACTGTACCGAAGATTTCAGGCTTGAAAAAGTTAAACCTGCAAATGTCAAGCATTTCTTTGTTGTACTTAAACTGGCCAGGCTGGAAAGTTTCAAGCTTATGCATAGCCCTGAGCTGGCTACATGCATCTACGTTGCTTCTAGGAAAGCTGCATAACCTTGCAAGCACCTGCAAGGAACAAGGAAAGACTTCATGACACTTTGTCCACCCAACAAAGGCCACAGGACTTTACCAGTAAGGCAGCGTGGAAACGTGGAAGCAACCAGACCAGCACACCTGGACCTGCTGTACAGTGGAGGAGAAGGCCAGTTTTTCACCACTGGCTTACTCCAAAAATTGCCTTTAAACCTGGGGGGGTTGGTGATGTTTGTTTGGTGTGTCCTAAGAGCGGGTATCAAGGTACATAATGTAAGTGTAGCCACTTTGTCCCGTATCAGCCACTTTTAGAAACTCTACTGTTCGCCTTTTTAGTCTAAAATTCCCTGTTAGTCCTCAAAGAGCATAATGCAAAAGACAGCAAACTGGGAGCCTGGTCTGAGGGTTAGCTACTTGTCTCCAGCTTCCAACTCTGTCACTGAATTAATTCAATAAAACTTACAGGATCTCAAGAGAACAAAATTGTCCTTTTTTCAAAGTATTTTAAGAATTTTGTAGTTCATTGGAAAAAGAAAAAAAGAAAAAAGATAAATACAGTGGAATTTAACAGGTCAGAAAACAGAAGAATGCAACTCCATACTTTCACCTCAAATGCAAATATCATGACGGTTTTGTCCCATCTCCTTTTTTTATTTTTGGCCATTACAACAGAAATAACTCCAACAAACATAGTGGCTTTCTGATTCAGTGCTGGGGTTGTGTTGTTGTTTAGATTTCTCCTGTGCAAACAATGCTTGAAGACACTGGGCCAAATTTATCCCTGGATTAACTCCACTGACGTCAATGTAATTACACTAGGAATTAATATGCCTCGCTGATATCATTTGCTGGATCCTATATCTACTTCCAAAATGCAATTAGAATCTAATTTCCTCAATCTTTTATTTTGTAGATAGGCAGCTTGTGTTTCTTCACAAAGATACTGTGCTAACAACAAGAAAAAAAGTAACTATTTCCTGTCATTGGCATTTGCATCAGCAAAATGGAGAACAGGCTCTGAGGCTTTGGACTGTTTAAAAGCTTGTTAGCATTACAGAATAAACCCAGACTGGAAGATCTGCAAACTTAGTTTATCACCCTTTATTTTCTTTTTGTAGGTTTTGGTTCATTCCACTAGACAAAATAAAACAAACCCATAGATTTTGCTGTGAATTTACTGTGTGAATTTCTACACTAGGAACCTGTTGTATAGTAATGCCATTACTTGGAGAATATTGACTTTCTGTATGCCATTACAAAGGATTACTGAATCAGACAATATTGAGCAAATGTTTATTATATTAGGTTTTAACAGCGACTCTATTAATCAATGAAGCAGCTGTCTCAACACCTGCACCAGACCCAGGTACAGGTTAGCTAAATATAAGCTTTTTTAAAAGGCTCTCATGTTTCTGTCTAAAAGCTTCTGTATCAAACTCAAAAATTTGCTTGTACACAAAAAATTTAGAGTTTTCATTTAGAAACCTACAAAAACCTACAAAAAAAGAAGAGTGTTTTAAATTAATTATCAAGGAGGCCCATAAAGGCAAGAAATACTCTTCCACCAGTTGCAGTAATTGTCAGGTTTGAACATGCTTTCTTCATGAGACCTAGAATTATGGAATCATAGGATCCTAAAATAATTTGTATTGGAAAAGACCTTTAATGGTCACGTAGTCCAAAGCCCCTGAAAGAGCAGTGACATCTTCAACTAGATCAAGTTGCTCAGAACCCTGTTGAACCTGACCTTGAATGTTTCCAGAGATAGGGCATCTACCACCTCTCTGGGCAACCTGTTCCAGTATTTCACCACCCTTATTGTAAAAAGTGTCTTCCTTATAGCTAGTCTAAATCTACTCTCTTGTAGTTTAAAACCATTATACCTTGTCCTAACCCAACAGGCCCTGCTAAAAGGTTTGTCCCTATCCTTAATGTAGGCCTTCTTTAAGTACGGGAAGGCCACAATAAGGTCTCCATGGAGCCTTCTCTTCCCCAGGAGGAACAACCCCAAGTCTCTCAGCCTGTCCTCACAGAAGAGGTGCTCCAGCCCCCTGATCATCTTCGTGGCCCTCCTCTGGATCTGCTCCAACAGGTACATTTCTTATGCTGAGAACTCCAGAGCCAGATGCAGTACTCCACGTGGGGTCTCACCAGAGCAAAGGGGCAGAATCACTTCCCTCAACCCACTGGCCACGCTTCTTTTGATGCAGCCCAGGCTTTCTGGGCTGCAAACGTACATTGCCAGCTTGTGTCCAGCTTTTCATCCACCAGTACACCTGAGTCCGTCTTAGCAGGGCTGCTCTCAACCCCTTCATCTCCCAATCTGTATTGATGCCAGGGGTTGCCCCAACCCAGGTGAGCTTGTTGAACCTCATGAGGTTCACATGGGCCTACTTCTTGCGATTTTCCAGGTTCCTCTGGGAGGCATCTCTTCCCTCCAGCCACAACAACCTTGTCACTCAGCTTGGTGTCATCTGCAAATTTGCTGAGGGTGCACTTGATCTCACTGTCTATGTTACTGATGAAGAACAGTAATGATTCCAGTACAGACTCTGAGGGACAGCACTTGTCACCATCTGGACATTGAGCTGCTGGCCACTACCCTCTGGATGTGACCATCCAACCAATCCCTCATCCACTGAACAGTTCACCCATCAACTCCAATTTAGTGAGAAGGATGTTGTGGGGGAGAGTATCAAATGCCTTATGAAGTCCAGATAGATGACTTCTGTAGCTCTTCCCTTGTCCACTGATGTAGTCACTCCATCATAGAAAGCCACTAGGTTGATCAGGCAGGACTTGCCCTTGGTGAAGCCATGCTGGCTGTCTCAAATAATCTCTCTGTCCTCCATGTGCTTTAACATAGCTTCTAGAAGGACCTATGCTGAACCACAGCAAAATAAACCTACCATTAATGCTAGGAGAAGCTAGAACGGAGATTTTGCTCACCACTTCTTGACAGCATTTTTATTTCTTTGCCATGAGTGAAAATATAAAACACAATAAAACCACTCCATAAAGGTGTTCTGTATCTCCTTGCCTCTGGGTCTCATGCATAAAAGCGTAGCAATAAGAAGTGCAAATATTGCAAGTAATAGAATAAAAAGTGTATGACAGAAGGAAAAGGCAGGAAAAGACACCACGGAGCAGGGGCAAAAACTAGAAGAAAAATGAAATATTAGCAATTATTTCAGAGTTAGAACAACCCTTAGATATAGCTCACAACGGAATTTCTAGTTCCTGGGCAAAAAAAACAGGGACAGATTTAAGTCACTTGTCTTCTAAGAGACTGCATTTATTGTATCCAAGCCACTAACATGCTACCCACAGCAGCAAACTTCCCCTGAGCAGAGGGCAGCCACACGAGGCCACCCTTGTCTGTGGTGCCCAACTTGCACCAGCTGGAGAAGGGGCGAAGCCCCACGAAGAGAGGGGCTGCATCAGGCCAGCCACTGGGGCTTGAGCCGAAATTGCGGCAGCTCTGCAAAGCACAGCTGTGCTGGCTGATTGAAATTCCCCCATGGTATAGATTAAAGAAATGCTGATGTGTATGTTAAGGAGAAATGTTCACCCCTGCTCAGAAAGCCCTTGGCATATCTAGGCTTTGTCAGATTTAGCTGTCTTGTGGATTTGCCTTTCAGTGTTATTCTAAAGTCTTTTATATATGTGGGGCGGGGCTTCCTGCTCTAAGACACCAAAGAGAAGGCATATTCCCCAAATCTTTCTCAGATGTGTCTATATCCTGGCTCAGTGTTTCTACAGATAAGGGGAAAAGAAAGTAAAGCACATTGGAGCAATCTAAGTGGATATAATTTTCTTTATACACAATATGCCTATTTTCCGGGCATCAAACCAGATTTTAGATAAATCATACTCCTTCCCTCCTCCTCCAGGTCCTACTCCAGCTGTAAACACGCTGCACATGGGGAAGCATGGCTGGCACTAGGCCTAACCAGATCACAAAACAATTTATATAAAAGTTTGGACCTGAGCAGTCTCATGCAGGGAACTCTACTTTATCATCACAGAGACCAGAACTGAAACAAAATTTCCTGGCCCACAGATTTTGGAGGTTACTCTAGGTCTCTGGCTAAAACTTAGTCATTAATTTTTTGAATGCGTGGCCAGCGTACCAGGGAGAGCTCTCTGGATAACAACGAGTTTCAGCGTGGAGGAGATTTTTCAGTGCAGAAGGCACCATAGCATAAGCTAAAAATTACACTAGAAAAGTAACACAGGATCAGATTCACTTTCTCTGGCTCTTAACCCATGAAGAGCTCTGTGGTAATTGAGACATCCAGCCCACCATGGTGAGAAAAACAACCTCTATAAGGAAAAAGTTATGACCTTTTCCCTGTCTTCTCCTTGTCTCCCTGTTCTCTTTTGAGCAGCTTATAAAACCAAGAGGGAGACTTCTGGAGTTGTATCCAGCTCCTGCAGAGTTTCCATGGACACTTGCTGCCTAAATATCTTTTTGTGTCTTAAGGGAGAAAAAGTATCTCCTGATCTAATTCGGGGGTTCATTCCTTTGAATGAAAGCCCTGCAGATCCTTGCAGAAAAGACTGCTGGCGCATACCAGAAAGGTAATAAAATTGAGAACTGGTTTATTCATCCCAAGTAGCAGGAGAAAACTGCTTGACTGGAGGACAGAAAACTCCACAAAGTGACCAGGACAATCTCAAAAACATTAATACACAAATTGATTATGGTTTTGGTTTGTTTGTGGGGTTTTTTGTTGTTTTTTTTTTGTTATACACTCTAACTATGCTATACAAGGCAGATATGTATTTTTTTAACAGGGCAGATTTTGGACCATTTTGCTGTTATTATACATGGCATGAACAGCAATAGGGTGTAGGGATGGCAACCAAATTAAGAACTGTACAGACACAGAATTAACAGACCTCCTGGACCTCACAGTCTATGCTTCTTAGTACTAAATTTGGTCCCTGATGTCTCACCGTTCAAAATTGATCTATTATTACTCAATACTAATAATTTGCAAATCTCTATTGCTTAGAGGTGTGTGAATCGAGGTAGCTTTTGAACAAGCACATTAGAATCTGGCAAATTTTGCCAGCAATTACTCTGCCTTCAAATTAGATGCATGGATATGTTCCACTTTAACTATATTTGACATCTGTTGAGTGCTTTGGCAATACTGGTGATGGGAAGAGAGTCATAAGGTTAGGGTCATTGCTTAAGGGCAGCTCTAGTGTATGTTATTTCTTTGATCACATATTTACGCTTTGAGAGAACATAAAGGAGCCTATTCTCTACTTGGTACACATATCTAAGTGTCATTGATGCTAGAGGACTCAGATTACTAGTTACAGGTTTGCACCACAGTCCTTTTTGTATATTAATTTGCTTGAGCATTGCATAAGGCTACTTTGATAGCAAAGCTTAAAAAGTGCAGTCTATATTACAACCCAACTCCTGTCTCCTTCCATGGGAGTTCTGCCTTCTGTCAACATTTTGCCTGAGGATGAACTGAAGGACTTTCTCTCTCCATCCCCTACCGAGTATCCATCGCCTCCAGTTCATGTTTAAAAATCAACCCAGACTCTTGGCAACATGATATGAAAAGCCAGGCAAGGCAGACTAATACAGAGTTTGTACTAACGTTTTGACTCAACCTAGTTTTTTTACAATGATAAATGCTCCGAGACAGGTTCCAGAAGTGCTACACCAGGAGAAAACATCACTGAGTTGTAAACAGAAAAACTGCACACAGGTCTTGGAATTTGCTCTACAGACTTTACCTTATCTGTTAAGTAAGCATGAAATTATGTTATTAATGTAAACAGAAAGGCAAGATTTCTTCCCAGAATGATGAGCTATGGAAGGCTATACACATGGAGTCATCGCCTGTGGGACTCCCAGATCGATGCAAATTTTCACCCTCCACCACACCCAGGCAGAAGTTTTCCCAACACCTTCTCTACTGCGTATATATTTTGAAAGAGAACAATTTACTTCTGAAGGCTTTTAAGGTTGGTGATAAACGCACAAATGCCATACACACAAATATAACATAAGCGTCAAATACCGTAAGAGCATTAAATTTACCTATCTGGCCCCTGGGTTCATTACAGCCCTTTTCACTCCCGCTTGCCCTCTCGGTGCTATTTCCTGGCCCAACTCAATTAAAGGACAAATTCATCCCTGCGCGTGTCCTAGGGGCCCTAATGAAGTCAGCTGTCAAACTCCCGTCATGCAGCTGCCCGGCTGCGGTATCTGATGGCCACTTGTCAGCTGCTTCACCCAGTCAAACCCAGACAAAAGCCCCTTTGATGGGCTGCCTTTCTCCAATCAATCTACACCTTCTCCTCTTGGACTTCAACATCTGCTTCAGTGTAATTTGATTTTATATTCAGTGCAGCCTGACCCCATTGATAAATTAAATCTATTTGAACCTGATACCCTCATGCCACCACGGGGTAAATGACTTGCTGTTTAATTTTGGCTTTTGCCAGACGTGACGTGGTATCAGTACTGACTCTTCTTTTGTGTGCTTGGGTCATTACTCGAATAATTTAGGCTCCAGATCACAATTAGACTGAAGGGGAAAGAGGAAAGAGACTTTTCAGAAGTATGTACAAAAAAAGTAAATCAGAACAAACCCTTCTAGGATTTTAGCATTACATTCCACTATCATTAAATTTCCTGATAATCATGTCTGATTGCTCTGCCTTCCAGGTCTATTCGCTGCACATACAAAAATCCAACCTTAAAAAAATCCCAAAAAACCCCAAGCCCACCAAGTAACCTTAATTTATTAAATCTCTAATAACTAGCATATCTACTCACTGCAGACTCTTTTCACTGTAGATCAAAATGGAGGATTCTTCTCATATGCACATAATTTCTTTTTGTAAACAAATAAAATATATACATATCAAATGAGAAAATTCCTGGAACTGCATATACCCTATTTGATAAAATCATTGCAACACTTCAAAATTAAAACAAATACAAAACTTTAGCCCCACAACGTCCCCATTAACCCATCTTAACAAGTCTGGAGACTAACAAGCTGCTCCCAAAAAACTCTGCACCTCCCAGACTTCTCCAGAATGAGGACAAAAATAAACAGCCAACACGTGCCAGCACATCTGCCCACTGGAAGTGACGCAAAGGCTTAGTGCGTGTTGGAAGGTCAGTGAAGCAGTGCCACTTCCAGCTGCAGTCACAGAGAATTTGTTAGGAACACCACAAAACTATCCCATCCTTCCTAAACCCCTCAGATGCTCCTTAATTGGTTTGAGGTTTTGGGAAGGACAGCAGCTCTTGCTTACAACATTTGGTTTAAATATGTATGTATACATATATCTAAAATATAATCGTATAGAAATAATTTTATGAAAAAGTGTTATTTCAGTGAAAACACTGAAAGAGAGAAAATGCTTAATTTTGAGTGCAAATATAATTTCTGTAAAGCTGCTGCTATTAAATAAGTTTTGACAACTGTCAGAACTGACAGGCAGTGGTGGTGCTTCCATTATTGCCTTTATAAATCTTTTTAGGAACTTTTGAGAGCTATAGGAGCTTTTAAAAATTGAAGTATTCTCTTCCAACTGTGGTAGTTAGGACAATGAAGTTAAGGCTTGTACAATTCTTCATCTCTTAGTTCTTTCATTTAACCTGCATATTCCTGGAAGGATTGTGTGACAAATTATGACAAAATTGCTTAGAAAACCAATGAGGTAACAAATTCTGTCCACTGGTAGTTACTCTGAAGGTCCACTGGCTTCACAGGAGATAATTTCAATTTGACCTCAGTTTTTCTATTTAAAGAGAGAAAAACCTTTACAAAAACTGATATTCTTGCCAAGGATTCCATTATTAAGATTAATCATAGAATGGTTTGGGTTGGAAAGGACATTAAAGATTGTTTAGTTCCAACACTCCTGACATGGGCAGAGACACCTCCCGCTAGACCAGGTTGCACAAAGCCCCATCCAACCTGGCCTTGAACACTTCCAGGGACATGTTAGTCCACAATGTCATTTCTTAAGTTGTTATGCTTTTTAAGACAGGGCATATTTAGCATCTTGTTACTAGGCTAGAATATACGTTACTACTGCCAAGATATGCTGAAGGTGTGCTCCTTCAACTAATAATCCTGAAGATATGCAAAAGTCAGGAAATAACTTTTGATTGGAGTAAACATGCAATATACTTGCAGATCAGTATAGAATTGAGGCTACAAAATGTTGCACAAAGTGGGGTTTCCCTTTGCAAAAGATAACTATGTTTGTTTTTAATCTAGGGGTGGTACAGAGTCAACGCGATACGCAGTGCAACTCATCAATGCCCTTATTCAAGATCCTGCCAAGGAACTGGAAGACTTGATTCCTAAAACTCATATAAGAACACCTGGTTCAAGCACCAAATCAATCCATGCAAACTTTTCATCTGGAGTCAGCACTGCAACTGCTTCAAACAAGAACTCCTTTCCTCTTGGAGCACCACCCCTAGTCACATCGCAGTCATCAACACTATCTACTTTCCAGCCTACTAACAAATTAAACAAGAATGTCCCAGCAAATGTGCGCTCATCTTTTCCAGTGTCTCTTCCTCTAGCTTATTCTCACCCTCATTTTGCCTTGCTGGCTGCCCAGACTATGCAACAGATCCGGCACCCTCGCTTACCCATGGCCCAATTTGGAGGAACTTTTTCACCTTCACCGAACACTTGGGGACCATTCCCAGTGAGACCAGTTAACCCTGGCAGCACAAACAGCTCTCCAAAGCATAATAGTTCGAGTCGTGTAGGTAGTCAGAATGGAAATATTTTACAGACGGAGTCTCCTGGATTAGCTGCTTCTACTTGTCCCATTACTGTCTCTTCTGTAGCCGCTTCCACCCAGCCGCTGTGTGTAACCAGCAATCGGACTCCCTCTTCGGTCAGAAAGCAGTTGTTTGCCTGTGTTCCCAAGACAAGTGCTGCAGCAACAGCGATCTCAACTGTGACGAGCACCTGTAGCACTCTGCCTTCAGCTTCCTCTGCCCCCCAAAACAACGGGCAAGTGCCCACAGCATTTCTGCCATCTAATGCTCCACAAACGCAGCATTCTGCACTTAAAGCGGACTCCTTCTCAGCTGTCTCAGCACCCAAGGAGAAGGCGTCAACAGCAGACCAGCCTGCTGCAAATGCGTGTGCACCATCTTCGGTTGCAAGTAGTTGCAGTATGACAGCTAGCAGCAACTCAGGAGTCTCCGAAGCCCACCTGTCGAGCAGCCCTGCACCGCTAAATAATGTCCAAGATGAAATACTGCCAACCAGCATGTCAGAAATCAGTCCTTCCATGTCGATGCCTTTTTCATCCAGCTTAGAAACTGCTCCTTTAAGCTTAGCATCACCCAGGTCAGTTGTTGCAGATAATCAGGACAACAGTAACTTACCTCAAGTAGCTGTACCAGCACCTCGAGTTACTCACAGGATGCAGTCCAGAGGTTCTTTCTATTCAGTGGTACCAAATGCAAACCTCCATCAAGATCCTCAGTCTATTTTTGTTACGAATCAAGTTCCTTTAACACCTTCTCAAGGTCCACCTGCTGCAGTGCAGCTTTCATCAGCCATGAACGTTATGAACGGTTCTCAGATGCACATTAACCCAGCAAACAAATCATTGCCTCCTACCTTTGGGCCAGCAACACTCTTCAATCACTTTAGTAGTCTTTTTGATAGCAACCAGGTGCCAGCTAACCAGGGATGGGGAGACTGTCCACTCTCTACTCGAGCAGCAGCTGACCCATCCTTCACTGTTCAGTCTACGTTTCTGAATAACTCTGCACTAGGACACGTGGAAAACATGCATCCTGACAACTCCAAGGCTCCTGGTTTCAGGCCACCTTCCCAACGGGTTTCGACTAGTCCTGTAGGTAAGTCATTAAGATCATGCACTGGGCACAGTTCTTTCTCCAACTGTTACACTTTGGATCATCTCAAACTGATTGAGAAGTAGTTTACAAATGACAGAGAATACTACTGTAATGAGGTTGGCCTATTTTTTCCAAGTGCTCTATAAAATTATGGTGATGATTTTTTTTTTCCCCTCTTTTCTTCAGCTCTTCTAGGATGTTAAGTGTTGGGAGCATTGCAAACATTACAATGTAAGACACAGGAATGTTTCCACCTGTTTTTAGGGTTTTCAGGAGCACTGACTTTAGCATTTGGGTTGGAATGGTAGATAGGGTTGGGTGATGCCAAACCTGAAATGGTGGGGCCAGGACTTTTCACAGGTTCCAGCTGCAGGACTGACTGCATGCAGTTGTTCCATATTTATCTGAGACTCCAGCTTGATTCAGGATAAACTCTCTACTTTTTGTCTCTTGATATGGCTCTGGGATTTTAATAAGCTTATGTTGTGCTGTGGGGAATTGGTGTGCTACTGTATGGTGTCTTTTATTAGGAAGTTATTGTCCCTCTGCTGTTATGTCTGGCATTTCAGGTGTATCTGCATTTATTTGAAAAGGGTTAGGAAAGTGAGCTTCCTACCCTTGCTGTGCTCTGCCTAAAGTGTGATTATCATCTTAATGTTCAAACTATGTTGCAGGCAACTGACTACACCCCATTGCGGTGGAAGGGACCCTTGAGAGATCTAGTCTGTGCCCACCTTGTTCTCCCCTTCAGTCTTACCATAATGGGTTTATGGTGCCTTGAAGCTGGGTAGCTAGAGAGCCTTGCTTTGAAGTTGCCCCTGTGGTCTATGTTAGATATTTGGGCTAATGCTTCAGGGTTTGAATGCTGGATTGGGAAAAGTCATTTGCCTTTCAGACTAAAGGAGAAGGGGGCGTTTGGAAGACGTGGTGGTGAACAAAGAAGTTTTTCAGCATTCCCATTACTCTCAGTTGATTTACAAATGTGCAGGACTTCTGAAAACCGGAACACTTTTCTCTGACTAGCTCTAACCACAAAACTGAGATGTTTACTATGACTGTAGTTTTCTTAATAGTTTAATGTGGGCTGCATAGCTCTGCAAAGCAAGTGAATATGTAGAGCTCTTGTGCCACATCCAGTCTCAGCACAGTAAGCAGAATCAGATGTAAGTAAGGCTGTGGAAGGTAAAGTAACTGGACCTTGTTCGTCAGATAGGCTGCTAATAAAAGAATTGGCAGACGCTCCTCAGCAAACTCCAGAAACACTTCACGTTGGCTCAGCTTTTTCTCTGCACTGCTCTATACTGAGAGCTGGCTGTTGCTGGAGTAACCCCTGGGGAAGGAAGCTTACAGCAAATAGGATCTGCTGATTTTCCTGATGATCACATCCTGTGTATACAAAGACAGCTGACTGGAACTTCCCATAGCAGCAAAAATTTTTGCTGTTCCTTTATGGAACAGCAGGTCATCTGTTTGTCATTGGGAAAGATTTTTTGGCCACAGAATCACCTAGGTTGGAAGGGACCTTTTAAGATCATCTAGTCCAACCAAT
>JAOXJM010000012.1:61969535-61990807 GCA_026413425.1 Tringa solitaria | reverse complement strand
GATGGTTTATTCCTTTTTTTTAATACCATAATGTTGTCTACAATAAACCAATAGTATTTTATTTCAATGTGAACCGTTTGCATCTACTTGACCCTTAAAAGAAGTGGTCAATCATTTGCACCACCACTGATCTGAGTTTAGGATTTGGAGAATAGGTGTTAATGTCTCAGCCCCAAAACCTTCTTGGCTTCCATTAAATGGAGCAGCTCTTCCAAGATGGGCAGGTGGAACTTTTACGGAGAAACCTTACTTCCACATTTCATGGGAAAATGTGAGAAGTTGTGCTGTCACATTAAATAGCTCACATTCTTTAAAAAAAAAAAGTGTTTCCAAACATTTGTCCATTAGCATAAAATTGGTGGTGGGGGATGTTTGCATCTGGCTTCTCTGGAGAAAAAAAAAAGCAAAAGAAAAAGGAAAAGCAGGATGAAGACTACCCTGTGTTACTGAGGTAAAACTTATGGGACGTATGTAGAGGATTATTCTAAAAGAAGATACATCACTTTCCATAAACTATAAGTGCATGTGTTTTATCACTTCATATGCTATTATGACATCCTTGGGGAAAAGGAACGTATCGTTAAAAAATACTAGGTTCCCAACAGGACATTGTATATTTCTGTGCTGTACCTATATTCCTATGCATCACTTGTCTGTTCTTCTACAGGGACAAATATCCCACAACTGAAAGCAGTCAGCAGCAATCAGAAAAAATATAGGATTGTTCTTGCCATGAAACTAATTCTAAGTGTAAAAGGAACAGTGATCACTATCAGAGATGCAAATATACCGCATTTTTCTGTGTGGCTGACTCAACGGGGTGCCTGAAATCAGAAAGCAAATCAGATCTTTGGGTACCAGTTGGTTTTTCGTAGACAGAGGGAGTCACCTGCAATCATTCTGCAGCAGTGACAGTCTGTGGGGCCACAGCACTACCAGGCAGAAAGGCAAAGCCTGCTGTCACGTCTTAGCTCCTTTCAAGTAGTCCAGGACACTGGTTAACAAACCGGGGACCTCAGGACCTTTTCCTCTATCCTCTTTTATCACTGTCTCTGCTTCTCTTCATATCCTTGTTCATACACACATAACTCCAAAAACAAAGAAAAAAAAACAAAACCCCAAACAGGCTTAGTCAATGTATATTTATATTCAACCTTTTATGAAACTCTGTTATCCACATCGCTCAACATCTGAAATAAGCTTGTGCTTCAGATGGTGCCTCCTATTGTTTCAGATATCCTACTCCAAAAGGGGCTTAATTGCTTCTTCTGTATTTGAATAAAATGTAGCATCCCATCTGCATACCAGATGCAACAGGACTGAACCCAACTTTTCAACAGTATTTTAAATGAAGTGCTCATTTGCTGGTAGCTGACAGCCTGTAGCAGCAAACTCAAGTTCTGGAAAGATAAATGAAATAACTCAATTGTGCTCCCCCCCCCCCTTACACTTTGCAAAAGTGCACACAAAAGAGAGAAAAGTTCGCTCAATCCATCCTCAAAATGAATGCAAATTCAAGATCTAATTAAGTGCATCGGTTTCCTGGTGTGGGTGTTTCCTTTGTGTTCTTAGCTTGATTCTGAGCAAAACAACATTTTTAAGAAGTCATTGGAACCCCAGAGGTTTACTTTCCCCATAACTCGTTTCAGAATAACTGTTCTTATGAAAGTTGTCTGTCTTTCCTTGTATATTTTTGTGCATAGACTGCATCATTATACAGACTGGCCAGTAAATATTGTGTTTTGGCAGTAAATCTGTGTGGGAGAAAATGTCTCCCTCCTGCAACTTGATCATAAAGCAGTATGCTTTTTCTGCGTCACCGTATAATCGAAATCTTTCAACATTTTTATCAGGTACGTTAGAGCAATGTACCTAGTCACCTTGGCAGACAAGGCTTTTCCCTGTGAAAAATTCAAATCTAACAGACATAGCCTAGGAAGAGTACATCTATTTTAGTCTTATCTACCCAAGCCAAAAGCTACAACAGGGCTCTATTGTAGTAACTGACACTGATCTAGCAGCTAAAACCCAGAACTTTCCAAATAAAAATTTTAATAAAAGCCAGCAGGTTATGATGACACTTTCAATTTTGGTGGACAAGTATTTTCTAAGGAAAATCTCTTTTTAATCCATTCTGTTTGGGGTTTCATGTCTCTTACAGCTCAAACTACAACAAAGTTACTTGCTATGAAACCAAACTTACAGTATATACTCAGAAATGGGGGGGGGGGGGGTGTCCATGAAAGTAGTCACACTGATGGCTATAAATAAACAGAAGCTGACCTGTTCCTCCCAAACAAGAGAAAAAAATATAATCAAAAAACACACTGTCTCAGCAGATGGAGTTGAGTCCCATTTAGAATCTTATTTCAGGACATAATTACAACAAATAACATTAGTAAATGCTTTGTTAAGCAATTTCTGTTTTAATAACCTAACCAGACCAGTGTCTTCTATGAGGCATGGGAAGTCAAATTTTTTTAGTAGTCCAGGCTACTAAACAGAACTACACTGAGAAATCTTTTTACGCTTTGTCAACAACATAGAATTCAAAATAAAAAGACATATAAATAAGACATCTTATACACTCATGACAAATACGCTAAGCCAAAAATCACCTCAGTCCCACCACACAGATAAATTTACCCCAATCTTGCATTAGTTCTAGTAGGTAGACTTTGCAGGGTTTGTACATACTTCCTAAACACAAGTCATACTACTTAGGTGACATGAATCCCAGTAACCATATTTAACTCTCTAATTAGAAAGTGGAGAGGGGACTATTTTTTGCAGAAGAATTCTGCTCCAGTCAGGAACAATTTACAGACACCTCTGTTTTCCATAAGATGCCACCTTATTTATATTTCTAACATTTCTGGCTACTATCTCCTTGCCAATAGGAATTCCTCAAGCCATGAAAATCTAGAGTGCTTTAGACAGGAGCTGTACAGAAAAAAGAGTCTATTTTAGTCTGTGACTTTCAATTTGAATCTATTTCCTAAAAATGGTGTTTAACTCCTGTAATGCTGCATCAATTAGCCTAAAGGATTAACTTAACGTGTTTCCTCAGTTTAGCACAACACGCTGCTGCTGGAGATGCTGCACACTTTTTGACATAGCTTCTTCACCAGGAAACATCAAATTATTAAAGGTGGAACTTTGACTGGGGTGGAGAAGAAAGAAAAGACAGTGCCACTTACATTACACTTTCAATTTCTTAAAGAAAGAGCAGGAGAGAGGAATGAGTCAGATGAAGATGCACACAAAGTAATTTAGGGGCCTAAGTTGTTCATAAGTCCCCATCCCCTGGCCCCCTTACAATCACAGGGAAGAGATATATTCTTAAATTGTTTATTCCAGAATCCACAGCCCCCCCAAGGTACAGTTACTTAAACTCATATTATACATCTGCAGTTCAAGGCTGAGAATACCCACAGGATATTCCCTGGAGTCGCAGCCAAGAATTACACCCTGCTCTCCCAGATCCCTGGAAAACGCTGAACACCATAACCATTGCCAAATTTTCTATTCTAATAGGACAAAAGAAAATAAGGATACGCAGAAAATTCTTATCCTAATGAGAGGTCAGCACCCTGCCTAGGTTTTACAATCTAAAGTTTGCAAAACTCTGGAAACTTTCCAGCTTCCAGGTAGGTGCTTTTCAGTAACAGAGACCCAACACAGACACATAGGACATTTCTGTGGCCTGACATACTAAGATCACAGATCACAGAAGATCTTTGTCATCTGTGCATTACCATAGCACATTTCAGAGTTTTGGTTTCAATTTTATTGAAAAAAGTTCCCGCCGCTCCTGTCCTGAAGGATGCTAAAAGCAGCAGGAAGGTAGGATATTCAAGCTAGCACTGACTTTGCCTTACAGAAGCCAGACAGACACTCTTTAGTAAGTGCTCATAATGATGTGTAAGGAGGACCTAATCACTGTTTCTTGATGCAATGTTCTTTCTCCTCTTCCCATTCAAATTAAGACTCCTTCCCCAACCAGCAGGGGCAGTTCCTCACTGGTTTTAAAATGTTAACATTTCCAAGTCCACAGAGGTGCAAAACACTTGGAAAAGGAGGTAAACAGAGATTAGATCTTTCACCTGTATGAAAATTAAGGAACAGCCTTGCAACATGAAGCAACATCTGCTGGGTGAACTATTTATTTTTGCCGTCTAACAACATTAGATCTGTCCGTACAGGCACAGAACCCCTCTCGTCATCATGATCAGATTGCACTGCAGTTAGACCCACGCTAGAAAAACAGTTGTTAATTAGATTAAAGAGAACACATGGAGTCAGAGTATGTGGTGCACTCATTCATCACTTGGACTCATGGAAAAAGGTGCTCTGAGCTGTTATAAAACATGTTGCAAACCGGTGATTAACTCCCATGTCAAAACCTTGACAGATGCTTTCTGAGCACCTGATCCTGGGGCAGCAGCAATCATCTGTTAGAGCTTCAAATCCTGTCCTGAGCCTCCCTCAGAAGACCTACTAAAAAATTAATTTCTCGAATACAGAGATTTTTCTTTTTCTTTTTTTTGAAACAAACTGTAAATCTGTGGGCAGCAGTACAGGTTACTGCTTTGTTTGCCTGCAGTGTTCAGCAGGGCACTGCAAGCTTCATTAACTGTTTCGAATAGTTATATTTCGATGTCTGATTGCATTTTCAGAATACCTAATGGCTGCAAAGTAATTTTTCACTGTAATGCTAGATGCATGAAGAACTCAATCACCACCTAGATGGGATGTCGTATGCACATAGAGAACGGATTTGCAATTTTATTCATGAAGTGTTAATATGGAAACTACAAAAAAAATTAGCAACCCCTAAACTAGAGTAATTAGTCAGCAAACAAATACCAGGGGCATTGAAGACATTGCACTTCCATATGACTTTATCACTTTGTAAATCTCATTTTGCAGTGCCAGGACAGAGGAAGCTTGTGGCTTGCTTTTTGTACAACAGCTCCAATACTTCCTTGTTAAGGCTCCATCATTTTGAATACAATTAGAGAAGAAGAGAAACAGACCCAGCAGCTCCACTAATTCTTCTCCCCCTTCTGGGTGCTCAGAAGTAATTTGCCTTTTATTTGCCTTTTCCCCCTTGATGCTGGCCTCGAAGATGACCCTCCTGACCCTCCACGCAATTCCTGTGTGTCACGTTGAGCAAGACCGGCAGCAGAGCAGTGAGCAGAAATGCTCCATCCCATTTTTCTCAGAAACACTCCACCAGACAGAGGGCTACCGAATCATTTATCAGTTTGCCTCTTTCCATTTGCTCTTCTTAACGTCTTTAGTAGAGAGCTTGCAATACTGCATATCAAGTGATTTATTTTCTGTAATTGTTTCTGATACAAGTCCCCCAAACATTGCATCCTAATTAGAATACAATTACACCATGGCAAATGACAACTAAACGTGCCCTGTCATTATTAACAATAAACATAAGCAAGCAAGCTTTTCTGAAGATAAAAATCAAATGGTATATGGAATCAGGAAGAATGAAGGATAATTCACCTAGTAGCTGGAACACTTACAAAATCTAATGGGATTTATCTAAATAATCCCAGAATGTTTGCACTTACAAATCACAATAAAAAGGCAACACTCGGGTATGATTTTAAAAGTAAAAAAATATTACACAATAATAAAATATCAGTATTTGAATTCTGAGCAACTGAGGGACACAATAAAAAAAAGGCTCATGGCTTAACCAGCAAGTTAGTTCTCAAGATAGCTCTAATCCACAGTTCTATATGTGGTTTACTAACAAGACTTTCTTAAACATATGTAAGTGCCAAAGATTAAACAAACTTCTCTGTGCGTAGGTATTTTAAAATTTTAAAATTTCAGTTTATGCTATTACACTTCCTTTTTGCAGCCCAGAATAATTATACCAATCTGCAGAAGAACTTTAAAATCCAACTGAATAAACATATGTGCAATGCACCATTAGAGTACACTCCGTCACATAATAGCATAATGCAGTTTTTGAAATGGATCCGTAGAAAGGATTCATTAAGATAAAGTCCCAGCATCCCACCTGAGGCCAATAAAAATTCTGTGCAAACCTCTTCAAATTAAATTTTCTTCTTGAACATATCCTGTCTAATTATGTTTAGTATTATCCTCCTTAAGGAATTCTGATTCATCAGTGCTATTAAAGGAGGGAAAAGGAAAACCAGATGCTGTGGACCGGATACCCAGCTGGTAAGAAATCAGTATAGTTTCACAGAAGCCAAAAGAGCTACAGTGATTTATATCAGCTACGGGTTTGGTATATACATAGGAACACACATGTGGACAGATGTACAGAGAATTATATAAATATCTGAAGTTACACCAGCATAAATGTAAGTCTGTGGAGTTACACCACCAGAGAATTTGACCCAAAAGCTCTAATAAGCTGAAGTTTATAAAAGAGCCACAGCTGTGTTGAGATTTCTTGTCTTTCACTCTCTAGAACTGAAAATAAATGTAAGAAGCAGAAGTGTTCTAATTAGACATTTGGCTTTAAAAAGCAGGAAGATAGCCAGCTAACATCTAGGCACTTTTTTGTTCTTGGGAGTTTGACTAACAAAGATATCATAATTACAATCATACTACATACAGATGAAGTGCACAGCATATACTGGTAAACCAAGTTGAGGAATTGAATTTGATTCCAGCTAAGTTGTTTCAATTTTAGTCTTTAATGAATACCCTTTTTTTTCTTTATTGTAATCCATACAGTAAGTACAAATTTAGACTGAGACTTCCAAATGCATCTAACTAAGCTGCAAGCTGAACACAAAATTTCTGGGCAGGGCTCTGGGTTCTTCTATTCCACTGAAATTCATATGTTATCACCCATCCACAGCCACACAGCTGGCTACAACACCGACCGAAAACGTACCACTCAGGACTCTTACCGGTTGTCTCAGTTTCCATGAGCCAAGTCACCTCAAGATCTTGTTACACCTTTCTTGCTCTCCCTTACCCCTCATCTGCAACCCTAACACTTCTGCACCCCACCCCACTTCACCATTTATGAGACCCTGCTGACTTCAGGCTGGAAGAGAAGAGAGAAGAGAAAGTATGGCCATAAGGTGCCCACCTTCATTGCCTTTACCAAAGCACAGTATATGTTAAGGTGTAGTATAAGACCTACTTTACACCACCTCTCCCTCTCCAGCACCTATTCTGTGTCCTGAAGGGGGCATTATCCTTCCCCAGACCTTTGATCTGGGACTGCAGCCAGCCTTCTGAAAGCTGAACAGATCCTCCTCAGGAAATACGCTTGGGTACCATAGCCTGAGCCCTGCTCTGTTAGACGAAGGACACCTTAAAAGAAAACAGAAGCAGAGCAGGGTTGCTTTCCTCTTTCAGATTACAGGTATAGATTTCAGATTATAATATTTCAGATTACAGGATTTCAGTTTACTGGGAGTGGTCAGGCACTGGAACAGCCTGCCCAGGGAGATGGTGGGGTTGCCATACCTCCAGGGAATTAAGGTATTAAGAAATGTGTAGACATGGCTCTTCAGGGCATGCTCTAGAGCCCAAGATTATTGGTTTGTGGTGGGGTGTTGTATGTGTGTGGGGGGGGGTTGTTGGTTTTTTTTGTTGTTGTTGTTGTTGTTTTTGTTTTTTCTTTTTTTGGTGGGGTTTAGTGTGGTGATTTTGTTTTTTATGTGGTTGGACTCAATGATCTCGGAGGTCCCTTCCAACCATGGAGATTCTGTGATTCTGTATTTTATCCAGCAGCCCAGTGTGCACAACACACACAGGGGAGGCAGCAAACCTAGGTTTTCCCAGAGGGAAAGCACTCGCCTGTCCCACTGCTGGCAGCTCCATCCCGCCTCTGTGCTGCTGAAGATGCCCCAACATTGTGCAGGGCACTTCGAGGCTCGCTAGTGTGGAGGGAGACAGCCCCCCAAGAGGGCACGACCACCTTGCTCGGAGGGACAGGGCCGCACTTCAACTCCTCTGGCAGGGAGGGGTTTCCTTACAGGAATCAATCCTTGAGTGAAAGAACTAATTAAGCCTCAAGGCAAGGACTCCAGGCTGCTGAAATCTTTCACATGTAGAAGCACCTAACAGCAGGGACAGTCCATTTCACTGGACTGTTTATCGCAATAATTAGGCCATTTCTTATGAGAGATACAGATTTGAGCCCCTGCTGCAAAAGTGACAAATCCCCAGCTCCCACCTTCTGGACGTGTGCTCTAAACACTGATTTATTAGATAAGCAGAGAAGGCAGCAGTACCAACTCCTCCACATCAGGGTTTAAAAACAAGACAGGTACTGTCTTGGCATCTGACCAAAAGTTTGATGCAGTAGAAGCATCCAGAAAATGCTCATTATACCAAGCTCCTCTCACAAAACAGCCGATTTTGTGGATTCCTGCAGGGTGCAATCCTAAATGATGTTTATGTCTACCAAGAGCAAACAACTTCTGTGGTTACTCAGAAGCAGAACGTAATGTGCCTCAAATCTTTGCTGACACAATCGGCCTGCTGGTCTAGGTCATTATGGAGTTAGTTGGCAGCTGAGTAGTTTTGAGGCTTTGTCTTCAGGTGCCTAACCCCACCCTGACTCCAACAGCTTTCTGACTTCTGGTTTTACCTTTTATACTATGCATTCCCGTATACTGTTATTTTACAGCTGTATCTCATATGTGCAATAGAAATTTTAGCCCATAAATTACCTCACATTCATATCCAAATTCTCTTTAAGACCTTTCAAGAGCTTCTAATTACTCTGCAGATAGCTTTTAACCTCCAATGTACTTACAATTATTATTAATGTATAAATAATTTGGAAAGAAAGCCCAAGAGTAAATGGTGCTGGTTTTATCAAAGGTATAATTTTACTTGGAGGTAGGAATTAGAATGATTTGATAAGTGCATTAAAACATAACTGTAACTCATTTCCTTGGCTCTGGAGATATTCCTGTAGCTACTACTAAAACTATCAACAGGTCACAGTTGACAACCTTATATAACTTAAAGTTATTCTTGCATGATAATTTAGGTTCACTCTCAGTAGCAAAAGCATTTGGTTGTATGGTAGGATGTGATTTGGTATTTAAGTTCACTATGCAAATATTCAAGAAAAATACATCTCCAAATACAAATGTAATTTCCTGAAATAATGCCTACAGGGAAGATGCATTAATGGCTTGTTCCATACCATGCCATCAATTACATTGATTGAGGTATTTACTGATGTGAACAAAAACATATTAGGTCTTTTCCACTAGTTCCCTCATCCCTACGAAGGAAGTTCAGCAATAACTATGTCCTGTGCTCATGCTGAACAACAGCCCATCTCAAAAAGCAATTATTCCACCTCTTCGTTTTCCTTCACCCTTACCATTTTCTCACCGGATTGGTAAACTGTCTCCAAATGGACCTGCCCTCTTTTTCTCTAGTGCCCGGCAGTGACTGACTTTGAGCAATTAAAGGTTTTTGGACCAGATGGTCTTTTCTTACCACTGCCCCCATAGCTGTGGGGCTCCTGAAACAGGACACCCATGGCACAGCACCCATGCAGTTGATGCCTCACATCCCCCTGGCAGAGAAGATTTCATTTAAGATTTTTCTCCAGAACAGCTTGTACAACAAATAGCTTTTAGCATATACAATTTGCAAAGTTGCCAGTTTATCATGAATAGAGCTATTTGTAGTCTAGTCATATCATAAAATCTTGTTAAAAGAAACAACACAAAGAGACTGCTCACTTTTCAGTTATGGTGCTTTTGAATTAATTTGAATCCAGATTGCCTCATGAGTATTGTTTGTTCCAATATGAAACAGTTTATGGTGATAAATTGCAGCAGCATCACTTGAGAGCTGCCTGGTACAGTATACTATGGCAGAAGTTGAGTCAGCTTTCATACCGAGTAGCGAGAGCGCACACAGATTTTGTGGTTTGGAGGATAGTTAACTGAGAAAGTCAGTGAAACCAGAGTATTTTATGGCACATGGAGGTGTTGGGTAATGTTAGGGCTTGTAGGGGTGAAACCAGCCAAAGCAAATAGTGAAAATCTAGTAACCTGCCTCCCATCTGAGCCCTCTTGACACCCTCAGCCAGGTGTTTACTTCTGAGTGTTGAATAATGATCTACAAAGACTGACACCGGGTCGCTCTAGCTATACTTTCAGTGCTGAGCGTATGAATTCGTCATCTAGCTCTAAATTTACTGTTGCAGCGGATGTTAGAGTCAAATCTCATTAATTTCATTAATCGGCAGAATAATGACAAAACATTTCAGCACCCTCTCAATCATAACCTTAATTAAGAATAAGCAGGGTATGTTGTGTGACATATCACCGTGTGAACGCGTGCTCTCATGTGAACACTCAAGGGCCCGATTCAGACAGGGAGAGCAAGCATTTGCCATTCTCATCAAAATCATCAGGGGGTTCAAGAAGTCCTGACTCTTCCATCAGACCAGGTCCATACCACTGTGTGATTCAATAACTTACAAGATTTTCTGTTCCACTGAGAGGAAGAGGCAGCAGTTCTCTAGCTCAGCCAACAGACTGGTGTCTATAGCCTTATGACAAGTATTTAAGGTCTTGCCCGGCACTGCCAGACCCTGTCATAGGGCAGAAGAATCACAGCTGTTACCTAACAATTAAAATATTTTTTCACATTTAATGAAATTAATGAATTTGATGAAGGCACTAGGCCAAATTAATCTCTAGTGCCCTTCCATCAAACGCAACTGAGTTAAACAGGGATTAATTGAGGCCCATGCAATTACCTCTTAATTAACCCTGAAGGGTTGGGATTAACCCTGCTGTTCAGGGTTAGAGACAAGCGTGTTTGTCATGGGAACTCCCATACCATTGGCATTACAAAGTTAACATTGACCAAAACGTCTGTGCCAAAACACATCTGAGAGAACGAAGCAGATTGCTCTTGCCCCCACGCCCCCCAGCATTTTGCAGGGCTGCTTCTATAAGAAGGAGAAATCAGGGGTGGAACCAAGAATGCCTTTCCTGCAATCTCATTTATTAACATAAAGCCCTGAATACATGCACAGCAGGAAGGCAGACAGCAGGAAATAGTCCCTTTCCTTCCACTTCCAAGCACCTTTTCAAACACGGTCCAACTCAAAATCTTGCTCTGGGATTTTCTTAAAAATTGTGGCAATGTTTTACCCCTGGGCTTGGTTTCCTAACTGCATTCTCTCTCTGTTTTTCCAAGTAAGTCTACATTGCAATCTGGGGGCATAAGCAGAGGAGTCTGAAATAGCAAGGATAACAACAGCAGAAACAGCATTCAGCAGACCCTTGCCTACATTTCTACCTGCCAGCAGCAGTTACTATGTGCAAAGATCAAAATTGCTCTAACTGCTGCCATGCAACTTCATCTTAGGTGTCTGCAGAGACTCCAACACACATGCATATTTCTATTGCTCCTCTGTCCTCCAATATACACAGATATAATGAAGTTGTTCCTTTGCATTCAGGGGCTCAAGAAACAGCCTTTGACCTTATAAGGCCATTTGCTAGCTTGTTTTACACACAGTCTGATTGTCAAGTATTGTCTGGCTTTCTCTTGGGTTGTTGATCATGATAGTGGAATGCATTTGATTGTCCATCATTTGATCTGAATGAAAGGAGGTGTAGCAAAAAGTTTCAATAAAGCAATACTACTGGCCAATCTTCAGCATAACCCTGTTCGTGGATTACAACAGGGTGCTCTATATGTCATTCTTACATGCTTCATATTAAATATGATTCTAGAAGCGGTCTACTAAAAGCATTTAATGAACCAGAAATTGAAAGGAAGACTAAACAAGCATGCATTCTGGCTGTCCTGCAGTTTGGTACTGTGAGGCTCTGAAAATGAAAAAAAATCCAGCATATTGTCCATGTGAAGAAGAAATAGAAAAAGTGTAGCTCTCACTCTGCTCTTCCGGGGATGATGTCATCTTGAAACAAATAGAAAAGCAGACTCTGCGGCTTAAATGCATCTTCTTATAGATCCAAGACTGAGATGTCAAAAACCAACTGTTTCTGCAAGAGCTTATCCAGCCATCAGCTCTTTAACCAAATACCACTCCCTTTCGAACTAGCAAACACAGACTAAAATAATCTAGTATATTTGTGTGAGAAGACCCAATGCGACCACTGATGTTTCTTTAACACTGAGCCAGAGGAACATCTCTCCCTGACACAGAACTGCTGCTTTACACTTGTCTTTAAACTCAGAAGCTATCCAGGAAAACTGAACTCTGCTAAGCCACATGAAAGCAGGCCAAGAAAAATCTTGGTAGGGATTTGACTCAACAGACAAGGGGAAGGAAGCGGGAGACAAACCAATCCTTTTAGGCTGCCCTCTCTTTACTTCAACTTTTAAAGTTATAGCAATATCAAGTTAACATATTTCCATCTTTCCCCAGGAGGAAGGCAAGTAGCTAGAGCCTGCCTGTCTCTTATTAAATTACAACTCTCAACACGTTGGAGCACAGTTTAGCTCAAAGGTTTGCTACAGCATCCTGCAACAGTTGGTGAAATTGCTCAATTTAAAGTTCTCATTGACCCAGATTCAACGCTAGTTTAAGATTAACAATTTGAACTCTAATTGCTAGATACATTAACACCTATAGAAAATGAATATAACTTGACAAAACCCTTTAGTGCAGCTGAACTGTTACCAGAATGTAAAGGATACCAAGAATACATTATCATGTTGACTCTAGGTCAGAAATAGACTTGTTTCAGGCTTCAATGGAAATAGTTTTGCATTATAGAAAGCCACTACAATATGATTAAAATGCACTACACAACTCACCATCTTAGAGATCTGTGCATACACAAAGACTGGAATCTGCAATAAGGTTTTTCCTCAACATCTTTAACCATCCATAGTAATTACTGGCATGTGATAATTCCAAACCATACTGACAAACGTTCAAAAAAACTTCACTCATCATGAATGCAAAACATCACACAGAAAACTATAAAGTGTATTTTGCATTTGCTTACAGAAGTAACTTATAAACCATATCCATACAAGCAGTAAATAAATATCCTCTTTAGCCACCGTGAATTTTGTACCTTCTACCCAAAAGTGAATGCTAGAATTTTTGCTGACAAAACCAATGAAAATTATACATCCACCAGCAGGGAGCTGAAAATTTGCAGTGTCTTATTAGTACAATGTCTTACTAGCTGCAGTGTCTTATATTGCAAAAGTGTTGATAATGAAGCTGTTATATTTTCTATTTTAGACTAAGAAACAGAGTGAAAAAAAAAACTGGAGATTTTTTTTTCCCAACTGGCAGGGTTAGGAGGGGGCAACATACAAATATATATGTATATACATAAACTCACAGACAAGATTCCTATCCTTGATTCAGTGGACCCTTCACTGTTTATTCTTTGCAACTACTTTTGGAAGGAAGTAATTGATTCCCTTCACTGAGGGATTTAAAGATGTAGGTGAAAGGCCAATGATCCTTGTGCTGTTGAAATATTTTACTAGGTTTGTACATGCCTCTTTGGTGCTTGTATGTTCTTTTTTAAAAAAATCCAAACCCTGCTCATCCTGGCCAAGAATGAATTATACAGACAACAAGCGAAACACCTTCACACTGTTCCTAGCCTTCCTTTGGCAATAAGGTCTTAGCCCTTTCTAAGTCCTCTACATAGGTCTACAGGTCTCTGACAACGCATTTACCCCTCCCTGCAAAAGATATTAAAGAAACAGAACCACACATTAAAAAAAAAAAAAAGGTGCAAAAAAATAATGAGTATATGTAATTTCCTGTATGAAATTTCCCATTTTTCCCCATGAATCCCATTTCTACGACAGTTCCACAAGGAGCCAGGGATGGTGTCAGTCTTTAGATCTATAACTTGTCAGGTTACTTGACTCTCAGATGGACACACTGGGACTCCTTCACCCAAGAAGCAGAGAAAGCTTTGCAAAAAAGCAGACAACTTACTTCCTAGAAGTTCTGATTTATGCTGGAAGGCAAGGAAAGCTTGATGAGGAACACTTAAATACTGTTTACCATATTGCAATTGTAGTAAGGGAGAAAACATAGAAGAAAAAGATCTAAGCAATCATATATGAACTGTTGAGCTGGATCAGGCCACCAGTTTATCTAGTTTGGTAACCCATCTTTCCCAGGCTGTATTGGTCAAGAAGGGCATTCTGTCAAAGCGAAAATAATAGATGCTTACAGAGTAAAAGGGATGCTACTAACAGAAGTCAAATGGAAAATAATTACTTTTGAAGCAGAGCTACAAGGTCTTATAGAAATGAAAGTGTCAGACTGGAGCAGGTGTATTAGAGGGGGAAAATCCACTATATTCCAAAATCAAATAGACTAGAAGTCACAAAAGCACTCCTTTTTCCTGAAATAGTTGTCTTTGTATATTATAAGCAGCTGAATGTAACTACCTCATGAAGTAAATATCTTCCTTATGTGTGCATCTGTTGGTGATTTGTCCTGTGGCCAGTTCGGATCAGGCATAAGAATTAAACCACCTCTTAGGAAAGTAGCAGTCTATAGCGTTGCTTTTGGCCTTCTCAGGAGAAGCAGATGGCAAAAGGGGTGAGGGAGTATGACGTGGTTTCAGTTCATATACAATATAAATCATGGCTAATGGGACACAGAATGACACCCTGGTCTGGAGCCCTTACTCCATGATATATCATTACATACACAAAATGGAGCAGAGATAACAGCCAGGAGCGTCATCCCAACACCAGAACCCCCTTGTGAATAAGGAATTCCTGAAAAAGAGAAACAGGTTACAGAGATGACAAATCAAAACTGGGTTTCACACATTGTCACTGAGGGTCCTGAGTCAGGGCATAGCAAGTGGAAGGCAGGAGAGCACTTCTCATCCAATAGCCACCTTCCGAAAAACAAGGGGATCCCCTCCAGATTGATTGCTAGGCCATCTTGAAACAAGCGTCAAGATTTGTTTGCAAATTATATGTTCTCCATAATACATTAAGAAGTATTAACTCCCTAATTGCTGCCATGATCCTTTCAACACATGAACTTTTTTCTCCCACTTGAGCCAGCCCTTTCTATTGCATCGTTACCCTATTAACCATTAAATGAAGATTGCACATTGGGTGCCTAGAGCAGAAATATGGACAGAGAATTTAACATTGAGTTTATCATGCTGCATAAGTAGATGCCATGCTCACACCAACAGCCAAATCAGGGACCTCAGGACCAACCCTCCATTGCCCTTCACCAACCTAGATAAAGGTAGCTATGAGAAATGCATAGCTATGCTATTACACTCCACGGCAGAAGCATTAGGGGAGACAGTCTCATGGGGAAAGCAGACAGCTTTCTTTTTTTCCCCCTACAGGGATGGTGCATTAGCAATTACTTTTTTCTAAACTGTTCCATGAGCAAAACTCTCCTGCAATTTTCAGTTACCCTGCCATCCTGTTTGCCCACAATGTCCATGTAATTACCAGCAAATGAATCACCATCATGCTGTAACATACTTGATAAGGAGATGTATGTAATAATAGCAGTTTTAAAAGAAAATTGAGGAAGAAATTCAGAAAAAATGGTGTGTGAAGGGAGCTAGCAGCACTGAGGTAGGAAACCAACTTAATCATGTAAAACCCATATTCACTTATTAACCTTCTCATTTGAGTTAATGTGGCAAAAACATACAGCCAACAACACTCAAACTAAAACGTACAAATTATACAGCTCTGAAATAATAAAAATAATAAAGCAAGAGGCATAAAATGCCATAACCAGAGGCTTTGGATTATACTTTATTTTTATTGTTACTAAGCACAACCTCTTTGCAAAATGATTGTACAGTTCTCGTACCCAAAATGTTAGTAAACACACTGACCATAAGAGAACAGAGTAGCTTTTATAAACCCTGTGCTATAGTTTCAGCCAAAAAAATGCCTAATAAAACTTCAGATATTTTACATGGTCTTTGCAACTCAGCTGAGAGGCAGATGTGCTGGATAGGTCAGGAGAGTGTCCTTCCAGTCTTGCCATCTTGAAACTTTCCCACTGGTTTGGTCACTACAGAAGTAAAACAAAGGGCCAAAAGCTGCGCTGCTACCAACTACAGTCTGAAAGCAAGCGGTGGCTCCAAGAAAAATTCCAAGCAGCTCAGTCCACGTTGGGCAACCTTGGGGAACACCTACTTGACTGACACACACATCCAAAAAGCCACGGGCAGAGAAATCACTTTACCTTCACAGCCTTAATGGTCTCAGTGTGAGGACACTGAGCCGCTTAGTCTGGACTGAGATAATTCATTGCATTCAGAGAGGCACAACTCTGTGCTCCAGGGATGCCTCTGTAAATCAAAATGAAATAAGCCAAAAGTACCTACACAACTGAGCAGAAGCTAGTAGGGGCTGTCAGAAACACTGTTTCTGGATTCAGACACCTCACACCTAGGAATGTTTTTCCAGAGATCAACATCACATAGAAAAGTGCACACAGCATCAAACTACTAAAATAATCCTCTAGTTCTGCACCTGGTCAGGGCAACAGCAAATTTCCCTGCTCCAGGCCAGCCAGCTCATTATTGCCAGGTGACGGAAAGCAAGCTTGACCCCAGCTCTGCCAATTAATGAATTACTACATCTCTGTCCATCTCTTTTGTTGACTGCTGAAGTTGGTACAAGTCTTCTAACTCCAGTCATGTGCTATGGAGCCATGTAAAATCATGCAAAATCTGATCCGTGGGCCATGCTGATTGAATCAAAAGAAACACAGCTACTGAGGAAAACAAAGTCCTGTGTGATAAACATTGGCCCTTTGATCCTCTGGTTTCTGTAATTGTTGGAAATTAGGGTGGGCTGTCTGGATTTGAGCTAAACATATTAAAGGATCTGTTAAATCTTTCCGTTACTGCCTAAGAATATTCTTACAAGCCTACTGGGTCTATTAAGTATAAGTGGAAAAGATTGGCTATACATGCATTTAATGCCTGTCTTGAGCTGCTGTGTGCTGGTGGTAACTGTGTGGGTAACCGCAGAAGAGAAAGCATGGAGCCAGAATGGGGATTAGAAATTTAGCACTAGAGAGGGACACAGGGAGAGGAGGAGTACAGGAGTCAGACAACAGGGAGGGAAACAGAAAGCTCAGCAGAGGGAGCTTTCTAAGAGACAAGAAGGCATCAAGTCCAACACTGACAGAGTAACCAAAAGCAGCAGTGATGCATGAGCAAGAGCAGTGATGCATTAACAACAGCCAGCGAAGGGGAGCAGCTGAAAATGGGAGTTACTAAGAGAGAGAATTAGATACTCTTAAGAGGGAGAAACTGCATAAGAGAAATTGCATCCCATAGAAAGAAGAAAATATTTTTAAATGTTGTATTTGCATCTTTTCATGTATTTCAAAACACATAAAATGTTATACTTGCATGCATTTCATAGCAGAAAAAAATCCAAATCCAACAAATACCATCAGGTTTGTGAAGGAAACTGAAAGGGAGGCAAACATCGCACTCCTTTGCCAAGCAGCTAGCAGGGAACAGAGTTAAAGCCAACACAGATACTGACTGGCCAAGGTGCTACGATTTTTGAAGCAGGAAGGGAGGAGTTTGGATCATTCGTTTGTCTTTCCTTTCTAAGTGGAAAAACAGAGATGATGGGGAAAGGACAGAACAATAGAGTAACAGTTATTTTATCCTCACTGTTTCATTTTACTGTATTATAGTCAGACTGGGCAGATAAGGACAGCCTGGAAACATCAGCAACGCTTCTTGACACTAAGCCCAGTTAGAACTGCACCTCCATAGCCAAAGGAGGAAAACAACCTGTTTACACTTGAAGTTCTTGAATAGCCAAGCCCTTTACTGTACATGCAGCTCATCAACATCATGTCACTTTTCTGAGGTCTCTCACAACAAACCAGCACAAACCCCCCCTTTACTCCAGTAGCTGCCCTCCAAACCAGGGGCTGCAGAGCCTCCTCGCCCCTCTGCTCTGGGCTGCTTCCCCTCCTCCCCTTCTCCATCCGAGGCAGATCCTGTGCAGTCATTCAATTCCAGCCTTATCTATTCCCAATTACACATGGATTAAACGCAATGTAGCAGTTTTTATTACATGTGCAAATCCACTGCTGTTTAATCTTGCCAGTGCTGTGTTTGGTTTTGATATATTCTGACCGGCCTGCCTCTCAGCAGCAGGCTGAAGAATATTAAACACTTCGATGCGCAGTTACTCACACGCACTTTCATGTGTGTTATTTATTTTCATTCTGTGGCTATTAAAAGCAGCCATTTCCAAATCACACAGTGCAGACAGAACAACAGCAAGAAGGTGCTGCAGCGAAGGGGAGCCTGAAGTCCTCAGCTAAAACGCTTCAGAAGGATGAGGTGATTCAGGCTTGCAGTGCTGATTGACGGCAGCCCAAGGATGTGTTATATCAATGGAAAACAAACAAACAAAAAAACCCACACCAACACCACCCTACCCAGGTTGTCCCCTTTCAAGCTGATCTCTCAAATGCTCTTGTAACCCTCAACATCTCTACCCACTAACACCCAAGCACTATTGCAACAAAGCAGAACGATGACAGAAGAGACACAGATGTGTAATACTGTTATGTGAAGAGGGTTGCCATCCCCTATAACTAGCTACCGAGTAAGAAACCATCCTCTGACTGTGCACGAACAGCTGATGAGCTGAATCTTCTTCATGTCTCACACTCACAGCAGGGGTGAGGACCAAAATTTGTGCTCACATGCTGGACAGGACCTACCCACCTACCTTCAAGCTTTCGACAGTCAAATTCAACTGTTCGTTTCTCTTCCCTTCTGCCAGAGGAGAGTCTCAAGTACTACTTGGGAATTTCTGCTAAGTGCAGTAGGGGGTTTTCCCCTTCAACCAGTCACACCTCCACTGCAACAAAAAGGTCAGCACAGGATTCAACATGATTTCCTTAAGCAAGGTTGCAAAATGAATGGTGAAATGTGATGGAAAATTTGACCTTTCACTCTCTTCTTCCTTATTTCCTTGCAAAAGAGTCCTTATCTTGCCAGGATCAGGATTTTCCAACCTGATCTTCTGCACGTATCTCATGATACATGCTGAGTGCTGCTGGCATGAATGACTTTACCTACAGATACTGCGCATGGACTAGGATAAATACAAATAATAACAGACAACAGTGGGCAGACCCAATTGTGAAAATACTAGCAAAATAAAGTCAATATGCTTACTCTGAGGTTTTTTTTTTTCCTTGCGGTGGGCAGAACACACTAGTAGTTTGTTTCCTATCCTAATTTATTTTAGTCTTTGTGTTATCACTTCTTTTTCTTTTTAAATTTTTTTTAAATGGTTGAGGCTGGGCAACAATTGATCTTTATCTTTTCAAGACCGATACAGGTTCCTGCTTTGCAGTAAAATGTACAAAAGACTTCTGGAAGCTTCCAACAACTGTGTATGGTGCTGAATGCTCTCGTTTCTTCACATTTAACAGATGGAGATGCAGAAGTAAACACATTTATTATTGTCTATAATTAGACTGTAACCTGTTTGGGGCAGGGACTCCAGTTTTGTTCTAGCTTCATCTATAACCGAGCAGAAGACGACTAAGGAGAACACAGAGGGTGTTTTGGGGAATTAGGTGAGTGCAAATAATGAGGTAAGTGAAAAGAAAATAAAACTGGAGAATTTGCTGAAAGAATATATTTCATTGAACAATGAATGCCACAGGAAGAACTTTTACTATAAAATTGGCAAGTGCTCTGAAACTGTCCGTTCTTTATTTGCTAAGGTTTCCCTTTAAACTATCATGTATAACTCCCCTATAAGCCAGCTAATTATCCTTTCTAGACACACCAATTCTCTCCAAGGATTCCTGTATCTATTAACATTCTACTGAGAACTTTTTCCTTTCCTCAGAATCACAGGATATATATAGCATATATATACATAACACATGCATAACCCTCCACAATCCCAACAGGGTGATAGGACTGGAAAGGAACATCTAGTCACAACATCCAGCTCTTTGCAACCACATAATAAATATTTAGCTCAGGAAAGCCCACAAAGCTTCCACTTCACACATGCCTTTGCATAACTTGTGCAACAAACAAGGGGAAAAAAAAAAAAACAAACAAAAAAATCCAAATACAACTCTGCCACCCAGGAGCTATCGTTACCTTAAAAGCCTAAAGGCCACCACAAATGAAATGCATCTCATGAACAAAACGCTCTCCTGCAGTAGTAAGGAACATGCTAGGACCTGTTCAAGTACTCTGGCACCCTTCCAGTTCCAGGGCTCTTGCCTAATGCAATGTGGCACACACAGCCCATTAAGCAAGATTACCAGGGCCCCTTCCACCAACAGCTCCTTCTCCTTGCAGCACAGTCCACCACCTCCACCACCACCACCCCCTCTAAACACCAGCTGCCTGCATTTCCACTTCTCCATTTGTTTACTACATATCATCTGGAGACGAGAGGAGTTAAGATAGTATTTAACCTCCCTTACCTTAAGCTTTTTTTGCTTTGTCCAAGTTCCCATCCTTATTCAGAGAAGTCAGCTGATGAGTCCCTCAGCTCCTCTCCCTCACCACAGATAAGAGGCAAAACACCTCTGCCACTCCCTCAGCCCTTCAACTGGACCTCCCACCACCCTCTCCAGCTTTGGCTTCCACATGCTGCCCTACCCTCTTAATTTTGTTCATCTGGGAAAAGTTGAACTTCCCTCACCTGGGACTCTAGGGGCCACATACATAGTTCCACACACCAACACATTTTCTGCCAGGCTTGTGTGCTTGCTGTTCCATAGCTTCATGGTCAGCGCCAGTACAGTGAGGGAGGACCTACGTTCAGATGCCTGCATACCAGATCTGACCATATCAATGCTATAAGCCTATAGTGAAAAAAGCTTATAAGGAAAAAAGGGCAATTGTGGAGACTCCTATTTTAACAGTACAAAATTACTTCTGTTTGCCAAATTGTTTCCTAGTTGTTTTTGTTTGATTGTTTGTTTTGTTTAGTTTTTTCTTAAATGTTTGTTTATGCTATAATATTACTCTTTCATCTGTTTATTGCCTGATTTTTCCATGTAAGACTCTCAAATCCTTTCTAAGTCAATGGTCCAAGTTCACAACTGGCATTACAGCTCTTCAGCTTTCTGGAACTGTAACAGTGTACATTCAGCTGACTAACTGGTTATTCATCTCCCAAGGCTGTTTTTAAAATAATATAAACAGGTATCCTCCCTGGCCTGCTCAGAAACATAGTTCTTATTGTAGTAAAGCCTAAATTCTCTCTTCTCCTGA
>JAOXJM010000012.1:61949298-61969472 GCA_026413425.1 Tringa solitaria | reverse complement strand
CAGTTTTTACCGCTTATAAAATTTCTTTCCTCAAGTTTACTTGATCCAAGCCCTTGTCCTGAGAGAGTTGTTCCTACCACACTAAAATCATGTGAAATAATGATTCCCTCGCATTAGTGTATCTACAGAACATCCACAGTGCTTTCCCAGAAAAACTGATATCTGCCAGCAGGATGGAAAAATCTGTTAATATCTTTAAAATAGAGCCTCTATTTTTGCCAGAAACATTTTATTATGAATTGCTGAAGATAGCCTGTTTATCTGAGAATGATCTGCAGAAGTGACTGACTCTCTACTTCAGTCATTGTCAGGGGAAGAAAAAGAAGGAAATGGCTCTCTATAATCCATTGGAACCTTCTCTTTCTGTGAGAGGTGTGAGTGAGACAATCCCAACGCAGGTAGCCCAGAGGGGTTGTTGCAACCACACTGTTTTTCAGTAAAAGTGTTTGCTTTGACATTACCTAATAATACTTCACCACAAGCTGCCAGGAGAATCCCCATTCCAGTCATTAGGTACACTAATTGTTAACCTACAGTCGGATTTGAGCGTGGGTTTAGATAGGCATAATGACCAGTTTTGCAGAATATTCACTAGGCCAATTTGCCTGTGTATGTACAAAAATTATTTTTAAAAAAAACCCAGAATACAATTTTGGCTGCTGAGAGAATTTGATAGATTTGGTGTTTTCTTTTTTTTCCCCTGTACTTCATTTTACTCATTCTTACATTTCTGATTAAATATATCAAAAGTTCCGTAGGATGTCTGAACAGGAAAAGAGATTTGCAAACTGAGTCAATCATTTCAAAGTTGATCAGGCCAAGGACATGACCTGGCAAAAATATGAAATCTTGGCCTTAGAGGAATTCAATGGGAGCTCTGAAGTGGATTTTCCTGGAGTATTTCATTTCACCTTGAATTCCCCTAATAACCCTTTGGAAGTTTGCTACTGAAGAAATAATGTTTCCTTACATTGTAGGCCTATGTTGAGAGGTCTTTGCATGATGTCCACACAGCCAACCAAGAAGGAATTGTTACAGAAAAATGCAAAAAAAAAGATAGTTGTTTCAGTCTTAAGAAGGGCGAAAAGTTGAAGGAAAGAGAAAACACCTAAATCTACAGCTTACTGAAAGATTTCTAGAGATTTAATTACCTTGGTAAAGAGCTGCCTTGAAAATATGAAATATTGACTTAGCATGAACTAGTTTTAACGAAAAGGGGCTAATTTTCCTTATTATAGGCCACTAATTTGAAATATTAAATATTACTAAAATATCCAAATAAACTAACTGAATATTTCCTGTGATATGGAAGCTCAGATAATACTTTATGATGTTTCGATATGATGGGGTGCTGAAATATCACTGTGGCCTTTCTCTCAGCATGATTTCATTTGGTTTTGTTTGAATTTGATTTTGACTTGAAACAAAAACCCGAAGGTTTGATGTAACTTAAGCTGACCTTTATTCCATCACACAGTTTGCATCATGCAATTCTGAAACAATTTTTTCCTGCTCTTTAATAATTCATTTGTATATATTTTCACTCCTCTATTGTACTCTTATTAAAGTATGTGTTGCAGGCTAACAGAAATAGCAGAAATTTCAAGGTGATGTCCCTAGAACTATTTTATTATAAAATAAAAGAAGAGCTATGAACTTTTTCTTGTCTTTCCATTCAAAATTCTAATAATGCTTGAGTAGTCACCATCTTTAGATCATGGCTTTCATATTTATGAAGTTTTAGCTTAGTTTGTGCGAAGTCTGCTACCCACTATTCTGTGATGGGCCCTGACCTGTGCACTGTGATGGATTCTTACAGCTGTCACAGAGGGAGGATGGTATCTCCTAAATTCAAGAATCTACTGCCAGACCTGTGTTAGTTTACTAGTGTCTACAAGCAACCACTGTAGAGAAATAGTCCCTTCTGAACAGTAATTCAGAGCAGAAGCTTAATTTCAGGCAACAAAACTGCCCTTTAAGGTGTCTTTCTCTCTCAGTATTGATTGTACCACGAGCATCAGGACAATTAAACTAAGGCATTTAAATAGAATGCCTACACCTGGCAGTTTGAATGTCATGTCCTTTCCACCTCCAATTCAGGTCACCTTACTGGCAAATATGCCAGGGATATAACTATACAGTAGGTCTTGCAACTCAAATTTGAGTAGATCTTAAATTCAGTATTGTTGTATAAGCTGTATGAAAGCTGTATGATAGTTTAATGATAGCTTGGGTAGGTCAGCAGTCATGTTTACTGGAGTGAACATAAATATATACTAAGTCAAAAGCATTTACAGCCATAAAAAGTATCTTGTTAAAACAAAACCTGAGAATTTAAGGTTTTTTTTTTTTTCATCTACAGCCACAGCTGAGGAAATAACATCTTGGCAAAAATCAACCAGCTGCTGAATGCAGGAGACACCACAGCTCCACAGCATGAAGAGGTCTTGTAGGCAACGGTTACCAATGAACCAGTGGGAAGATGGCATCTCTGAACTGTCTTCAAGTGATGAAAGGTCTCATTAAAATCGAGTTCTTAGCTACGCAATATCTATAATTTTCGAATGTACTTAGAGACTTTCTTCATTCCACATTGAAGAGTGAGAGCAGAATCCACCACATAGAATATTAAAAAATAGTTTCCCAGAGTCTTCAAATTCCTCTTTACTCTCAATTCTTTTCTTTGTTTTTCATCTAATGCCACTTCTGGTGCATATGGTGAAAAATGACCCACCCCCCAAACAGACTTGTGTCTGACATAGAATTTGGACCACACATACTTATGACACCAGTATAAAGCCAGGATCACATCACAGCCTCCTGCTTTAAGTCTAGTCTTTGCCTTCAAAACTGACTTGTTGCATCCTTCTTAATCACCACCATGATAAACTGTGTCTGGGATCTTGAAAGCCCTCTGATTTATGGCCTAATTTATCAGCTTCTGGCAGGACATTATGTCTTCTGTGTGTAAAACTCTCCTTCCACAATAAGCTACCAGTGACAATTTACTCAAGAAATCCTGACAGATGAGGCAAAATACACTGCCTTCCTATGTGAAACTCATATTGTTTAAATGCTCGGGGTGGCCTAGCCACCTCATCCCTCAGGATTACAACACATTTCTATGCACCCTTTGAACAATGGTCAAGGAAGGCCAAGTTGTCCTTCACCAACCTGTGCAAGCAGCATGATGTGAGTAAAATGGTGGTACAATGAGCATTGAGAAAGCAGGCAGCTAAAAGAGAAGGCAGGAATTAAACCATAACTCTCTGTGTTTGGTTTTAAATACACTTTGGAGGAAAAAAATATGTATATACAGTTTTGTCAGGCTTTACAGGTGCTGTTCAGTCAATAGGCAAGAAGAAGACAGGTCATCCATGAAATTAATGAAATACTTCCAATAAAGAGGAAGAATTGAGTCAGGCACTAGAGTCTTTATCCCAAGTTCAAAGAAGGAAGCTCTAGAATTTACCCAGAACAAGGTTTTAGACACCCATAAGAAAGAGGATCTTTTTCTTAAACACAGTGGAAGAGGAGTAAAATCCCAAATCAAACTATCTGTTTTGAACAACAACATAATGTCTGTTATTCTAATCAGAATAAGTAAGGGGAAAAGTGTTATCAAGCCACAGATAGCTCCTAGATGAGGGAATTCACACCAGGTCTATTACTCTGAGCAAAACTAGAGCACGTCTAATATTACAGAGATGGTTAATTGAATAATGTATTAAGTCATCCCATGTCAAAATGTGTCCAAAATGGGAAGTATTCAATCAGCTCCAGTAAATACCAGTTAAAATAATCTGGGAAATCAAGAACTCCTTGCCAGAATACTATTAAACAGAAAATTATTCACAGACAATTTGACTGGCCCCGTACAGATGAATTCTTTCACGCTTAACTTGGAATTAGAGAGAAAGAGGTACTAGAGACTATAAAATTCTCTACTCTTTAGTAATCTAAATCAGAAATTATACTCTAAATAGCAAGAAGAATGATGACACGCTATCAGAAGTCAAAAAATGTTGGAATACATTTATCATAACAGGTGTATATATATGTAATTGAAAATTACATATTATTTTGCATATCCTCATGTTCTCCTTCATCCTAACAATTTACATGCAAATAAGGAATCCTTAAGTGCATTTTAATTGCTACACTACCTTCAAAAATAAAGATTTTTAAAGATATATTTATTATTGTGTAGGAAAGGAAATGTTAATATGAACCAAATAATTACTCTATTTGCATAGCGATAAGACTTATTTGTAATAAAATCCTCTTATAAATATAAAGAAGGAACACTGAACACTACCGAGCTTGACAAGCAAAATAACAGAAAATGTCATCAGGAAAAGGTGCATTCATAGGTGAAAGACTTTCAGTACATTACTTTTTAATATATCTTCACTATTTATGTCAGAGTAACAGGTCAAGGCTTTAAAATATTCAGCATATGCCATGTTTATTAGGCAAAAAGAAAATGTAGATGGGGGAAAAAAAAAAAAAAAAGAAGTCAGAAGTACCTGAACTTCTTGCGCTCCAGAGGATTTTCTTGTGATTAGAATTTTTTTAAAGCTGCTGTACCAATGTTTTAATTTAGCAAAGATAAATATCATTTCCTGTGTATGACCTTGAATTTTAAGTCTCAGCCCAGAGGGAATATTTACAGCCTGTAAACAGACTCTGATAATGGAAATTCTGACAAATCTCACCATTATGATGCTAGTTGCCTTTATCTTCCAATTTGTTCCCCTCTCCCCCCTCTCTAGGATGCAAATATACACAGCTGACTAAAATGCTTGTCTTGCATGCCTATCAGAATATCTCAGACCTTTGCAGCATAAAAAACACAGGATCACTTCTCATTTACTTCGACTTGGCTTTACCTTAGTGTGTATAAGTCAGCTTGTATTAGGCCTGTATTCCATTTTGGGGCCCTCTACAAAATAACGCATATTGGCAAAAATTAAGCACAAGGTAGACTGTTTCTACGTGAATGCAGACATCTCCACATTCCGTGGAGCAGGGTGTCTGCCCAAGCCCTCTTGGCAAGCCCTTGGGACCTCCATAGCACATGTACTGTATGCAGCATAAAGACACCTTCATGCTGAAAGCTGTTTCCACAAAGACTGCAGAATTAAAAAAGAGCTCTTCTGCCTGCTCTGACTGGCTATCCTGTCTCATATTGGTACTGTAAAGCAGGAGGTGGTAGTTCCGAGGTAGTAGTTCTTCTGCTGACCACTGTCCTTACTTCTCCAAGAACTAAAAAATCTATCATTTTGCGGTCACTATGCCCAAAACAGCCTCCAACAATCACATCACCCACAACTTCTCTGTTTGCAAACAACAGGTAGAGCAGAGCGCCTTCCCTAGTTGAGGCTCACTCACCAGCTGTGTCACGAAGTTATCTTCCACACACTCCATCAACCTCCTAGACTGTTTCCTCTCCACTGTTTGGTATTTCCAGCAGATGTCTGTCTGGTAAGTTGAAGTCCCCCACGAGAACAAGGGCTAACGATTGTGAGACTTCTTCCAGCTGCTTATAGAATATTTCATCTGCCTCTTCATCCTGGTTGGGTGGTCTGTAACAGGCTCCCACCATGATATCTGCCTTGTTGGCCTTCCCCCTGATTCTTGCCCATAAACACGCAACCCTATTGTCACCATCATTAAGCTGTACACAAAGCAAGTCCCTTTCATTTTGTGGGAAGAGAGAAATGGTGGAGAAGCAGCACAAGTACTACTGCCGACAAATCTCAATGCCCACATTATGATGCTGCAGCAGGGTTTTGCTCAGCCCAGTACGGAACATGGAAACATCCTCACAAGCCCTGGTTCCCAGGAGAAGAGTTTCATATGCTCTACAACTTCCATGCACCTCCTTCGAGTGCACTCTCTCAGTATCATGAGTGCTCTCTAGCCTGAAGGTTCTCAATCAATCTCATTTGCTCCTGTCCTTCCCACCATCTTGTGGGCACTGAGTGGCACACACCAGGTACAAAGCCTGGTGAGACCATGCAGACCAGACATACTCTGACCAACTGCCACTTCAGCTTCTCCACAAGACTTGCTCCTGTGCCCAAGCTTCCATATCTCCTCCACTGTTCTCAAAGCAACCACTGCCCTGTGAGAGGCAACCCAGGCCAAGTGGGAGACCTAAGTGTGTTGCACAGCGATGGTACTAAGGGTCTTCAGAAGCAACTCACAGCCAAATCAGAAACATCTGCCTGTGAACATCCCGCAGGAACATGGGCCATTGTGGTAGGCCGCCTTCAACATTTTTCGTTCCGTCCTGTCCTTACCCCTTCACCAACTCTTCTTAATCCCTGCTTGGGGCTACTCAGAGATACCAGATCATCCTGGAATGTTTGTCACCTACCCTGTCCAAAGGAGGAGGACTGCTCCTGTGCAGGGGGGGACTGTGCAGTTATGCCACAATGTACAAGGGGCATGTACGGGTCTGGCCAGCTGTTCTGGGGTGTGAACGAGCACTCAGGACCTCCCAGGTTGGGTCAGTCCCTTGTGGGTGGTAGTCAGATGGCCACAGGCAGCATGTGGTAGGGTGCCAGCATCCAGTTTCACCAGATCCCACAGGTTATCACTCTTATGAGGCCTGCTGGGCACACTGTCCAGGCTGATAAGTGTGAAAGTATGCTTTGCTTGCATGTGTGGCTTTTGCTTTACCTATTAAACTGGTTTTATTTCAACTCACGAGTTTTCTCATTTTTACCCTTCCTATTCTCTCCCCCATCCCACCAGGGTGGGGGTGAGCGAGTGGCTCTGTGGTGCTTAGTTGCCAGCTGGGTTTAAACCATGACACCAGCTCTCCACACCACCCAGGACACATCTTCTGTACTTCCTACACTTAGAATCAGGCTGCAGTGCATTATTAGTCAGTCTAGACCCATTCCAAGTATCATTTAATCTTGTACTATTCAAATTTTTTGAAGGGTAGAGTTGTCAAAGGAAATTCCCCTTTTTCTTTCAAAACTGAAAGACGTTTCCACCTTTACTTGCCATTTGGTTTCATTTTTCTCACTTACTCCAAATATCTTTGCTATCGACCTTAGTCAAACTAAGTCACAGTCTTGGCTGAGTAAAAGCTATTATATACATAGCTATAGAATTAGCATGCTCCTCTACATTCTACTATATTTCTAAAATTGGCCAGGATGGCTTGTGCTCTGGGTTAAAATTAAATTATTGTTAAAGTTCCTCTAGCTCACCATTCTGTCTCTGATGGAGATTGGGCTTTTTAAACCCAGATCTACAAATTGTTCCTTGTTGAAACTTATTTTAACTGATCATCTTAATTCTTGTGACAAGAACATCACCAGTCCATGCTTGTTCTTACTTACAGTGCAGTTCAGCAGCAGACTGCCACTCATCTTCAGAGAAAAGGATGCCCATATCTTGAGTTCCTGTTACCTTCTGGTGGGCAGAAGAATATTTTGGTATTTTACTATACCAGTACAGTACAAAAATTGTAGTGTTCTTTAGGTCTTAGGATTCACAGTTATTAGGGTATTTATCATTTCAGTATCTGGAGAATGAAAGGAGGAGGTAAAATCTTCTCTGGAACCCATCTCCTGCAAATACATGTAGTTTTAATGAGAAGTCTGTGAGAGGCCTTGGTGTCAGCTGACTTGAACCTGTAAAACTAGTCTGTCTCTTTGGGAAAGTCACCTTCTACATGGATTCACAAACTATTAAAACCTTCAAATAATCTGGAAAAGAAGTTCAGCTGTTAGAGACTAACTTGGGGAAACTAGTCAGCAAATGAGCTGACTGAAATGCCTGCTGCACTGCATCAGTCAGAGCTAAGGAGAGGAAAAACCTCCCAGCAAATGAAACAGCCTGTATTATGTCTTCCAAAATCAGGAGGAAATATTTGTCCCTTGTTCAGCAAGAAAAGAATAAATGCCCTCAAAACAAGCCAAAACCCCCAGCACAAGAAGCATTTTACCTTTTGGTATGTGTCTTTCCATTAATATGTCATCATGTGATAACATGCTACAGAACCACATTACAAATTGCATCCCCTATCCCCTTCTCCACGATATTTTGCTCCCTGTAGCTGTGGTTCTGCTAAGAACATTCTGGTTTAAACTGCTTTTCAAGCTCCAGATTCCTACTGAAAAAGCAAAATTCAGTGTAGCTGTTTGTGTAGATATGTTCAATAACTGTAATGAAAAAAAAAAAAACACCAAACCTGCCCCGAAACAGAAACCAGCTGTATCCAAGCATGTATAGCAGCATGTGTAATTTTCCATAGCCTTGGGCAAGAAATCTATGCATAGAAAAATTCCTAAGGTGTCAGAGTAACCAGAAATGCATTAACAAGTAGATAATTAGGAACTGATTACAAAGACTTACCAGATGGATATGAAATTAAAGTTTGGGGGTTTTGTTGGTTTTGGATTTTTATATATTTCCCAAGTAACCTTTACTTAGCTGCAGTCAGCAATTTTATTCTTCCTATTACCCAGTACAACCAAGAAGTTACTGAACAGTTGATGCTGGAATTTCAGTCACACTTTCTTTTTAATTGATTCAAAATGCTTCACCTGGTACCCAGTTCACACCCTTTGTTCACTAAACTGCCAAAAGGTTAAAAATAAATCAGTAAATCAGCAGGATTATTTTTCATTTAGAAGCAGTTGTATAAGGAATTGCCCTTTCAGCAACGTTTACATTACAAATAATCAGTTTCCTACAAACGGTACTTTTTTTGAGAAAAAAAAATGAGTACCTCATATGCTATCTCACATGGCCAGAAAAGTTACGTTACTGAGACACTATATTTGCAGTCTGGGTATATAAATGTCAAGAAATTCACTGTCCAAGCTCCCTAGCTATTTTGACCTCATTTACACACAGTATAAATGTTTCACAGCCAAATACAGCGAGCAATGCCCATATCGAAATATTTGCACTACCTGTGACATCTGAGTGGAGATTAGCAAGTGAGAAGGAAAAGCCAAAGTTGCTATCAACCTGGAGACTGAAAAAGTCTCAGTTTCCTCCCAAGAAGACAGGTTTATCATTAATAAAATGTAAGGCATGCAGGGGTAAAGTTTTCTATTAACAAAGCAAGTGCTTGTGTAAAGCAAAATAGAAGCAAGTTTTCCAAAATGTCCTTTTGCTGCATCATAAACCAGTTCTGGTAGGGCAACTTCTGAAGATATCTACTCAGTTCATTGCTGCCACACTGAGATTGCAAGTGAGAGTGACATTAGTTGCTTCAACAACAACAAAAAAAAGAATATATCGCCACCAAATAATGAGTACATTTAACATAATTCTCTAAACAGCTGTGAAATGGTAACAGATCTTGGTCATTACTACTAGAGCTGAATCATTGCTCTGGATTAAAAATCTCCAGTTTTGAATTACCAATTCCCCAGCCTCTCCAATCCCTCCAAATGACCGTTCACATGTCAGCTGTAAGTGCTCTTGGTTTATGAAGGAGCTGCGGTTAATATATGCAATGAATGTGCATAAAAGTTTGCCACAAAACCCCCATCTATAGATGAAAACCCCTTGAACTCACAGCAGTGTTCTGAATATCATCTTGGTGATGACTTCTATGCCACCAGATTTTATGGCTCGGGAATACCAAGATCCTCAATAGCTCTACTTAGTCCTCATCCTGCATCCCCAAAACAAAGATACAGATAAAAGAGAAATTGATATATGAACAAAGAGAAAGAGAAAAAAATATTTGGTGCTCTCACTAAATAAGTTGTCTGACAGGGAACAAGAAGAGTTGCAATGGGCATATGTACTATTGTGGGAAAACCTATTTGGGTCTATTACAATAAAGAAACAGATGAAGAACAGTCCATCTGTGCACAAATATGACCCCTGCGATTCTGCCAACATCAGAGTGATCTGCCAAATGATACCATCTGCACAAATGGAAATTCTTCTATGAGCAGATTGAGCTCACGTGCAGATTTAGTAAAACTCTTAAAGGAGTACTGTATGCAGAGTGACTGTCTGCTTTGGAGTTGGAGGAGACTGGCTATCTACTAATTCCTGTTCTGCTGCATGTCCCATTGAGGCTCTGAAGGATGTGGTCCTTCACAGACTTGGGGGGAAAGGGAGTGGGGTTATGAACTTCATCTCCTGGGATGCAGGAGCAGGACAAGTGCATCTCACTCTCTCTTCCAGTCAGCGAGGACCAGCTCCTTCCCTTGCACTGCTCTAGAAGGATTCATCCTTGTCAACTGAATGAGGGCAACAGGAAGACCCTGGTTCAGGCTGCACTATTGCTGAATTTTAAGGGCCTTACAGGGCAGTGCTTTGGGATTTCTGATTTTGAGTGGAGAAGTTCGTCTCACAATGCTTCTGAACTGCAGAGAAGGAATCTGACCCCCTAGCACAGCACCTCAAGTGATTTCTGACTGGGGCACCATTTCTGTGTAGTCTGTCATCCCAAAGAGTAGCACAAATGGTTGAGCCCACAGGGGCTTCAGCCACCTCTTTGAGAAGGACCTCAGTAGGAGGAGGACTGTGGGGACCCCTGTATCCTGGAGCACAGGGAGATTACTTAAATTCATCAACACTTTCACAGCTCACCTTATCTGAAGAAGATTGCCAAGAAAGCGCCCAGGATTACCTGGCAGGAGAAAGACTGTCAGACTACTCTGGAAGCAGATTGGGCCCAATGGCTTGACAGAGCCTGTGTTTGGAGTCATTTAAATATCCTTAAAGAGGTGCAATCTTATTTTAAAAGAGTTGTATAGAAAATGAAGATACTGAGTCTTCAAGACCCTCACAGGCCACAGAGAGGTGCCTTGGGCAAGGGTCTGCCCACAGACACCAATAAGAAGTCTGACTTAAAACAAAGAATTAAAAGAAAAGCAGTTGTGGAAGTTTTTACCTGCCGCTGAGTCCCCTCACCAGTTTCTCTGGGTTTACAATCACATTTTGAAACACTCATCTGTCCCCTGTTGCTTTGTAAAAGACCAGCACACAAAAGGTGAGACTATGTAATTGACTTCGTAAGGAAAACAAAACTGACTACGCAGAAAGCACTGCCAAGAAAGCGTAGACAAAAAATACAAGCACATTTCTTTCCTTTAATTCTCTTTCTGTAAGACATTTTGGGTGCTACTTATAACAAGCAGCAATAATAAAATCAGAAATTACTTATGTTGATGGTATCCCTCAAAAATATGCATAACATGTACTTTGTTCATGACAGATCCATAACCACTTTCCTTCAGTACTATTTTCATAGAAAATGGCTATTTAGGAAGAAGGATGCTGTCTTATGTATTTTTCTACTGCCCTTCTAAGGTAGCGAAACCCTAGTAACCCATATTTGCAGGTCCCATCTGAGATCAGGCCTCGTATCTGTAAGTACTGATTGATTAAAGCCCAATTCCCAAACTGGGTTTAGTCTGCAATGATGAGCATTGAATTGATCAGCTTTAGGGCTCAAAGTCCTGTGTCCAGAAATCCTAACTCTGAGACAGGTACTTAGGGATGTGTCCTGGGAATCGCAGAGGTAGGCATCCGGTGAAAAAAAGACGGATGCCAGCAGGTACCTGTCTTAGACCCCGTGCTTTGCCAGGCACCGTGTGCCCTGTGCAGTGCAAACAAAAGACAATCCCCTCTCTCCAAAGTCAGAGCTTCAGCTCTTCCTTTCCAAAACCTAAACAGCTTACCTTTTATTTCTTTTTCCCCCCCTTGGAGAGTACAGCTACTGTAAGACACATCCTCGCCCTTTTACATAAATAGATCACCTTCCAAAAATGCAGAAGAGCCACTTTCACTGTATTATTCCTCAGCCTAAAGGGATTCACAGCTACGTCTCTCCCAAGAGAGATGTTAAAGCTACCAGCTATTCTAGAAAGTAGGTACTCTCCCCTCCTCTGGCAAAAAAAGGAGACAGTAAAAGTGCCTTGACAAGTAGATACCAGGTGGATAGGTTAAACATCAAAGATTGTGTCACATGAAACAGAAGCAGCCTGTGGAGCATAGACTGGAACTTCTTCCTCCCATGCAAGTATTCCAATTACAAGTTTATGAACTATATCACTTGAATTAAAATAAATAAATAAATAAATCTTTCAGTTATTCTGTTTGATAAGAGATGCCACCCTCCAAAATGTCTGTACTGAATTTAGCCTGGTTTTCCTTTTTCAGAGAAAGCATGAAACTATTCAAACATGCTTTAAAAAAGAAAAAAAAGAAAAGAAAAACTATATACTTGTGAGACGACTGATTGATACGTGCTGTCAATGGACCAGTTTCCAAGGTGATGATGACAGCTCTTGCAATAAACCGCTTTAAAACTGGGTTTTGAGGGTGCAGGGAAATATGTATAAATATAGGTATAACAGAATGCCTTCTGTTCAAAATTATTTTTCTTCTTCCAAGAAATGTTTTAAATGTTGACAACCAAGCTGTATCAGAAAACTAATCAGCACATCGACACCTCAGAGTCAAAATGAAATGCAGACTCCACTTATCTTGAATGGCAGTTGCATAGTGACACTTGTCTTCTGTGAAAATTATTATGGAACAGAACCAAGACCTGGAACATTTGGGTTCTTTGTTTTGCCAGTCTTCCTGTGAGATACTAACCAAGATACAAGGTTGTTTTTTTTTTTTTTTCAGTCATGCATTAGCTTACTCCTCAGCTATGTGAGGAGTTTAGTTCAGAAAGTGATAAAAATTTGTTAGATGAATAGCATCGGCCTGCTGTCTACATTTTGCAATCGTACTAATCACTCTGGGACACATCTGAGTTTAGGTACTAAAGAAATGGCAACATAACTTCAGGGAAGATCCAGAGCGTGCTTCTTCAAGTTCAAAAGGTCCTCTGAAAAAAAAATCTTCTTCAAGAAATATCTGTCCACATATGTTCAAGACTCAATTTTTTTCTTCCAGTTTGGTACATTATTATGTAATAAAAGAATTGAGACAACTGTGGTCAATCTGCCTTGGATAAAGTGAATTTTCTTCTTTCGTTTTCTTCTTTAAAAGACCTCAACTTTTAAAAAATCTGAATTAATATATAATAATTTAATAATATGCTTCTATAAAATACTAAACATATGTAAGCCACTTAGTAAAGTGCAATTTCAACCTTTTTTCTTAACCATGTAGCATATCTTATTCCATCCATCTTCACTCTGCATTAAGTACTTATAAAAATGGAATACAATAGGAACGGGCTGTTCTCACAAAAACCTGCTGCACTAGAACAGAGCAAGGTATATCAAAGAGAAAATAATCAAAATGAGACTATTGTTAACAAAGGTTAATTAGTTCTCTAATTTTAGAATTTTCTGGTAATAATACAGCTTTCGATGCATTTCTTATGCAATTCATAAAACAGACAAATGTAGGAGGCACTGTTTGCCTAATGTAAGGTGATAATTTAAATAAGGTTTTTCTACTTTTTTCCAGCTGAAAAATTAAGGCAGCATTAGTTGTGTTGTTAGCAAGATGCTACCTTTCTCTAAGTAGTTTGCACGCTGGGGAATATTCCAAGGACAACTCTTATTCTTTTCTTTACAAGACAGCTTACAAACTGTCAAGCTGGTCATTTATTCCACCTAGCTGAAGGTCTATCTTGAAGGATATTTGATTAGGTTCATCTGATCAAGATGGAGATCTAACACTACCAGGAGGATAGTCATTTTTATTGCCAAGTAAACTGTTCAGAGCTATGTGCATTTAACATAGGTTTCTCTCCTGTTTCAGACAGATTGTAGATAGTGTTTCTTCCCTGGTAAGATATGGATCTCATCGCAAGTTCAAGACTGCACCAATCTCATCTGACAGTGTTGTGTCTTTATGCCATCCTACAAGATTAATTTGTTCAGCTTCATAAACCAAAAATTCAGTTCTAAAATTTGGCTATTTAATGGAGTTTAAAATCATTACAGGTAAAGACCTTTAAAATACTGTGGCCTCAAAACATGAGGAAGAAGTAGCTGTCATCTGGCTTCACACCTCAAGCAGTTATTCCCTTTAGACTTCGAAGAACAATATCATATACATTTTAGATTATTTTATCTTTTTCTTTTATGTTAAAAAAACACTTCTGCGGGTATTATGAAAAGTACTGTATTAGGCTAGCAAGCCTACCAAATTTAAAAGATTAATCGACCTACAGGAAAGAGATGGATGACCATTGATTAACATGCACACGTGTTCAAGATGATAGATGAGTGCTGTCAGACCATTGATCTTTGCAAATTAGCCTGACTTTAGTCAACTATTGCTTGTCTTTGGGACTTCTTCCATTAGTAGTTATCCTTAAAAAAAAAAAATAACCCTACACAGCTCACTGTGTACCAAACCTTTACTTTGAGCCCAGTCTTATTGATAAGACCATAGCTCATCCTTGTCTTAGAGCCATTCTGCAAAAAGATAAGAGGTGGTTGCATTTTGTCCCCATTCTGCAAAAAGACCCACAAGATTTTTTGTGGTTTTCTCCCAGGATCTATTTTCAATCTCCTTATGCCATGAGGTCATTTTTCTCATTAAAGTTTACATGTAATTTTGAGAACAGGTTAAAAATGCAAGAAACCATTCTACCAAGATCAAAATGTTTATCAAAGCTTTCCTCTGGCTCACATTCTGATCTTGCATTTTGCTTTTACACTTGCACAGTGTTAGATGAGTTTTAAATGATTACTTCCAATATTCACCAATGGAAGCAAGATCCAGAGTGGCCTTTTGAAAACAGATGTGATTTTTCTGCTGACTTTTGATGTGCTGTAGAAGGTCAGAGCCAAGTAACTGAGTACTTCCTTTATAACATCTATTGAAAGACATTGAACAATCTAACTTCTACCACTGCAGGAGACAAAGGAGATGAAATTGCTAAGCCCCTTGAATAACTTTCCTATTCCTTATTTTACTGAGATCCACTCTGAAGATCGGCTGTAACCACTACATGCAGCACGTAATTCAAAATCTGATCTGTTCATGGATGCACATCATGGTGTAAAACTAAACAGAGATATGAGGAAATTAAATGTGCTTATTTTGACACCAGCTGTGCACAGTCTCTTTGGAACATGGCTATTGATCATGTTTAGACTTGTCGTTATTCATAGCAACATTCTCAGTTTCACTTTCCAGAGTTCACAGATGACTTATACCAACTTGCCAGTAACAGATCACTTTCAAGCTTGACGTGAATGTCCAAGAAAATCATCTCTCAATGCTGTTATTTATGCTAAGGAAACTTACCCTGTGCACATACTTGCCTCATATCCAGTGAGAGCTATAGAAACTGTTGGCCGGGTGTCTAAGGTGATGTATTCCTGACAACCAAGGAAATGTTTCAGCCTGTGAACAGCCTGAGATTTTAATGCTGGTAACAAAGAGGGCAAAATCTAAGATACAGAAAAATGCTCATTAAACATGGTAATTTCATCCAGTATTCCTTCATTGCCCACTAAGGAGGCCTGATCTGACAGTAAGGGAAGGAATCACTTAAGAAAAGGGGTTGAAACCAAGAAAAGTGAAGAGTGAATACATTTTATATTGGCCTTCAGATAAGTATCTAAATACACTTGCCTTAACAACTGCTAAGGCAGACTGTAGACAAACCTATAGGTAGGTCCATTAGAGGATCTAATGGAGGACAAAAGCAAGTATTGGTGAGTCTATCATGTGTTTCTGTGCAATCAATAAATTGTTGCATTTTTGGTAGCTAGAAGGCGGCACACACACCCCATTCCATACCATGGATTATCATCTAGGTTACCAAACTGCCAACTGATAGCTAAGGCATCCTAGTCACAGCTTCACACTGCATTACTCTTGATGTTACATAAATCATAATCTCCACTCTAAAAACTACTCTTAATCAACAACTGTGCTTCACAGCTCTTACTAAGCAAGATCTAATATGCTTACACAGCAGAACGAAAGCAAAAGGTACCAGTGTTAAACAGGGTCATTGCAGACCAGGCTAGGATTAGGGAAATTCATCCATTTCATCATGCTCAAGGTACAAGTGATAGAGAAAAAAAAATCTGACATATCTCAGTGTGAATTAAAACCCATTCAGTGCCTCTACTGATTACAGAATAGAGCTGGCAAAATCAGTTTTCATCCCATGGATAATTCAGATATTTCAGTGTTTGTTTGCTTTCAGAATTAAAATGAAAAATCCACACTTTCAAATGATTCATGAAAGGGTTCAGTTTCATAGAAATGCCTCAGAAATGTCAAAATTATGTTTGACATTGCCAAGTGAGTCAAAATATTTTGTCATTTGCAAACTTTTCCCATTTCATTTAACAGCATAAGAACTTTTGGGATGGATGGGGGTATGTTCAGGGCTGGAGAATTCTGGGAACCACAGTCTGCATGCTCTCCTTGGTGAATGGGATCCTATCTAGACAGCAGATATAATGATGCCCTGTGTCTGTCTGACTTAATAGATGCCCCTCAGGTTCAATCAAGTGAACAAACCTCATGTGTCCTCTTCCAATTCAGCTAAGAAAAATTTCCTTTTATGAAAACTGTCTGTCATAATAAAATAGTGAAAACTCCTTCTAAAACAAGGAGTTTTAGAAATATTAGCTTAAGTTCTGTTCTTCTAGTGTTGTTATAAGAACACCAGGGCTCAGATTATAGGGTGCTTAAGCACCTTTTGCAATACAATTGTAGAACAAGTTGCCTCAAGTCCAACCTGGACCCTGTGATTGATATCTCATACTGAAAGCAAGCTAAAATATTCCATTTCTTTTTTTCTTCTGTGTAGCTGCTCTCACTTCAGTCTGCTACCAGCTGCTTATTTTCTGTCAGATTGTCATATCCTTTTAGCAAGTGTTTTACTCCTTTTAAAAATGTTTCCACTTAATCATTTCACTTGACCAAGGTGACTTTTTCACATTAGTCCATTCTGACTAAATTTGTGAAGTTCTAATCAATGCAAGTTCAGAGCCTGTTTTTGATCCAAATCTTTTTGGGTTTCTCTGATCTCTTGCTGAGAGAACAATTTAACATCCTTTGGTTATCTTTCACATATAAGGTACAAAGTTTGTTGTACTGTTTGTCTGTGATTTCCACACCAGAGCCTTTCTAGTTTTCAAGAGAGCACTGCAGTATGAAATAAGAGCCTTCTCATGCTTTTGGGTTTCGATTGGGTTTTTTTGTGGGTTTGTTTTGGGTTTTTTTTTTAAGCAACATCTATGAACTTGAGATATCCACAGTTAGGATCATAGGATAACTCAGGTTGGAAGGAATCTTAGGAGGACATCAAGGCCAACACCCTCCTCATAGACTGCGCAATATCTCCATGCACCTGCTTACCTGCCCTCATAGGGAAAAAGATTTTCCTTATATCGTCTGAACCTCTCACATTTCAATTTAACCCCATTGTCCCTTGTACTTCTGAGCTGTCATTGATATTTGTGAGTTTTAGGAAAGTTCCCTAATTCCCTTTCTTTAACCTTTGAGGCAGGCTGGTATTCACTTTGCATATACACTGCATGAACTCCATGTAACACATGCTCAGGCTACCCATGTCTGCTTAGAGCTGATGCTCAGGTGTCTCCAGTTGCCACTGTGAGAGTTAGCAAGGATAACAGCCCATTTTAGGTGCTGGAGATGTATTTAGCCCAGCACTCTAGCCCAGAAGGATGTGATGAAATCCTGGTGTATTCCCCTGCAGAAGTTCTGAGGCCTGAAGCCTTGTGTTACTTCAGAAAAATTTTGCTTTTTACTTACAGTTTACTGCTACAATCCATATAAAATGCCAATGTTTAGTCTTTTTAAGAAAATTAACTCACTAAGGTGAAAGTTCAAGTGTCTCTGAAGAAATAGTCCATTATGAAAAAAAGGAAAAATTTCTAGATTTATCCCATAAACTGGAAGCAATACAGATAGTGACTTTGGACCATTCTCTATATTTATATACCTCTCCTTCCATACTGATTTCACTCCCCAGTTCTGCCACAAATGAGACTGGCACAATACCAGAAGCTTCAATCATGCCAAGCTGCTCTGCGTGTCCTTCTTCTTCTACTAGCATCACTGCTTCCCTTCAAACCACAACGGGGGCACCTGCCCTCCTGCCTGTCAGGAATTCTCCCACAGCCACTGAAAACACATTTGGTTAACATTCAGAATATAAAGGTAAGAAGTGATGTGTGACACCAGTGTTTTCTTTTCTTAGTGCGACATCTCTCATTCTTCTCCCCAAAACTTACTCTAAGGCTCCAGTACGGTCCCCAGTGCTTTTATCATGCCCAAATGAAGTACTGACACTTGTTCTAAGTCTTGGTTGTAAATCATGTAGATTATTCAGAGTACCTCCTCTCAACCTGGTGGCCTAAGAATCTGTGATACATGTGGAAATAAACCCTATTGAAATATATCTATGTTTACTAGTTAAAACTTCAGAAGAAATCCTTAATGTTGTTCCAAAAGGAAGCCTGCTTTAAGACCCTTTCCACAGCACAGTCACCGCACTTCCCCAAACTTGTCTTATGAATGACACGGTCTATGGTTACTTCAAAACCCATTTGAAACTCTGACAGATAAATATCAAACGCAAGGCATGTTATGTCTTCAATTTCCAGGTATAATATCTTTGACCCAATCACATTTTACACAACAATTAGACCAGACAGCTACATATCCCCTTTGTATAAAACACATGAACAGTTCTTAAATTCTCTTCATTAATCAGATAAACAGCTTAAGCACCTTGTACACATGCGAGATCCTCAAAGTATTTCATACCACACCATATACACCCATACCCTTCTGAGTTGCTAGCTTTAGGTACGTGGGTTTGAAGTTCCAGGCATTAAATATGCAGTCAGCTCTCTGCTTTGCCTTTATCCTCACTTGAGTCATGTGGCCATTTCGTTCATGCTTCCCTTTCCATTAGGAAGTAGACTTTCATTGTCAGAATTTGTTCCACATTTTCAAGCTATTCAATGGAATAACCAGGATTTTCAGCACCTGTTTCCTCAGCTGTATTTTCCCCAGTGTATCATTATTATAGCTTCATGCAAAAAGAATTTTCAGAATTCATCCTAAGTTTGTGAACAGTTTTGGTCATACACAGTTTTACTTTTCAGTCTATTGGTGTTTTTATGTAGAATGTTACCATTTTGCTAATTAAAACAACATCTTCAGTTTTACAAGACATAACTTCTGTGATGTATTGTGCCAAAATGTTTCTAGAAAGTAATTTTAAGAAGTACTGTCCCAGATGTCAGCATGAAAGGAGTTCTTGAAGCCTTAAAAAGTGCTTTGACATCTCCAGATGAAAGAACTAGGTAAGACCTAAGGGAATTCTCTGTATTTCTGGCAACATATCTAATTTGCTGGAGGATTTGACTTTTGCATCCTCCAAGTTTCATCAGCAAGTGCAAGCATTTCCTTTTATTCTTCTCTGTAAACTCAAAAAGATGAAAAAGTCTGGGTACTACCTTTCTTACAGCCAATTACTATGTTCACTCTTCTGAATTTTTCAAGGATATCATTCATTGTTTTGCAGCTCCTTCGCCTTTCTGATTTATATTTAGGGGATATATTTGTAGCACAGGAGACAGATAGGATTTAATTACAGTTGAAAACAGGGTATGTTCACTGGAGAAACTTCTTTCTTACGGGCACATTTGCCTCACATATGTTTTCTATGGAATACAGAGACCCTTGAAGACTCATTCTGCTTGCTGCCACTGATCAGTGTGTTTTAGCATAGTTTCCAGGAGCATCTGCTCCATGACCTTGCCAAGCACAGAGGTGAGATCAACCAGCCTGTAGTTCCCCAGATCTTCCTTTTTTCCCTTTTTAAAAGCAGGGGTTATGTTTCCCCAATTTCTGTTGGCAGGAACTTCACTAGACTTCTTAAATACGATAGTGGCTTAGCAACTTCATTCACCGGTTCTATCAGGAAACACAGATGTATTTAATCAGGTCCCATGGATTTGTGCATATACAGGTTTCTCAGATGGTCTCAAACCTGGTCTTCTCCTACAGCAGGTCATTCCTCATTCTCCCAGTCTCTACCTTTGCCTTTTGCAACTTGGGCGGTGTGTCTAGAACACTTGCTGGTGAAGACTGAGGCAAAAAAGTTGTTGAGTACCTCAGTCTTCTCCAAATTCTGGGTAACTTTTGGATTTTTTCCATCAACATTATTTCCAGGAAAAAAGAAAGGGTGG